>CM062806.1:163585752-164785752 GCA_031772625.1 Pinus tabuliformis | reverse complement strand
GTTCCAAATATAAAGTTGCAATATGTACCTTTTGTGTGTTTTGCACATTATTGACATCAAAAAATTGCTCCATCTGTAATATCCATGTCGCGATATCCTTGCCATCAAACTTCCTCATATCGATTTTTGGAATATGGTGGGTCTTCGATCCCACATTAGGGTCTATGAAATCATGATTAAAATTTCTTTTGTTCGCATCATGAGTTTCTTTTACTACCTTTTCACCATTAGTAAGTATTTCTTGTAGAAAATTTGTCAAATCTATCTTCAAATCTGCCATGTCTGTCTTCAAATTTGCCATGTCTGTCTTCAAATTTGTCTTCAAATCTATCTTCAAATCATCCATCTTAGCTTCTACGCCCTTTATCTTAGATTCCACGCCATCTATCTTAGATTCTGTTAGCTTTTGTGTAAGTGACACTTGTTGCACTTGGTCTTGTAATTTTGATATATCATGTAGCATTTCTTTCTCTTCTTCATGAGTCATGCTAGAGATTTTAGGTTGCTTACTAGGTGTTTGCATTTTCTTTCCTCGGGGCATCAATTACCGATAATAATGCTCTATTATGCCCTTTGAATTCCTTCAAAATAAATTTTCAAACCAAGCTTAAGCAAAAATTTAAAAAAATCTACACACCTTTTTTTCACTTTGTAGGAGCTTGATATTGCCTTTGATGTATCTCTGTACTTTCAGATCATCTAGTTCTAAAATTCCAACCTGTAGTAGCCCTCTATGTCCTCTTTCCAATGCCACCATTCTGATCCAAATTGGATTCTCCAAGGAAGAGTTATGCAAAGTCTCCCACAGTGACCTGATTATAGACTAGTTCAGTAGAGCGAAATTGTACGATGTGCCACGAGTCACTGTTTAGACCTTTGGCTCTGAAAAATATATACAAGAAACTACAGTCTGTCCTCTTTCTGTACCTTCTTATGAAATTTCAATCTGATTCATAGAGAGAAAGTTATGATGATTTCCCCAGGTCACCTGTTTGGAATGTAATTCTGGAGTCTGCAAAAAGACCAACTTCCTCAGATCATATCTCTGCAAATATAGCACGAAAGCCTCTGAAATTCGGACCCGAGGTTCAATACGATTTCTTCTCAAATGGTTTTTTGTTTTACCTTCTGAAACGTCGCAAAAAAAAATTTATAGCGAAAATTCCACGATGACCTATTTGGAGCAGCGAAACCCTAGAATCCAAAGCTTTGATACCAAATGTTATGAAACTAGCTCAAGAAAAAGATAGAAAAGATAGATCAATGCCTTAGAATTCAGCCTCTTCAAGGGGGCAACCTCCTTTAAATTACATAAATGAACAATTCTTGGATTATTCAAATGACAAAACCTCCTTTCTATATATAGGAGTCTAGGGAGTGACAATATAACCCAGCCGACCTAATAATAATAATATAAAGCCACAAAAATAACAATAGAGGGATTCTATGGGGCACAGTAATAACAATATGGGGACAATAAGGGAACAACAATATTAATAAGGGATACAACTATAATAGTAATGGGGTAATCACTAGTATTATAGGGACCCAACAGCAACTAAAATCGGAGATCGACCAACTGATGCTCCTCAGGCCGATGTTGAATGCTTGCAACCACAGAGAATAGATACATAGATAGTTATTTCCAGATTCAGTTTTAGTTTTAGTTTTGATTTTTTTTTGCCTTAGATGAGGACGGTCATTTAAACCTCCTCCTATATTTTTGTAATAAACTATTTTTAGTATTTTAGGTAGTATTTTAACCCCTCTCATGCATTTAGAGAAGGCTCTTGAAATTTGTCAAAAACGTTTCCTCAGAACATGCACTTTTGCACCCTCAGAGGAGGTTTTGATGAATGAATGGAACTAGATTTATTGACATCTTGGTTTAATATATACTACTGAAATGCATTTTTCTACTCTTAGTAGATGCTGAATTAGGAAGAGATAAATTTATATTGTTGAAACTCATGAGTAGAACTTGTTATCAATGGTACTTTTATCTCCTAATGATTTTTGCTTATGTGTCCAAGTAATATTTTATGCTAAGTTATTTATATATGAAAGCTTGAATGTTTGAGTTATTATTTGGCACTTTTGTACGATAATGACTATTCTATTTATGCTTAATATATGAATGACTTATTATGCGATATGTGTCTCCCAATTGTTTCGACTATCTTTTTATACGAAACAATTCATTTTTATCGAATTCTTTTCTTGTAGCAATTGAATGATCTTTATTACCAATTGATGTTCGAAATTATTTTGGATAACATAAGTGAAAAGTTGAATCCCGGGCTAGTTTTACACTTAAATATTTTTGTTCATTAGAATACAACTGCATTTTTAAATTAGATTTAGATTAAAAGCATTTTACTTAGAAATCTTTAGAAAACAAAAATATCAATTATTATCAACACACACACAAATTGGGAAACTGGTCCCATTATCCCCAGTCGGACCCACCATCCCAAACGGAAAAGGAGCTGCTTTGAAGGTTTGGATCGGTTGGGTATCCCCCTTGTTGTGGACTCGATTTTCGGGGCTTCACCAGTACGGTACCAAATTTGGAATACAACGTTCGTATGACTGTCTCAAGGGACAATACTTCATCCCGTATCGCCTTCTTCAACTCTGCTCGAGTGGATGTTGTAACCAGTTCTCTTCCCTTCTTGGATGTACGTAACTCAGCCATTCACTCGTTATCCACTATTAAGAAGAGAACACTCGAGCTAGTGGCTTCGGAATATGCTCTGGTAGCATCGCCCAATGCCGTTGGATGTTTGCGCACGTGAGATACAATCACTTGTTCCTTAAACTGCAAAGGTTATGCGTTGGCATCCGGAGTAGACACTCTGCATGATTTCACAACTCTATGTTGCAACTAGTTGAATGATACGTTGTGCATCTCTTCTTCGAGATTGTCTCCAAGGATATCAATATCTCCTTGGTCACTCAGGACCTGCTCTGCTTCCAGATTTGGTGAAGCTCGTGGATCAACCTCTTAGTGGTAAGGCATGAGGTTGATGTCTTGCTTTAAATTTGGCTACTCCATCTCCGTATCCATCTGTTGAAGTGATCTTTCAATCTCTTGAGCGAATTCCCGCTCCTGTGACTACTCACCTTATCTGCTTTGTGCTAGCTGCTCAGATGAGTCTACTACCTGTATGGACGCAGCTTCATTAATTTGTGTATGTTGCGTCCCTACTGTATCTGTCCTTGATGCGTTTCCTTCTCCTGTCTACACAACTCCTATTCCTTCTAAGGTTTCTCCTTCAACTCATGCAACTCCTTCACTATTTCCTCCATCCTCTGCTTTTCTCTCTGCCTTTGAGCAGTCCTCCTGTCAAATTGTTGCCTCTTCGCCTCTATTGCCAAAGTTGCTTTCTTCACAAGGGGGTCTGCTATGAACTTGCAAATTTTTTCTACCTCTGTGCTATCGACAGTCTTTCTCTTGGCTTTGTAGTGTGCCAGTATGTTTACATAGGCTGCTGTTGGTGCTCTCCTGAATGCTGCTTCACGCTGCTTTGCTAACGCTTCCACAACAATGTCGACCGATTCATTGGGCTTGGAGAATCTGTGACAATATATTCATGGATTTTCCTCAGCCCAATGACAAACCCCGTGGATCCACAAAAACTGTACTCTCATGCAGTGATCCTTCACAAAAAATTCGGGTCATACAAATTATATCTTCTAGACTGAAAAGATATTTCTTGAACTCTTCTGTTTCAACATCCGTGTGCTTGAGATTATGTATCTCGCACAACCTGATCTGCAAAGGAAGAGTGGGTCAAGATGCCCTCTTCTTTCGGTGTAGCCTAGCTGACATTCCTGCCAAGATGTGGTATGATACTTCTTGCATGACAAGCTTGTCCATGGAAAACTCCGGCAAAACATGCGGAGGCTTATTCACACTGTATATTCATATGAAGGTGCCAAGAGGTGATGCATACCAATCTGCTATGTCGATCAGTGCCTCCATTTCTGCCTTCGAAATGAAAGGTGGATCCTACTCAAATATCATTTTTTACATTGGGGTGACAAAATGATCTGACAACTTTGTGATGACTCCGCAAAAGTTGCATTCTAAAAATAGTTTACCTATTCCTTCAGCTTGTGAGCCAACATGTCGGACCAGTTTCATTCTATTCCTTCACTTCCCTATTGGTCCAAGGCGATCACCCAACTCTGTGAGAACATCTCTGTGCTCTCTTGGCCATATAAGCGACATGAAAAAATGACCAAGAACTGATACGCCTTACGCAATGTCTTCATCTTGTAAATCTAGTTGGGTGTCATCTTGAATTTGGCTGGCTCCTTCACCCAGTTCTTCAAGATATTCATAGAGTTTGAATTACTGCTGGGTATGCTGAAGGGTGTCTCCATGGTGATCACTGGCTTCGAAAAGTGGTACATCTGTTGATAATCCTGTGCCCTGAAGGTAGAAATCTCTGTCCTGCTAACACTACTCAATGTCATCATCTCGGGATTAGTGTTCGAGACGATCCAATGTATCATGCCACGTGCATGGGAACTTGGGCTACCTGCATGCAATCCGGTACAAACCAGACTTGTGAATGTTCACATAGACTTGGTGGTCTTGAAGATCTTCTCCAAATGTGACCAATAATGTATCATTTAAATCTTGCCATTTCAGCTTGAAATTTTTGTCTACGATCAGCTTGGTGTCTTCGTATATCAAAAAACTCATAGACACTCAATCAACTGTTGCTCCATTTGTGCTTCCATCGGTCTCCTTTGACTCTGCTCTCTTGGAGGCCATTGATCCTGAACTACTGAGAGATGGATGAACACCTTCTATATCTAGAGACATGGAAACATGCATGGCAAGAAATCTGTCAGTTAAAACCAAAGAAAACTTGAGGGCTGACATGCAACATACCCGGGGAACTGCTGGCAAGGATTGCACAATTTTCACTGGGAGGCCAGGAGAGTGACTACCGGAATTGCGCAAAAGGTATTCTGGACTATCAGGAGGCTAGTTGGCTAATGGAATTACGTAGTGCACAATCCAGACTGGCCTGCTGGGTGCTGATATTATGCAATGCACAATTTCAGCTGGCAAGTGATGTAGTCACAGCGACTGCATTCCGCAATTTTCTGGGCCAGTAGTCACTGCCTCTCAGAATTGAATAAATAAGTACTAGAGGGAACTAACTAGCCAGATTTTCACATTTTCTAGGAGGAAGGTAGAGCCTTCCCTCTCAGAATTGCGCAATGTTGTCTGGGTAAGGCAGAGTCTGGGCCAAGGTTTCCCTAACCCAGCAACGGGCAACTGAAAGCATGTGAATTTATGAATACATGGTGATTTTGAGTGTATGTAAGAGTGAATGGTCATGCATTAAAACAACGAATGTAAGATTAAAAAAATGGAACAACATGCATGTGTGTGAAACGAGTCCCCAAATCGGTGACCATTCGTGCAAAACAGTGTCATGCATGCGATAACAGTGAGATGCTAACAAAAACTAAAATGGTGCCTATACAAGCTAACATGCATGCAAACAACAACAAGCGTTCACACAAATCAAGAAGACAACACTCACATAAGCCAAAACAAAAAAATTGAAAGAAATGATTTAAAGACAAGTAAAGCGGACTTACCCTAGGATAAATGAGCTTGATGTTTCAAAGACTCTTGGATGTGTTGTGGGATGTCAGAGCTCCAAGATCGATGTGAAGAATGTGATATTAAGCATCAAATAAATAAGTTTGAATCTCATGACGTGCATGCCACAAATCTAGGAAAATACGACACTTGGAGCAAAGCTTCTAAAACGATCTTTGCATGTAACCTCTCGCTGCTAAAATTATATCCATAAAATCTAGGGATATTTTTTTCACGTAGTTTTTTGTGATTTCGGGAAAAAGTAACCCATGCATGCAATTCAAGTTTTCTCGGTCCCGGGTGGAACTGGTCAGCCTTAAGGCACATGCAACAACCTGCTCGACTAAGAGGGATTTTTGTGCAATTTGTGGGAGGAAGCTGGGTTGGCTGTCCAGAGGGATTGCGCAATTTCTGGGAGAAGTAGCTGACTACTACCTAGAATTGTGCAATTTTTGGGCTAAGCTATTGTGCTGGGCCAAATTGCACAATTTTCTTAAGGAAGGTTGTTTGACAAAATTTTTCAATTTCAGGGCCCACTAGGATGCTAGTAAACTTTGCGTAATTTGTGTAGGGAAGGCTTGTTCCCCTCTAGAATTGTACAATTTTATGAGGAAGTTCCTCAGCGAGTAGCTGGCCCAAGTATGGAGTGGTAGCCTGTGAGGGGAGAAACAAAAATCGTGCATAGGCTAGCAAGTTGCTGAAAAACCAATGAAGCATAGGTACTTGACAGTGCAATACATGCTACTAGGGATGGTTGGTAGGGAGGCTTGAAAACAAAGATAAGGCAAAATTTTGGATGGTGGTTGTAGCTACTACAACACTTGGTGACATATTGGTAGAACTCCAGCTCTTTGAATGGACCTTGTTTGTGAAAAGAAAGCCTAGCACCTCCAAAAGTATTGTTCAGTTCTTTGTTCGTCTTGGTTTCCACACTTCATTTATTGTAAGATGTAGAATCTACCAAGCTCTTGGTCAGTCGACGCACATTCCAAGCCAAGCAAACACATTTGTTTCAATTGGGTTGAGGGGTATATTGGTGCACAAGCTTTATGGTTGTCAGAGTTTTAGTTTCACTTCTGGTGTTGCTCTGTTGCCAGCAGGCCTGGACAGCACCCTAGCAGAGTCACATGGGAACACAAGCATCGCTCCACTACCAGCGAGCCTCGTCAGTACCCCAGCAGAGTTACTCACATCACCTCTTTGCACAGGAAGCCTTTCTCTTCTTTCGCCTTATTCATTTTTCATTTGTTGCGAAAATTTTCACTTTTTCATTTTTCATAACTGTGCATAACACTTATTCATTTGAAAGGCGGAAGAGGGATCCTGACTTATTCAGAGCAGAAGAGGTTTTTCCTTCAGAGAATTATTTTATATATACCTTTGATGTGATTGTTATGGTTTTCCCCCCACCCTACTCTACTTGACTGAGATGACAAGGATTAACCCAAAAACAACCGACTAGAGTAGGTGACACTAGTTAGTGCGCAAGCATTGTGTTTCCACCAAGGTTCACTTTGAATAGTACATATTTTCCATTGACATATCATGGAATGAAGGTAACAAGTTCTTGATACAGAGGCAATACAATAGATAACCAAGTATTGGTAACTGCACAAGTCCTCTCGTACTTTACTAAACTTGTTTTAAGAGTCGCACACGGTTTCATGCTAAACTATCCTACGAATGTAAACAAGCAAACAAATAACAACAAAAAAGAAAAATAATAAGTAAAACGTAAGCAAACCGAGTAAGAAAACAAGCAAGCAAACAAACAAACATGCCAAGTCAGAAGAAAACATGCATGCAAGAAAAAAAATCAAATGCAAACCCTACACCTACTCCTAAGCTAACAGTGCATGGGTCTGCTCACATGAAGTGATACTTTCAATTCAACCACCAGTGCATTGGTCGATCCATGTTGGTGAAGGAATGGTTCGCGAACAAGACAATTGTTTGAACCAACAAACATGAAAGGTATAATAATGAAGAGAAACACACTGCGAGTTTAAACGCGTCCGCAGAACATAAGTGAGTGCAAGTGCATGACATGCAATTGGTGGATTTATCATGGTGTTGTGTGACACTGGGTGCGGCTATTAAGCATACACATACTCTTGACTGTGACATGCAAGAAAACGAAAGAAACAAAGACAACTTGCGTCGTGCACATATGCTTGCTTTGTAAGATGCCTCCAATGCATGAGTGATAGGATCATGTAGTTTGAGTGGAGGAAGCATAATTTATGTGTGATATTGATCTTCAATGCATATATATGAGTGATGAGGAGACTTGGGTGTTTCAACAATTTCCTGATCGCAAGTGAAACCAAACTTAGGACAACAAGGGCTTGACATCACCATCAGCGAGGGTTGAAGTGCCTCGACAGACTGTGGGGTTTCGCCTTCGATAACTGATAAATCATCATAAACATGTGGTTTGGAAAAATCAACCACGATAAAATCATCATTGTGGTCAAATACGGGGGTAAATAGATCGTGATAGTTACGATCAACAAAATCAATGATTTCATCGGCATCCTCATGATCTGATGAATCAAATAAAGGGGTAGATGAGAAGTGGAAAAATTCACCCTCTGTGTTTTCGAAAAAGTCGATGAAAAATCAAGTGGATTTTCAACGAATAATTTTTCCTCTCCATTGTCGGATGATGGATTGATATCTGGTGTCTTCTGCGAATGATCAACAATGGGTGCATCCATAGACGGAGATACACAAGTGAAATCACGGATGGCAGAATCACCAAAGATGTCAGGAAAACACGAAGGAGGCTCAGACATAATGGAGTCATCCTTCACCAAGGGTTGATTCTCAAGCTCTTAGTCATATTCTTCATCAATGACAACGCAAGTTTGTTGTGCAACACCAAATCCATCAATGGCTTGATCCTCGTTCACAACAAGTGTAGAGTTCAGAATGGAAGAACACAAGACAGTGTCATCCGAAGGATCATCTGAGTATGAAGATGGAGGTTGAGGTACGAAATAGAAGTGACAACCCATGGGATTCACAACCAAGTCTATGTGAAAATGGAGAGAAGCATTGTTGGGAGGATGTGACAGTTGAATGGATGTGTGTGCCTGTTCTCCCACATTATTCTGCAGTGGTGGAGCTATTTGATGAGGGGACGACAGACAGTCACTTGTGATAGCGACCGTGTCTGTTTGTGATTGTGCAGCTCCATCACTGAAGTATGCTGACTAGGGCTTGGGCTTAAAATTTCTTTTCGGATTAACATATTTGGTAAGACAGTACTAAAATCGGTCCATGAGACACTAGAATTTCATCTAAATTTTTAGGGCTTCAAACTGCAACACATGGAGGCAGTCCCAAAATTCTATAGGTGATTCATGTGGGGCCTTCCATTGTTGTAACGTTTTTTTCTCAAGAGGTTCTAGATCAAAATGATGGAAAGTAGAATCAATGAGATCACAGAACTGGTCAAATGAGTGCACGCTATCGGGAGCCAGACTCCAGCATCACCGTTGTGGGTATTCATGAAGTGTGTACGCAAGTAATAGGTTGACCTCTTCCACCTAGAACTCATCTACATCCCCAAGGAATGCATAGAAGTCTTCTAATTACTCAGGGCAAGATACTTCACCTTCACCATCATACGTGAATTCAGGAAAGAGATCAAAACACTCCCTTGTGATGTTGAGAGGTTCATCACGTGAATGACATTGTGGAGGGATGAGTGTGATAGAATCCATGATAGATGTGCAAAGGTTCAAAACAAGATGAGAGGACACAACTTGTGATCTGGCCCTCCTTCTAGCGCGAGAAATGTTGACGGTGCCGGACCTGCCAACATGTCAGGGGATCTCGCTCATAAGAAGTCCCAACTATACCTCAGACCGTTTGGTGTAGGAGTCCCAGTAGTGAGTCATACGGTATCACCTTGACCGTAATTACCCACAGAGGCAAGTAAGATGTCCTTGTTGGTAGCAAGCGTGTGACATTCGAAACAAGCCAAGGAAGGCGCATGAACGGTTCTAACACGTGAAAAGTGAGGTAAGTACGTCCCTTGGAAACCTGTGAAAGCACGCGACTAAGAACGGAACACACGAGCGAAGATGCATCACAAACTGGAAAGGAAGTAAGCTAACAATCCAAAGTGATGGTTAAACCAACAACACATTTCAGTAAAATTCATTCATACATATAAAGAAAGAGTCTATACACACATGCGTAAGAAAACAGATACATATATCATTAGAGTATATAAGATAGCTGAAATACAATAACAACATATGCATGAAAAGTGTTGGCTCTGTTATATTAAGAAGTGAAATTTTCAATCATACAGTACAACCATGACCGACCACTAGTCCTGATAGCAAAACGTTACAGTCATTGGCGCCTACTCCTCCAAAGAGATGTACTAGTTCTGCACTGTGGAGAAGCCAAGGCTTGTTACAATAATCTCCAAGATTTCTCTAAGATACTCATATTGGAAGCTTAGCTAACCAAAAGCCTCTACAATGAGTTACGAGGGACTATATATAGCATAGGGTGGGGTGACCCTTAACATTCCCCTTTGTGACTATTCACCTACCCTCAAGACTCTTAAACTACTCTATCACTGTTACATTCAGCTATTGAAACTTGAAATTCCACTTGACAAGACGTTACATAGAATCTACACATATACCCATGTGAGAAAAAATAGGCTTGAGCAAGCCATGCAAGACATGACTATGACTCGAACAACTATTGGAAGACCAACTCTTCGACATCCTCATGATGGTCGACGGTAGTGAATTGATGCCAAGCTTAGTAGCTCAAGATGGTGTCCGTGTATTCTCTGGTGACATCTTTTTGGAAACAAACTCTTGCCTCTGTTGCATCTGGGTACACTTCTTTGGCTCCTCTATCCAACTTGTCTAATAACATGCACATCATTATCTTGATTACGACTTCACCAACGACATGGTATCTGCACTAATCACTAAGTTTGCACTGGTGGCTATGTATCAAGTCGTCAAACTATGAGTCAAGCTCCAGTCAAACTTGTGACTTTGTCTTTGCCTCGGTGAATGTCCCAATAGATGGGATCACATGTGCACGCACAACAACATCCATGCTTTTGAATAACCATGCATAGGAAGCCGACAAACTAGTGATGAGCTACGGGAGTTCTTCATAGTTCTAGATCTGACTCCGGATACGTGCCTTCATCTCGACCACTCTGGGCTTAATCATCTTTGGAAAGTGTAATGGGGCTCCTTTGTATCTGATTGTCCATGTTTACATGTGGTCAACAACAATATTCACATTTGACAAGATACGTTCTCTCCAAGCACATCGTTGATTCCAACAGTTGAGATGGGAAAATACCTTATGCACTGTACCAAATCTGGAATACTTCATCCAGTATCACCTTCACAGGACAATACTTCATCCATTATCACCTTCTTCAAATATTCTTGGGCAGATGTTGTAACCAGTTCTCCTCCCTCCTTGGCCATCTGTAACTCCTTAGCCATTCACTTGTTCTCTACTACCAAGAAGTGAACACTTGAGCTAGTGGCTTCGACATATGCTCTGGTATCATCGACCAATGCTACTCGATGCTTATGCATGTCAGATACGAACACTCGTTCCTCGAACTACACAAGAGATGTGTGGTCATCCAAAGTAGATACTCTCCGTGATTGCATAACTCTACGATGTGACTCTCTCAGTATCTCCTTAGTCACTCAAGAGTTACTCTGCTTCTGGATTTGGTGAAGCTAGTGGGTCGACCTCTTGGTGGTAAGGCATGGGGTCGATGTCTCTAAATCTAGCTGCTCCATCTCCATCTCCATCTGTTCAAGTGCTCATTCTCTTGAGCGAAGTCCTGCTCCTGCGACTGCTCACCCTATCTACTTTGCGCAAGCTACTCGGATGAGTCTACTACCTGTAGGGGCGCAATTTCATCAATCAGTGTATGTTGTGCCCCCTGTGGTATTTGTCCTTATTGGACTTCCTTCTGCTATATCTGTAGCTCATGTTCCTATCGGAGTTTCTCCTTCAACTCATGCAACTCCTTCATTGTTTCCTCCATTCTCTATTTTTCTCTCTACCTTTGCGCAGTCTTCCTGTTGCGTTGTTGCCTCTTCACCTCTATTTCCAAAGCTACTTTTTGCACAAGTGGGTCTTCTATGAACTTGCAACTTTTCTCTTCCTTTGCGCTGTCAACAATCTTTCTCTTTCCTTTGTCACCAGCTGGTATGTTACCTCTTCTACTGTTGCTGCTGGCGCTCTCCTGGATGTTACTTCGATAACCATTCCACAATGATGTCTATGGGTTCATTAGGCCTGGAGAGCTATGGAATATCTCCATGGGTCTTCCTCATACCAATGACATTCCCTGTGGATCCACAGAAATTATACTCTCACATAGTGATCCTTCACAAAACAATGTGGGTCATACGGATATTTCTTGAACTCTTATGTTTCAAAATCTCTGTGCTTGAGATTTTGTATCTCGTACAACCCAATCCGTAATGGAAGAGTGGGCCAAGGTACCTTTTTCTTCCGGTGCAACCTAGATGACAATCATTTTGAGATGTGGTATGATACTTCTTGAATGAAAAGCATGTCCATGGAAAACTTCGACAAAACATGCGAAGGCTTCTCCACATTGTACATTCGTATGAAGGTGCCAAGAGGTCAGGCATACCAATCTTCTATGTCGATTAGTGCCTCCATTTATTCCTCCGACATGCAAGGTGGATCCTGCTCAAATATCATCTTGTACACCAGGGTGAAAAAATGATCTAACAACTTTGTGATGATTCCTTGGAAGCTACATTATGAAAACAACTTACAATAAGTGTTCACAAAGGTTTCTGTTGATGTCCATGCCCACTTCAAGCCCGGGAACTCCTAATGGGCACATATTGCATCCAAGATTTAAGCGGACATGTAAATTTATGCTTGCTAGCCTTTGGGTGGCTGCCAAGCTCCTGTTACCTATTCCTTCAGCCTGTGAGCCAACATGTTGGATTAGTTGCATGCTTTTCCTTCACTAGCCATTTGGTCCAACGTGATCACCCAACTCTGTGGGAAGGTCTCCGTGATCTCTTGGCCATACAAGTGACATGCAAAGATGACCAAGTACTGACACGCCTTCCATAATATCTTCGTCTTGTAAATCTGGTTGGGTGTCATCCTAAATTTGGCTTGACCCTTCACTCAATTCTTCAAGATATCTTTAGAGTTGGTATTGCTGCTGGGTATGTTGAAGCGTGTCTCCATAATGATCACTCTATTCGACAAGTGGTACATCTACTGATAATCCTATGACATGAAGGTAGAAATCTATGTCCTGTTGGCACTGCTCAATGTCATCGTTTCGGGATCAGTGTACGAGACAATCCAATGTATCATGTCCGCGCATGGGAACGTTGGATACCTGCACGCAATCCAGTACAAGCCGGACTTGTGAGTGTTCACATAGACTTGGTGGTCTTGAAGATCTTCCCCAAATGTTCCCATGAATGCATCATTGACCTCTTTCCATTTCAGCTTGATGTCTTTGTCTACAATCAACTTGGTGCCTTCGTATATCGACAAACTCATAGACACTTGCTGAACTGCTGCTCCAGTTGTGCTTCCGTCGGTGTCCTTTGACCCTGCTCTCTTGGAGGCCATTAATCTTGAACTGATGAGAGACAAATGAACACCTACTATATATGGAGACATGGCGACATGCATGGCAAGAAATCTCTGAGTTAAAACCAAAGAAAATTGGAGGGCTGACATGCAACATACCCGGGGAACTGCTGGCAAGGATTGTGTAATTTTCACTATGGGGCTGGGTGACTGACTGTCGGAACTATGTAAAATCTAGTCCGGACCATTGGGAGGCTGGTTGACTATTGGAATTGCACAATGCACAATCCAGTCTTGCCTGCTGCGTTCTGACATTATGCGATTTCAGTTGGCATGTGATGCAGGCTGAGGGACTGCATTGAGCAATTTTCTAGGCCAATAGTCACTACCTCTCAGAATTGCAAAAAACAAGACTGGAGGGCACTGAATGGCCACATTTGCACATTTTCTAGGAGGAAGGCAAAGCCTTCCCTCTCATATTTGCACAATGTTATCCGGGTAAGGCAGAGTTTGGGCCAAGGTTGCCCAGACAAATTGACGGGCAAATGAAAGCATGTGAAGATATGAATGCATGGCGATACTGAGTGTAAGTAGGAGTGAATGATCATGCATGCAAACAATGAATGTAAGATTTAGAAAACGGAACAACATGCATGTGTGTGAAATGAGTTGTCGAATCGGTGACCGTTCGTGCAAAACAATGTCATGCATGCGACAACACTAAGATGCTAATAGAAACTGAAATAGTTCTTGTATAGGCTAACATGCATGCAAATGACAGAAAGCGTTCACATAAATCAAGTAGATGACACTCACACAAGCCAAAATGCAAAAAGTGACAGAGATGCTGCAAAAGTCAAGTAAAGCGAACTTACCCGGAAATAGTGGAGCTGGATGTGCCAAAGAATCCTGGATGTGTTGTGGGATGTCAGAGCTCCAAGATTGATGTGAGGAATGAGCTCTGAAGCATCGAATAAATAAGTTCGAGGCTCATGACATGCATGCCACAAATCTAGGAAAAAACGACACTTGGAGGAAAGCTTCTAAAATGATCATTGCATGTAACCTCCAGCTGTTGAAAATAGATCCCTAAAATCTAGGGATGCTTTTTGCTATTTCGGGAAAAATAGCCCATGCATCCAAGTCAAGTTTTCTCGATCTTGGGTGGAACCGGTCAACTTCAAGATACATGCAACAACCTACTTGACTGAGAGGGATTTTTGCGCAATTTTTGGGAGGAAGCTGGGCTAGCTGTCTGGAGAGATTGCACAATTTCTGGGATGAGTAGCTGACTGCTTCCCAAAATTTCAGAATTTCTAGGCTGAGCTGTTGTGCTGGGATAGATTGTGCAATTTTCTTGAGGAAGGTTGTTTGACAGGATTACGCAATTTTTGGGTCCAGCAAGCTGGCAGTCAGCTTTGCACAATTTCTGAAGGGAAGGTTCGTTCCACTCAAGAATTCCATAATTTTCTGAGGGCGTTGCTAAGCCAGTAGCTTACCCAAGTCTGGAGTGGAAGTGTGAGGGGAGTGAAACAAACAATCATGCACAGGCTGGAAAGTTACTCAAAAACTAATGAAGCTTATGTACTTGACAGTCCAAGACATCCTGCTAGGGATGGTTGTTAGGGAGGTGCCAAAATGAAGCTAAGGCAAAATTTTGGAGGGTGGTTTTAGCCGCTACAACAAAAATATAGAACAATTTTTCATTTTTAACAATTGTTAACACCTTAAAATCATACACATGTTTACAATATCTAGAAGGGGATTAAAGTTGTCAAGTAGAATGCACAAGTGAGAATTTTCTAGTTGAAGACATTATGAAGTTCAAAAGATTTAATTTCTCCTAAGGTCTAAAGTTTATGGAGTTTAAAAATTGAAGTATGCATGGTTGTTTCTTAGATAGTCGTGCACCACATGTTATTTCTTTCGAAAGCCATGCGTTCGGGAAAATGGCTGACTTAGCAAGTTCGAGACCACTTCACACAGTTCGAGGCAATTCCCTCATAGGATATCAGTCCAAGGCAACCAAATTCGAGTCGCCCTAAATATATGCAACCTTTAATGGAATCATCTTCTCTTAGTCATAAGTCATTATCATTGATGAACCAAGATAGGGAAGATGGAATAAAAAAATATATATAAACAAGCCATGGGAGAACCGAAATATGAGGCAATGCTATGCGAACCAAATTGCTATTAGAGCAACCCAACATCTCATTGTTGAAGAAAAGATAGTAAGAGTACTAGAATGTTGGCCATATTGCTTCAAATCAATCCATCATCTTAGCGAGAGGAGAAGAGTCCACCATTGAGTGAGTCTTCATACTTCTTTGTGAGAGAGGAGAAGATTGCAAAGAGATTGAGGAAAGGAGCCTCTTTGCTGAGGATCTTTTAGCACCATAGCTCAAAGAACTCTCTTCAAGTGTTTAGTATTCATCTATTGTATTTGACTGCTACCTCGAACACTCAATAACGAGAGTTTTTTCCATTATTTTGTTGATATTTTTACTCCATTTAGAATTATTTCTGTATTTATCTCTTTGTTTTAGTTCATTTTTGTATATGCATTGTTTTCACTATTTGCAATGCTTTGTTTATCTAAGTTTGTTCACTAAAAACACCAACTATGTTTATATTCCTTTGCAGGGAACAACCAACTGCTAATGAGGTGTCTTTTAATACGCCATTGCTAGAAAATTACTGCTACAAAAATGGTGACCATACTCTTTTCTTTTCTTTAATTGGATGGTTGTGTTTGCAGGACCATCTCTTTGCATAATCGACTTACAAGGTGTTCTGTTTCTCTTTTTAATTTTGCAGGACTGTGTGAACTTTTTGTTGGTTGAGAAACTTGTTAATTTAGAAATTCTTGTCGACTGTGAAACCTCTTCTCATACAAACACACACTTTGCGGGTTTTCCTCTAACAGATGAGCCACCGCGTCTATGCATTGTGGAACCCGTGCGAGTTTCCAGAAGGAAAAATATATCTTGTAATTTGTCATTTTTCAGGTGATTGACAACCTCTAGTGAATTGACTTCACCTCTATAAATTTTTTCCAGTCAGTTTAGATTACTTTATTTCTCTACTATTCATAATTAGCTAGGTAATTACATTATCTTTACTTTTATTTTGAATTTTCACATAGCTTAATTAGTAAGGGAGTAAGTGGTCCATCATCCATAAATCTTGTTACTAACCAAAGCATTCACTTTTTTTTTCATTTAATGGGACTAGGGGCAAGTTTTATTATATAAAGTAAGCAATATTTTCTTCTCTTGCATCTCTTAGATGAACTTGGGTTTTCATATGAAAAATTTCTTAAAACATTTGAATTTCCATTTCCCTGTTTTGATTCACATAGTGTAATAGGAAGAAAAGTAAGTGTCTTGTCATCCGCATATCATTTATTTTTCATGCAAAGGAACAATTGAAATCTAGTGTAATTCGGAAAATATTGGAATGGATCACCGAATATCCTCATATTCTCACACTTTACATGCTCACTTGCACAAAATTACACATCATACACTAAGATTCTATAAAATTTCTATTATAAGGGATCCAGTTTCTATAGCTTTTGATACTTAGTTTATTTTAGCTTACATATCACACCCTAAAGAAAAGTAAGACCCTTAAAAGTAACCATAAATTGAACCAACTAGGGGTAGGCATCCCATAAGCCACCATGGTCATTATACATCTTTGTGACATAGTTGTTGACTTTTAGGGAACTTAAAATCCTTCAATCATCCCACGGAACAGAATTCCCAAGCATGGAAGAGACTCAATTCAGAGGGGGTTCGACTTAGGTCCTGTGTGTGTATACTCTTTTGGGATCCCCGACTCATCTAGTACTCAGTATTGGTAAGTAACTACCAAGAAGATAAAGACTTGAATGGTCACGTTGGACGAAGGTACTTTAGTGGACAAAATGAAGGGCATCCTTTCCCTAAAGTTGAAGGTGCGAGCAACACTTGAGCCTAATTTTCATTAACTTGGTTGATTCTTCGGTTGTTGGAACGCATCGCCAATTCTTCCGATACGTTACCCTAGGAGCCATAAAAAGGTATCTTCGCAAGGCCCAATTACATTGAGAGTGGTAAGGATTATTAGGTCTTCATAGGATCTTTTATCATACGCAAAACCAAAACTAAAAACCATTTTTTTTGTTTGATTGATCACATAGACTAAAGTTAAAGGGAAAGTTGTCTTTTCATTTTTCTCTTTGTTTCATGTATGTGATTTATTTTCTTTAAAGAATCATCCCCTTCCCTCACCATACACAAAGTATAACACACTCTAATTGACACCATAGGGGACCCCACGACTCCTTATTGATATAGATGTTTCTTAACCCCCCCCCCCCCGCCACTACATGAATGTATGCTAGGCCTCCCACCATTTAAGCGTCGAGGACATCATGCAACCACCATTATAGGATCTTCCTTCATCGATGTAAATTTTCTCAGGACCCCTCGCCATCAAAACACACCTTTCACGACCCCACAAGGGTCCCCACACACTACCCCTTTGGGAAGCCCACACATGACTCCTCTGGAAAGTCCACGAGACACCCCACAAGGTTCTCCCAACACTTCCCCATAGAGGACCCCTTTACATATAAATGTCCAAAATCATTTCATGATTGCGAACAACTAACAGATCCCGTTCTTAGCTTCTTTAAACCTGCCATATTTGAGTAAGCTAACCAATGACCAGATCACACATAACGTGAATTGGACAACCATGCCCATCAAGCTCCCTTCAGACATTCCAAAATTAGAAGGTAAATAGGGAGAAGACCCAGCAAATCATGTCATGAATTTTCACCTGTGGTGTTCATCTAATAGTATCACAGATGATACTATCTGATTATGACTATTTCAATGCACCCTTATTGGGCTAGTAGCGAAATGGTACATTGACCAACCTTCTCCGTCACATGGAAACTTTATCTCCCTAGCTACTACATTCCTCACATTCTTCCAGCTCTCAGTTCGTCATGACTTAGGCCCAGAACTCCTCACCCACCTAATGTTGCTAAGAAAAAAGCAAAGGGAGAGCCATAACAGGGGGCTAGCAATCAACAACAACTCCCATAGGCACTGACAAGGGGAAACCCTAATTGGAATCAAAACTAGGGGCTAACTAATAACAACCCATAAAGGAAAAAAAAGAACAAAAGTCTATAGAATAATCATTCACGTGTCATCTCCAGGGAATATGGTCATTATACTCATCATTTTCCTCAACTCCCTAAGTTTAAAAGGATACAAGATAATATGGATAAGTGAGGGCAAAAAACTCTAGTAATTCATAACCATTTCACCCATCAGGGAGTGGTTAACACTCAGAAACAACCATCCCATCCACATCCTTCTTGAGGGAAACCCCATAATAATTCGAATCATAGCATTTTCATGACAGGGGAAGACATTCTCCTGAAAATGCGAAACATAAGTTATGAAGCTCCCCCCAGAACCTAACCTATCCACCTTGACCATGAGAAAATATACACTGTCCTTGACCATTCCTGGACTTCCTATAGAACCCATGCCGAAGATGGTCCAAGAACCTTTACAATGAGTATGAAATAACTCAAAATCTTCTCATAGCTACAACATAGTCGATGACTTAGCATAATCTCCCTAAGCTATGTTAGCATCAGATATCCTACAAATATGATCAACACAATGGAAAGACATACCTTCCACTCTAGGTGCAATCGACCTGGCCAATTCTTTCCTAATGGTCTTTGACTTTGATAAAGCTACCCCATGACTACCATTATTCATTTCTTTCCAAATCCTAGTCTCAGTTCAAGACATCACCACCCATCATTGCATTGTCGATGAAGGGGCATCCACATGTATAATGTCCAAATTTGTTTGGCGGAAACAGGGATCCCCTAAACACAAACCTTATGACGTCACGCTTAGAGTATATGAGGGGTGCCTTTCATCTCCTATAGGCCTATACCAAGGCGTTCTAGTAAAGCTGACCGACAAAACCATGCTAATAAATATCAAAGTATTGGGTGCTCAGTTGGATTAGAATATCCAGCTAGGCCGAAGTTACATGTACGAGATGTTAGTGGTTGCCTCGTCAGTATTCAGGGTAATGATGTTCCCTCGCGACAAAAAAATCATTACAATAGACCAACTCAAATATTATGAGAAGAAGACATTACCTGCAACAGATGGTGTTCTACCCTTCATATCATCCTCTCCTAAATGGATTACCACTTACACTAAACTCAGCCCAGGCCAATTTAAGCCATCAACACTCCTAGGGATATTCCCAGGAGACCCTCCTATCATTGAGGAGATTTATCCAACCACAAGAGCACTGCTTTTCATGATGAGTTCATCAAACACCCCCCAATCTCAAGGACCAGTTTCAGATACCAAAAATAATGTTGTTACAGATCCTACTTTCTTACCATATGCGATCATGAAAACACCCTTCTTATGCCCCCCACCTAATTTGTCTCACACCAAGTCATCACAAAAATCTCATTGCCCCATATGGCTCTAGCGATACCTCTATGGTATATGGCTCCATAAGCCACATCAGCAAGCTCAGGTATCACTACAACAGGCATCAGTCCTATTTCTCCTTAGGATAGCACACCAGAACAAGCAATGCCTGCACTGACACTAGCTGGTGCCAGAAAAATGGATAAGCAAAAAGGCAAGAAGGTGGCAGCTTCAAACATTCCCCTCTCTAGGATACCCCAACTTTATGCTTTGTGTGAAAGAATTGGGCACCTCACCAATATATACCTTGAGTTAGACGAGCTCAAAGCTCTTCTGCATGCCCCAAAAGTGTAAGTGAACCCTCCTCCCTTTGATGGAGAAAAGAGAACACCCGTGCATTATAAGGAATTGGACACCAACCATGCATGCGCCATATCTGAGGAATACATGCATTACACTCATCATTTCCTCAAAATCAACCTCCTATTAAGGAAGATTTTGTCTCCCCTCGTACATCAAAAATACTACAAGAACTTCCTCCCACTCATTATCAACCCACTAGAACTAAAATTATACCACCACCTTATGTTGACGACACACAACACCATTTACGATTCATTTCCTCATCCATAGGAACTGGTGAGCTCCAGTATTGTAGCAATAATGCTGCAACTCCTGGTGCTTACTTCTTTACTTTTATCAACCCGGTAGTTCGTAACAAACTTGGAAGCGATGGTGCTGTATGCACAAGTACTAGCTCTTACTGCAGGCTATCACTTGATCAGCTGGCACAAGTTTGCTAGGGGCTTAAGTCAAATTCTATGAGTTCTCAAAAGAAGCTTTTACTGTGATGGCAGAAGACTAATTCTATGGGGGCTATTATACTTGCAAAAAGAGAATGAAAACTGAAATGGAAGTCAAACCCTAGCAAACCATAGCAAACCATAATTGTGCAAGAAAAGAGATGGAAACTACTGAAATGGGTGCCATTGATTACTGAAAAGGTAAATTGCATTTATTCAAGCTACTTCTGAAGAGAAATGGAAAGAAATCATCTTTTTGCAATTTTGAGTATTTTTATGGGGATTTATTATGCTTGTGATTTGATTGATTGTGACTGTGTAGTGGTTCAGTGGCAAAGGAAAATGGAGTTGGCTTTTGCAGATGGAGAGGAAGATGTGGGGAGGTCCTAAGAAGTCCCTAGCACCCTTTTGGAGACTTCCATTGCGATCATACTTTGAAAAATCACACGCATGAACTTCTACAAGAAGTTGCAGGGGATCTACAGGAGGTTCTACAGGAAGATCTACAGGAGAAGGCCGAAAGTGGTTTTTGGAGGTTTGAAGGTGGAAAATTGATGGGAAAAGGGGAATGAAGGTTGGATGAAGGTTGGAGGGTCTAGGAATTTGTTGATGAAGATCAGGAATGAAAGAGATGGTTGGATTTGTTCAAAGGGTAAGAAAGTGACCTTGTGAAAAATGCAGATATTAGGGCAGTTTGGCAAAATGTGGCGAATGAGTGGGGGAGATCTTGAAAGATGAGCTGGTACAGGTTATGATATGGAGGGATGACAAGCTAGAATGTTATTCAAGTGAGCTGCACACCTACTTCTTAAAACCGACCCAAGCAAGAACCAAAAAATAGAGTTTGTCTACTTTGACCTAAAATCTAGCCTAAAAACAGAGTACTGCTGAACAGAACTTTATGAATAGAGAGCTGTGCAAGAAAGCCATGGTAAATGAACATGAAATGGTCTAAGCATGTGAATCTAAGCAAATATCAACTTCTCCAACTCAAAACATCGCACTAGCAATTGCATGAAAGGCAAAAATTGTGTTTTTGGTGGCAACAGTAGTGCCTTGTCCTCAATTCATGGTCCCAAGGAGGGAGAAAGGGGATCAAGACCTTCTGGTAGCCTTTTTGGATCGTTCTTTGTTACTACAACAAACTATTTAAGCAACTTGAAGCAAGAATGACTAATTTAACCATCAAAAGCAACCTATTTTACCAAAGCAAGATTTAACCTAAACAATGGAAATCAACTTATGAATGCAAGAAGGAAACATATAAATACACAAGGGATGTGCTAGGCACTTGGGCTGGGCCCTAACCCAAGAGTTGCAGCCCTCTAGAGAAGATCAGTGCTGGTTCAAAGCTCGATTCATCTTCATTGATAAAAAAATAATAGTTACATCACACAACTATCTGCAAAAAGAGCTCGAAAATGAGCTAAGTACACGACTGCACAAAAGTGCTAAAATAGAATATGAAATGGCTAACCTACTGAGGCTTGAAGCCTTCTTATTTATACAAGTGAGGACTCCCAACAGTCCTCCTAAACTTAAGGAACTCAACTACCTAAACTGAAGATAAGAACAACTTCTACTAGACTTGCTCGGCTGTCCCTTTGGATCATCATTGTGGGCCTTTGAACTCCGAGTTGCTGGTGGAGAACTCAAGGAAGGGGTCATTAATGTATAAGACACCCCTCCTATAAGTCCTCAGCCCTGTTTCCTCAAGTTTGGCTATTGATCTGCTCATAAATGCCTGGTTCTTGTCCAAAAATGTCCAAAAATCTGCAATAAACACTCATTAGACTATGTGGCAAAGTGACTATCCCCATTCACTCTTTTGACATAAATATATTCAAAAACATGCAAAAAACTATTGAGAATGGTGAATTAAATGAAAATAATAGGTAGAATGAGCCCATATAGTTACCCATTTCTGGGGCTCATCATCACCCCCCTGTTGAATGGGTTGCTCATCCTCTGAGCAACTAATCCAGTTCTTCATCCTTGATAGCTTTAACAGCTTCCTTGACATCCCAAGCCTCTGAGGTGATGTCCTCTTCTCTGTCATGAAAACCTGCCTTTCTGTCCACTTCCTCCCATTGCTTCTATTCTTCTTCTTCCTTAACCCCTTCCAATAGTCCTAAGAGTAGTGGAGGATTGAACTTAAGGCCAATCCAGTTGGCTTTCAAGTTTTGCATTGATTGTTTGTATAGGGGCACTCTCACCATAGCCTCCCTCATTCTAGTTGGGGAGTGATACTCCCTGATCTTTAAGATATATGACAATGTATTCCACCTTCTCATGCAAGCATGAAGGCAGTCATCACCAAATAATCTCTCCATATCTTCAAAATGAGCGATAGCTTGTGCTTGCCTTTCAACATAATCAGGGAGAACTTGAGGATTGCTTGCAAGGTGTTGATGAGCATATATGAGAGCTGAGGGGTCTTCTGGTTTGGCCCTTATCATCAGGGGCTCACTTGGCTCTTTTGCCATGATCTTTTGAATTTCCACTGCTCTCTTTTCCTCATGGCTCATCCGAGAAGCCATAGCCATGAGCTGTAGATCTCCCAATGCAGCATTTGGATCCCAAAAATTCATATTAGGGAGTGCTATATTGTGTAAGTAAAATTATGCTAATTTGGTTTTATCCTCGGTTGAACTACTATCACATAGATGCATAAACTGACCATAATTTTGGAATGGGATTGTGCCCCTTTGGGACAATGTTTTAATCTGGAACTGGAGCCATTGGTCTTTGAGATATAGTGCATAGGATCTAGATAGTTGTCTACACTGCAAGGCCTCCATTGCCCAAATAGCCATGCATGCCATCTGGGCTTCCTTTTCCTACAACTGTTGTTTCAACATCAGCACTTCAGCTACTGCCTGAGATTCTCTTTCTTGCTTCTGCTTTATCATCATTTCAACATCAGTCTGTGGCTCTTCCTCTTGCTGCTGTTTCTCTGCTGCTTCATCATCTGCTAGGGAACCTTCTTACTGTTGCTGCCCTTCCAAGATTGGAAACTTGTTTCCCCCTTGAGTTTCTTGTTGCTGTAACTGCTTTTTCAACAGTTCATTTTCTTCTTGTAGTTGGGCTCTTTTTCTGCTCTCTATGTGCCTTACCATGCCCAACTCCCTTCTTAATTCTTTCAACTGTTCTTGCATGTGTCCTATATCTTCAACTCCTTTAGATTTAACAATTTTCATCCAGGTGTGGGTTCTGACCCTTTCTTGTTCTAATTCAAAGAAAAGAGGTACAACGAATTTTTGTGGGATGATCTTCCCACCTTCTAGAAGAATGAAATAGAAGCCTAAATTAGGTTGAGGGATTGGTTCAGGTATCTCTTTGGCCCTGCCTTCCTCTTGTGATTGTTCTGCTGACTTCTCTTCTAATTTTTCAGTCTTTTTTAGCTTGGCCAATGTTTCCTGTAGAGAGGTTTGAGCTTCTTGTAGAACTGCTTTGGAGTCCGTGAGTTTGATTCTTTCCTTCTAGGTGGAAGTTTTGGGACTCCCTCATAGGTGATAGAGATTTTGGAGTGGGATTCCTCCTTTTTCTTAGTAGTTGCATCCTCAATTATTATAGGTTCTTTTGATGGTGGCTGGGGCTTGCCCACCTTAATCCTGGTGCTCCTCCTAGCTTTGAAATACAGGGATGTTTGTCTTTTTCTTTTTCCCTTTGGTTTTGCTGGAGTGCTCAATGCAGCAAGCACAACTGCTGCTTCCTTTGCAAATGTTTCAGGGGATGTTTCTTTCTGCTGTTTTTTCTTGTGTCTCTGCTATCTTTGGTGGTGTCTTCTCTTTTTCTTGTTGGGTCCCTGCCTCTCTTGTGGCAGTCTTTTTCTGGGCTTTCTTGGGCTTTTTCTTCTCAACTTGTGTTCTTTTCCTCTTCTCTATTTTTGAAGCTGTTTTCTTTTCTACCTTAGGCACAACAGTGGATTTTTCAAGTTTCTCCTCTCCTTTCTGCTTCTTCTCTATATCCTGTTCCTCCTCTGTTTGAATATTTTGTGTCTCCTCATGCATTTCTTTCTCAATTTCCTCCTTCTCTTCCTCCTCCTCACTGCTAGATGAGCTTATGTCCTTAGTCAAAGTCTTGATGTCATCTTCTCTGGACATATTCCTGAAAATTTCCCAAGCTATGGGGATGGTGTATGTGTGTAGGGAATCTTCCACTAGTAATTTAATGAGACCATGGTGGGCTAGCTATTCTGGGATACCTGCATTCATCTTGGTGCCACATTCTATCAAAGACTGGAGGAGGACATATGGGAGACTGAGTTTTCTAACTGCAGGTAGGTCCATCCCATATCTCAATTCATGCAATAACCTGAAGTGATAACCATAAAGTATGCTGAACCTTCCTTCACAAGTGATATATTTCATTATTTGGTAGTTGAATTCACTCCAAGGAGGAGGTAAGCTTGTCCTTCTAACCCTGTTTTTATCCTCTACGAGATGCTCCTTAGGTTGAAAAAATGTCTTCTTGGCAACCTGTCCCAATGTTTTTTTCTCCTTGCTCCAAGGGAGCCCAAGTGGAAGACCTGTGATTCTACTGATAAAATCAGGTGTAAGCTCTAGGGTCAGACCCCTTAAACTGATTGTAGCATGTGTTTTCGAATGGGGTCTTAAGGACATCAAAAATTCTTTAGTCACCTCATCATCATACCCATGAATTCTTTCAAACAAAGACATCCAATTTTCCCTGGTGAAGAGGGCCACCACCTCAGGGTGCTCATGCAATTTGTTGGAGTTCAAAGCCTCCTTTCTCATAAAACCTCCTGACATGGTGTTTAGTGATTTTTGAAGTGCTCAAGTGAGGGAAAAAACAACACTTTCCAAAATCAGAAACAGAGGGACAACTAAGTTTTGTTTTTTCTGAAACTGTAGGAGGAATTTCCCATGTGCTCCTTCTTCACAACACCAATTTTCAATTTTCCATTCCTTCAAAGTATTCTCAACCTAAATTTGCTTCTTGGCTCTTGGAAGAAATCAATACTTTGACATAACAAGGACTATATAAAACAATGGTTTTCCATAGAGTAAACAAACTTGCAATTTTTGTTTCCTCCCCAGGTTTAATTTCTATGATTGCATCCACTTTTTTTTACAGCAGAATGTGAAGAAGAAAAAGGAAAATTTGAACGTAGAGAAGGAAACAGAGAGATTGTGTAGAACTCAGAAAAGACACAACAGACTTTTGAATTGCTCTTTCCTTGTTTTTCTTCAACCACTACTCTATTTTTAATCCACTACCTTATCTAAACATATCGTATGTAGAGTAGCTTTTCTAGCCTACCTCATTCCTAGCTCGAATTTAACAAAAATTTCGACTTTTTTTGTTGCAGAGCTGCTCTATGTTTTTCCTGTAGAAATCCTCCTGTAGAAGGTTTTCCTGCTCCTATAGAATGAAGTAGTGCTCCTGTAGAACCCGATAGGTGGGATGGTTTTGAAAAACTGGAAGAAAACTACTGGTTCACTGTTCTGAAGGTGGTAGAGGAGTAATGCAGTTGAGAACCTCATAAATGGAAAATGAAACAAAAGGGTGGTGGAGGCTTAGACCGCACTATACTTAACTGATGGCGTAATTTGCGGTGAGGATATGAGGTGGTCGGATGGGTACGTTATCCCCATCCAGACCATTGGTCCTACGCCAATGTAATTATGGTTCTTCATGTCGCTTGACTGCCATCACCTCCCTTACTCCCGTTATACGCCGCCACCACTACCGGTTTTGAATGTTTTCCCCTCGAGTTGACATGCCACACGTGCTGATTGCGTATCTGATCGGCAATTTGAATTGGACTTGGTTCAATTGAATTCCACAAGGGTGTGTGAACTAAACGAGGTTGGCCAATTAGCCAGCCATCGATTCTTCTTAATCGTGACCATTCCCATAGTTCATGCAGTTTTGAAATAATATTCATGCAATCGAGGAATAGGTTTAGCCACTTACTTGCTTAGTCGCTATTGTGCTATGCATACTTTGGACTTTGGCACTTCATTTCCTCATTGTTGTTGCTATTGGTGCTCTACATGCTTGGCCTTCAGCTTATGCTGATGATTTCTCGATCAAGATCTGCTCCTTACATGCTTCATACATCCTGTTGCTTTGACCCTGTCTCTGGAGTTTCTTTTTCAAAGTGATCGGTTGCTACAAGAATCCTATAGGATTTCCTGTAGCTGCTTCTCCTTCTGAAATTCAGTTTGATGCTTGAGTAGGCTTAAAAAGACAGCTAACAAAAGTTTTTAATGAAAGATATAGCAACTGGAAGGTATCAGGTAAGAATAAGCAAGAAGAACGATGCTACTTTATTTGTCATCTTTTTTGTGTTTTTAGAATGAGAAAAAAATGAACTTTTGTATTTTGTCTATGCAGGGAAAGGCAAAAATGAGTGGAAATGTGGGTATGCAGGGATGAAATGGAGAGTTATGTGGATGGATTGTGGTAGGGAATTTCACAGGCCTTCTAGATGAATTTCCAACCTGCGAGTTCTTTTCTAAACTTTATTTTGGCCTTTCTATAGCTTCTACAGGATCCTCCTGTAGAATACACAGAGTTTCCTGTAGGATGCAAAATTTTCAGAACAAATGAGACTGAGGCCTGGAAAAGGATAACAATAATGGAGGGATGGACTATGAAGGGTGCATGCAGCCTAGCCATGTCCTTTTCTCTTGTTTGACCCTCCTGCAACCTGCAATTCATCCAAAAGAAATTAGGTTTTTTCTTTTTTTCTTTGTTTTTTTTGTTTTTTGAGACAGCTGGGGCGCCTCCAGGAGGTTTTCACCCTCACTTCCTGCCCTAGGTGCCTCTAAGAGGTTTTCACCCAGGTATCTTTTATTCCTCTTTTTTTTTTCTTTTTTTTTTTTGCTAAGGGTGTGGGTGGAGTGGAGAAAATAACTTGCTCCACTACCAACACTGTTTTTCCCAAATTCTCAATAAACTCTTGCTTGGAAAGGGGCTTCTTGTAGATCTTCAATCTATGCCCATTAACGAGCATAGAGATGGCTTCTTCATCTATGGTTCGGATAAGGACTGAACCATTGTCATTGCATTTTTCTACTATATATGGTCCCAGCCATCCTGTCCTCAGTTTTCCCTTGAAATCTTTATATCTTGAATCATACAGCAACGCCCAATCTCCTTGCTGGAATTGTTTTTCTTTGAGGTATCTGTCATGCCATATTTTTTCTGAAGCTGGACTACCTCTGAGTGGAGTAGGGCCTGCATTCTCTGTTCATGCAATCCATTTAGCTGTAGCAATATTTCCTTTTGTGCATGGCTGAGATCTAGGTCCAGCTGAGCTGCCATCCTTAATGTTTTATATTCAAATTCTAGTGACAGCAGAGCCTTCTTCCCGTAGATCAGCTCATAGGGTGTAAATCCTGTGGTGGTTTTCCAGTTGGTGTTGTAGGCCCAGGTGGCCTCAACCAATCGATCTGCCCAATCTTTTCTGCTACTGCTCACTACCTTAGTCAAAATCCCTTCCAAAGATTTGTTGGTGACTTCCACCTGTCCATTTGCTTGTGGATGATAAGGGGTGGAAGTTTCGTGCTTAATCTTGTGGTGTGTGAGTACATCTTCAACCAAATTGGAGGTAAACTGACTTCCTTGATCTGTGAATAATTCTCTTGGATAGCCAAACTTGTAGAAGACATTTTCCCTCCAAAACTCAGCTACTCTTACTTCTGTTGCTGCTTTGATCCCCCTTTTTCTGCCCATTTTGTCAAATAATCAGTACACACAATGATGTAAGGTTTCTATTTTGAAGGAGGGTTGATAGGACCCACAAAGTCCATGCTCCACTTCTCAAATGGCTCGAAAGTCACTTGAGGTTGCAGGGGCATCTCATCCCTGGGAGTTGGCTTCCCCATCCTTTGACATCGGTCACATTGGCTGATGTATCTCCTAACATCTTGATGAAGAGTGGGCCAATAGTAACCTGCCTGCAAAATTTTGAAGGCAGTGCTCTTTACTGCAAGTGGCCCCCACAAGGCCCATCATGACAGGTTAGGAGGATGTCAAATACTTCCTCCTCCCTGACACATCGCCTCAAAATCTAATCTGGGCCAAGTTTAAAAAGATTGCCCCCAATCCAAGTGAATGGGACACTTTTCCTCACGGTCTTGCTCTTCTCTTTTGAGGACAGGTGTGGCGGAAACTGTGCTGAAACCAAGTAATTTGCTATATCAGCAAACCATAGAGAGAGTATTGAAATAGAAAATAGGTGTTCATCTGGAATTTGATCATTCACCATTCCTTCTTCACCTACAGGTAGATCTAGTCTAGACAGAAAATTAGCAACAACATTTTCCTTACCTGGATTATCAACAATAGTCGAATCAAATTGCTGTAGTAAAAGTAACCATCTAATGATACGAGCATTTACATCTGGTTTATTCATCAAATACCTAATTGAAACATGATCAGTGTGTACGAATGTTTGGTAGCCAGTGATGTAGTGTCTGAACTTGTTTAGGGAATGGACTGCAGCTAGGAGCTCCTTTTCAGTTACAGTGTAGTTTAATTATGCCTTGGACAGGTTTTTACTGACATAATAAATGTCATAGGGCAACTTCTCTTCAATTTTTCCTTAAGGCTACTCCGATCGCTTTGTTTGAGGCATCTATGTGAATGTGGAAAGGTAGGGCCCAATTTGGACCTCTCAAGATTAGGGCAGTTACCGGCTTACCTTTTAAGGCATCCAGAGCCTCTTGACAGTTGTCAGTCCTTATAAACTCAGCATCTTTTCCCAAAAGACCAAATAATGGAGAGGCTAGCTTACTAAAATCCTTAATCAATCTTCTATAATACCCTGCTAAGCCTAGAAAACTCTGAACATCTCTTACCTTTTGAGGAGGTGAGACCCTTTGGATGATAGAAATCTTGTTGGGATCCACCAGTAATCCTTGCTAAGAAATTGTATGACCTAGCATAGTCCCTTCAGTCATCAGGAATTCACATTTTTCAGGACTGAGGGACAGGTTCATTTCAATACACTTTGCTAAAACTTTTCCCAGGTTAGTCAAAGCTTCCTGGAAGTTAGAACCATAAGGGGTAAAGTCATCCATATATATCTCCACTGAGTCATGAACCAGTTCAGCAAATATGCTCAGTACTTCCCTCTGGAAAGTGGCGAGAGCATTACATAACCCAAAAGGAAGGACCCGGTATGAAAAATTACCCCATGGACAAGTGAAAGTGATCTTATCTTGGTCTTTTGGGCTAATTTGGATCTGGTTGTACCCGCTAAACCCATCTAGGAAGGAGAAGAACTTCTTCCTTGCCAAAGCATCTAACACTTGATCTATGAAAGGAAAAGAGAAATGGTCTTTCTTGGTGGCCTTGTTTAGTTCCCAATAATCTACACAGATTCTCCACTTCCCGTTTCTCTTTGGCACTAGCACCAAAGGAGAAACCTATTCGCTATTAGAGATGGGGTAGATGAATCCTGCATGCAGAAATTTTTGCAGTTCTTCTTTGGCAACGTCCTTAAGGGCTGGATTCATCCTCCTTTGAGGTTGCCTAACTGGTTTAAAATCTTCCTTAATGTAAATGTGATGAGTACAGATGGAAGGGTGGACTCCTTTCATCTCCTTATAACTCTAAGCAAAAGCATTCAAGTGATTCTTCAATAAGATACACAGTTCTTTCTCCTGAGAGGCGAGCAGGGACGAGTTGATCTTCAAAGTTTTTTCTGGGCCAAATTCCACGTTCTTAACTTAGAGGGAGGTTAGATCAGCCACATAGAGATCAACCAAAGAATTAGCTTGGGTTTCTTCCACTAGCTCTTCTAAGGGCAACACACTAGGGGGTTGATTCTGAATCAGGTTCTCAATAAGGTCATCCTCGGTTTGTGGGCCCCCCATGGTAGCTTCTACTGTACACAATGGTGTGGAATAGACTTCATCCTCATCTTCCTCCTCCAAACAGAGAGGTAAATCATGTTCGATCAGAGGTTGGGTAGGAGGATAGAGGACTAGTTGTTTGGACATATGCCCATTCTTGATTGTCATGTTCCCAGCTTGACAACTGATGTAGGCATCTGCGGTAGCCAACCAAGGTCTTCCTAGGATGAGAGGATACCCAATGAGCTTTGCCTTTGGTTGGAGAACTAGGAAATCAGCAGGGTACCCCTAGGAATCAATAGAGACCATGACATTTTCCACAATCCCCTCAGGGGTAACGGTGGAGCGGTCTGCTAACTACAGTACTGTTGAGGTCTTTCTTAGGGAACCCTGAAGGTTGAGTTTGAGCATAGTGTCCCTGGTCATCACATTAATGGCAGCCCCTAGATCAATCAAGGTATGGGGGATTATGCTGCCATTGATGTGGACATCGACTACAAGACTCCCAGGGTCTAAATATTTCAGACAAATTACTTGTCGTAACATCAGGTCGGACAGTTGTCCTATGACATTGATATTTGGGGCATCTCTCTTTCGCCTGCATGGGTGTTTGAAGCACTTCTCCTTGATCATCTTTTTGTATATAGGCACATCCTTTATGGATTGGAGAAGTGGTATTTTTACACATAACTGTTTCAGTTCTCCTAGAAGTTCAGTTTCTTCTGGGGTCGGTTTTGTGGTTCTAGTTGGTCTCTTAGGAAAGGGTGGAATGACTTTGGGTTCACTTTCCTATTTTTCTTCCTCATCCTCCTTAGGAGGAGGTTGGCTATCTGGGAGAACCTTCCCAGATCGTAGTTTAATCTCCTGAATCTCCACAACATAGGTTGGGCATGATGTTTCCCCACTATATACCTGCTGGGCCTATCAGTTTTTGGGGTTCGGGTTCAGTTGAGCAGGTATTTGGGGTTGTCCTGGAGGAGTAGGAGGTAATGGTTGTGGTTGAGTATGTGGTGGAGGCAAAAGAGTGGGAGGAGATTTGTACTGGGGCCTCCACCCCTGATGAGGTGCATTCCACTGAGGTTGTGGCTGAGCATAGGAGTGAAATGAGTGAGCAACTGGAAGAGCCTGGTATTGAGGAGGATATGACCAAGGAGGGGGTGTGGACCAGGAAGGATGAGCAGGGGGACCCCAAGAAGGCATGGAAGTGGCTTGATTGGGGTTGTAATTGCTCTGAGAGGTCCCTTTCATTCCCTGCTGGTAAGGTCTGGGTCCATGTGGCCTCCTTTGGTTCATGAAATAGAGTGGTTCAGTGGCCCCTTCAACCCCTTGATATGCAGCTTTGATTCTGGGCAAGGAAGGGCACTGATTCATAGGATGGTCTTGTTCATAGACTACACACACTTCTATAGAGTGCAGTGGACATTCATTCCTAGGATGCTTTCTCGTGCACTTGGGACAAAATATGGCCAAAGCTCTCTCGACTTCCTCTTGTTTTCTTTTGATATGCAAGGTATCCATTTACATGGAAAGAGTCTACCTCACCTCGCTCTTGAAATCTTCCAGCCGATTCTCAAGTTTGTTTCTAAGGGATGAACTGGATGTCGAGGTACTGGCTAATGGTTGACTTCCCCTACCTCTCTTCCTAATTGACCTGGAATGGTTTCTAAACACAGTCTTTATGTCATCATAAGGTAGTTGGTAGATGTCTCCCCCAGCCAAAAAATGGAGGGTATCTAGAAGGTCTTCAGGGACTCCTCTAAGCAGAACCAACTTCAGAGATTTAGGGTCAAGTGTGCACCTGGCCCTTTTATAACTGAGTTGAAACTTTTCTTCATAGTCTTATAAAGATTCATCACTAACCATGGTCATTCGAAACATTTCTTCCTCGGTTTCCTTTGACCTGCAATAGTCCCGGTATTTCTTATTAAATTCTTGCTGCATCTGAGCCCAAGTTGTGATATTGTTTCCAGGTAACCCCATGAACCAGAGCAAGGCTGCATCCTTGAGGGTAGAAGGAAATAGTTTCAACTTTTGCTCGTCTTCTGCATAGTCATAAGTTCGATAGAGAACAACAAATTCAAAAAAGAAAGTATCAGGATCTTCGGTAGTCAGTCCATGGAAGTGAGGTAAGGCTAAAGGACTTATGTTTTTCATTTTCGTGTCCCCATTGGTCTCTTGGATAGGAAAGGCACCTTCTATTCTTTCCCCATTCCCTCTAATGTTTCTGTTTTCAGCCATGGTCTCAGGAGGAATGGTTTCTTGCTCTTCTTCTGTTATAGGATCTTCGTATATCTCTGGAGGTTCACCTATAGAATCTTCTAGATCACTGCCACCAAAGAAGAGAGAAGCGTGACTCAGTGATGTGTTAGGGGTGTTGGGATGGAATTTTCCGGAGTTGTCTCTATTCCTACGAGGAATGAAAGGAAATCTCTTTTTTTGGGTGATTTTTGTGTTTCATTTTCTGCTTGTACCTGCAAAACTGAAATGGATTGAATAGAAAATTGCAACTAACTAAAATGAACCTTGCTGAAATGAAAATGGCAAAATTGAAATGAAAGCAAGAGATGACTAATCTACTTTGCTGAAATGAAATTGCAGAGTTGAAATGAAAGCAGGAAATGTCTAATCTACACTTGCTGAAATTAAAATTGTAGAATTGAAAAGAAAGAAAGAAATGTCTAATCTACTGTTGCTAAAATTGAAAATGTAGAATTTAAATGAAAGAAGAAAATGTATAATCTAATCTTGCTGAAATTTAAATTGCAGAATTGAAATGAAAGCAGGAAATGTCTAATCGACTCTTGCTGAAATAAACTACTTAGCAGAATGTTGCAGTAGAAAATAGAAGAAAAATAGTAATCACAAAATACTCTGACGCTTCCCCAGCAACGGCGCCAAAAAGAGTGGTGAGCCCCAGTATTGCAACAATAATGCTGCAACTCCTGGGGCTTACTTCTTTACTTTTATCAACCTGGTAGTTCATAATAAACTTGGAAGCAACGGTGTTGTATGCACAAGTACTAGCTCTTACTGCAAGCTATCACTTGATCAGCTGGCACAAGTTCGCTAGGAGCTTAAGGTAACTTATGTGAGTTCTCAGAAGAAGCTTTTACTGTTATGGCAGAAGACTAATTCTATAGGGGCTATTCTACTTGTAGAACGAGAATGAGAACTGAAATGGAACTCAAACCCTAGCAAACCCTAACAAACCATAATTTTGCAAGAAAAGAGACTGAAACTACTGAAATGGGTGCCATTGATTACTGAAAATGTAAATTGAATTTATTCAAGCTACTTCTGAAGAGAAATGGAAAGAAATCATCCTTTTGCAATTTTGAGTATTTTCGTGGGGATTTATTATGCTTGTGATTTGACTGATTGTGATTGTGTAGTGGTTCGGTGGCAAAGGAAAATGGAGTTGGCTTTTGCAGATGGAGAGGAAGATGTGGGGAGGTCCTAAGAAGTCCCTAGCACCCTTTTGGAGACTTCCATTGGGATCAGACTTCGAAAAATCACTCGTATGAACTTCTACAGGAGGTTGCAGGGGATCTACAGGAGAAGGGCAAAAGTGGTTTTTGGAGGTTTGAAGGTGGAAAATTAATGGGAAAATGGGAATGAAGGTTGGATGAAGGTGTTGGAGGGTCTAGGACTCTGTTGTTGAAGATGAAGAATGAAAGAGATGGTTGGATTTGTTCAAAAGGTAAGAAACCGACTTTGTGAAAAATGTAGAAATTAGGGCAGTTTGGCGAAATGTGGTGAATCAGTGGGGGAGATCTTGAGAGATGAGCTCGTACAGGTTATGCTATGGAGGGATGACAAGCTAGAATGTTCTTCAAGTGAGCTGCACACCTACTTTTTAAAACCGACCCAAGCAAGAATCGAAAAACAAAGTTTGTTTAATTTGACCTAAAATCTGCCCTAAAAACAGAGTATTGCTGAACAAAACTTTATGAAAAGAGAGTTGTGAGAGAAAGCCATGCTAAATGAACATGAAATGGTCTAAGCATGTGAATCTAAACAAATATCAACTTCTCCAACTCAAAAAATCACACTAGCAATGGCATGAAAGGAAAAAATTGTGTTTTTGGTGGCAGCGGTAGTGCCTTATCCTCAATTCATGGTCCCAAGGAGGGAGAAAGGGGATCAAGACCTGCTGGTAGCCTTTTTGGGTCTTTCTTTGTTACTACAGCAAACTATTTAAGCAACATGAAGCAAGAACGACTAATTTAACCATAAAAAACAACCTATTTTACCAAAGCAAGATTTAACCTAAACAATAGAAATCGGCTTATGAATGCAAGAAGGAAACATATAAATACACAAAGGAGGTGCTGGGAAGTTGGGTTGGGCCCTAACCCAAGAGCTACAATCCTCTAGAAAATATTAGTGCCGGTTCAAAGCTCGATTCATCTTCATTGATAAAAAAATAATAGTTACATCACAAAACTGTCTGCAAAAACAACTCGAAAATGAGCTAAGTACACGGCTGCACAAAAGTGTGAAATAGACTATGAAATGGCTAACCTACTAGGGCTTGAAGCCTTATTATTTATACAAGTGGGTATTCCCAACAATCCTCCTAAACTTAAGGAACTCGACTGCCTAAACTGAAGATAACAACAACTTCTACTAGACTTGCTCGGCTGCCCCTTTGGATCATCATTATGGGCCTTTGAACTCTGAGCTGCTGGTGGAGAACTCGAGGAAGGGGTCATTAATGCAGGAGATACCCCTCCTATAAGTCTTAAGCCCAGTTTCCTCGATTTTGGCTACTGATTTGCTCATAAATGCCTGGTCCTTGTCCAAAAATGTCCAAAAATATGCAATAAACACTCATTAGACTATGTGGTAAAGTGACTATCCCGATTCAATCTTTTGAAATAAATATATTCAAAAACATGCACAAAACTATTGAGAATGGTGGATTAAATGAAAATAATAGGCAGAATGAGCCCATATAGTTACCCATTTCTGGGGCTCATCAGGAACCCTGATTCGTGTTTTCTTCTCACCATTTTTTGGTGTTGAGACCACAAAACCGACAACACCAGTGGTAAAACCAGTGATGGTGCAGTCCCATCCCAAGTGCCGCTTCAAAAGTGCCAATTGCGATATATTTCGCAGACTCGATGGTCTGATTTTAACACAACTTTATATCATATCGCATCTGCAAGTGAATCGACCATCAGCCATCGGGAAGCTGCGACTACCGATTGCGATATATGTAGCGGATCTGATAAATTTATAAATGCGGGCGTAACAAATTTGAAGTCTGGCCTTTAGCTTTTCGATTGTTTTTCTCATATATTCCTATGTATTTGAATATTTGCATTTTGCGGGGTTTGAAGGCAAAAATGCATTAAGAAATTCTTCCGATAGTTTAGGAGGCCTGAACGATGCTGGGTGCGATTGTGATGGTGATGTGGCAGGCAGGGACCATCCTGATTGGTACAGTCTCTTTGTGTATTCCTATTATCATTAAAAAGGGAGTCTTTGTTGCAGTTTTAATATGCAGCAGCTTTTCTCTATGTATCTGGTCCTCGCCATTGAATCAATGTGTCCCAGGAATCTTGGTGAGCATGAAGAGACAGAGGAAGCCACAACGACCAAGGAGGGAAGCCGAAGGATCAAGCGAGGTAAAGGAAACTACCGAGACCAAGGAGGAAGCCAAAGAGCCAACGGAGAAGGAAACCGACAGTCTAAGGCATCAAGAATGCATAAAACAGGAAAAAAAGAGAATATGATGCGTTGAAAAGATGGTTGAGTTGTTGAAAAGGCTGGAGGAAACAAAGCTAATTGTGGGGTCCAGCAGAGCAGAAAAGGGCCGAAGGACCAACAGGGCAGAGGGTGAGCTTCTCAGCTAATCATGTTACCCTGTGAAAGAACTGATCAGGTATGCAATGCTGTTTGAAGAATAATTCTGTAATGTAATGAATAAAGTTTTATCTAACATTGTTTGAAGGAGAAGTAGCCAACAAAGACGCAGTTATGCTGAAGCATTTACTGTGATAGTAAGAACAGATGCTTGAATAGAAAGTTGGTTCTTATGCAGAGCTTAGTGCAGCTAATAGTAGACTCACTAAAGCTGTGTAGAGACATTATCAGAGGTCATCTATTGGAGACTTTGTGTGGACAGTATGAAGAGTTGCTAAGACTCTTTCATAAGAAGACTGATTGTCATTGATGTTGTAGCATGGAGGCTAAAGTGAAACTGTAAACAAACAGAACTCAATAAAGAAGAGTTCTAACACCAGAACATTACTATCAAACATGCCTTGCTAAGATTGGGTTGGAACCCTTGGTTTTGGTGCCTCAGAAGTAAGAAGGATCAGAGTCCTTGGGGTTGATGCCTCAGAAGTAAGAAGGATTGGAGTCTTTGGAATTGGTGCCTTAGAAGTAGGAAGGGTTGGTGTCCTTGGGACTGGTGTCTCAAGAACTGGAAGGATTGAAGTGCTTGGGATTTGGTGCTCCTAAGACCAAGATTGTTACCTTGGCAAAACAAAGTTGGAACTCTAGAGGTTGGAGCCTCACAAAAGTCCATAACTTGCAGAGATATGTAAAAGACCTGTATTAGCATAAGTTATATTTGACCGCACAACATTCTCCTTTCTATGAGCCATCTTTTCCTTATGTTCTTGTACATATCTCTAGAGGTTGGAGCCATGGAAGAGATTAACAGTTTGAAAAAGGAAAATTAGGAACTTAAGAAGATAGCACTAGCTGGTGACCAAGACCAAATAACAGATACAGTTGACCTTGTCAAGCTTCAAGTACAAGAAAGGGATGAAGAGCTTGCTAAGCTTGAGAAGGAATTTCATCAAAGCAAAAGAAAGCATCATGAATAAATCATATCCATGACAAATCAATTGGATAAAGCAAAGAAACGGGAAGATACCTTTTCAAGTCAACTTGAACAAAGGCGCAAGAGCTTGAACAAACTTGAAGAAGAGATTGGTCAGTACAAGGTAGAGGTCTCCTCTCTCAAATCTCAATTACAAGAAGCAAGGAAACAAGCACAAGGATATGAGAACACAATGGAAGCATTGGAAATCATGGAAGGATAGAATGATGAAGCAGGAAAGGAAGAAACAGCATGATCTGTCAACTAAATGCAAAGGATGAAGAGATCTTCAAATTAAAATCTAACATCAAACTTCTCAAGGCCGAAACCTAAAGCTACAAGGATCAAGGAAGAAATGGAGTGAAGTCAAACAAACAATGAAGAAATCTTCAAAACGAAGTCAGATATCATCTCCCTCAAAATAGAAGTGGATGAAGCTACTTGTATCAAGGAAGAAACTGAGAAAGAACTTGGTAAGAAGACTAATGAGTGTGAAATATTGGAAGAAGAGATTGTCTTCCTCAGGAAAAAGGTTGAAGGGATGAAAAAAAATCTTGAAGAGCTCTCAAGCCTTGGATGACATGCTCAACTATCACAGATGTCCATTTGATAAATCAGGTCTCGGGTATGCAGGTGAATCCTCAACCAAGAATGATAATACTTAAAACAAAAGGGATGTGAAGAAGCCATAAAGAAATGGTGATGTTCCCAGTTCCAATGAAGACAAGGAGAAATATCAAGGCTACAATGGAAGAAATCCTACTCCAAGAAGAAATCCTACTCGAAGAAGAAATCTTGCTCCAAGAAGAAATGTAGATAATGTCAAATATGCGAGAGGCAATGGTTATCATCAAAGAATATCAAGGCAGAAATGCTTCAGAAGTACATCAAGGAAATCTCCATCTCCCAGGTACCAAAGTTCATTTTTTAGTTATTGTTATTCTTATACAAACTTTGGCCACATGGCAATAGACTGTAAAGCATATCATAAAGATAGATGTTATGGTCCCCAACAATCTCCAAGAAATAATTTTGCAGGAAGAAATCATGAATCCTTATTCATGAACAATGTAGAATGCTTCATGTGTCATAACATTGGTCATATGGCACATGATTGTAACTTAACTTGGGCTCTCACACAAACTAGAACCATGCAAAAGAAGAAAGTTGCACAAGTATGGAGAAGGAAGAAAATACAATCCGAAAGTCCCTTGAACTCTCCAACCAACAACACATGTCATTAGCCTGAATTTTGACAATCTAAGCATTTGATGGGAAGACTCTGCCAAAAGATATGATGCATACAGTTAGGGGGAGCCTGTTATTCTTGATCATTATTGCAGAAGCTATTAGTGAAAGGGTCCTTATAAAATCCTTGCTGAGCTGTATTAACAATCATTCTTTGATAAAGATCATTTCTCAGGAATACTCCATGGAAGAACATGATCCTGTAACCATTCTTTGGACTATTGTTGAAGATGCTTTCCACTTAATCACTAAGTAGTATCTGGAGCAACAGAGAAGGTCATATAATACTAGAGAAATAGGGCAAATAACTATGGTGCTGATATTATAGATGTTAAATGTCTTGACTCAGGGTTTTAATGTGAGAACAAGTAAATTATGGACACAAATAGAGGCAACATTCAAACAAATAGATACATCTAGAATGGAGTTTGAAGTAAGAGCAGCTGACAACATAGAACAAAATTGAAGCATTGCATGAAGATGCAAATCAACAAATGTATTTAAAAGACAGTCACAGACTGGATATCTAAATCTGCTAGTGGAAATAACTTGCAGACATATGTACAAGAACATAAGGAAAAGATGGCTCATAGAAACAAGAATGTTGTGCGGTCAAATATAACTTATGCTAATACAGGTCACTTAGAAAATATAGCAACAATTCTTAATTTGACATCATATCCGCGTTCAACAGCTAACTGGCGGGTTTGTAACAGTGGTAGCAGTTTTCGGGCAGACTCAAGACTGTAAGTGGTATTTAGGGCTGATCACTCGATACCATTCATCGACCAACACGTGGCAGGAGAAGGAGAAAGGAAAACGCCTCATCAGGCAGGTAATCCTCGTGCATATAGCTCACCTGATATCGTTGTCGAGTGTTGGATCAAATACAGTTTTGATCTATAGTGCAGGATCACCGAGCAGCTTTGTTGGTCGGGTCTAATATCAATCGTTGGATGGGATGGTAGGATCTATGGTGGAGGATTGATTCAGAAAAAGGTAAGCATCGATAAACATGCCAAGGCTATGGAAAAGTGAAAATGAAAGTTCTCGTGTGTTTGGGTATATTTCCATTATACGAGGGTTATAATAGAATTAAAGGGAAAAACTGCTGGACATGATATGGTATTAAGCTATATAGAAACAGTGAGTCACAACCTCTCACCATTTCAGCTAAATGAAATGATGTTGAAATCTGGATGGCAGTGACTTGAGGAGAAGCACAGAAACACAAAGGAACTCAGTTCTGAAGAAAGATAAGAAGAAAGACAATTTCAGTGGCATTTTCTCTTGATTCGGACTATGAAGGCCTCTCAATTCTGACTGTGGAGACAACAATATGGATTGAAGCATAAAAACCTGGACTTGGACACTTGGTGTATGGCTATTTTAAATATGATTGAAAGCATTGAAGTAGAGCATATTAAGAATTGTTGAAGCCATGATAAAGTAGTTCTGAGACATGAAGAGGGAATAATGTGCTAATTGGTGATAAAGCATCAATCCTTATATCTTGAGTAAAAAGAAGAGCACTATGATAGGGGGAGTCACAGACCCATGAAGACCTACCATTCATGAAGAGCAGAAGCAGTTTGATAGGGGGAGTCCCAGAGCACTCCTTTGCCATTGATACCAAAGGGGGAGAGAAGAAGAATATTGCTATCAATAACAAACGGGGAGATTGTTGACCTAGGTTGTCATTGATGTAAATATGGAGATATTCTAGATACTAGATGGTCCATGAAGGGGAAGCAGAACAACTCCAAGAAGAGACAAGAGTAAGGCCATCAGGATAGCCAAGCCATGAGTAAGAGTCTGTTAACGGAGGAGTTAACAAAGGAGGCATATCAAATCTATCACTTATGCTCAAGAGTATTGTAGAATATCAGAGCAAGAGAGGCATATCAAAAAAGGCATAAGCCATCAAGGTATGAAGGTATCAAGAGGAGGTCATTGAAAGACATTGCAAAGCCAAAGGAAGACATTGGAGTAGCATTGCATGCAATACATGCCTAAGAAGAACCGAGAGGAAGAAGTCATAAAAAATAGGAGTTAACATGCCAGAGGAGGAAAAACAGAGCTATCAGAGCTATAGGAGGAGCCATATATATATGCCAAAGAAGAACAGATCGGAGGAGAAAATAGAGCCATTGGAAGAGCAAATGAAGTAATCGGAGGAGCAAAACAGAGCTATTGGAGGCATATCAGGAGCACCGGGAGCAATGGATGCCAATGAATACACTATCGGGAGCAATATATGCCACAAAAGGGGTATATGCATGCAAATACACTATCAGAGTGCAAACACATATATATAGGCTATATACACTATCAGAGGTAGAAAACTCATATATATATATATATATATATATATACATATCAGAAATCATAGTTGTATCTGAAAACACTATCGGAGAGGAGAAATATGTATATATTGGAGTATAGAGGTGGTATAGATATATATAGATATCTATATATACATATATATACATATATATATATATATACATATATATATATATCTATATCTATATATATATATATATTGGCAATATGATAATTGGTTGGTTCGGTTATGTATCACCCCAAACCCTCGACAACGATATATATGTGTGGACCTGACGACAACATTATGGAAGGTTTAATATTATATCGCATCTGCTCTATCGGTACTCGCATATCGTAATACCCAAAGGGTTGTCACTCTTGCGAGCCCCGATTGCAATGAATGTTACGGACCCGATGCAACAATGCAGTTTGGTCTATTGTTATGTCGCATTTGACATATCGCAAGTGCTTAAGGCCTTGCCACTTCAAAAGTGCCGATTGCGATATATGCCACATACCCAATGGTCCGATTGTAACATAGCTTTATAACATATCGCATCTGCAGGTGAATCATCCATCGGCCATCGGGAAGCTGCGACTGCCGATTGCGATATATGTAGCGGACCCGATAAAGTTATAAATGCGGGCATACTAAATTTGAAGTCCGACCTTTAGCGTTTCGGTTGTTTTTCTCATATATTCCTGTGTATTTGAATATTTGCATTGCGTAGGGTTTGAAGGCAAAAATGCATTAAGAAACGCTCCTGATAGTTCAGGAGGCTTGAATGATTCTGAGTGCGATTGTGATGGTGACGTGGCAGGCAGGGGCCATCCTGATTGGTACAGTCTCTCTATGTATTCCTATTATCATTGAAAAAGGGGGCTTTGTTGGAGTTTTAATATGCAACAATTTTTATTTGTGTATCTGGTCCTCGCCGTCGAATCAACTTGTCCGAGGAGTGTTAGTGAGCACGAAGAGATAGAGAAAGGCACAATGACCAAGGAGGGAAGCCGAAAGATCAAGTGAGGTAGAGGAAACTATAGAGGCCGAGGAGGAAGCCAAAGTGCCAGCGGAGAAGGAAACCGACAGTCAGAGGCATCAGGAATGCATAAAATAGGAAAAATAGAGAATATGATGCATTGAAAAGATGGTTGAGTTGTTGAAAAGGATGGAGGAAACAAAGGTATTTATGGGGTCTAGCAGAATAGAAAAGGGCCGAAGGACCAACAGGGCAGGAGGTATTCGAATGGTGAGCTTCTTAGCTAATCGTGTTACCCTGTGAAAGAATTAACGAGGTATACAATGCTGTCTAAGGAATAATTCTATGATGTAATGAATAAAGTTTTATCTAACATTGTTTGAAGGGAGAGGTAGCCAGCAGAGAAGCAGCTATGCTGAAGCATTTACTGTGACAGTAAGAACAGATAGTTGAATAGAAAGTTGGTTCTTATGCAAAGCTTAGTGAAGCTAATAGTAGACTCACTAAAGCTGTGTGGAGACATTATTAGAGGTCATCTATTGAGGACTCTGTTTTGACAGTACGAAGAGTTGCAAAGACTCTTTCATAAGAAGACTGATTGTCATTGATGTTGTAGCATGGAGGTGACAGTGAAGCTGTAAACAGACAAAACTCAGTAAGGAAGAGTTCTGAGAGCATAACATTACTATCAAACATGCCTTGACAAGGTTGGATCGGAACCCTTGGTGTTGGTGCCTCAAAAGTAAGAAGGATCAGAGTCCTTGGGGTTGATGCCTCAGAAGTAAGAAGGATTGGAGTCTTTGGAATTGGTGCCTTAGAAGTAGGAAGGATTAGTATCCTTGGGACCGGTGTCTCAGGAACTGGAAGGATTGAAGTGCTTGGGAGTTGGTGCTCCTAAGTCCAAGATTGTTACCTTGGTGAAACAGAGTTGGAAATTTGGAGGTTGGAGCCTCACAAAAGTCCAAGTTGGTGCTTGGCAACTGATTGCAGCCATTTGTATATTGTATCTATTTCATTGCAAAGATTATATTAATAAAAGCATTGATACTTGTTGTTCATCTTGTGTTCTGAATATATATGTTTTAACTGAAAAAATAATAGTTGAAAAAGAAATATTGATTCACCCCCCCTCTCAGTATTTCCAATAGATGGGGAATCAACACTATCCTTCATAGGTGCCTCACTCATGAACAAGCTGAGAAAGACTTAAATAATTGCCACAACAAGGCTTGCGGTAGCCACCTCTCGGGGATGGCCACTGCTTTGAAAATCCTTTGTGTTGGTTATTCCTGGTCCACGCTTTTCCATGATTGCATAAAGACAATCAAAATATGTGAGTATTTCCAACAATACACTCATAATGTGAGCCCCACCCACTCCCCTACATTCGGTCATCATCGTTGGTCCCTTCTGTAAATGGGGTATATACTTCATGACCTATAACCCCCCATCATTCGGAAAACATGAGTACATTGTGGTTGCCATTGACTATTTCACCAAATGGGAAAAAGAAATTCCCACATATAATAACACTGTGGAAACCATTGCACGATTTTTTTTTTACCAACTCACAACACAACTCGGTGTTCCCAAGGAGTTGGTTTCTAACCATTGTAAACATTTCAAGAATGGAATATTTCATGAGTTACCCAATGCCTTGGTCTCTCTCATGCGTTTACTTCCCCATACTACCCTCAATCCAACAGTCAGGTAGAAGTTGTCAACAAAGTTCTCAAAACAATGTTGTAGTGTATGGTGAACAATAAAAAAACCAATCGGCACCATATGGTATTTTCACCCCTATGGGCGTACCACACAAGAGTCAAAGCATCAATAGGGTTCACACACTTATAATTTGTATATGTGGTTGAAGATGTACTCCCCATTGAGTGCGAGGTCACTACCTTACACTCAGCTATCGAACTTCTCAGTGACACCAAACCTTTGGAACAGAGGTTGGTGCAGCTAGAGCTTGTCGATGAAAGTCGGTGAGAATCTCTCTAGAATAATGAAGCATACAAAGAAAAGGGTCAAAGCCTCGTTTAATCATAACATCACCCCTAATAAATTTACCAAAGGCAAGTTAGTCCTCCATTACAATGTTTCTCAAGAGGTGGCAGGTTCTGAGAATGTCGAGACATTATGGAAGGGTCCACACATTATCAAACATTGCCTCCTCAAGGGGCATACATATTATTAGAGATCGATGGAAATTTCCTAAAATATTACGTCAATTGTCTTTACCTCAAAAAATTTCACCCATAATAATGCCCGAGTAACCCTAGAATGTACATGTATGCACCATGAGTTGTTTTTTGTGATGATCACTTCATCATGCACCCACTCTAAAATCACTCTTTCTTCATGTATCACAGATGGATCATCCATTAGTCTATCATTTTGGATTTGCTGATGGTGCTTCACGATGGTTACAAAACCTAGCTCTCACAACCTAGGCGATATACTCTCCTGACCAAACACCTTGTCTCTTCAATGGACTTTGTATCGGGTTAGCCACCAACAATCAAGCTAAATACGATGCAGTGACAGGTCTCTTGGCTGATGCCTCCCATTTAGGTATCCATGATCTGCATGTATTCCTTGATTCCCAGCTTGTTGTATCACAATTTAACAAAATCTTTCATGTTCATGATCCACGTATTTTTTAGAAATATCTGCATGCACAAAGGTTAGCTCAAAAATTGATTATATGAAATTTACACATATAGCTAGGGATAAAAATCATACAACTAATCACATGCTAATTAGTTCCAAGGCTGACATACATCACATATATATAACCATTAAGATAAATAAGCCATAAGCATAATATCCATCTCAAAGAAAAGGTAGAAATACATCAAATGTATAGAAGCCTAAGACACATCATAAAAACTACCAAAAAATATCATCTCGTATATAATTATCAAAAAATATATATGAGTACAAAAAATAGTTGTACATCCACTAGCTCATGGCTAGATAAAATAAGTCCCAAAAAAAGGGGAACATCCTCACAATGGGTGCTTTCCCTGGTACATACATCTGACTGTATACATCTAGGGTCAGAGCCCTTGCCCCCTTTCCTGAGGTTCAATCTCCACATTAGGTGCCAAAAAGGTCCACGGTTTCCATCACCATTGTGATGTGCCAAAGGATTGGTCGGTGTGCCCAATCACCTGCCATTGCTATCTCCACCACTACCTCTTGCAATCCTGCCTATCCTGCCTATCCATCCTTAGGCATCCCCCTAGTTAAGGCCTCGGGGGTACCCTAGGCATCCTCATAGTCTTGGAGTCATGCCGCCAAAGCTATTAACTGAGCCTTTGCTACCTTTAAATTCTCTCATAGTATCTCCCGATCCTTGGTAGAATATGAGCTGGTCCCCTCCCTAGAGGGACCATCGATCTTGATTCATCGGTGCTGTGTCGACCTCTCAAGACCCTCCTCCTCCCAAGCATCCTGTTATCACTGAGGTACAATATGATCACCAGCCCCCCTCATCCGTCGCAGATCATTGCCTACAAAGAAGGCAAGTGGTCATACACGCAGCCCCACATATGCAAGAAAAAAGACATGATATCAACATCATATAAAAAATGCATCATAAAACATACATGTCAAAAAACTGAAATGTAGAAATAAAACAAGTCATATACACACTGGACCCTAAGCGTCACCAGGGGGAGCCCCATATCTGGATCACCCATAAAGCTCACTCCACAATATAGGAAATCAAGAATCATCTGAGGGATGGAAAAAAACCAACCCTCCACCTTAGCATTCCAATGCCCTGTGGCACCTCCACTAGTCCGTGGCATCATGGGTGTCCACCCCCTCATCCTGGGGTCCCCAGTAGGACCTGGGGTACTTCTATTAAAGGTCATATCATCACAACCCTCTCATATAGGATGTTACACAAGATACTAGCATAACAGAAGCCCCAGTACGATCCTTACAGAACCTCTGTCAATTGGGAGACCATCCCCTTATACAAAAAGCCAACCCAGTCGAGAAATTACCCTGCTTGCAGCCTCGACAACACTGTGACCATAGGGCTCGATATGTAGTGTGGAGCCGTCAAACCTACCAAGCACACGATCATCGAGAATACTACCCACTGGGCGAGATTCAAGATAGATGAAGGTCTGATGCATTGATCCTCAATAGGGTTGGGCCTGCAGTGGGCCTCTGCCCATCTATGAATATGCACTTGCCTAGGTAGAACAAGATGTGGTAAAACCTCTCCTCGAGGTGCCAAGCCAATCACACAATATATATCGACTGCCCCACTTATTAGCAAATTAGACCCTCTGACGATTAAGACCTATCAATATATGTCCCAAAACTGAAAATAAATAAATCGCAAGAACTCATCATACGATCTCAAGAGCGGGTTATTAAGGAACTTCAGGAACCCCCATCCAGCTAATTTCCTTCTAGGTGTAGGATCCTATGCGACCACTACCCGCAAAGGCTACCAATACCACTCTCTCCAGAGCATGCCCATCTTGCCATCAAGGATATAAAATAAAAAAAAAATCAGTCTCCTAGGCTGTAAAAAACCATTTTTTAAGCATCAACCATTTATGGACATCACAAACGTGTATGCACCTCTGTTTCTCAAATAGTCGCACAATGCACACATCTATCATGGCATAACTCACTACGTCGCCATAGTTTGAGCCACGCATTTGCTCGCTAATTAGACGCATCGTCTGCGTGTTTGTTATTAATACACACACACAGACTGTACGGCATAGGGTGGTCGAATTGCAACGTCACCAAAATAATGACACCATGACTTCTAGCCAATCATTTGCACCGACTGTGCGGCTATCAACTCCTTTCTCTTGCAGTCCCTGGGAAACACGCGGAGACCGCGTGACTTTCACTCAGTCACCCACATGGTCCAAGATTTTTTACCCTAAAAAGGTCATATAAGGAACCCCTATATGACCTACCTAGCATAATCTTCCAAATTTATGAAGTAAGTGTTCATTGTTCTAACCTATCTATCCTTGTGTGCTACCCTGGTTCACCGATTGACCACAATGGTAAGAAACAACTCCTGGATCAGCTCTAGCCTCCAAAAATAGTAAGTGCAAATGAGGTGGCATTGGGCCCACTTTTCCCTATATATCACCCTTTTCAACATCTTCTCGAGCCTAGTACAGGAGCTTAGGATCTCCATTTTCAAAATCGTCAAAGACATAAGGATCAAAACCACATCATCTTCACCATGGTACCATTCATTCTGTTTCAACCCAAAACTCATTTTTTGACCCGCCACATGCTCAAAGTACCACTTTAGGTGTGCCTTCTCTTGTTTTTTCAATTAATATTGTTCAATCGACTTCAGATTATTTATATGATCAAAAAATATGTTTTCAATTAGGGTATTGGCTTTTAAATTGTAGGTACATCAACAAATGTCCTGCCATGCTCAACACCCTGGTGGCGAGTATCAAAGTAGGGGTCATTCATCACTCATCATGATAGGCTTGCCACAAAGCTTTGCATATCTTGACAACATTTCTCTTAGAAGAACAATAGGGTCCGTCATCTTGACCACGTTTACCATCACCTCCCCTTGCATATGGTAAACTTCCACGTCGCGTGATAGAGACTTCCGACTCATGGATCACCTCATAGACCCCCACATACTATTGGGATCCATGACCATATACCCAAGCTCGGGAACCACTTCAGGTTTTATTCCTTGAACATCAACCTCATTCTCTTTCATTCATTGCGTACCAACCCCATTCCCGGGCCACCCCTTGAATGTTGCTATATATCAAAGCAAATGCACCATGGTGTTCTATATTTTGCCTACCATTCACCAATATTACAGTAGACCATCTATGTCACTTCATCCACCTCACCAACCCAACAAGGAGACCAACCAATGGGGCCACCACCCTCAACAAAAACACCATGCCTCCATTCAAGTCACCATTTTCATGGGGCATTAGTCTTCATGTCTGTACATCCAAATCACCTTCATATTCTTTTGGAAAATGTACAAATATTTCATAGGAAAGAAGTCCCACCCATCTTTTCATGTCTTTGTAACCGATGACAATTTCTAGACACCCTTTGTTAGATCTCACACATCATCCACATTCATTTATCCTCTTTATGTCAGTTACAACATACTTACACCTACCTGGAAGTCCTACCGACTTGAGGGCCATCCAGATCAGAAAAAGTGTTTTAACTTCCGTTGTTTTCATAATAGCTCCAAACTCGGGCTAGTTTTCCATATCTATTCACATCACCATATTTCATTATCACGCCTTATCTGACCCACACTATTACAGTCTATTTTCACCTTATATTGTCCCCCGAATAAACATTTCAGTGTTAAGTAAACTTGACTCGGGATAGAGTCAAAGGAGGTTAAACAGTGATGGTTTTGGGGCACATGGTATTGTGCACCCATGGTATTCTGCCCGTGGTATTATATGTAATGGAGCCTATAAAAGGCTAGAAGGACTTCATTGTAATGCAAGGGCCTGGAGGTGAGCGGTGAAGGCTCACTTGGCCGGATTGGCCAGGGTTTTGGCCAAGGATAATGAAATTTCATTATGATTGGGTTTTTCCCCGGATTTGGGGTTTTCCTAGATAAACATGTGTGTTTATGTGTTTATGGTTGTTGTTGGTTAATGTTTATATTTGTTTCTCTCAGTAATTCTCAGTAATTAATTTGTGTTCTTGGGTAAATTTCTTAACAATTGGTATCGGAGCCCGGTTGTGTATTGGCTTCAGAAAAATGCTTTTGTTGCCAAGGGTTTGTATTGGCCTAGTGAATGAAGGGGATATGATTTGTTGCACTGATGCATTGGATATGGATTTGAAAGGTACTGGATCAATATAGATCTAGTAAGATCTGCACGTGAAGAAGGCAAATATCGTCAGATCTGGTGCAAAAAGATGGATCTCTTTGGTAATGTGAGAGCCCATGCGAAAATTCAATAGTGTAATCATGGTGAGTGTAACGCAGGAGCTCATGTGAAAGTTATGTGGTGACCCGTCGGCACTGCTGGACACCCTCACTACTGCAAAGGTCAAGCTGGCGGCAGTGGCTGCCAAGAAACAACAACCAGCAGTGTCGGCGAGCGGAAGATTACCATCGAAACCCCTTCCCCCGGCCCAGGCTATTAAGGAATCGAGGGTTTCTCCAAATGAGGGGGGCAGGGGACGAGGTGGTGGTCGAGGATTTGGCAATAGAGAATCGCAGGAGTTTGGACGTGGCCGTGCGACAGGAACTTCAACCGCTAGAGAATGCCTATCTAGGTTCTTGCAGTGGGTTCTATGACGACAATTCTGATTTGATCCCCAGCCGCAATAAGGATGGAGATGGAGCTTCGAACAATCGCTAGCATGATGAAAGGCGGAGGGAGAATTCAAATCGCATCTCCAAACGGAACATACGCCATGGTTGTTAGCTTTGTTATTGGGCATGTAGACAAAAATATTGCAGCGAGCATGCATCGTGGTTGCAGTTGTGGGTTCACGGAGCAGTGAAGGCTCCTATTGTTACCCATCCAATAAGCACCTGGTCATGCGCATATGAACACTCTGGTTTTACCTGCAACAATGTGCAAGACGGTGGACTGTTAGTATGGGCTCTCGGTGGTAGGATTGACGATCATGTCAAAGTCGTGAAAGGATTCATTATAGCCTGGAAAGTTGCATGCAGGTGATCCAATGGGGAGGACGGAACAAGTCGATCAGTGCGGTGAGATGGTGGTACATGGCATGGAATGTGCGGTGTCATGGAGGTATGCGCAGAACTCTTGAAGCCCGGATGTCCTGCTGATTTGTCATGGAAAGGAGAGGAGGTGCACTGGCTGCTGGAGGGAACATGATAACACGACAAAGAAATATGTAGTTGGGATTGACATTGTCAACAAAGGGAAACCGAAAGGAAGAATAGCGTGAGAAATCTGTGTTCGGATGTGAATGCAGCGTGAAGGATCATGGGAGCGAATCAAGAGCTCATGGACATTGAGTGAGATTCAATGGTGCAGTCAAATACACTCAAAATGATTGTGCCTGTATGAGATTGGTGTGTGAAATGGTCCTGGAAGTATTAGAGTGGTGATCTTAGAGATGTGTTGGAAATGGTAGGCTCCATGAGGAAGGACAAGAGCATTGATCGAAGGCACGAGCAGTCAGTGGATGCGCAGACCACCATAGATCAAGGTATTCCTTGGAGCTAACAAGAAACATTGCATGTTATCACGCTCCAGATCCAGATCAAGGCCTCCTGGTGAAATCACCCCAGGCGAGGGTTTCAAAAATTCATCTTAGAAATTAAAGGCAGTTAAACTTGGCAAGAAGGCAGCAAAGAAAAAAAACAAGGATGCCCCCAATTGAGAGAATACGGGTTAGAATAGCAGCAGCAATTAAAAAAAAAAAAAATCAATGAAGTCAAAATTATTGCATGTAAATGGGCATACTACTGTAAGACCTAGTAAGGCATGTGTACCCCTGGGTAATCACCGGTAAAGTCTGGGATAGACCTAGGTGATAAGGGTGATGTCGGGTTAACAATACCCCGGGTAAAAAAATAAATTGAAGGAGGTAAGAGCTAGAGTGAGCGGGATTGTCTCACTTAGCAGGTTTGGCTGGAGTTAGTCAAGGAACCCCAAGTCAAGTTTAAGGGGGGAATTGTTAAGTAAACTTGACTCGGGATAGAGTCAAAGGAGGTTAAACAGTGATGGTTTTGGGGCACATGGTATTGTGCACCCATGGTATTCTGCCCGTGGTATTATATGTAATGGAGCCTATAAAAGGCTGGAAGGACTTCATTGTAATGAAAGGGCCTGGAGGTGAGCGGTGAAGGCTCACTTGGCCGGATTGGCCAGGGTTTTGGCCAAGGATAATGAAATTTCATTATGATTGGGTTTTTCCCCGGATTTGGGGTTTTCCCAGATAAACATGTGTGTTTATGTGTTTATGGTTGTTGCTGGTTAATGTTTATATTTGTTTCTCTCAGTAACTCCCAGTAATTAATTTGTTTCCTTGGGTAAATTTCTTAACATTTAGACGGTTGACGCTTATTTCCTGTCGAATTCAACACTTATATATGAGGATTGAGGTAGTACCTTGGATACTCCCGCCTTTAAGGGATATCCTCAGGTGGCACAATGGGAATAAGTACTTCCCACTGATGTCATCGGTCCGCTTGAAATTCAATGCCAAGACAAGTTCTCGTGTCAAGGTGGTACCGTACTTAATGACCATTGTAGTTCTTTCATTAACTTGAATACCCATGCATACCTCAACACCTCATTCATTAGTGCTTCAATTTTCTTACGCATGGGGGAACCATATTCAGTCTATTTGCCAAATAAATTCCCTTGATGGTGTTAACAGTTATCATCATCAGTTGTCAACATGATAACCACCACAATGTTGACTGGAAAAAGCTATTTCCTGTCTGATTCTAATAATATTTCACTAGCCATCATAACGAGCATGGACATGCCCACCTCGTATACACATTTTTTACTTTTTTTTTTTAGGTTTTCTTTAGAGAATGGTTATCCTTTTTACTCTGTCAAGGGGTTTCCCTACTCATCTCTGTTACAATTTATCCTCTCTCTAAAGAAGTCGATAATATTATCTGTCAGAATAAAAAAAAATGTGATGTATTTTAGCTATATGTTTTCTCCTAACCTCATACATTAGAGGGAAACTGTTAACACCAGAAAATCATACGCATGTTTGTAGAATCAAGAAGATGCTTAAAGTTATCTAACATAATGCACAAGTGAAGATTTTCTAGCTGAGGACATTATGAAGTTCAAAAAATTTAATTTCTCCTAAGGTCCAAAGTTTATGGATTTTAAAAATTGAAGTTTGTGCAGTTGTTTCTTCAATGGCCGCACACCGCACAATATTTCCTCTGAAAGTATGGTTGAGACAATGGCTGACTCAACAAGTTTGGGACCACTTCATAGACTTGGAGGTGATTCCCTAATAGGCTCTTAGTCTAGGAAAACTGAATTCGAGTTGCCCTGAAGATATGAAGCCCTTAATGGAATCATCTAGTCCTACTCATAATTCATTGTCATTCATGAACCAAGAGAGGGAAGATGGATTCAAAAATTCTATATAAATAGTCAATGGGAGAACCAAAATATGAGACAATGATATGCTGGCCAGATTTCTATTAGAGAAACCAAACATGTCATTGTTGAAGCAAAGACAGTAAGAACACTAGCATGTTGGCCATATTGCTTCTAAGAAATCCATAATATTAGTGAGAGGAGAAGAGTCCACCATTGAGAGAGTCTTCATAATTCTTTGAGAGAAAGGATAATCTTGCAAAGAGATTGAGGAAAGGATCCTCCTTGCTGAGGATGTTTGAGCACCATAGCTCAAAGAATTCTCTTCAAGTGTTTAGTATTCATCTATTGTATTCAATTTCTACCACCAACATTCAATAAAGGGAAATTTTTCGATTATTTTGTTCACTTGTTTGCTCCATTGAGAATTATTTCTGTATTTATCTCTTAATTTTGGTTCATTTTTGTATATGCAATGTTTTCACTATTTGCAATGCTTTGTTTATTTAAGTCTGTTCACTAACAATACGAACTCTATCCGTATTCCTTTGCAGGGAACAACCAACTACTAAGGAGGTGTCTTTTGGTACACCATTGCTACAAAAACACTACTACAACAATCAATGGGCAATTTATATTACAAAACGATTACAACAAAAACATACTTGGTATTACATCCATACCATGTTCAAACATAGTCAAACTTACTACATTGTAGTCCTTAATCGAGCCTACAACCAACCTGCGGCACAAATTTGTTTTGATTTTAAACAAAATAGCCTAGACTTCCTTAGTACTATAAACTCTATAGTAAATGTCTAAAATTCTAGCTATGTAGAAATACCATAAACTAATAGAATGCATATCTATTGGAATCCTTGTCCAAGTCTGTGCTTGTTTGTACATTCTCCTATTCAACTTTTGCCATCTCTTCATCATAATGGTTCACCTTTTCTTCCCCCAAACTTTAATCTATGTATGAGCATGCTGGCATCTTCTAAGTTGATGATATAGACTGCTCCCCTTCGCACAAATTCATAGCTAGATTGAAAATAAGACTGCATTATGCCTCCACCACTGCTATCCATTTCTTCAAATCCATCAGTGAACCCATTATATGAGCTATCTGAGATGAAATTTGTTGTTCCAGATCATGCTATTTAGAAGCCAGATTGTAAATGGAGGAGTGATTACAATGCACTTTCTCCTCATGGATTCCTAAAGCATGTCGGTCCTTCAATTTCTATTTTTTTATTCAAAATAAATCCAAGTCAAAATTTCCATCTAGCGTCAATTTATTTTTTATTTATTATTATTATTATTACTACTACTATTATTATTATTTATTTTATTTATTAATTAATTAATTATTTATTTTTTTTAATCAGATTTATCACCTCAATTTTTTCTTGAGGTTTGTGAATCCTCAAACAAAGGTTCAGGCTTGACAGACCTTGTGACTTAGTCCTCACCCAATCAAAATGATTAGTGTCTTTCTATGGGGACTTTGGGGAAGCTAGAGGAATTAATTGTTGTTGTTATAGTGGTTCACTATGTAAAAGTTGCAATAAATAATTATTTGTCAGCAAGAAATAACACTCAAATGTAAATATATATGATGTGAAAATAGCTCAGACGAGTATAAAAATAATATACTAACCAAATATACATATTTTTCTACTTAGACCTTTGGTTATATGGGTTCCTTTGTTAAGTTGGTTGCTTCCCTGTGATTGCAGACTATGAAACCTATAGCAAAATGAAGAAAAAAATAGCAATGCCCCTTGAAATCAGCCATCCAATAGCGCCTTCACACTCTAGATCAAAGATCCAAGGCTAGGAGGCTAGGAGATAGAAAATATACCACTTTTGGATGAATCCTAAGCCTTACACCAACAACAAAAGGTAATTTCCAACAAATCTTGGAGTTGCTTTACTGATGTTATGGGGTCAAACCCCACTAGGTGGAAAACCCAGAAAATATTCCAACAATAAATATAAAGTTGTAATGACTGAAAACGTTGTTTTTTACTCTAAACTTTTGATATAGTCAAGTAAAATCAGTTTAAAATTCTAACTACAATATTCTGGTTGAGATACTTACTTGCAATTTGCCTTGAACCTCAAAAATCAACAAGATATGTTATGCCACAACAATGTTTTAATGCAAATTTGTACATAAAACTCAATATACTCATGAAGATAGTATGGAAATAAAGCTTGAACAACTACTACATTGATCCTTGGTTCAGATATATCTCTATTATTTGAAATCCCAAGGTTAAAACTAGTTAATTAAGATGCTAGCCCTTCTTCTTTGTTTATTGGCTGAAAGTTTTGGAAAATCAATTAAGGCTTTACTATATTTAATATTATCGACATTAGCTGGTAGAGATGGAACACTGAATCTAACTTCCATATTCCGACCTAATATATGATAGAACTTAGAAGGGCCTCTTCAATAGTTTTCTAATATTTTCTAGATCAACATATAATCTAGATGCGAGAATCGTGATTGAGCAATACTCATCCTTTTTGCTATTCGTACAGAAAAAACTACTTTCAATATACAACTTCCTAGAAGTACTTGAGGTGCATTTTCCTATAATCCTCCAAATGTATGTCAAATTCTTTGCATTCACGGGCCTTATCTATGTTTGGCCTGAATCACCACTTTCATTCATGTTCAAAGGTGAAGCCCCTACACTCTTAGTTAAAAGGAATATTCCTATAGATCCATGCATTGTAGGTAGTATAATCAAATGTGTGAGGAAATGCTTACATGTTTGAAAAAAGTATTCCTTTTTTCTCCCCATTATAGTCCATGGATGATCCAAATTAGATCCATGAAGGAAAAATAAAAAAGAAAACCATGGCTGTATTAGGTCGGGACAGACATCAAAGAATTGAGAGCAGCGATAAAAAACACCTCTAGAACAATGGCAGTTGGCAGCCAGCGTAGAAGGACGAGGACCTCGGTCAAAGCGCACTAACCGAGGCCCATGGAGACTGTGCTGGAGGCGAAACTAACCCCTGGAAAGCCCGGATAAGGAAACAAAGGGAGTTTTTGATGTGTGATTAGTGCTAATCACGCGTCTCTAAGCAAAAACCCCCGAGAAGGAGGGGCCCTGAGCGCTTGGTCCCATGGGAGCCAGGAAGACCATGGGGAAAAAGGCTAAAGGTTAAGGCAGGACCTGCACTCTAGAAACTGGTGGTATTTATTAGGGGCATCCTTGGGCGGTAAGCAAATTTGGTGGAAACAGAGCGATTCCACTCAGCCACTGATGCGTGGCAAGTGGAGGAGAGAGAAAACCACCACTCATTGCGCGCTAAAGGTCGAGCAAGTTAACCGTGCGAAATGAGTGGATGGCGTCGAATCTAGGGGATCCAGATCTAATGGCTGAGATCGCGCTCGATGGGGAGACCGGATTTAACAAGGGATTGAGCCATGATCTAAAATAATTTGAGGTCCAATTTAACTGCCAAGGTGGTGGATGACTCATTCCACGACGTAACAGAAGAACCGAATCGACGAAGCAATTCCCATGACCACTCAAAATAAGACAAAGAAGAAGATAAGTCTCATTCCCATGACCACTCAAAAGGAAAAGGGAAAGAGGAAAACTTTCTGACACCTCCTAATAGCTCTGTGGATAAAAAGAAAGCATCTATGATCAAGCTAGATGTTAAATTCGACTTGCCTATATATGATGGAGAGCTAAATGCTGAAAAGTTGGACAATTGGATTAGACAAATTGATGTTTATTGCAGAGTACAGAACATCGATTCAAACAGGAGCAGGATTCCGCTGGCAAGCCTATGCCTAGGAGGCACTGCCTTGGTTTGGTGGGAAGGCAGAACCTAAGTTGACATGAAAAGACATGGTAAGACTATCTCTGTCTGGAGTGAATTTGTTTCTGAAATCAAGAAGCAATTCTATCCATTGGCCTACATGCAACAAGCCATGATGAGTTGGAAAACTCTTCGGCAGTTGAAAGGGCAAAGTGTGCAAGGGTACAATCAAGAATTTATAAAGAGAGCATTGATTCTAGGAATCTCCTTAGACTCACCAGAGACTTTTTTGAAGTACATTGGTGGTCTACACAACTACATGAGGCATACCATCCTCATGTTTAATCCCACTAGTATAGATGAGGTATCCGTACAAGTTACTCATCTAGAAGCTAGAGGAAAGAATGGAAATCCAGAAGTTGGGGGACCAACCCAACCCACTGCAAGCAAGAGCAAGGAGAAAAGAAAGTAGAAGTGGAAAGCAAGGAAGGCTAACATTGCGCAAAAAAGCGAAGCTTCATGCACTCACTGTAAAAAGGATGGGCATGATGATGAGCTTTGTTGGATTCTGCATCTAGAGCTGAGACCTAATAAGTCTGAGGGAAAGAATAGGAAGACTTCTGCAGCTATTCAGAAAGATTTGGGGTTAGACTTGGGATATGAAACAACCATTTCAGCCACAGGTATAAAAGGTAAGAATTCTTAATCATCTGCTAGTAATTCTGCTCAATCTATTATTGATGAAGAACATGAGAGAAAAAGACATGAACTTTTCCATATTCGAGTTGTTTCCAAATATCAAAAGATTGATACTTTGTTTGATAGTGGCTCACAAGTAAATTTGATTTCTGAAGCAATTGAAAAGAAATTGGGATTAGCAACTACACCTCACAAGAAACCATAATCATTAGGATGGTAGAATGATAAAGCACAACTACAAGTGACTAGACAATGCAAACTCAAGTTTTCTTTTGGGTCAGCATTTGTAGATGAGGTTGAGTTAGACAAAATTCCTTTGGATATACCTGGAATTGTTTTAGGGAGTCCTTACTTATATGATAGAAAAGCTATTTTCTATAGAGCTGAGAACAAGTATCTACTTGTTAAAGATGGAATCAAATATTTTGTAAGAGCTCATAAGCTCAAGAATAATTATACTCTCATAAACTCAGGGCAGATGAAAAGAATGATAAATTCATGCAAACAATTCTTACTGATGGTTGTAAAGGAAAAAATCCTGATAAAACCAATGTATTTGAAGCCTGTAATGCTACACAACAAGCTGATATAGAAAAGGTCATTTCAGAGTATGATGTCTTGTTTCAAGAACCTAAAGGTTTGCCACCCAAAAAGGAAATAGTACATGATATTATTTTGCAGCAAGATGTTCCATTGCCTAACATTCGAATGTACATGTTGTCTGCTTCAGAGAATGATGAAATCAAGAAGTAGGTGCAGGACTTGCTCGAGAAGGGGTTCATCAGGCCTATCACATCACCATGTGGGTCACCAATAGTTTTGGTGAGAAAGAAAGATGGCTCATGGAGAATGTGCATTGACTACTGAGCGCTGAATAAGACAACAATAAAAAATCGTTATCCCCTTCCTCGCATAGATGATCTTTTAGATCAATTGAAGGAAGTTGTTTATTTCACCAAGCTGGACTTGCATAGTGGATACCATCAGGTCAGAGTTGTAGAGTAAGATGCATGGAAGACTGCTTTTAAACCAAAGTAGGGATTATATGAGTGGCTGGTTATGCCTTTTGGCTTAACCAATGCTCCTGCTACTTTCATGAGATTAATGAATGATGTACTCAGACCTTTTCTTAATGATTTTGTTACTGTGTATCTGGATGACATTCTGATTTTTAGTAAAACGTGGGAGGAACACTTAAAGCATGTTAAGTAGGCATTGGATGTTTTGAAAAGAGAAAAACTTTATGTTAAACTCTCAAAATGTGAATTTGGCAAAACATCTCTAGATTATTTGGGTCATATAGTAGGGGGTGGTGAATTGAAAATAGATCCCTCTAAAGTGGCAGCCATTATAAATTGGCCTAAACCCAAGTCTGCTACAGAAGTGAGAAGCTTCTTAGGAGCATCACAATATTGGAGGAAGTTCATTTCTAGCATTTCCTCACTTGCAGCTCCCTTACATGCTTTGACAGGATTGAACAAGGTGTTTCAGTGGGGAGGCAAACATCAGAAAGCCTTCGACACCTTGAAAGAAAAGATCAGTATAGCCCCTGTACTAGCACTCCCTGATCTACAAAGACCATTTGAGATCCAAACAGATGCCAGTGACTATGCCATGGGAGCAATGTTGACACAACACGGTAAACCCATATGTTATCATTTTGAGACTTTTAATCCAGCAGTAGTTAACTATCCTACATATGATAAAGAATTGTATGCATTAGTTCAGAGTGTGAAAAAGTGGAAAATTTACTTAGTGGGCAAAGAGACAGTAATACATACTGATCATCAACCACTTCAATATCTACACTCCCAAACTAAGTTGTAGCAATCAAGGCACTATAGATGGATGGGTTTTCTACGAAAATTTCATTTAGTCATCAGATATAAAAAGGGCATACATAACAAAGTTGCAGATATGTTATCTAGACCCATTATAAATGCATCTACTATAGTTAAGAATAATTTTGTGCTACATGAAAGCTACATTAAGCAATATGTTCAAGATATAGAATTTAAAGGTGTATATGCAACTTTGAGTCAAGGCAAAAGGGTATAAGAATTGGATTATCATGTGAAGGACCGACTCTTATATCATTGTGGGAAACTCTACATTCCACAAACAGAGAGAGTAAAGATAATTAGAGAGGCACATACTTCTCTGATATCAGGTCACTTCGGGGTAAGTAAAACAGTTGCACAGCTACAAATATTTTGTTATTGGCCAAAAATGAATGAGATAGTTTCTAGATATGTAAGAGGGTGTACTACGTGTTCCAAAAGCAAGCCCAGCAATAGAAAACTAGGCTTGTACACTCCATTGCCAGTTCTTTCTCACCCTTGGGAAAGTGTTTCCATGGATTTTGTTGGAACACTGCCTAAGTCTAGAAAATGGCATGATTATCTATATGTGGTTGTGGATAGGTTTAGAAAAATGTGCATTTTGATACCTTGTAATAAGCATATTACAGCTGAACAAACTGCAAAACTATTCTTTGAACATGTATGGATTCATTTTGGATTACCCACTTCCATTGTATATGATCGAGACACCCGATTTTTGGGGAATTTTTGGTCAAGTCTGTGGGAACTGATGGAAACCCAACTGAAGAAAAGCACAACTTTTCATCCACAAACCGATGGCCAGACAGAAGTTGTTAACAGGACAATGGTCCAGTTACTCAGAGGATATTGCAGCAAACATCCTAAGCTTTGGGATGAGCACTTGTGTTATGTGCAGCATGCCTACAACAGAGCAAAACATTCTTCTACACAAAGATCTCCTTTTGAAACCTGTTTTGGTTTCACAACAAAGTCTCCTTTGGATTTTGTCTTTGGTAAAGATACCACAGTTGATGGACATAGTGATGTGGACAAGGCAACTAGGTCCATTGAACAGATCCAAGAGATCCACCAGGCAGTACAGGAAAAACTGGAGAAGAGCCAAGCCAAATACAAGGCAAGGCATGACAAGCATCGGGTGGAGCATAGTTTCCAAGTTGGTGACCAGGTCTGGCTGTATATCTGCAAGGACAGGATGCAAGCTGAAGGTAAAAAACTAAAGCCTATCAGGTATGGACCCTTCAAGATACTTGAGAGGATTAGTGAAAATGTTTTTTTCCTTGATCTACCGGCTTACATGCACATCTACGTAGTCATAAATGCAGATTGCTTGAGATTGTTTGAACCTTCAATGATTGAGGATCCTGAAGAGCAAAGTCAGTTACCTTCTATTGACAACTTGCTACTTGAATATCTTAATGAATTGTAGGAAGATACAGTCTTGGATAGGAAGGTAAGGACAATGTGCAGAGGAGATGTTGAGTACCTCAGAATTGGGCTCAAAGGTTCAAAGCTGAGTAGTGCAAAGTGGATTGAGATTGGACAAGTGAGACAACAGTACCCTCACTTAGTCGATACTTGAAAAACCAACTTTTGGTGGTCCAAAAGCTCTTCAATGGGAAGGCCGTGATCTGAATTGGATCCATGAAGGAAAAATAAAAAAAGAAAACTATGGCTTTATTAGGTCGGGACAGACTTCAAAGAATTGAGATCAGTGATCGAAAACACCTCTAAAACAGTGGCAGTTGGTAGCCAGCATAGAACAACGAGGACTTCGGTCAAAGCGTGCTGACCGAGGCCCATGGAGACTATGCAGGAGGTGAAACTAGCCCCTGGGAAGCCCAGATTAGGAAATGGAGGGAGTTTTTGATGCGCGATTAGTGCTAATCACGCATCGCTGGGAAAAAACCCTTGATAAGGAGGGGCCCCGAGTGCTCGATCGCATGGGAGCCGAGAAGACCGTGGGGAAAAAGGCTAAAGGCTAAGGCGGGACCCGCACTCTGGAAACTGGTGGTATTTATCGAGGGCATCCTTGGGCGGTAAGCAGATTTTGTGAAAACGGAGTGATTCCACTCAGCGACTGACGCATGGCAAGCGGAGTTGAGAGAAAACCGCTGCTCATCGCACACTAACAGTAGAGCAAGTCAACCTTGCGAAATGAGCGGATGGCATCGGATTTGGGGGGTCCAGATCTAATGGATGAGATCGCACCTGATGGGGAGACCAGATTTAACGAGGGATTGAGCCATGATCTAAAATAATTTAAGGTCTGATTTGACTGCCAAGGTGGCGGATGACTCATTCCACGACGTAACTAAATAACCGAATCGACGAAGCAAGCTGGCGCAGTTCGCAGGAGGACAAGTGGTCGCTCCCTGTGAGTCTGATGATGATGTCGAGACAGGGAACTCCAAGCGAAGCTATAGCAGGCGATTCGACGGAGTTGGAAGGGGAATCAAACAACCATGAGCTCAAATGGCTTTAAAGCCATGCACAGACCAGAAGGAAAACACACACACAGAGAAGACGGAGAGAAAGGAAGAATAGAGAAAGCAGACAGAGAGAGCAAAAGGAGTAAGAAGATAGAGGGCCGAGATGACCAAAGGGAGCATCGAGCACCAAAGGGCTTGAGAGATTTGAGCCATCCTTGAGAGGGATATGTTAGGACTGAGCACCACATTGGGCTCCTTCCATTGTAGACCCGAGAGGTCAAAAAGCTGGTAAGGCCAAGAGTCTGTGTACTCTAGTGGCTTGTGGAATAGAAGAACCACCCTGCTAAGCTATCCTATGTCAGGAGACTCATATAGAGCTCCTTCTTTGTAATTCTCTACTTTAAGACACAATAAAAGAAGGCCACCATTGAAAGCTGGACCGGATATGTAGCCCTCGAGGATAGGGTGAACTCCTTATTAATTTCTTGTGTTCTTATATTTTCTTACTATGTTTCTCTGCTGTCTTCTATTTCAAGTGTCTATGTATTTGCAATCTGATCGATCTGTTGCTTAAATAACCTCGACACACACACTAGCACATGAGTTTGTAATACCTCCATTTAATAATTCTTAACTGAGATCACTCATAGGGTGATTATTAGATCAATGGAACTAAATTTTTGAAATTCTTCAAACCACTTTTTTAGTTTGATATCGTAGGCTTTATTACAGTCCTCAAATCCAATTGCTCAAGATGGGTATGAAAGGGATTTTTTCTCATCCCACTTTGGTTGGGGAGTCATAATAGATGAGATCTCTGTCATTTCTGTTTCTCAGGTTTATAAGGCTTTGAATTACATTAGTACCATAGAGTTGGTTAATAAGGTAGATGGATTAGGTTTAAATTTTAAAATATTTGTTTCTATCCTTGTTGTTTGCATTGGTAATTTAATGGTGATCGATGATGATGGATATAGTTCCTTTTTAGATCTCTACATATAAATTTGATGCAGAGAACGGTCTGTCCTCTAAGTCATTGTATTCAGTGAAAAAAATCCTTGAAATTCAAAGTTCTTCGAACTTGACTGTTTACCAAAATTATTCTATTAGATTTGTTGAATGTCAAGGAAAACACAAACCTGAACTTGAATTGAATACGAAATCAAACGCAAAAGTGAACAAAACTGCAAAAGTCACATTCAAATCGATGAAATTTGTCTTTTGTTCGGGTAATTTTCATTGGTTAATAATTAAAAATTATAACCATAAATCTATAGCATATGCTCACTGTCTCATTCTACCTGTTCAACCTCTTAGTCATGTCCATCTGCAGCATACAACACTTTTCAATCTATCATGTGTCGACTGCTGCATCCTGACAGACATAATGATGACAAATGAAAGTTGCAAAGATGATATAGGTGATGCTATATTCGTAGAGGGTGAATATTGATTTGATAGAACCATTGCAGTCAAAATCCATCTAATATCAGTGTGTTGTCACTGCTATATCCAAACAAATCCAAACCTAAACGCATGTCTCTTCAATAAATATTAGATAACAATTCCTTCTTCCATTTCTTGTGTAGATATGCAATGCTAAAGATTAGATTTTAGATTTGGGAGGCATAATTTGATCCAAGAGTCTTTCTTACTTAGTGCTTAGATTTTTGGTGCATGTTGCCATTGAATTTTCAATGAATGTATTAATATATATGTAAATTAAAGTTCACGTTTTCAATTTATAGGTTATCCCAAATTGGTCTGTACGTACAAATTCATGGAGTTTCCTCTTATCATAATTATGTCTTCGCTATCTCTGAAATATCTGTGTTAATGTATATGCTCTACAGTTGTAATTAACGCTCCATGATTTTTCCAAAAAGCACTCAAGAATGGTTTAATGGATCTCACATATTTACTTTGGTTTATTTCAGTTTTTGAATGATTCATTGATATTGTCAAAAGGTCATGTATTCTTTAGGAAAGGTTTAGAGAGGTCCCCCAACACCACTTTTATCACCCATCCACTCTGTATAGACAAAATTCAACTTCAAATTCCACTCTTCAATACATAAAAAACACAGAAAAAACTTTTCTTTCAATTTTTCCACCACCTACACCACCTCTTGATGATTTTAGTTTTGTCCTTGTACCTCCTTTGACTTTCCCTAATGTCCACATGTAATATAAGGTCTCAAGGAAGTATTAAGTGACTGCTAGATGAGGGAAGTTCCTCCTGTAGAAGCCTATACAATCACATCAAAATCCTAGAATCATTTTTTTGCACCCACAGAATAAAATATCTAGCCACCTTGAGCATCATGAAGCCATTTATAAAGTGAGAAGGGGCACACCAAAAAATAATCCATCCACTCCGACAACAACAACTCAAAAATTGGAGAGATGCCTGCAAGCAAGAAAGGTTCCATCAGTCAACTACATCATGTGAATACTTGTTCACAAGAAAAACAAGGAAATTAGCACCTTGAGAGAACCATGGATCGATCATAAACTCAATATCAACATGCATACCTCTCCAACAACCATTAGGTAGGTACATGTTTGAAATATTCTTCAACTCTTTTCTTGAGCATGTTATGGTTAGAAATTTGTTGCCAATGCATTAGAGATGAGTTTTTATAAGCTAAGTATGTGTCAATAGTCTCAAACACACTCAACCAATTAAGTGCAGCTAACGCCCTCACTCATGCAACGTGGAAAAGAAAAATTAAGAAGGGTGATGATGACGAGGAGTTGGGACAATGGTTCAAAGAGGAAATTCATGCAAAGGCCAAGTCACCCAAGCACACCGAGCCCATTATTACAGAAAAAATAAAAGAACAAGGCTCAACTTCAATTGCATCAATTCTCATTCCCAAAATAGTTAGAGAGGCTCATTAAGGCATTGAGGGCTGAGCTATATGGTACCACAGGCTGCCTAGGGTGCTACAGAAGAGATACATAGTTGATTTGCAGGTGCTACAAGATCAGGGATAGACGCTACAAGAGAAATAGTGTTGCTACAAAAGAAACAAGACAACTGCAAGAGAGACAGATTGTGTGCTATAGGAGAAACATAGTTGCTACAGGAGAAAACATAGATGCTGCAGCAAGGGAGAAGTTATTGCAAGAGACCATGATTTTGAGGAATTTCACCGCCAAACCTTAGGATTTTAAGGACAACATCCAAAGGCAGGGTAAATACATATCTATCCTTGCCATATGTGAACAATATGTCTACAAAAATATCATTTTTTCAGTAGTACAACCTATGGGAAACTTTTAATAAACGTTTACAAAAAAAATGAATTGTGGATGTTTCCTTTTAATTTCACCTGATAAGAAGGGGAATTACAATTATTTATGAGTGAATATGAAATCAACCTTCCTCCAGGAAATATAAGAAAACATTTTTTTTCCCTTTGTCTTAAAAACCCTTATTACATAGAAATATCTAAAACTTGTAGGAGGAATAGGGAATTTCCTTTCCAAATTTGGAAAGTTGTAATTAAGGCTATGGGGGGTGGATCTAACCATAGAAATCCGACGTCTAAGAAGAAGGAGAAAAACAAGCTAATGAAGAAGCAAAAGAATATGGAGATTAGCCAAAAGAAAAACTCAAAGAGGAAGAAGGAGGAGAGGAATAAACTGTGCTAAAATCCAAACTAACAGTGCTTAAGTGAGACCTAATCAAAATATAGAACTCTAGGTCCCAATAGGCAATCATCTAGGGCACAAAAGAGAAGAATAAGGCAACAACAGGAAAGAAGGCATTCACCATCAAAACAGAAACATTGTCATTTTTCTATGCACAAATAGTTTTAGAAAAATTATTAAAAATGGAATTAAGGTGTCAAGCAAGAGGGTATGAATGCAATGGATCTACAAGCCAACAAGGTTCACTTGGTAAGAGGAAAATTATGTTTTTGTGCTTAAAGGATTGCTGAACAATAATGAAAAGAACAACTAAATTTTTGTGCTTGTTCTTGCAGAACCTACAACCAACCTTCTTAAGAGAAAGGACTAAGGAATGTACAAGAGAGAGTCCACCGGGACCATGAATAAGGCAAAATTAGGTCACTAAGTTGTTGAGAGGATAAGCAACACTTTCAACAAGGGGGTATGATGGGCCTCAAAATTAGAAATAAATTAAGGCCCATCTGAGCATCCTTCATCACATTAAACCTCTCTTTTTGCATTAGATGACACATTTTTATATTTAATATATTCATTAGGAAGGTTTGGATAAATTTTCATCTTTGTGCCTAATATTATTTATTTTTGTAGAATATTGGGAAAATTATGATAATTTGGAGGAGGAGATAATATAGGGACTTTCTCCCTAATATATGATGGATCGAGATTGGATAATAAATAAACAAAATATCATGAAATTATTGACAAATTCTAGAGCTCCATTGATTGAGAAAATCTAGGGATGTGTTCCATTTCATTTAATGCAAATTGCTAGTGTTGGGAACCAGATCCACTATTTGAGGGATTTTGAGGGGAAAGCTTCCTACTTTCAAGAATAATGCTTCCTCATCACTTTTTACAAGTATAAATTCGAATTGGCTTCTAGGGGCATGGATTTCTTAGCCTTCTTGTGGAGAAAACTTGTTGTTTAGCAACTCCATTTTCATTTCTAGCAAGGATGTACTTGGATTTATTCAAACATTAAAGTTTAGTGCATTTTTAGCTTCTAAATATTGCTTTCCTTTATAGGAATCTTATTTTATTTGGGCTTGGCCATCCAAGGATCCTCAAATCCCTCTTGTATAATTTCTTTATGTCCATGGAATGTCTTTTTCACTTGCATCTCTTATTTCAACATTCACTATTCATGCTTCTTTTGTTGTAGGCTACATCGGTTAAATGATTGAACTGAGTTGTTTTGTAGGTTATTTATAGATTCATTAGCATGATGCATCATATTGATAGCTTTTAAAAGTCATATTAATCATTGAGCTACTTGTATTAGTTTACTACTTCACAAATCTATAATTTCTAGAAGTTCCTTGTAGCAAAATAGTAGTGATTTTCCGTTATTTTTTAGAACATGTTAGTCAACTTCATCTAAGTTGATTCCACTTGTATTGGGTGACAAACAAACTCAAGTTACTAAATGTTTTACCCCATATCATTTTCACTTGATTAGGTTAGACATTTGGCAGGTTAACTAGCTCACTAGTTCTTGAATTTCCTAATTTTATAATAGTAATTTTCTGCTGTTTCTTAGCACGTGTTAACATGGGAATTTTGGAGTCATTCCACTTGGAATGGAGTCCTAAGACATCCTACTTAATAAAAAAAATCCCGTAAATTTTTCATTCGATTTACTTGGGCATCTGTCAATTTGTTTCCTCCTGTAACAAAACATGCCCTCCTGTAGCACTCTTGTAGCCTCACTTGACTAGATTTGCTCCAAAAGGTTTGCTTTTTTCTCTTATGCTTGAATAATGACCCCTAGGCTCGAAATCCATGATCTGGGAATAATAAAATTGTCTAAGGACATTCCTTTTTACAAATAATATTATGCCTATTTCTTTGAATTTATGCTCTTAAGATTTTAATTACAAATTGTTGTAGTTGCATAGGATTAGTTTTGATTCAAGACAATTGTCGAACTTCAGAATTTCTTCTTTTTGAAAATCCTTTTTCACTCAAATGCTCCCTTTTTGACATTCATAACTATAATTTGGGTATCAATTTAGAAGTTTGAAAGCATAGTAGGTAAATAATCATCTTATATTTCATAAATACCTAGAGTCTTTATTATTTATCTTATTTGAGCTATCGAATTACAACGATTCTGCAGCTGGTGAATTTTTCTGTAGCTAAGTCCAAGGTTCGATAGGTTGCGGAGCTTCAGATGAGAAAGAAGGCACATGGGTAGTTGAAAATTAGTTGGGAAAATGATTTTTTCCTATTTACAAAAGCCGAATTGACGAAGAAGGCACTCTATCAGTTCGGTCAAAGGATAAGTCAACCATCGTGGAAGGTGAATCAAGCGAGCGAGATGTAGATTTTCTGCCTCATGATTTGTTGCATTGATAGAAAATCATGAGAAAGATTACGATATCTTATCTCTTAAGTTAATTATAGCCAATGTCAATTAGCATAGGCGTAAAGCTCTGAAAACATTTATTGTGTAAGGGTTTTATAAATATTCCTCTCAGCATAGCTAAAAGAGACTTGAATTTTATTTGTAAGCACTCTGTTTTGATACATAAAAACTTTATTTCGATTTCATTATACTATGCGATCTTGATGTGTGGATAATTAACTTGTGAAAGTTTGATAGTGATACCTGGAGGGTCCCCTCAAGATAGTAAGGTCTTCGTTCACTGACAATTAATATTTCAGTTTATATTTTCTGTATATTTTTATCAATTCATTTGATTAATGGAGTTTTGATTCTTAGATACAAGTTTGAGATTGTTTATGCTAATCATTTTATTGTTCAAGTGAAGAAATATTTCAGATGCACATGGATAGAGTATAACCTAAAATAGCAGTAGAAGTATAAGATTTACATTGTAGTGATTTTTGATTACATAACTAATCCTTCTTTAAGTTAGAACACATTTGTTTGTAAGTGTGATTTTATTGTAGAGAGTTATTTGATTCTAGTACAAGTGTGATTTACATTTAAGCAAGTGTGGTTTTCAAGAGTCATTTTCATTCAAGCAAGTGTGATTTATATTTAAGCAAGCATGTTTTTGATAGTGGTTTACATTTAAGCAGTTATGGTTCTCAAGAAAGATTTTTCATTTAAACAAGTGTGATTTTAAGAGAAGCAACGCTTTTATTTTAAAGCAAGTATGAGTGTGATCATTTTTCAAGAAAGTAAAGGATAATTGATTTCATTTTGTATAAGTTACGTAGCTATAGAAAAACATGTGCATTTCAATAACTCAAATTAACTTAGGAATGGAATGAGTGACAAAGACTCCTAGCACATACATGGAACATACATTTCATCAGTTTACTAGCCCTGGTTGATAATTCATGTAAGTAATTTAACATCAATAAAATTACCAAACGACAACTTTTCACATTTTTCAATTATACTAATGATTCACATTGCTACAAGTAGCACAAGATTTACATTCTATAAATAGAAAAGTAATTTTCATTCCTTCAAATGGCATAACCTTTACCTTATTAAAATTAGGATTAGTGTTTACATTTGAGAAAGTAACATTTCCATTTCTTGCAAATAGAGCAACATTTCCATTTTTGCAATTATTTTAGTCTTTGCTTTCATGAAATTCACTCCATTACATCATATCAACGAAAGAGCGACTCATTGAATGTTATACATATAGTGTCGAAACCTCTTAAGTTTGTACAAACCCCAGGTTGATAATTTAAGTTGGTAGTCTTGGGAGTTGCAACATTCTTGTTGAAATATTGAGGCTCATCACTTTTTGGCGCCGTTGCCGGGGAGGTGTCAAAGTATGCATTATTCTCTTCCCTAGTTGATTATTTTCTTTTAATTTTTGAAAAACTACAAAAAATTGCATTAGACAGATTTCATTTTAAGACATAAAATTGCATTGCATTATCATTTTCATTCAGAAAAAAATTCCAACACCAAACCCCCCCATTTGGTCACATGGTTCAGTAAGAACAACATCACCATCCACTTTTGTAGGTAGAAGAAGAAGATTTGGTAGAGAAGCTAGAAGAAATGGATGGATATGATGACAATGAAGAAGAAACTCTTAGATTTCCCATTCAAGATACCGATATTAACGTTCATATGAAGAACATCCCTCCATCTTTGCTTCCCAACTTCCATGGTATGAGGTCATAGGATCCATAAACCTTTCTCTTTGAATTTGAAATCCTTTGTAGATCTTATGGTTACTTACTAAACACATAAAATTAAGATTGTTTCCCAAAACATTAAAGGATAGAACTCTTAAATGGATCATGAGTTTAGGGACTAATTCAATAAGATCATGGAATGATATGCAAAATATATTTCTAGAAAAATATAAAGATCATGATCTTAAAGAATAAATATTTAAAATGACTCAAAAATAAAATGAGATCCTTTAGTATCTAATAGAGAGGTTCATGTACAATGTTAAGAGGGAAAAATTACATCATTTAGGATCTGACACACTAAGAACCCTCTTAGATAGAAAAATTAGGGATGAGTGGATTGATCTCCTTGATCTCATGAGTAGAGGTGATGTATACCAATTATCATTTGAAGAAATTTGTGAATTATGCAAGCAAATATCAAGAGGAAGTGTAAAAGTAATTATATCAACATTGAAATTGGTAGGTCAAGTTAAACTTGGAAATTTGCTTGATAATTTTAAAACATAATTTATTAGCGATCTAAGTGAACAAGTAGACATGTTAAGAATGCATTATGACAAAAACGAAGATGTTGATATTTGTGTTGTCCAAGCAAAATCACATGCTATTAAATATTCCTCATCATTACCGAGGTTGAAGGGAGTTTAGCAAGAGGACAATAGAGCAAGTCAATCACCGAAGAAGCTATGTTGCGTAGCTCAAATAAGACCATGGGAGCCTAGTCAACTTGATATAATGCAAGAACCTGATTCACAATTTCAAGGTTATGCACATCCATCTCAAACTAATTGGAACACACTCTTTCCTTGGAAATCTTGGCCATGTCAACCCCAAAACCAATATTGGCAACAAGGTTGGAAATAATTGTATGGGAGAAATCCACAATATCCTAAATATTTTCCTCAATATAATCCAAACCCAACTCCATGCTATCCCTACCATCCACCTTCACCACCACCACAACCCCAATCACATCCATCTCAAAGATCCACTCCCACTCAACTACGTGCACCACCATTTCCAAACCAACACAAGGAAGTAACTCATCCCACTTACACTATTGAGGTATAGCACTTCCAAACATATCCTCTTGATCTAAATGGTATTAATGTTAGCTCAAGAAGAGTATTACAAAAAAAAATATTCTCTTGACGTCATTGAAGGACAACATTTAGAAAAAAAAAGGATTCAATTGAGAAGACACAAGAACCATGGGCTGCACTTGATGAAGAGAAAACATTAGAATCAAAGATTGAGAAAGTTTCCTCATGTTTACCATCAAATCCCCATATGTTCAGGAGAACAATCAGTAAAATGAGGAAGATTTGAATGTCATGATAGAAGAGGACACATAAAGAGATGCAAATGTGCAAATGGACTAGGGGCATCACAAATATATTGAAAAATGGTTCCAGATAATCATTAAGTTGCAACAACACACTCTTTGTCAACAATTTTTGATCTCATCTCAATCAAAGCAGTTGGTCTCTCATATTCAGTTACATGTCAAAGCATATCTTTTGAGCCTACACATGATTTTATGTGTCATGTTTATGTGCACATGGATACATTGGAAGTATTCCTATACTTGAAATAAATTTTGTTTTTAAAATAGATTCGGATAGAAAAAATAAAAGTAAAAATAAAAAAAAATAAGAGGAAAAATAAAATCTCGGGTGAAAACCTCCTTTGAGGTGCGTGAGATTGGCACATAAATTGAAAACATTTTTGAGACGGTCAATGGGCTAGAAAGAAAAATGAAAAAAAAGGAAAATATCCTAGGTGAAAACCTCCTTTGAGTCATATAGAAAGACCTACTAGTTGAAAACATCATTGAGGCAACTAGTAGGCCTAGGGAGAAGAAAGAAGAAAATGAAAAGGAAAAAAATATTTGTGCCATGTATCTTTCTCATGAATGCAGGTGCTCTCCAATCTTTGCAAGCAACAAAAACAAGTTAGCAGTGAAAGAAAACGTTTGTCAAAAATCTAGTCAAAGGAAGTCAAAATTGGGCTTTCTCCTCCTTTACTTAGATTCTCCAACAAGACCAAGGCCATGTCAATCTATCACCCTCATCCATTTCCAACATCCACCCATAATTTCCAAGCATTTCCCATTCATTTTCCTTGCTATCCTAAAATGATATAGGAGGGTTTTGTTTTGCTACAGGAGGGCAAAATATATAGGGCATAAATTGTTTTTACCATATGTAAAAAACCGTTCATCCACTAGCCGAGTTGTTTGATGTGGAGGTGCACATGGATGATGGTAACATGCTCAAGCAGTTTTAGCAAATTATAGTGCAAACTTTTCAAGAAATTGGCCTCCAAAACCTACAACCATTTGTCTTTTTCCTCAATATTCGTATGTCCATTGGCAGAGATGTTTTATGGAGAGGCACATAAGGATGATGGAAACAAGCTCAAAAAAATTTAGGTCAATCCAGTCTACCGTTTGAGAGATATGGATAAAACAATTATGTTACATGAGACTGTCTTGAAATGCTACAGGAGGCATATCCGATTGGAGGAAGGGGTCAAAAGGTCATGTCTTCTTTAGGAAAGGTTGAGAGAGGTCCCCCAACACCACTTTTATCACCCATCCACTCCATCTAGCCAAAATTCATCTTCAAATTCCACTTTGCCATACATAAAAACACAGAAAAATCTTTGCTTTCAATTTTTCCACCACCTACACCACCTCTTGATGATTTTAGTTTTGTCCTTGTAACTTTTTTTACTTTCCCTCAGCTCCACATGCAATATAAGGTCTCAAAGAAGAATTAAGTGACTACTATAGGAGGGAAATTCCTCCTGTAGCAACCTATACAATCACATCTAAATATGAGAATCAATTTGTTTCCACCCATAGAGTAAAAATCCAACCACCTTGAGCATCATGAAGCCATTTCTAAAGTGAGAAGGGGTACATGAATATATAATACATCCATTGCAATAAGAGTATCTAAAAAAATAGACATATACCTGCAAGCAATAAAGGTTCCATTAGTCAACTACATCATGTGAAGGTGTGTGCACATGGAAAACAAGGAAATTAGCACATCCAAAGAACCATGGATCGATCAGTCACTGAACAACAACATGCATGCCTCTCCAACAACCATCAAGTAGGTACATGTATGCAATATGCTTCACCTCTTCTCTTGAGCATGTTATGCCTAGAAATTTGTTGCCAATTCATGAGAGATGAGGTTTTATAAGCTAAAGATGTGTCAAACGTCTCAACCAGTTAAGTGCAACCAACTCCCTCACTCATGCAATGTGGAAAAGACAAATTAAGATTGGTGATGATTATGAGGGGTGGGGACAACGGTTAAGAGAGGAAATTTGTGCAAATTCCAAGTCACCCAAGCACATGAAGCCCACTATTATAGAAAGAAATAAAAGAACAAGGCTCAACTTCAGTTGTATGAATGCTCATTCCCAAAACAGTTAGAGAGGCTCATTAAGGCATTGAGGGTCAAGCTAGATGATACCAGAGGCTACCTAGGGTGCTACATAAGAGATACATAGTTGATTTGTAGGTGCTATAGGATCATGCATAGCTGCTACAGGAGAAGCTGGGCTGATAAAGGATAAACAAGGTTTCTATAGGGGAGAAGGACTGTGTGTTACTAGAGAAACAAAGCAACTACGGGAGAAAACATAGATGCTACAAGAAGGCACAAGTTGTTGCAAAAGACCCTAATTTTGAGGAATAGACCCCCCAAACACTAGGATTCGATGGGAAACACCCAAAGGAAGGTTAAATACATATTTCTCCTTGCCATATGTGAACAAGAAGCTTGCAAAATTTTCATTTTGTTTCAGTAGTACTTCATCTGGGAAACTCTTGATAAAGGTTTACAAATAAAAAATAAAATGTGGATGTTTCCTTTGAATTGAGATTGATAAGAAGGGGAATTGAAATTATTTTTGGGTGAGCTTGAAATCAATCTTCCTCTAGGAAATATAAAAAAACTATTATTTTTTCCTCTGTCTTAAAAACCTTTATTAAATAGGAATATCTAAAACTTGTAGCATAAATAGGAAATTTACTTTCCAACTTTGGAAAGTTGTATTTAAGGCTATGGGTTGTGGATCTAACCATATAAATCCCACATTTAAGAATAAGTAGAGTAAGAAGCTAATGAAGAAGCAAAATAAGATGGAGTTTCGCCAAAAGAAAAACTCAAAGAGGAAGAAGGAGTAGAGGAACAAACTGTGCTAAAAACCAAAATAATAGTGCCTAAGAGAGACCTAATAAAAAAATAGAGATTTAGAGCCCATTAGCCAATGATCTAGGGCACAAAAGAGAAGAATAAGGCAAAAAAGGTAATAAGGAATTCACCATCAAAATAGAAACACTTCTATGCAAAAATAGTTTTGGAAAAATGAGTGAAAATTGAGTGAAGGTGTCAAGGGAGAGGGTGTGAATGAAATAGATATACAAGCCAAAAAAGTTCACTTGAAAAGAGGAAAGTTATGTTTTTGTGCTTGAAGGACTGCTAAACAATCATGAAAATAACAACTACATTTCTGTGCTTGTCCTTTCAAAACCTACAACCAAGCTTGTTAAGGGAAAGGATTGAGGAATGTATAAGAGAGAGTCCACCAAGGCCATGCATGAGGTACAATTAGGTCACTAAGTCGCTCAGAGGGTGAGAAACACTTTCAGTAGGGGGTATGATGGGCCACTAAATTAGACATAAGTTAAGGCCCATTTGACCATATTCCAACACATTAAACCTCTCTTTTTGCATTAGATGACATATTTTTAACTTTAATACTTCATTAGGAATGTTTAGATATAATTGCATATTTGTGCCTAATATTATTTATTTTTGTAGAATATTGTGAGAATATTGGAAAAATTATGAAGATTTCGAGGATGAGATAATCTAAAAACTTTCTCCCTACTACAAGATGGATCAATATTAGATAATAAATGAACATAGTATCATGAAATTATTGAAAAATTTTGGAGCTCCACTGATTGAGAAGATCTAGGGATGTGTTCCCTGTCATTTAATGTAGATTCCTAGTGTTGGGAACAAGATCCATTATTTGGGGGATTTTGGAGGGGAAAGCTTCCTCCTTTCAAGGATAGTGCTTCCACATCATTTTGAATAAGTACCAATTTTAATTGGCCTCTAGGGGCATGTATTTCTTAGTCTTCTTATGGATAAAACTTCTTGTTTACCAACTCCACTTTCATTTTTAGCAGGGATGTACTTGGATCGATTCAAATAATGAAGTTTGGTGCCATTTTTAGATTCTAAAGATTGGTTTACCTCATAAGACTTTGAGTTTTCTTGGGCTTGGCCATCCGAGAAGCCTCAGAGACCTCTTGTATAATTTATTTATGTCCATTGAATGTCTTTTTCACTTGCATCTCTTATTTCTACAGTCACTATTCATGCTTATTTTGTTGTAGGTTACATTGGTTAAATGATTTAAGTGAGTTTGTTTTGCTATTTATTTACATATTCACGATCATGAAGCATCCTTAGAATATCTTTGAAAAATCATATTCATGATTGAGCTACATGGATTGGTTTACTAGTTCACAAATCTAGAATTTCTGGAAGTCCCTTGTAGCAAAATAGTAGTAATTTTCTTCTATTTTTTAGAACATGTTAATGAGCTTCATTTGAGTTTATTCCACTTGTATTATGTCATAAAATAATTCAATTTAATAACAAAATTTACCCCATAGTATTTTCACTTGCTTAGGTTTGGTAGGTTGAGTAGCTCACTAGTTCTTGAATTTTAAGATTTTAGACTAGTAATTTTCTGCTACTTTTTAGCATGTGTTAATAGGGGAATTTTGGAGTGATTCAAATTGGAATGGAGTCCTAAAAAACCCGACTTAATAAAAAAAATTCCATCCAATTTTCATTTTATTTACTTGGGTGTTTGACGAGTTATCTCCTCCTATAGCAAACAGGGCCTCTTGTACCACCTCCTGTAGCATGAGAAAATTGACTAGATTTGCTCCAAAATGTTTGGATTTTGTCTCTTAAGCTTGGATAATGACCCCCATGCTCTAAATCCATGACTAAGGAAGAAGAAAATCCACTTAGGACTTGCCTTTCCTAGAGTAGATTAAGCATATTTCTTTGAATTTATGCTCTTAGGATTTCAATCACAAATTGTTGTTCTTGCATAGGATTAGTTCCTTTTCAAGGCAACATTTCACATTCTGCAATTATACTAATGATTCAAATTGTTGCAAGTAGCACAAGGTTTACATTCTACAAATAGAAAAGTAATTTTCATTCCTGCAAATGGCATAACCTTTGCCTTATTGAAATTAGGATCAATGTTTACATTTGAGCAAGTAACATTTCCATATATTGCAAATAAACAAACATTTCCATTTTTGTAATTAGTTTAGGCTCATGAGGTTCACTACATTACATCAGATCAACGAAAGAGGGACACATTGTATGGCACACATATAGTTTTGACACCTCTTAATAAGTTTGTATGAAACCTAGGTTGGTAATTTAAGTTGGTAGCCTTGGGAGTTGCAACATTCTTGTTGCAATACTGAGACTCATCACTACCCAATTGTGTTGAAAGCCTTTAAATTGCCATATATATATATAATTTTAGTAGATAATATATTTTTAAGATTCCTCCTAGTCTAATTTATGCATGAGATACAATCTTCAGCTCAACTGCTAAACATAAGAATTTCACTTTTTTAGCTAAAGTGAATTATAAAATAGAATTACATTTCCAAAAATAGAATTATTTTTCAAAATTATCTTAGACTACTTCTTATGTTCACACTGAACCTTTGCAGAAGTTAATGTTCGAGCTATAATTATGAATAGTGATATTTTTAGTACCTCAAAAAGTGTCAAGAAAAGCATCATTAATGGTAGCAATGAGCAGAAAAGGTCTCGGAAAAATGCATCTTGACTGTCAAATATGGTTAATATGATTGAATGGCCATCATATATCACAAATCATTTAAGTTCAAAAATTATTTTTAACAATTTATTTCTTTTGGAAATTACCCTAATAGCTCACTACGCCATGTAATTATTACATGTAACCCCTCTAAATCAACTGGTGTGTTTAAGTTTAAGAGAGACACATCACATATAGGTAAGTGATATACTTGTGTAAAATGATCCCTACACAAATGAATAGTAAGGGATACACTGCTTGGCTAGACTCCTCCACTATGTATTTCTTTCCCTAGTAGGTTGCTCAACAAAATTTAGAAGTGAGCTTCAACAATATTAGTCCACTGTCTCAATATAAATTCCCAATTTTTTTTTATGTAAATTCTCCCTCGACTCTTTGCAGTCACTTTGAAGTTTCATGACATTTTTCTCTATACTTTCCATGAACTCTTTGTTGTTACATTTAAGTTTCTCTGAATGAAATTGCTAAAAAATTGATCATAGAGTTTTAGTTATTTAAAAATTCCAAATTAATTTGATTTATGTTTTTGATTGAAGCCCAACTGTACTGAATGTTGGAACAAATGGTAAAGCACATAATCACTAAATCTTGTGTGCATTTTCATCATTTTTTTCAACACCATGTTTGCCTCAGTGGTGTTTTATTAGCAATTTTGATGGGTGTTTTGTCCTGGTTTATTTTTAAAAAAATTGTCGAGTATTTTATCTAATTTGTAGAGAACAAGACCATAGACTGGAAGCTAGAAGATATATTAATCCTTGTCTGGTGCATTGGGCCTATCTCAAGTTTCAATTGTTGGATAGGATCCCTTCACTCAAAGTTTTGATGCTGCCCCACTTTTGTGTGATGGAACTATGAATAGGTAAGAACAAATTGATCTCAACAGTAAAGAGAAAATGATTTGTTATCATTTATTCTCAAAGATACAACTTTTATTGAAACTTGCAATATGTTTTGAATTTGAGCTTTGAGTTAAATCCATAATTGCACATAAATGGTAAATTTCAGAGCTTCTGTAGAATGAAATTTCAAATTGTTTGTGATAATTTCTTTGGAATATAATGCTATCAAAATTGCAATACCCCATGTAGAATGTGTGCTAAGGATAAAAGTGAGAAAAGATAAATTACAAGTAGCAATGGTAATCTTGGTGTCACTACAGGATGAGTTGATTTTGAAGAGTTTTGGGAGGTGAGATACATTTCTTGCATATGTGGAATTATTAATCAAAGGAGAAGTAGCACTATCTCTAAAAATTAGTGAAAATTGTCTTAGTTTCCAATGGAAGAGACAATAATAGCTCCAAACCAAGAGATTGTTATTGATAGTCTTCTCAACTTGAAAAAGAATGTCTGTGATGCGTATTGCCTCGTTATATGTCAATGGTGGCTTAGAAGAGATGCCTTCAACTTCCTCCTCCACGTACATTATTGCTTCTATTGTGACCTTGACAATGTTTGTCTATGAAGAGGATGAGTATCTCTTATCATGATGTATATGCATTTATCTTTGACAAATACCTGATATATTTCCAAATGTAGACCACTCAAACCATGAGCCTCGTCTCTCCAAAACTCTTGGCACAAGCTAGTATCTTACCCCCCCACCACCTCCACCAAGGCACCAATATGTGATCATTGAGCTCTTTCCTTTACCTCGAATTTTAAGAGGTTCATGGTAAATTTCCTCTAACTTCCTTCTAGAAATTCTCAATCTTGGTCTCGCAGACACACATTATACAATAATTTTGTGTGTGCATGTTATGTGCAACTTTAGTAAAACTAAGAATTATGAAAAGATTACTAAAAATCCAATACATTCCTTGCAAGCAAGCTTAGATACTAAAACCTCCAAGATAGGAGGGAATCCATTGTTCAAAAGCTAAGTAGTAGGAAACTCCTCCCCCAACAATATTTCACCATTAGAAATGTAAACCAAAACACCTTAGAAATGCCTTGGAAACTACTAAAAATATTTCTAAAGCACATATTTATCTTTTCAAACTATAGGGGTGTTTCCAATCCCCCTAATTGTTGATTATGCTTTTTTTTATAAGCATAAATAAAAATAATAAGAAATAAAACCGATTATAATTTTTAATGATAGAAAAAATACCGTGCAAGTTAGTTAATTTCAAGCATTTTTGGTATCTTTTGTTCATTTATGTACAAATAAAACCTATATAGCTACCACCATGCTCTACATATAAGGACGACGAGATACATATCATGGAAAAAGTCGAATCCTATGTGTGGCAACGTTTGTAATAAAGCAGGGAACCACTTTTTGGATAATTTCAGTGGAATTTAGCCCTAAGTTGTAAACTCTTAATGAATATAAAACTATGTTTATAATTTTTTATTTCTGAGTAGCCAAATAATATATAAGGCTAATTTTGAACATTGTAAAATGCAAGGCTATATGGGACTCAACATAATGATAATTTTATTAATTTGTTGACTATGTTTATCTTTGTAATTTTCTTGACAATTTGATATTATACAATATAAATAGTCTACTTTAGATTATATTGTAGTGTTCATTGTCTTTCATATGTTATACTTTGCATTGTATCTTCTTTCATTTTCAGAAGTGGAACTCAGTATTGATGGGAAGAAAGCAAGAATTAAAGAAAGAGGAGAACAATGCCTTGGAAACACAATATGAATTCATTTTCTAATATGCTTGTTTTGAAATTCATTTGCTAATCTTTTACACAATTTTTTTATGTATGTTGTTTTAAATTTCTACCATCATATCAATTTCATGATTAAAGGATTTATTATTGTTGTTAACTAGATGATTGTGCAAGAACTACCTCCAAATTCAACTGTGAAGGATTTCCTAGACAAAATAGCTTATGGTAGTTCACTTTTTACACCATATGGTTTGCCACTACAAGAAGAGCTAAGGAACTTGAGTAATCGAATTTGGAAATGTTTCTAGTAGTGATTACTATGGTTTTTAAAGTTTTTATTCTTTCACCTCATGGTTATTTTGGACAAACAAATGTTTTAGGAATGCTAGACAAGACACCAGTGGACAGGTAAACATACTTTTTATAATTGCAATGTCCATTCCATGATATCCTATCTTTTTTATTTGATTGTATTTTGAATGTTTCCTTTGATTTTATTTTTTCTTTTAAGTATTAAATTGAGAATACCTGGTATCGTGTCCATTTAAACAACATCCAAATCTTGAATATGAGATTAACATTACACGATATTAATTGAAATCCTTTTCGTTGTTTTGTGTTAAGAGATTTTCATGACTACTACAAAAGTTTACTTTCATGCTGTTATTTGAGCACATGTTATCTATATACTTAACCAAGTTCGTGTGTTAGAGAATGAAATGATTTTGCGAATACAATGACAAGGATTAGACATCACACCTCAGATTATTTGTTTTCCTAAGTTATCTACATCCTGAGTTTTTTAGCATTTAACTTAGCTGGCATGACTGTGCTTAAGCTTTCTCTGAAGGTTAAATACTAAGTTACTAAGGTGTTATTTTCTATGGTGACATTTTATTTTCTTTTTTTATACAGGTCATCTGGCCACATAGTGGCAACTATCGCCCAACTGAAGACAACCTATTCGAGTGTCTTACTTTTACGGGGAAAATTGGCATTGAAATTACCGATGTTGAGGTATACGTCGTATAAATATTTTATAGTATACTTTAGTTTATATTATAGTATTTATCGTCTTTCATGCCTTATAATTTGCATTGTATCTTCTTTTGTTTTCAGAAGAGGAACTCAATATTGATAGTAAGAAGCAGGAATTGAAGAAAGAGGAGAACAATAACAATGGAGCAACAAATGTAAAATGGGAGAGAGAAGAAAACCGATCTAATGATACTCTTAGAGCCAATATCCCGCATAATACACACACATAGAGACTGATGGTCAAGTCTTCAGAGTTGGTGAATTCACTTGCAATGTCTTGGCAACATAGCGATAATGTTTTGAAGTGATGAAACAATATTTAATGTGTAAATTATAGTCCAACTAATATTAAGTTGGAAACTCATATTGAAATATTTGACATTTTGTATAATATAATTTGTAGTTGAAGTGATTTATAGTTGCACTTGATATTATTTAGTATTGTAATTAACATATGTAACTTTGTATTTTCATATTAGATGAACTTGCACATTATATGACATTTTTATTTATAATTTAGTCATAAAATCATACTAAATACTTCATGCTCATTAATAATGAATATATAAAATCACTCAAAAACTACCAAATTAATAGTTTATATTGATTAATGATGAACACAAATAAAACGAATACACAACTAAATTAGTCATTTATAATGATTATTAATGAACGATAATGAAATGAATATAAACTACTAAATCAATGATTTATATAATGAATATGAAACTACCAGAAAAAGATAAATGAATACTACAAATGATAAATTTGTGATTACAAATGACGACTAAATTTTTCATATATACGACTATTAGTAGCTAATTTACAATATCTTATAATACGACTAAAATTTAGTCATATTTCTTTGGTCATTAATTGGTTTCAAATGATGACTAAAATTTGCATATATATGACTATTAGTAGCTAACTTACAATATCTTATAAAACAACCAGCATTTTGGTCATTAATTGATTTTATCGGGTGATCATGTAGTAATATATTTTGTTGTATATTTGGTCATTGATTGTGGCAATTAATGACTAAATCAATTACTAAATTAATAACCAAATTTATGATTAAATATACTACTAAACTATAAAATTGAGACAACAAATTTATCTTTTTACTAGTTATTATTAATATTATAAACTCATAAGAAATCATTTGATTTAAAAATTAAATGATTGTAACATGATTCATAATTTAAATAAATGGAAAAATAAGCATAACAACTCTAATAACTAATTAACCTTAATTTTATATTAAATCAATATATCATATTGGTTAGTAATATTAAATCTAAAATATCACTTATAGTAGATTCCCCATTTTTAATTAAATCACTTATAATAGTAACCTCGCTTTTAATCAAACATTTTAATCCTAATTCATAGATGTAATTATTGAATTAATCTAATAATATCCTTAAATACCCCAATACAATGAAGCTTAATATATATTTTTTCTTTACATACTAATTGTATATTATTAATTATAATGTTATAAGAAAAACATTGATTTAAAACTAAAGATTGTAATAAGATTCATAATTTAAATAAATGGACAATGAAACATAACAACCCTATTAACTAATTAACCCTAATTTTATATTAAATCAATATATTACAGTGGGAAGTAATATTAAAATATCTCTTATAATAAAATCCCCATTTTTAATTAAATCACCAATGATCTAAACCTCAATTCTATTAATATATTAATAAATAATTTAGAATATGTAATTCAAAATAACTAATAACCTTGGCCAACTAAATCACTCATATTGATCCTCTTCATAATACACACACACACACACACACACACACACACACACACACTTAACATTAGATCTATGATACATCATTAATCTCCTCTTAATCTATTGGGGTATCCCCTGAGGATGGACTCACTTGGAAGTCCAATGTTGGGTTAAATAAATTTTATAAACAGGTTATTCCTCTATTATCTAAAAATTCTCCTGACCTGTATGCATTCATTATTTAAAAAACCAACTAATGACTGAATTAAAAATGACTAAAAGTTGGTCATGTTAAAATATACTATAAATTAGCTACTATTGGTCACCAACTAAAAATGGTTGTTTATATGCAAATTTTAGTCCTTTCTTTAGTAACTAATTATCCATTTTGTACTAGTGTTTAGACTATGCAATTTTAATAGATTTGAGGAAACATTCTGAATTGGATCAGATTAAAATTTTAGAAACATATCTAAATAATGGAACATACAACATTCTATATAATTTGCTCTAGGGAAGGATCCAAAAACTAGCAAGTTTTTGGAATGTTGCCATAATTTCACTCAGCATACCAAATTTTGTTAAGACATATGGAATTGGAGAGAAGACATACTAGAATGTTACAAGACAAAATTTCACATTCATTGTCGGAATCACGATTGTCGTTAGACCAAAACCCGCAAGAATTAACCTCTACTACAATCTCCCGATTTAGATCCACGAGAGGTGGTCAGTGCATATCACGAAACACAAGGGGAGTGTTGAACCCAATTTTCCAACAATATCTCCCCTAGTGTGAGCTGGGTGAGTTTAAAATTTGAAACCTAGCTCTAATACCCCTTGTTAGAATCACGATTGTTGTTAGACCAAAACCCATAAACATTAGTCTCTCCTACAATCGCTAGAGTTAGGATCCGAGACAGGTGTTTAGTCCATATCGTGAAACATGCGGGGAGTGTTCAACCCAATTTCCAACATCAATAAGTTCTTAAATCTCATATATATATATATATATATATATATCAAGACAAATGTCATTCACCGATATATTTTCCAAATTAAGTTTTTAAAGGCATGTAATATACAAGTGACATAACGTTTGATTAGAAGATTCATGGTTTAGGGTGATTGAAATTTGGCAAAAATAGAAACTATTATTATTACATTCCCACATGGATCAAAAAATATATCCAAAAGAAACTACACCAATTAAACCTCCTAAAGGATCATTCATGACTCGTAAGGGAAAAAAACATTTTGATTATTAGTTGTCGATGTTTTCAATCAAGTTAAGCAAACAAATGAGACTATGAGCATTGAGTTGTGACTTTTGAAAGGATTTATTGATGAAAACAAGGTAGAAATATTGAAATCAATGATAAAATAAGAAATGAATAAAGACAATACAAACCACGCTATTACAAAATATCCTTAAAAGGGACATGGAGATTCAAGGAAATCATCAACATAAGGAGAAGCAAGGTGTCAAAAATAAATAACATATGGGGAGTATTATATTGCAATTAGATAGAATAAATGTTGAATCACATAATCCTATTCATTACTTTCCAATCCAAGGTCTACATCATTAGGGATTCATGTCAACACCAAGGAACTACTAAATTTCAAAGATTGAAACAAGGACATTTGATGTTAATGATCCTATAACATGGATATCACAGATGAGCGGTACTGTGATCCACACTAGGTGGAAACCTTACAAAAGATAAATATAGCAATCATGATTTTAGAACACGATCAACCTTTATGGTATCCATGACTTTGCAAAAGGAAAGAAATATTGTATTGCATCTCAGTCCATTTATATAGAGGAATTGATTAGAACATTATGAGGATATTAAGAGAAATACATTAATTAGTGAATTGGTAAATCTTTAATAAAAAGTTTGATTTTTAGAGAATATTAAGCAATTCTAAAAGTTGAGTCTCAAGGTAAAGGACATTTCAAAGGATATATTGTTAGACCTATCTATGTGAAACTTAAAAGTAAGTATCCAACATAAGGAGTGTCTCTTTGAACCTAAATCCATAGGGCATACTTTCAGTCTAGTAGGGAAAATTGAAAGTGAAAATATGGCACTAGAAAATTGGACCCTACTAACTATAGATAAAATCTTGCTCCCTCTCCTAAACTAACAAGGATGAAACCTAAAAAAATGGATTAAATAAGACTGAAGGGATTGTGTTTCAACTATGAAAACATGCACATTAAGGAGAATAAAGGAGGTGAGAAGAAATTATTCTACATAGGTTGTGAAAATGAAGAAGATCAACAAGTGCAATATTCACAAGATCTAGAGATAGAAGGGATTACTCCAACAATAGATTGTCATGCATTAGTTGAGATCGGTACTCCATAAACTGTCAAGATAGAAGGATATATCAAAATAAAAAGGGTAACACTACTGATTTACTTTGGTAGTACCCATAACTTCATCAATTAAACATTGGAAGAACTTTGTAACTAATTTGTATTTTCATCACCATAATTTCAAGAAATGATTGTAGATAGAGACATCATAAATTCTTAAAGGAAGTGACATAATATTAAGCTAAATATTTGGGAGTATTTAGTTGATAGTCCCATGATTTTAATCCAAATGGATGGTGTTGATGTTGTATTAGGGGTCTAATGGTTACAATCATCAGGAATAATGGCCCTTAATTTTCAAAATCATTTCATGAGATTTTCCTTAGAAGGAAAATAAATTGTGTTTAGATCTATTCATGGGAAACCCTCTAACGTGATAAGCTCTTATAACATCGCAAACTTTCTATAACAGGGACACTATGGTGTAGTTTCACAATTGTGTTCATTAAATGTTTAAAAATCTATATGGTTTTTTCCAATGAATTTCCCAAAAGCTATGAACAATAATTTCAAGGTATTTGGAGAGATTCTTGAGGGTCTTCCAATTGATTGAGATCATGAGAATTATATTGATTTGGAACTTGGAAGTGTAAGACCTAACATTAATCCTTACGTGTATCCATATGCATATAAGAGTAAGATTGAGCGTATGGTTCAAGAAATGTTAGAGATTAACATTCAACGTAGATAGAGTGCCTTCTCATCATGAATAATGATAGTTATAAAAGAAAATGACTCATGGAAAATGTGTTTGAAGAATATAGTTTTTGGAAGACTTCTAGAAGCGTATTTTTCCCACACAACATTACCATCGAGGAATACATTTGTTGGATACAAAACCAACTACTTCTTCAATCTCTAGTGTAGGTCTAATAAATATCACATAACCCACTTTTGAGAACTATTGAAGCATCCCATTAATGGGATTCTTTTGGCTTAACCATATTTTTAGCTTATATGGACTCTTTCACTTCAATTCCAAACATATAACAAACAACTCTTAGGAATTTCATATATATGCATTATTCACATTCCTTTAGCGACTTCAAAAAACACTTTGTTATCACTCAAAATAATATATCATTTATGTATAGGAGAATAATAATAAAATTGTTAACTTCACTCTCAAAAGTAGATACAATCATTATTGTCAATCTCTATATAGTTTTGCCCACTCATATTTCTATGAAACATTTGATATAGCTACTTCATTATTTAAGTATCCAATATTATGTTTATCAAAATTTCGATACAATTGTTCATTATCTATGTTTGTAGAAATATTATTTTATCCTATACATCTTGTTTTCTTTTCCATCCATAGTAAAATCTATTTGTTTCTAAATATAATTTTATATTTGAATTTTTTGTTATAGAATGTTTATTTTACATCCATTTTCTATACCTCCAAATCCCATGTATTTTCCAAATCATATCTCCTCAATAATAGCTTTACGATTTCCAATATATACCTACTCACACATTATACATGTGGTTTCTTTCAAATCAGGATCACCCTATTACATATATATTTACACATTACATGTGTATTTAACCCTATATATTCCCTCCTTTGAGGTGGTATCATATACACTTAACTCTACATTCGCCCTCCTCTATGTCATATCACAATATCCTCTTTAAAAATACTTTCCCTCAAAGCTTTCCAATTAAGGGTGTTACGTGTAATGAAACCAAATAATAGTGTTTTCTTATATTCCAACATTATTCTTACCATTAATTATTATCCATCCATCCAAACTCAATTATTTTCAATCCTAATACTTTACAACCAATTCTTGCATAAATTTATTTCAAATGATTCCATGTAGTGCTCTCCAAATTGTATTAGTTGTTGATCTTTGATAATGTTAGGTCCCTATACTACTAGTGTAACCCCGTATTATTATTAGTGAAACCCCCTTATTATATTGTTTTTCCCATGTAGTCCCCATATTGTTATTACTGTGCCACTGTTGTTATTATTGTGCCCTTACATTATTATTGTTATGTCGGCTCTGATTATATTATGACCCCTTAGACTCCTATATATAGAAAGGAGGTCTTGTCATTCGTATCATCCAAGAATTGTTCATTTTTGTAATTTAGAGGAGGTTTCCCCCTCAAAGAGGCTAATTTTGAAGTCGTTGATCTATATTTTCTATCTTTTTGTGAGTTGGTTTCATAACATTTGGTATGAGAGCTTTGGATTCTAGGGTTTCGCTCCTCTAAAATATGACATCATGGAATTTTCACTATAACTTTTTTGGTGTGACGTTTTAGAAGCTACATAAAAAACCAACTTTAGCCGAAATCGCTCTGAACCTTGGGTCTACATTTCAGATCTTGTCTTGCTACATTTTCGGAGATATGACTTGAGGAAGTTAGGGTTTTTGCAAGCTCCAGAATTCCATCTCAAATAGGTCATTGTGGAAGTTTCGCTATAATTTCTTTTCTAAGAAGGTTAAGACTCTGAAATTAGAACCCATTTGAGACAATATCAGGTGGCAACGTGGGCCCAAATTGTAGATATTTTTTTGATATATGTTCGGAGATACAATCCAAGATATTTATGGATTCTGCAGGCTCATGAATTACATCTGAAACAAGTGACCTTGGGAAAATCATCATAACATTCTCTCAGAGAATCAGATTGAAGTTTAGTAAGAAGTGACAAAAATAGGATGAACTGTAGTTTTTTGTGTATTTGTTTCAGGTCCTAAGGTTGAAACAGTGAGATGTGGCGCATCGTACAAGTTTGCTCTAATGAAAAAGTATATAATCAGGTCATATTGGGAGATTGAGCATAAATCTTTCTTGGATAATCCAATTTCGATCTGACTGGTGGCATTGGAAAGAGGATGCAGAGAACTACCACATATCATAATTTCATGATTTGGAGATTTCAAACTACAGAGTTATATTCGTTTCAATATCGAGCTCCTAAAAGCAAGAAAAATAGATATGAGGAAGTTTGATGGAAAGGATCTCGTAACATGGATACTACACATGGATGAATATTTTGATCTACATGATGTGAAAATATTACAAAAGGCCATTTCATTGGCTCCCTCACATTCGTTGGGCACCATTTCACCCCTCCCTTTCGCTTTGGGGGGTTAAGCCAGCTAGGGAGAATTACCAGCCCATAGTTCATAGAAGGTGGAGTGCTCCCCCATTATATATGGTCATGAGCGCATAAATGTACGGTCAAGAGAGTCCGAAGGAGAAAGACCGGAGAGAGGGAGGGGAAAATGTAGATTATATACGTCATTTTCAAAGTACAATAATACGTATTGCATCTTTATATTTAGAACCGAATCAATTTTTATGGTATAAAGGGCTTTGTTCTCGTAAACCACTTGTCACTTGGTAAATTTTCACGGAGGAAATGATAACACATTATGAGGATACAAAGAGCAACACCTTATTTAGCCAATTGATAAATCTCAAAAAAAGGGTTCAATGGAAGAGCACATTGATGATCCGAATTGGATCCATGAAGAATTATCCGAGAACCATGACTATATCAAATCAGGAAAAACTTTGAATTCAAGAGCACAGAGCGATCAGAAAAACCTCTAATGTGCGGTTAGCAAAACCCCTCGAGAAGGAGAGGCCCGAAGTGCTCGGTCACATGGAAGCTGGGAAAATCATGGGGAAAAGCGCTAAAGGCTAAAGGCGGGACCTGCGCTCCAAAAATTGGTGGTATTGATAGGGGGCACCCTTGGGCAGTAAACGGATTTGGCCGAAACCTGGCAATTCCACTCAGCGCCTGATGTGTGGCAAGTGGAGGAGAGAGAAAACCGCCGCTCATCGCGCGCTAACGGTCAAGCAAGTTAACCACGCGAAATGAGCTAATGGCGTCGGATATGGGGGCTCTAGATCTAACGACTAAGATCGTGCCCGATGGGAAAGCCAGAATTAACAGGGGATTAAGCCGCGATAGAGAGAAGTTTGACGTCCAAGTTGACCATCGAGGTGGTGGATGACTCATTCCACGATGTAACTGAAGAACCGAACCAACGCGGAAAAAGCTGGCGCAGTTTGTAGGAGGACAAGTGGCCACTCCCTGTGAGCCCGATGATGACGTCGAGACAGGGAACTCCAAGTGAAGCTGCAACAGGTGATCCGAAGGAGGTGGAAGGGGAATTGAACAACCGTGAGAACGATTGGCTTTAAAGCCATGAATAGACAACAGAAAAGGGACCGAGAGGGGACTCCGCAAGGAAGAATCGAGAGAAGAATACAGAGACAGAGAAAGGAAGAGACAGTGAAGCAAAGAGTAGAAAGATAGAAATTCTAGCTAACCTGCAGCATCAAACAAATCCCTGAGAGGATCTGTCGGGAATTTAGCACCACATAGGGCTCCTTCCATTGTAGACCAGAGAGGTCAAGAGCTAGTAAGGCAAAGAGTCTGTGTACTCTAGTGGCTTGGGGAATCCAAGAACCACCCTGCCAAGCAATTCTGTTTCAGGAGACTCAGATTGAGCTCCTCATTGTAATTATCTGCTTCAAAGACACAATAAAAGAAGGCCACCACTGAAGGCTGGACCAGAGACGTAGCCCTGGAGGATAGGAGGAACTCCTTATTAATTTGTTGTGTTCTTGTATTTGCTTACTGTGTTACTCTGTTGTTTCCCATATTCCAGTGTCTGTGTATTTTGCAATCTGATCGATCCGTTGCCTAAAATAGCATAGACACACACCAGCACATGAGTCTGTAATACCTTCATTCATTAATTAACTAACTAAGGTCACTCATAGGGTGATTTTCAGATCAAGTGGTATCAGAGCTTTAGGCTGTAAGGTTAGACAAGCTTGTGTTGGTTTAGCTATTGAATGCTCACTAGATCAAAGCTCAAATTAGGAGAAGGAGAGTTGGTCAAAACTAATCCTAAAATTGGGAGAGTCTATCCTCAGAAGACAATGTCAGAGGAAGGTTCTATGGGGCCAGACCCTCAATTCATAGAAAGTTTCCTAGCCATAAAGTCCATGGTAAAAGAAATGTATAGGGAATTTAGAAAACACAAGGATGAAGATTCAACAGGCTCTAAGAAAGACAAAGAAGAAGATGAGTCTCACTTCCATGACCACTCCAAAGGAAAAGGGAAAGAAGAAAGCTTTCTCACGGCTCCTGACAGCCCTGAAAACAAAAAGAAAGCATCTTTAATCAAACTAGATGTTAAATTTGATTTTCCTATATATGTTGGAGAGCTAAATGCAGAAACGTTGGACAATTGGATTAGACAAATTGATGTGGATTGTAGAGTGCAGAATATCGTAGGTAGAACCCAAGCTGATATGAAATGAAATGGTAAGAATATCTTTGTATGGAGTGAATTTATGTCTACGATAAAAAAGTAGTTCTATCCATTGGCCTACATGCAACAAGCCATGATGAGTTGGCAAACTCTTCGGCAGTTGAAAGGGAAAAGTGTGCAAGGGTACACTCAAGAATTTAGAAAGAGAGCATTGATTCTAGGAATCTCATTAGACTCACCGGAGACTCTGTTGAAGTACATTGGTGGTCTACACAGCTACATGAGGCATACCATCCTTATGTTTAATCCCACTAGTATAGATGAGGTATCTGTACAAGCTACTCATCTAGAAGCTAGAGGAAAGAATGGAAATCTAGAAGTTGGGGGACCATCCCAACCCACTGCAAGCAAGAGCAAGGAGAAAAGAAAGTAGAAGTGGAAAGCAGGGAAGGCTAACACTGCACAGAAAAGCAAAGCTTCATGCACTCACTATAAAAAGGATGGGCATGATGATGAGCATTGTTGGATTCTGCATCTAGAGCTGAGACCTAAGAAGTTCGAGGGCAAGAAGAAGAAGACTGCTACAGCTGTTCAGAAAGTTTTGGGTTCAGACTTGGGAGATGAAACAACCATTACAGCCATAGGTATAAAAGGTAAGAATTCTGAAGCATCTACTAGTAATTCTACTTAATATATTATTGATGAAGAAAATGAGAGAAAAAGACATGAGCTTTTCCATATTCAAGTTGTTTCAAATATCAAAAGATTGATACTTTGTTTGATAGTGGCTCCCAAGTAAATTTGATTTCTGAAGCAATTGTAAAGAAATTAGGATTAGCAACTACACCTCACAAGAAACCATACCCATTAGGATGGTTGAATGATAAAGCACAACTACAAGTGACTAGACAATGCAAACTCAAGTTTTCATTTGGGTCAACATTTGTAGATGAGGTTGAGTTAGACATAATTCCTTTGGATACGTGTGGAATTGTTTTAGGAAGTCCTTACTTGTATGATAGAAAAGTTATTTTCTATAGAGCTGAGAACAAGTATCTGCTTGTTAAAGATGGAATCGAATAATTTGTAAGAGCTCATAAGATCAAGAATAATTACACTCTCATAAACTCAGGGCAGATGAAAAGAATGATAAATTCATGCAAACAATTCTTACTGATGGTTGTAAAGGAAAAGAAACCTGATAAAACCAATGTATTTGAGGGTTGTAATGCTAAACAACAAGCTGATATAGAAAAGGTTATTTCAGAGTATGATGTCTTGTTTCAAGAACCTAAAGGTTTGCCACCAAAAAAGGAAATAGTACATGATATTATTTTGTAGCAAGATGCTCCATTGCCTAACATTGGAATGGATAGGTTGTTTTCTTTAGAGAATGCTGAAATCAAGAAGCAGGTGCAGGAGTTGCTCGAGAAAGGGTTCATTGGGCCTAGAACATCACCATATGGGTAACCAATAGTTTTGGTGAGGAAGAAAGATGGCTCGTGGAGAATGTGTATTGATTATCGAGCACTGAATAAGATAACAATAAAAAATTGTTATCCCATTCCTCGCACAAATGATCTTTTATATAAATTGAAAGAAGTTGTTTATTTCACCAAGATAGACTTGCACAGTGGATACCATCAGGTCAGAGTGGCAGAACAAGATGCATGGAGGACTACTTTCAAAACAAAGCAAGGATTGTACGAGTGGCTAGTTATGCCTTTTGGCTTAACTAGTGCTCCTGCTACTTTCATGAGATTAATAAATGATGTACTCAAACCTTTTCTTGATGATTTTGTTATTGTGTCTCTGGATGACATTCTAATTTTTAGTAAAACGTGGGAAGAACACTTAAAGCATGTTAAGAAGACATTAGATGTTTTTAAAACAGAAAAACTTCATGTTAAACTCTCAAAATGTGAATTTGGAAAGTCATCTCTGAATTATTTGGGTCATATAGTAGGGGGTGGTGAATTGAAAATAGACCCTCTAAAGTAGCAGTCATTGTAAACTGACCTAAACGCAAGTTTGCTACAGAAGTGAGAAGCTTCTTAGGAGCAGCACAATATTGGAGGATCTTCATTTCTAACTTTTCCTCAATTGCAGCTCCCTTACATGCTTTAACAAGATTGAACAAGGTGTTACAGTGGGGAGGCAAACATTAGAAAGCCTTCGACACCTTGAAATAAAAGATTAGTACAACACCTGTACTAGCACTGCCTGATCTGCAAAGACCATTTGAGATCCAAACAGATGCCAGTGACTATGCCATGGGAGCAGTGTTGACACAGCATGATAAACCCATATGTTATCATTCTGAGACTTTTAATCCTGTAGTAGTTAACTATCCTACATATGATAAAAAATTGTATGCATTAGTTCAGAGTATGAAAAAGTGGAAACATTATGTAATCGGCAAAGAGACAATAATACATACTGATCATCAACCACTTCAATATCTACACTCCCAAACTCAGTTGCAACAATCAAGGCACTATAGATGGATGGGTTTTCTACAACAGTTTCATCTAGTCATCAGATATAAAAAGGGAATATATAATAAAGTTGCAGACGTGTTATCTAGACACATTATAAATGCATCTACTATACTTAAGCATAATTCTGTGTTACATGAAAGCTACATTGAACAATATGCTCAAGATATAGACTTTAAAGATGTATATGAAACTTTGAGTCAAGGCAAACGAGTAGAAGAATTGGATTATTATGTAAAGGACTGACTCTTATACCATTGTGGGAACTCTGCCTTCCACAAACTGATAGAGTAAAGATAATTAGAGAGGCACACACTTCTCTGATATCAGGTCACTTTGGGGTAAGTAAAACTGTTGCACAGCAGCAAAGATTTTTCTATTGGCCAAAAATGAATCAGACAATTTCTCGATATGTAAGAAAGTGTGCTATGTGTGCTAAAAGTAAGCCCAATAATAGATAACTAGGCTTGTACACTCCATTACCAGTTCCTTCTCACCCTTGGGAAAGTGTTTCCATGGATTTTGTTGGAGGACTGCAAAAATCTAGGAAAGGTCATGATTATTTGTATGTTGTTGTGGATAGGTTCAACAAAATGTGTATCTTGATACCTTGTAATAAATAGAGTACAACTAAACAAACTGCAAAACTGTTCTTTGAACATGTATGGGTTCATTTTGGATTACCCACTTCCATTGTATCTGATCGAGACACCCGATTTGTGGGGAAATTTTGGTCAAGTCTATGGGAACTGATGGACACCAAACAGAAGAAAAGTACAACTTTTCATCCACAAACTGAAGGCCAGACAAAAGTAGTTAACATGACAGTGATCCAGTTACTTAGAGGATTTTGCAGCAAACATCCTAAACTTTGGGATGTGTTAACACTCAGGTTGTTCCCTTTGACTCCTAAGGGAATATGGCCGAGGTAACCACTAACCAATATTTTGGCCACAGGTCCTAGCCTACCTGTAACCAGAGAGGGCTCTTTCTTTATGATTTAACTTTGTTTTGATAAGGTTTTAGACTAGTTATGATGAACAAGGTTTTGTTTTAAATTTGCTGGATGATGATTTAAGTCAGAATAGGTATGTTTTTGCAGGGTGATCTAGGCCATTGGGCATGGAGTCCGTGATGTTTAATTGCTTGATATGTATGTCTTGAAACACTAGTGATGCTACAGAGCCAGATAAGCATCTATGGAACAATTCTTTAAAACTGTGATTTGGTGGGATGAAATCAGGGCGTGAAAGGCAACTAAGGATCTTTCAGTAGGCTAATATGGAGAACAGTAGGAACATTACTTAGGAGCATTCAAGAATTCCTGAATAACATTCACGTTGATAGAACCAATACAAACATGAGCAACTAAGAATTCATGTTTATGATTAATTCTGAAGAAAACATATTCAACAACAGAGATTGAGCACAGGGTGTAATCAAACATTTCCTATACCATTCCTTTTCTCTATTGTTAGACTAGTGAAACATGTATATGATTTAAGTAGACATAAGAAGACAAAACATAGTTCAGGATGACTTATTGTTCCAATAGACAGCACAGGAATTTTGTAACAGCACGCAGGGCATCATTGAGACATCAAACATTCAGGAGAGAATGAGCTTTTCCAGCCTTTTGCATTAGATCATAAGAAAATATACAATATATTGTCCCAGAGAGAAAATCACCAACCCCAAATACGTTACAAGGGGAGGTATATATACAAAATTTAGATACAAAAATATCTAGCTGATGAATTAATGGCTCATAAATAGTGTGCCAACTCCTGAAGAATTACAGCTGAGAGAGTAAATGTTGTAATAACTGCTTAGTGCATTAGCTGTCCAAAACTGTCAGAGAATTTTGACTTTGTGACCCACTGAGTCGGTTGGAGCCATGTCGCCCAAAATCTGCGCATTTCCTTTGTCTTGGCTTGCTGTCGTAGTATTATGCTGAGTCACTTCTTTTATCCGCCCTGCCTGCTGTCTCCACGTTGCTTTTTGACTTTGGTTGACCTAAAGCTGATTAGGATAGACCAAACCGAGTTTATTGAGGCAAAATTTGCAGCATTTCCTGCCACCAATCTTCCTTGGGCAGTTGGTGTCTTCGTATCTTTATCAAGGTTTCATCCGCTTCTGTATACCTGTAAAAATTTGGTGGGACCTCAAATAAGTGATTAATTTCATGCTCAATGTAGAATAGATTCTCAAGCTTGTCATAGAGGCTCTGCCCTGATGGAGGTCTTGTTTCTTCAGAAGTACTGGCGGATGCTGTTGTGGGGTCGTTAATATGCCATGATTATTGTCACTTGTGAACGTTTATTCCACCCATTTCCACCATTCTTCATCATGTCATTTATTATAATTTATCATTTAAATCCATTTTATAAATGATTTATGCTCTCATGGATGAATATTATTTATTCTCTTTTATTTTTAATAAATTGATTATTATGCATTATTTTACCAATGATAGTTCTAATAAGTTGGTTGTAACCTTATCTACCATTTTTAGCCTCCAAAGTAACTTCCAGATTGAAGATTTGATTTTTAAGTCAGCCAACTCAGAAATTCGCTGGTTTAAGGAGTGACAGTTTTGCGGTTAAGATTCTGAACAAATGAAGACGAATTTGGAAAATCCGGAACATGGGTTTTGTCCAGAACGGGCCCAATTATCTTCGTACAGAACAGTTTGCCCAAATTCGGCTTGTACAGGGAGAAACGAAGGGTTCTTTGAGCACGATTTTCTGAGATTTGCTGTTGCGGCCGCCCTCCAAATCTTAGCTGCAAACCTAAATCCGCCTTGTTCTTGTTGATCAATGGGTTAGAATCAACCTAAATTTGTAAGAGAAATCATGATTGTAATTATCCATGCTCTGATCTTCTTTATTTAAATGAAACCCAAGATCAGAGACGGGAGATGGAGAACGACTGTTTTTATAATTCTAGTTTCAGAACCAATGGTGATCGTAGAGTCTTGCTGAAGACCTGACTTTGTTATACTTTTGCTGATGCGATTAATATAAAGACTTAGCGTTCATTCCGTTGTTGCATCTGGAGTAACTTACGGCAGTGTACCATCGGTAGCCAAGGGCCCAGCTTCGACGGACACTTGCCGTTGTATTGTTATATGGTAAATTGCGTGTGGATTGTTTATCTTTCTTACATAGTAATCTGATATATCTTTTATGTGATATGTTATGCTTCATAATTGATATCTGAATCTGAACGAGTTCCTTGTCTCATGTCTCTGCATTTATTCGAATTGCATCTTTCAGCTATTTTTGTAGCGGAATGTTGGTATGAATGCTATTGTTATCAGATCTATGTGAAATAATATTTGTAAGACTTGAAAGCAATATTACTTCGTTCAGAAACATAGTCATATCATCCATTACTCTCATATTGCTGTAGAACGTGTACATACGGTTGAGGGTTGCTGTTCTATTAGTGTGTTTTGTATATATGATTGACGTTCTTGTTTTACAATGAACTGCTGCTCTAAAATCCATTTGTAAATATTGTCTCATAAAGTAAAGTTCATTGAAATTACTTTTGAAGATTGTTATTTTATTGCCGAATGTATGTAAGTTGATGCCGAGAATTGAGAGTGTTGAACTCGCGAGATTTAGTTTCTTTCCTACCGTTCCTTTTTACTGCTGTTCCATTTCTGAATTGCCATTCCATTCTGCTTTCTTGCTGTTCCTTTTTACTTGCATTTATTGCTTTAGTGTGGGAGGAGGGTCAAGGCTGTCGTGAGACACAGCAAACGCTATTATGCTCCCAGATCCATGATCCATGCTCTAATTCCTTTTGCATCAATTTCTAGAGGACTGAGTTATTATCCTCGATTGATGGTTGTTTGAATGAATGATTTAGTTTAAGACATTTTCAGTTTCTTGCTGTTTCAATTAGATTTTGTTTCAAGCATTCATTTACTTTTGGGTTTTAAGCACTATATTGCACAACATTGCTCTTAAGAAAATAGTCGCCTCAGACAGAGTACACTCTTGAAATAAAAAGTCGTCCCTGGGTTGATAATTAATGTGAGGTAATTAGGAGTTCACAAGACACCTTTTTATCGCTCTACATTTTGGCGCCGTTGTCGGGGAGAGTGTAGCCATTTCTAAAGAGTAGTGTGAATCTGATGAGTGCCTGCTAGGGAAGAGTTGGATCTTAAAAACGGAAGGTAAGAACCTGCGTACGGAGCATGTAAAAGCCCTGCTCCACCGTCCGCTTTCCAGCAGGACTCTTAAAGAACCTAGAGTAGAAATAGATGTTTGAATTTTTGTGTGAATGATTAGGAAAAAGATAGAAATTTTTAAAAAAAATGAATCACATGATCTCACGCAAGTGGTGATGTAAGCACCACCCATTTCACTAACCGATTGACAGGAACATTTGAAGAAGGAGCCTCGAAGAAACACATGAAGAACATCTTATACTATGGTAAGAAATGGCTCACATTTCTACTTTTGAATTTCCTATCAAAGATCTAAGAAGAGTGACACAAATGCACATAATTCCCCCATCTTTACCAAATTTTCATGGTTTAGCAAATGAAGATCCACATACATTTTTGTCTGAGTTTGAAATACTTTGTAGAGGATATGATTATTGTACTAATGATCAAAGATTGAAAGTGTTTCCTCTTACTCTAAAAGGAGCAGCTCTCCGATGGTTCATGAGCCTAGGTGGGAATTGCATCCAATCATGGGAGGTCATGAAGAACATATTCTTGAAGAAGTACCAAGACTATTGCAAAGCCAATGAAGATATTTTCGATATGATACAAGGGGAAGAAGAAAGTTTGGAGGACTATGTAGATCGATTTCATTATAACCTTCAAAAATCAAAGCATAAGCATTTGGAAAAAGAGATCTTAAAAACACTCATTCTTAAAGGAATCAAAGATGAATTTTTAGAACTTTTAAATCTGATAGGAAAAGGTGATGTTTTTCAGTTATCATATGATGATGTTTGTGAGTTGTGCATAAGGTATTCAAGAGGAATCTCTAAGGCTGGTAAGAATTCTAGAGATGTTTTTTCTTTGTTTTCCAAATCTGCTACAAGAATAGGAGACATAAGAGCTGAAATCAATGTTTTATTTGAAAATCTTAAAGTTGATTTTATTAGCTCTCTAAATGAAAAATTGGATGTTTTGCAGGTTCATAAAAATGAAGAATTTGATGAAGTGTTTCGTTCTCATGACCGAAAGGAGCATCTCATAGATACTCACTCTTCCTTATCTAGGATGGAAGTAGCATATCAAAGAGGTAAGGAAGCTGCAACAAGGTCAAAACCACGGAAATCATGGCCCACAGGTATGGTTCAAAACACTCCCTCTCCACTTTCTTACTTGCATAATCCATTATGGAATACTAATGTGTTAGGGCAGCCATGTCAATCTCAATTTAACCACCTATCTTGTTTACAAGTTGGGCATGGTTCATCTTATGATGGCATGACTACTCTCCCTCATCTTGTAGCACAAGCACATTCTCCATATTCTCCACCAGCTCTTTCACAACACCTTGCTTGCCTACCAAATTCATTCACTCAACCCAACCAACCACATCATCACAATGCTCCATTCTTTACACATTTTCCTGCTCAACTAATTCCACACCCTCACCATAATAAACCAGTACAACATGCTTACAATGTTGAGCTGGAAAATTTACCCACCCTTCCCACCCATTCTATCTCACATGTGTCATTAGAGAAAACCTACAATGAGATTCAGAATGTTTCAAATGCAAAAATTGTAGAAGCCATGGAAGAAAATGAGGTTTCTTTTACTATGCATCAACAAGCTATTTTAAAAGCTCAAGAACTTCATGATATGATGGCTATGCGAAATCAAAAAAATAAAGGATATATTGAAGATTGGTTTCACTCCATCATTTGTTTGCAACATCACTCTATGCTTCAACAATTTTTGATATCATTTTTTCAAGGGAAGCCAACTTCTCATACCCTAATATCTATTAACATGCATTTTTCGAATTTGGGTATGTGCATACATGAGGCCTTATTTCTAACATGGCTTCACTGGAAGTACTCATACACGTAGTCATATTCATCCTTCAATCAAAGTAGGTTAGTGAAAAAAATAAATAAAATAAGGAATAAATAAATGCATTTTGTTTTTCCATGTAAAACTAGGGTTTTTGTTGCAACATGCTATGCAAATCAACATCGGTGATAATTTTTTTTATAATTTGTGTATGTAGATGAATCATAATGGAAATAATAAGTTCTATAAACAGTCATTTTCATTTTTATCACCAATTTGAAAAAATGCTTGAATTTCATTTTTTTTGGCTTGCGGGCTTGATGAACTTTCTAGAAAAACAGTCGGGACAGTCATGTTTTGAGGGACCAAAAGTGAATATTTTTAAAACCTGTTTCTACCCTAGGTAGCCCTTGATGTCTACTTTCTAACCCAATTTGAATCACTCAATTTGGATTTGAAACGAAAAAGTTAGAACCAAAACATTGATCGGTTATCTAGCGGGCAGCTCAGGAACAGAGTTGGGACAGTCAGTTTTTGGAGGCCTAAATGACCATATTTTTAAAACCTGTTTCTATCCTAAGTATCCCTTGATGTCTACTTTCCAATCCAATTTGAATCACTCAATTTGGATTTGAAACGAAAAAGTTAGAGCCAAAATATTGACCGGATGTCTAGCGGGCAGCTCAGGAACAGAGTTGGGACAGTCAGTTTTTGGAGGCCTAAATGAATGAATTTTTAAAACCTGTTTTTATGGTAGATTCCCCTATGAATATAGTTTACAATGCAATTGGAATCACTCATTTTCGATATCGTATGGGGAAGTTATGATCAAAATACTGACTGTCTATCGTAAATCAGCACCCTTAAAACTATGTCTTTCCAGCTGTTCCTTAAAGTATTTGACCTATCAATTCTTCTTGTCTTCAAAACCTGTTTCTATTGGAGATCAATAAATAAATCTATTTTCATTTCCAATTTGAATCACTCGAATCCGACATCAAACGAAAACGTTACGCTTGAAATATCAACTGTTGGTTTAAGTCGGGTAATAAAAAATGACTCTATTATGCAGGTTGTTCTAAACACATTTGACATATCATATCATTGAGTTTTTAAAACCTGTTTCTATTGGAGATACACCTTTGAATTAGCTTTCATTTGGCTTTGGAATCACTCAATTTCGACGAAAAACAAAGAAGTTGTGATTAAAACACTGCTGGTTAGTATGGTCGACCACTGCTCTCCCGCAGGTAACAAATAAACTTTACTTTGTTATTTTCTCCAATGATTTGTTCTACAGAGTAACTACTTGTTAGTTTTTTACATAATTCTTGGATTAGGGGAGCCCGCGCACCTCTCTTTCTCCCTGATTTAATGTTTTATTGCAGGTAGATACTCGTTTTTTGCAGGTCTTGGGAAAATAAGGAAGGTCAATTTATGGACGAATGATTTTTCAAAGAAGTTTTTATAAAACAAAGGAATTTTATCCAAATCATTACCCAACGGATTCATAATAGAACAAATGAAGAATTGATTTCAATTTCAAAATTCATGTCTTATTACTGCTGCCAAAACATTTTTCAAAAATATCATTTTTTTTTACATAATATCATACCTGTTGTAACTTAATTTACATATTGTTTTTAAATAAAATGTTGTTTCTTTTCTAATTTCTTTTATATTTTGTGTTTCAGGTGTTGCTTCATTCAAAAGCATCAATGCAGTGAACAGCTAATTCATTCTTTGCGTGTTTGCATTTTATGGTTGTGAATTTTGCTATTCCTTTTCGAAATGGAACAGCTGCTGTTCCTTTTCGAAATGGAACAACACTTTTGCACTTTCACGTTGGGTGTGTTTTTGCTGTTCCTTTTTTCAAAAAGAACAGCATTTGGTGTGTTTTTGCTGTTCCTTTTTTTCAAAAGGAACAGCAGTTTGAGTTTTTGCTGTTCCTTTTTCAAAAGGAACAGCAGTTTGTGTTTTTGCTGTTCCTTTTTCAAAAGGAACAGCAGTTTGAGTTTTTTGAGTTTTTGCTGTTCCTTTTTTTTCAAAAGGAACAACAGTTTGTGTTTTTGTTGTTCCTTTTTCAAAAGGAACAGCAGTTTGAGTTTTTGTTGTTCCTTTTTTTTCAAAAGGAACAGCAGTTTGAGTTTTTGTTGTTCCTTTTTCAAAAGGAACAGCAGTTTGAGTTTTTGCTGTTCCTTTTTCAAAAGGAATAGCAGTTTGAGTTTTTGCTGTTCCTTTTTCAAAAGGAACAGCAGTTTGAGTTTTTGTTGTTCCTTTTGAAAAAGGAACAGCAGTTTGTGTTTTTGCTGTTCCTTTTTCAAAAGGAACAGCAGTTTGTGTTTTTGCTGTTCCTTTTTCAAAAGGAACAGCAGTTTGAGTTTTTTTGAGTTTTTGCTGTTCCTTTTTTTCAAAAGGAACAGCAGTGCGTGTTTTTGCTGTTCCTTTTTCAAAAGGAACAACAGTTTGAGTTTTTGCTGTTCCTTAGTTTGTTCCTTTTTCAAAAGGAACAACAGTTTGAGTTTTTTGCTGTTCCTTTTGAAAAAGGAACAACAGTTTGTGTTTTTGTTGTTCCTTTTTCAAAAGGAACAGCAGTTTGAGTTTTTGCTGTTCCTTTTGAAAAAGGAACAGCAGTTTGTGTTTTTTTGAGTTTTTGTTGTTCCTTTTTTTCAAAAGGAACAGCAGTGCGTGTTTTTGCTGTTCCTTTTTCAAAAGGAACAGCAGTTTCGCGTTTTTGTGTGTATTTTTTTCTTTTTTCAGTATGCATTTTCTTTGTTGTTCCCTACACAAAACACCACTTTCTTTTTGAGTGTTTTTACTGTTCATTCAAAAGAGCAACACTTTGGGAATATTTTTGAGGGCAACCCTTTCCTTTCTCTTGTGGGATTATTCATAGTTCAGCTCAACCACATTCTCCTGATTCTCTTTCATGGCATGAAGTACACTATTTTTATGAGGACAAGAATTATGGATTCTTTTGAAGCAAGTATTATCATTTACGTTATGATCTTTAACAGGACAGCTCCTTGATGACAGATTTTTTTTTCAAAAGAGACACAATTATTTATATACTACTTTACTGCATTGTTTTCTGTTGAACATGATATTGATTGATCATCTTAATACCATGCTAGTTCCATCATCCCTGGTTATAATCTTCTTTGTCTGTAATAAATGAGATTATGGGTATATTTTTTTCTATTGACATCTTCAACTTCTTTCGCCATCCCTGCTCTTAAGGAGTACTGAGCCTCCCTCTTTTTATCATAAAAATGTGTAATAATAACAAAATTTTGTTCGCAGATGGAGGATAGGGGGTCTCATTACGAGCCAGCCTACCATGTTCATAAGGCTGTAACAAAGTGACATTCCCATTATGGCCACCACACCAGGGTTATGATCCATTGGATAACCAAATTATCCTTGGAACAGGAGGTCTCATCACGAGCCGGCCTGATCACTTTTGCTACCTCCTAGTGAATGGCAGTGTGGTTATCTGGTTACCACGCCAGCACACTGATCTCTTCTGTAGAACAACACTAAAACTCTCCATTTATAAATTGAGGATCCTGGCTCATATGGGTTAAAAAGCAACCCTGCCGAGGCTATGGACGCCTGCTGGCCGCAGCGGCTCTGCTTATGGTATTGAAGTTATATCTTTTCGTCAATTATTATTATAATACCCTTTTCTTATTTTCTTTTTATCAGAGAAGTTATTTCCTTAACTTTTTCCCTGTTTGAACCTTTATGCATGAGAAATTGTTCTATGATCAATCACATCATTTTCAGCTAGAATACCGTCAGCAAAGCATCTTTTTAGCATATTGATGTCCTTTTTCGTTTTGCATAAACTATCATCACTCCAAAGCGTCCTATCTCTTATTCATAACTATCTTTACACACTTTGCTCTCAAAATAACCATAACTTTCACCGTCCTATCATTGATAAGTGTACTCTGCCTCCCTCACTGATATATTGTTCATTCCATTGCCTTGCCGTCAGCACCACCCCTTTCATATGCTTTATGGTTCTGAAACCCTTTTTCCAATTGGAGGGGGGAATGTATGCATTATGGAATTGCATGCGATATGATTACTACACTTTGCCATACCTTGTTGATTTGACAACATATTAGTATTGCATGTATACATAAGTTTTTCTAATTGCAATTTTGCATGCATTTTATCTGTTGCTATTCAAAGCTAACACTATGGATTCAAGAACATTGTATGCAAAATACTACTTTGTTTACAGGAGAACAACAAGTATGAGCAGAATTCTATTCGTAGCATGACCACACTATTGGACTTCACAGTAGAGGCTCGTGAACGTGAACAATTCTTCAGACATGATGTGCTTCCCTGGATTCCACCTTTTTGCATCACTTTTAGCACCAACTCTGCCTCCATCAGCTTCAACAACTGCCAGTATTTATATGTCATTCCACATTTTTGGAGGTAAAACTTGAGGTAAAATTGCATAGTTTTCTAATTTATTATAAATTTAGGAGAATCTAATGCAAATCCATTTTGAGCATTATTTGTCATCCTTCATTCCACATCTTTACCACTTCCCCTTTTTCAGTAGCATGTCATTTTCGAGTGTGGGGGAGTGTTCTTTTCATTCATTTCTTTCTTATACCCACGTCATTCATATTCTTTATCATCCATTGCTATTCTTATCCACTCTCAACACCTCCCTTATTTCATGTTGTTTTACACCAAGCATAGACTTCAACAGCTGGTAGCAACCACCTCTATTTGTTTTCTCGCATCGCATGAGGACATGCTAATTTTTCAGAGAGGGGGAGGAATCGCTACGCATGATGGATGTTTCCTATTTCCTTTCTCATTTAAGGCATGCAATTTCAGTCATACAATTTCAGTGTAGAAATTGATTTCCCATATTTTCAAAAACTATGAACTCAATTCTTGTGATCTCTGGGAAACACAAACATACTATTAAAATACACATACCTAGATAATTTCAAGAAATATTGGTTCATAAAATTTCGGAAATCATGTACTCTCACCTACAGCCATTTTGTTTATATCTCATGATCCGTGCATCAAAACAATCTGATTTTTGGATCATAGAGACATTCATGTATTGTAAATTTACTAGCAACATTTCAACAAAATCTGGTTTGTAGTTTTGAGAAAATGCTTAATGAAGTTTGCTGTTATCTATATCATATTTTGCTGCAACTTCATACATATAGTTGAATGTCAATGTAAAAATTGTTATGCCTTCATCGAGATTGCTAAAATTGAATATTTATTAATTAAGGAAGCATTCAGTTATTCTCAAATTTTTATTGCTTGGTTAACACATGGTTTTTGTCTTTGGGTTGCATGAGGACATGCAATATATTCAGTTTTCGTTGCATGAGGACATGCAACATATTGAGTGTGGGGGTGTGTGGGGTCGTTAATATGCCATGATTATTGTCACTTGTGAACGTTTATTCCACCCATTTCCACCATTCTTCATCACGTCATTTATTATAATTTATCATTTAAATCCATTTTATAAATGATTTATGCTCTCATGGTTGAATATTATTTATTCTCTTTTATTTTTAATAAATTGATTATTATGCATTATCTTACCAATGATAGTTCTAATAAGTTGGTTGTAACCTTATCTACCATTTTTAGCCTCCAAAGTAACTTCCAGATTGAAGATTTGATTTTTAAGTCAGCCAACTCAGAAATTCGCTGGTTTAAGGAGTGACAGTTTTGCGGTTAAGATTCTGAACAAATGAAGACGAATTTGGAAAATCCGGAACATGGGTTTTGTCCAGAACGGGCCCAATTATCTTCATACAGAACAGTTTGCCCAAATTCGGCTTGTACAGGGAGAAACGCAGGGTTCTTTGAGCACGATTGTATGAGATTTGCTGTTGCGGCCGCCCTCCAAATCTTAGTTGCAAACCTAAATCCGCCTTGTTCTTGTTGATCAATGGGTTAGAATCAACCTAAATTTGTAAGAGAAATCATGATTGTAATTATCCATGCTCTGATCTTCTTTATTTAAATGAAACCCAAGATCAGAGACGGGAGATGGAGAACGACTGTTTTTATAATTCTAGTTTCAGAACCAATGGTGATCGTAGAGTCTTGCTGAAGACCTGACTTTGTTATACTTTTGCTGATGCGATTAATATAAAGACTTAGCGTTCATTCCGTTGTTGCATCTGGAGTAACTTACGGCAGTGTACCATCGGTAGCCAAGGGCCCAGCTCCGACGGACACTTGCCGTTGTATTGTTATATGGTAAATTGCGTGTGGATTGTTTATCTTTCTTACATAGTAATCTGATATATCTTTTATGTGATATGCTATGCTTCATAATTGATATCTGAATCTGAACGAGTTCCTTGTCTCATGTCTCTGCATTTATTCGAATTGCATCTTTCAGCTATTTTTGTAGCGGAATGTTGGTATGAATGCTATTGTTATCAGATCTATGTGAAATAATATTTGTAAGACTTGAAAGCAATATTACTTCGTTCAGAAACATAGTCATATCATCCATTACTCTCATATTGCTGTAGAACGTGTACATACGGTTGAGGGTTGCTGTTCTATTAGTGTGTTTTGTATATATGATTGACGTTCTTGTTTTACAATGAACTGCTGTTCTAAAATCCATTTGTAAATATTGTCTCATAAAGTAAAGTTCATTGAAATTACTTTTGAAGATTGTTATTTTATTGCCGAATGTATGTAAGTTGATGCCGAGAATTGAGAGTGTTGAACTCGCGAGATTTAGTTTCTTTCCTACCGTTCCTTTTTACTGCTGTTCCATTTCTGAATTGCCATTCCATTCTGCTTTCTTGCTGTTCCTTTTTACTTGCATTTATTGCTTTAGTGTGGGAGGAGGGTCAAGGCTGTCGTGAGACACAGCAGACGCTATTATGCTCCCAGATCCATGATCCATACTCTAATTCTTTTTTCATCGATTTCTAGAGGACTGAGTTATTATCCTCGATTGATGGTTGTTTGAATGAATGATTTAGTTTAAGACATTTTCAGTTTCTTGCTGTTTCAATTAGATTTTGTTTCAAGCATTCATTTACTTTTGGGTTTTAAGCACTATATTGCACAACATTGCTCTTAAGAAAATAGCCGCCTCAGACAGAGTACACTCTTGAAATAAAAAGTCGTCCCTGGGTTGATAATTAATGTGAGGTAATTAGGAGTTCACAAGACACCTTTTTATCGCTCTACAGCTGTGATCTGATTTTCAATAAAATTTGTCATCCTAGTGGCATATTGCTCACACGTGAGCAGTCTTCCTGTGCCGGTCAATAGGCTGGGCAATCCTCTGTCTTGCAATGCTCCCATTTTAAGCTTGTAGTCATCCACCTCAGCCTGCATTTCATGACATTTTCTCTCCACAGATTACACAAAATTTCTGAGGGTAAGCACTTTTTTAACTGTTAGGACAACATCTGTTCTGTTGATGATGTTTAGGGCTGCCAGCTCCTCCTTGGTCTGATTATTGAGGAAATGTATCATCCTATTGGCCTACTCAGGCCTATTCCCTAGTGCTGTTCTGACCTTTTGGCTTTCAACTTGTGTTTGGCCTATTAATTCCATCTGTTCATGCACTGTTTTGATTGACTTCCACTGTCTAGTAATGGAGTGGTCAATCCGGGCCCACAGAATCCTTTTTATCTCTGCCAGAGTATTTTCTAATTTTAGTTCCTTCTCTAAGGCCTTTATTTTGTCTTTTAGGGTCTTAATCTCTCTGGTCTGCTCTGCTACTGTCATTTTGGATTTGTCATACTTAGCTTCCAGCTCTGCCAATTTCTCCTTGGCTTGTTTGATCTCTGTCGCCTGAAGCTCCAGCTCTTTGATAACTTTTGTCAATTCATCCATGTTTAAACTAGACTCAGGAGTTGTTGTTGTTGCTGCTGCCCCATCTGTTGTTGTTGTAGCCTTTGCAGGGGTCTGAGGAGGTTGGGAGGTTGATTCTCCCTGTTTGTCCTGGAGTGCCTTTTCTAGCTCCCCTTCTAGATCAATCACTCTTTGGTTCAGCTGCATTATTAGGTCCAATTGATCCTCAGCTTCCTTCTCTTTCTGCAATTCTCCTGTTTGAGGGTGCTCAATAGGAAGCAATTTCAGTCTCTTCTTCAATGCAGCAATGTCATCATCTTTTTTCTTCATAAGGGCCCTCACACCCTTAGGATTATGTCCTAAGTCAACAATAATATCCTCCAGTGTTTTGATTCTGTTGTCTTTGGCCGTGGAGGACATTCTCTCCAAGTCCAGCTGAGTATTGGTGTTCTTCAAAGATTCTTTTAATTCATGGGCCATTGTGGCCCTGTCTACCAGTGTGGCATAGACCATTTCCCCTGTTTGCTTATGTAGTTCTATCTGATCCATGGGGTGAATGTCTTTTGCCATGACCTCCAATTTTTTTTTAACAAAATCCGCAGCTGACTGAGGCTGCTGTACCTTGGGCTGAAAATGGGTGAGGATCATCTTTTCCTCTTTGATGTCATATGCTGCCATCAACCTTTCTTATTTGGCAGGTGTTGCCTTGAGAAATTGTTCATATATCTGCTTTTTCAACAGCTCATTCTGTGCCTTAATTTCTTTGAAGGAGGCCTTGGTGCTAGATGGCTTCTTGCTTTGCTGGGTGGAGGAGGACACCTCCATGCCACGCTGTCCTCCTTACTCTTGTTGAAAAGAGCTAGTGGCTGTCTGCTGGCTGTCCTCTCTTTCTTTCCTTGGGCTCTCAAGGATCTCCTCGCTAATTTCTTCTATGACCGGAGAATCAACCCTTTGCCTTTTGGCTTCGGGTTGCTGAGGGAATCCACTCGCAGGTGTGGACTCCTCTCGGTCCCATTTCTTGCCCCTTTCCTCATGTGCAGGGGTCCGTAAGGCAGGCACTGCTGTTGCCTCTGTTTGTGGTGGAGGAGTTTGCTCTTGCTGCTGCCCAATTGAGGAGGTAAGTTTTTCTGTCACTACTTCTTTTTCTGCACCCATTATCCCCTTGCCTTTTTCTGTACCTGATGCTGATGTAGATGGCCCGTGGGTGACTGGTGTGGTTGCAGCAGTGGATGTACCTTCTCCAATTAGATGTGGCTGCTTGAAAGTTACCTGCTGCACAAAATCTAAGTCAAGAGTTTTTTCTAAATCATTGACATTTCTTTCCATTATTTCTTCTTGTGTTAGTTCCTCAATTAATGTGCCTTGCAACCATTCATCTTGGTTGGCATACTGCTCAATTTGTGGATATTTACAGTGCTCATACCCTAGCAGCCTGTATTTGACTCTTCTAGCACTGATGAAGCCTTCGGGGTCATAAGGGACCCACCAGAAGCTTCTCTTTAGTTTGTATTTATCTCTGAGAATTTGGTCAGCCTCTTGCCAACCCTCTTTCTTATTCATGATAAAGGGGCCCATGTGGTCTTTGAACTTGAGATGGGCTTTCTTCTTGGCACTATGAAAGTGGGTGAGGTCAGAGTTAATGAGTTGCCTATAGTATTCCAAGGCGAACATTCTCATCGGTACATATCTTGGGAGCCTATATGGACAGAGCTCACAGCCATAGATTCTGATGACTGTATGGTTTTGGTATAGGTACCAATCACCTATTTTATAGTTCTTGGACAGCTGCAAAGTTTTCTGGATTTCAAATGACAGTCTGGGAGGAGGGGATCTCATTAATAGGCAAGAGACCGGGTAAACAAATTGGTCAATAAATTCACAGTAAGTATATGGTGAATCTTGGACTTGGTGGAAAACTGATGACCAGAAGATGACAGACCTCCTCTCTCCCCTAGAATCCAGTTTCTTGATGGGGCATTGAAAAACCTCAGACTGATAATACATGAACAAGTGGTAGATATATGATGAATATTTGAACACACCCTCCCTATCCACTTTCAAGAGCTGGTCATGTATTTTGTTGGCTATAAACTTGGCAAAGTTATATTTGTAGGCAGGAGGCTGGCCTGGGCTGTAAGCAGCTAATAATACCAGCACTGTCTCATCAATGTGCTCACTAGTTTTGTAGCCCAACACATAGGAGATCATGTCAACTAAGAGCTTGCCTACATCAGTGAAATGGACATACAAGAAAGGAGGTGGCCCTGTAGGTTGGCGGTCAGCCCTCATGAATGTCTTGGTGACCTTCTCAATGTCAACAGTGGAAAGTTTGGCGCCTGCATCCAGTAAATAGTTCATGGAGAAGGGAAATAGCAGCTGAGTTTGCTTGAAGTTGAGCATTTGGTTGATGGAGTCAGGATTGATGTGGAAGAGTATGCTCCCAGATGGAGACTTGACAGTTCTCTGAGTTGGATCATAATTCTCAGCACATAAGCGGATGATTTCTGGAAAAATATTAACAGATGGAAGGAAATAGTAAGGCAGATTGGACTCCCATATCCCATATGTGTCATTGTTGCTCAAATAGCTGTCTCTCAATTGGCGAAAGGTCTGTAAATGGTTCCTGTCACCTACAAGGTCTTGGATGAGGTAATCTCTGTCAGCAAGAGGCATGGCCTCAAGCTCCTTGTTTGGTGGATTTATAGGAGTGACACTGAGAGCTGATGGTGTAGCCATTGGAAAGCTTTCAGGTGTTGTCTTTAGAGTGCAGTTCTTCAGTATAATCAGTCTGAATATGACAGCTTATGAGGCTTAGATGTGAAGTGGCAGAATGAATGCAGCTGGGGTCAAATTTTCCTTTTGGAAGGAGCAACTTGGATGAGTTGACTTAACTCTGGTTTCTTCTGGTGAATTCTCAGGATTTATGGACAGTGAGGGAAAATTGCAGAGGAGAGCAGGATTACAATCTGGTGTAATGAAGTCTTTAAATTATACACTCGGCAAAAGGGAACAATGCCGGGCAGTTGGGGGAGTACGTCGAAAATTAAGCCCGAGAACGACTGTGCAACAGTGAATTTTGAACATAGGGTGCTTTAGATCTTTTTAGGCTAATCATTAACAGGCCAACACCATTAATTTAGGAGTTCTTTAGGTAATTCAGTGGCAAATTTGCAGAGAATGGGAAGAACACGGCAAACGGGTTGGTTTTGGCAAAATACCTGGATAAACTAGCGCCGAGGGCTGCCGGGTTGATCGACGGGCGAAGAATGTCGTTGAATTTGCAGGTGGCAGTGTCCGAATCGTTTAAATTCGAAATCTGGAGGCAATTTGGCATAAACGAGCAGAACAACGCACTTGAACTTTCCAATGAAAATGACCCAAAATGGTCCATTTCTGTGTTTTTAACGATAAATTTGGCGCATATGGCTTTTGGCGCTTTCCCGCGATGACGTCAGCATGACGTCATCAGCGGGCCCCGGGTACGGACGGTGACGTGGATGCTGACTGGGATGACAGCGTGGCGGGACACGGTGGCATAAAGTGGGGGCGCAAAGACAGCGTGGAGGGCGACGTGGCGCAGTGGCGGGGGCCTCGGGTGTGACGTCACAGTGACGAGGGGCTGACGTAACGGGGGTGGCGGTTTGCGGGAGGTGGTTTCCGGTTTCCCCGCACCGCCTTTGGGGGAAGGTGGTTTCGGGGGGGAGGGCTCCGAACAACCCCGGCTGCCGACACGTGGCCCGTGTACGGGGGCAAAACCGCCCGCTCCCCGGACGTTAAATGTCGACACATCCGCGGCCCAGATCACCCGCCCACCGTTGGATCAGGCGCGGCGGGAGATCGACGGTTGGCGGGCGCTCCGACGCGGCGTGCAGGTTTGGGGCGGGACCCGCCCATTATTTAAATAATATTTCATTGCTGCGGGTTTAAACTTTAGTCCTGGTGGGTTTTGGGGGTTTCAAATAGACGCGGGTTAATGCGACAGGGTTTAATAAAAACATTTAAACATTGGGTTTAACTGCGGGGGTGACTATTTTGCAAGGGTTTTCGGGTGAATGGTGGTTTTTAGGTTATTAATTTAACCAGGGGTTAGATTAATTCCTGGGTAAGGGTTGACTATAGTCCCAGATGGACTAATGTCTCCCATGATAATGTTACTTAGCTATAATGCTAAGGCGGGGGGGGGGGGGGGAATATTTACATATTTTTTTGGGTTTTTGCATAAAATGCTATAATAGTAAGGGGAAGGGGGGGACTTAGGGAACTATATAGTAAGTTTAGAAGTTAATATGAATTTGGGATGTGAAAGAGGAACAGAGAGCTAAGTTTTAAGGAATAAACTTAGATTTAGAAACATATGAGAATGAGAAATGATTTTAGACAAGAAATGTGGCTTCTTTTCGGAGAAGAAGGTCACAACTTGTCATGAATTTCACAAATGAGAAATGCAAGGAGGACTGTTTAGGCAGATCCTAAAGTCCTCAAGGGGATGTTAGTAAGGAAGCTTTTGAAGGGAATGAGGGAAGTTAGACATGCTTGATGGTTTGCCATATAGATCATTGTTCTTGCCCTTCTCTTATTGGTGAGATCAGATATGATTTTCCATATATCATGTGTTTAGATCTTGTTTTCTGCAACCTCCAACTGCCTACCCTGCCTAATAGGCCTAACATTTTTTCTTCTTTTGGATGGGTGCACTTAGCCTTGCAAACCCTGATAATCCTCTTTTCTTTTTGCTGCCCTCCTATCTAAATCTACCCTTATGTCTTCCAAGGGCCCAGATTAAGCAGTTGGGCTCCTTCCTTTCTCTATCCAACTAGTCATCTGCCAAGCTTGAACTGTTTGAGCAGGTATTCTCTCTCTAGTCTAGAATAGGCAATTTAAAACGTGGCATGGCCCAGCTTGAACTGTTGGGCCATCCATCAAGATAGCAGTGGCATTTTGGTTAGCCACTTTCATGGTCTTTGTTTGGGGTTCATTTCACTTTTTTTTTTTTTGACCAGTTCATTTTCTTGCCTTTTGCTTATTCTTTTAAGGCATACCCTCTTTACATTTTTTAATTGTCTGCTTCTTTCACAAAAATGGAACCTCTACTTCATCAAAGATGAACATTTTTGGCCCTTCCATTGTCAATCATGAAAAATGATACCCTATTGGTATAGGATGCTAACAGTGGCTAGGTCAGATGGCCTTATTTCTCCATTCTTGCTGCAGTCTGAATTTGTCTTTTGTTGGAGATCATTGCTCTGAATCCTAGATACTTGTATGAAATACCCACTAAGCTGATTTGCTGTGAAATTACAGCTCTGTTTTTGCTTCTTTCTCTGAGTATTCGACATCACCTTGATAGTTCCCAAGTGTTTTCTCTTGCTTTCCAGTGATAGGACCAAAACATATATCAAAAATGGTGCAGTACCCTGATCTTTCTCAAACTCTGCTCCAGTTGGTGCTTTATTTATCTGCTGAAAATGAAAATACTGAAAATATAAATATCTATGTACAACATATGATTGCGCAGTGTTTCATCAAAGGGGGTCAAAATAATGCTTGAGCATCCTCCCATTGACTGGGCCTTCCTCCGTGTTTGAGCCATCCAAACTCTTTAGAAAATAGGTGTTATTACCTTGTACAACATAAATGACATAAGGTCCCTTCCATAAGAAATCAAATTTACCATGTTTTCCTTTGTCCTCCCTCCTGGAATCCCATCTCAGCACTTTGCTTCCTATGAAGAAGTCTTCAGCTTTGGTTCTTTTGTCAAATACTCTTTTGAGCTTTTCTTGCAGTACTTGGGTTCTTTGATAGACTTCCTCTCTTGTTTGCTGTAGGTGAATTGTCTGATTGATCCTTCTTTGAATGTCATTGGGCTCAACTTGTATTTCTTGCAGTAACTTGATTACAGGAATACCTAAAGATGAAGGAAATCTTGCTTCCATTCCATAAACTAGTTCATATGGACTTGTGCCAATGGATCTCTTGGTGGTCAGTCTGTCTGCCCACAGTGCATTCACCAACTTCTTATGCCAATTCTTTTTATTCTCCTCCAAGACCTTTTTGATGATATTGATAAGGCTTTTGTTGGAAGACTCAGCCAAGCCATTGCCTTGAGGATAATAGGCAGTGGAATGGCCCAAGGTCATGTGATATTTATGGCAGAAGTTGATCATTTTCTTGGACTTGAAGGCAGCGGCATTGTCTGTAATAATTTTGTCTGGACAGCCAAACCTGGATAAGATGTTGGTTTCTAGGAATTGTATAATGATGGAGTCATTAGCCTGCCTGCAAGGGACAGCTTCTATCCATTTGGTGAAATAGTCTGTAGCAGTCAGAATCCACCTATGCTGGCCAGAGGATGGAGGGTGAATTTCACCAATAAAGTCTAAACCCCATTGCTGGAATGGTCTCTCAGTTGAGATAGGCTTGAGTGGTAAAGGCAGTAGCTTTCTTTTGCCCTAAAAAATTTGGCATTTGTGACAAGACATTACAAATTTTCTCACATCAGTAAACAAGGAAGGCCAATAAAATCCAGCCCTTAGGATTTTATCAGCTGTGGATTTCCAGTATAAATGCCCTCCACAGTCACCTGCATGAAATTCCTTGAGGACATTGTTAGTTTCATCCAATATTAGGCAATTAAGTAAAATTCCTTCATGATTCTTCCAAAATAAAGCATTGTCTATGATACAAAATTTTGATGCTTTCATTTTCAAAAACCTTTTCTTAGTTCTGGACAACCCTGGAGGAGCTTGCAGGTTTAACAATACAAAACATATATCAGTATACCAGGGAGATTGCATAAAGGCTTGGTTGATCTGTGGAGTCGCCATCTCCTGTTCGTTGTCCAGTTCATTAATGTCGAGGACTTGGAAATTGGTTTCGGTCATTAGCTTGGCTAGACCTTGCCCTTTTATGAGTTTGGTAGGCTTGATTTCAATGTCATATTCTAAGATATTGGCAATCCATTTGCCCCTTTTGCCTTCAATTCCTTCTTGGGTCAGGATGTCCTTAACCACTGCATTAGGGACATAGGCAATTATATGAGAGTACAAAATATATATTCTGAAGTCTTTGATAGCCTTTACCAATGCATAGGCTTGCTTTTCCATAATCTTGTATTTCAAGGGGGCATCTCTAAGGGCTCTGCTAAAAAATGCAATGGGTTTTTCACATCCTTGGTCATCTTTTTGTAACAGAACAACAACAATTGTATGCTCAGATGCAAAAGAAAAAATGATGAAATCTCTATCAAACCTAGGGCTTGTTAGGACTGGTGTGTTTGTCAATGCTCTTTTGATATCCTCAAAGGCTTGTTTAGCTTCTATGGTCCATTTGACCTTGGAATCCTTCTTCAACATATTGTTCAACAGTCTTATGAGCTCGGCCAAATTAGGAATGAATCTTCTCAAGAAATTAATCTTACCTAAAAAACCTTGCAGTTCTTTGATATTTCTTGGATGGGGAACCTGAAGGATAGCTTGAATTCTGTCTGGATCGATCCTAATACCATCTCTTGAGATTATGTGCCCTAAGAGTTTACCTTCCTCCAGGCCGAACAGTGATTTCTTTGGATTCAAAGATATGCCATATTTTCTGCAAATTAAGAAAACTTGCCTCAAATGTTCTAAGTGTTCTTGATCTGATTTTGAAAAGGCGGTAAGATCATCGAGATAGACAACTAGGAAATCATGGAGTTCTTTAGCAAAGGCAATATCCATTGCTCTTTGGAATGTGGCCCCTGCATTTTTAAGTCCAAAAGGCATTTTGACATATTTGAAAGTTCCCCAAGGTGTTGTAAATGCAGTTTTGTCTTGATCATCAGGGTGTACTAAAATCTGATTGAAACCAGAGAAGCCATCTAATAATGAGATCCTAGAGGCTCCCACTACCCTTTGTAGGATATGATCCATTTTTGGTAAGGGGTAATGGTCTTTGAGAGAGACTTTGTTCAAATTTCTTAGATCAACACATAGTCTAATCTCTCCCGTCTTCTTCCTAGTGGGCACTAGGTTTGAAATCCACTCTGAGAACCTGATTGGAGCAATGATTCCTGCTTCATACATACGTTTAACTTCTTTTTCGATGAGGGGAAGGAGGACCGGATTCACTCTCCTAAGCTTCTGTTTAAAAGGTTTTTGGTTTTCTTTCAAAGGTATTGTGTGTTGGATGACTGTGGTATCATAGGACTTGAGGTCCTCGTAACTCCAAGCGAAAATATCTTGGAATTCTTTGAACAGTTCAATGTATTTCAACTTCTGATCAGCTGGTAATGCCTTGGATAATTTTATCATTTTGGGATTGTCTGTGGTTCCAATGTTACAGTCTTCAATTTCAGCATTTAGAGGTTGCATTTTTGGTTTTCTTGAGATATCATTTGAATCAAACAAATCCTCTAAAGGGGTTAAACCTGTGGGCAGAAAATTGTCCTTTAGATCAATTACTTCGGCTTCTGTTTCAGCTGTTTCATCAAAATCTGTTTGCTTCAGCTCCTGTACATTTTCGTTGTTAAAGGTGGTAGGATGCAAAACCAGATTTGCTGTTTCAGCTGATATATTCTGTGTAATTGTGTATGCCTGTGGTTGATCATCTCTAGTGCTAGTATCAATGTTTATGCCGGAAAATTCTTCCTTTAAAGTGAGGAAGTTATTTATCTGTGTGTCACTCTCGAAGACTTGCCAATTCTTGATGTTATCCGGGACTGCAGGTCTATGTTTGATTTCAGCAGTAAAAGTGTGATTGGGTTTGAACGGTAGCTTGCAAGTGCTGGCAAAGGTTGCCAGGCTATGAGCATGTAGATTGAGCTCTCTAGAAATTTTAGTTAACTGGGATTCTGAGAAGGTATCAAGTACTTGGATAGCTGCTCCTTTATAAGCTCTTAACCTTAGATCATTTGTGATAAAGTTTCCTTTCATCTGTTGTATGATCAGATCTGAATCTCCTAAGATTGAAATTTTGGTTGCACCTAAATTTTTTATGAGTTTGAGACCTAACAGAAGGGCTTCATACTCAGCCATATTATTTGTGCATCGAAAATTTAGCCTATATGCATGACCTTCAGCTCTGTCATTCTGCATATTGTGAATCCAGACTCCTGCTCCAGCTCCTAACTTGTTTACAGAACCATCAAATTCTAAGTACCATAAGGTTTCATGATCAAGATTTGGATTGAGATTTTTAGAAAGTCGGATCATGGGCAGATTGGTTTCTTGCAAGTTACTTGATACATCATGCTCCTTTGTTATATCAGTTATACCTACAGTCCTTTGGTCTTGGGAGGCACATTGTTCATTCAATTCCTCTGTCTCTGCTGCCATTAATAGTTCAGAATAAGCCTTGCTGCAGATGTCAGCATTATAGAGAATAAATGAATCCATGTCAGAGTGTATTGAATAGATTGGGAAGTTTTGGGGCTTCTCTTGACTGCTTACCACATATTTCATTAATGTTTCGCGGTATAATCTCTTTGGCTGTCCAAAGACTGAAATGGTAGCGTAGGACATGTCTAATTGCAAAGATCCTTGGAGTTTGGCCCCCCAGGATCTGGACAAGAGCATACCATACTTAGGAGGTATGTCAGCTACCACTACATCCATCAAAATTGTTTTGGTTGGGTATTGGACCAGGGAGACACATAAATCTTTAATCAAGCCCAAGCACCTGACTTGGCTTGAATCAAATGAGAATAGATCTTTATAAGGTCTTGTGATGTCTAAGTCGAGTTTTTCCATTACAGATTTGGGCATTAAGTTGTGTGAGGCCCCAGAATCAAACATTGCATTGTGTAGAACCTTATCATGAATGTTTAAACTGACATAGAAGGGTGGAACCCCTCCATTTGTTGTTTTTCCGTTAACTTCAAGACCAAACAGTAACTCAGGTTGATCATCTAGAACATTCACAGCATCCTTATTGTCTGATATTTGGAGTGACCTATTAATCTGCTGTCTATACACTTGATGTTTGGCCAATTCAGAAAGAGGGACTGATATCTTTAGCTTACTTATTTCTGTTTCCAAGTTAAAGGGCTTCTCCATTTGAATTTTGGCATTAAGTGCAGCAGATTTTTCCTTTTCAGCTGGGTTTTCAGTGGTCCTTTCTTCTTGGTTGGTATGATTTTGAGTGAAATTGGTACCATATTTATTTTCAGGGATGGTATTTGACCTTGCCTTTGAAGGATGGGGTGGGGCTGGCTGGTTTTCAGAGGGCTGTTGTTCTGAGATATCCTCCACAGTGACTTCTGTGGTATGTGGTTTTGAGTTGCCAGCAGATTCTGGAAGAATAGTCTTGTCATTGGTCTTTTTTGGCTGCTTACTGTCCCTTGGTTTAAGAGGTTCAGGTACATCTATAGTTCTACTCCTTAATTTATACTGTTTATGTACCTCATAGACTGCTGCATCATAACCTTCCCTAAAATCAAATGATTCTCCTGACTTAGTGTGAAATTGATTGTCATTATAAACCTCTTGATCTTCTTGTGTTAAAAAGACCTGATGTTCACTGTCTAAACCCATTAGGTTGATGTGAGGCTCCTCAGTTGGTTCGCTAGATGTTGAGGCCTCAGCATAATTTTCTTGGAAAGGAGGTCTAATATGCTGGTCAAGATCAGTCCTTCCAACATTTGGATTTTGATTCTTTCTAAAATTTGGATTTCTAGCAGTGCTTGGTTGACCTTCCCATGATGATTTTCTTTCTATGGTTTCTACCCTGTCCCCAAGTCTGTCCATACCTTTGATGATTGCATCTAGCTTTTGCTCAAATGCTGAGGGTTCTTCCTTAAAAGTGGTTCTTCTTTCAGCTCTCGCCCGGTTTCTTTTGGCAATCAGATTTGCCTCTACACTTACAGCTATGTTTTGCATGTCTGCCAGGGTCGCAGGGGCTCTTTCCCTTAGTTGATATGCCATATCAGCATCAAACCCATCCGGGAATTTGATCAAAGCTAAATCAGGTGGAGGCCTAAGATTTTGGGGAATGGCATCATAAACAGTGTTGAATCTGGTACAATAATCTAGGACAGTTTCTTGTGGGCTTCTCTTTATGGTGTCATACTCAGATAAAATGTGTAGAGGGTCCTTTTTCTTTTCCCATCTGTTCAAGAAGGATTGATAGAGAGCGCCCGAATTAGCTATGGAATTTGCAGCAAGTGCTCTGAACCAAGTTCTTACTTCACCTGTTAAACTTTGGACAAAAATTTTCATCCTCACATCATCATCGTCTATTTCATAGTTTTCGAAGTAATCTTGCATTTTCTTGGTATGCTGTAAAGCAGTATAGGTACTGGTTCCATCAAAATAAGTGATCTTACTTTGGTAGTCCTGAGGCATAGCCCCAGGATTACCAGGTAGCTGCAGGGGAGCATAACGATTTGCCATATTTGCAGGGATCAATGGGCCAACAGGTAGAAGGGGAATAAATGGAACGACAGGGACAACAGTAGCAGTTTGTGTATTGGATGGAGGTGTCAATAGTATGTTTTGGGAAGTGGATGAGGAAGAGGGGGAAGATTGGGTTATGTAAGGATGAACCGATGGCTTAGCAGGAGTCGGGATATAGCTTTGCTGAACTGCCTCAGGGCTGGAATCAGCAAATTCTTCTGGTTCCTTTTGGTTCCTCAGAGCCTTGGGAATCAAATTAGGATTATCGAACACAGGTGGAGGATTGGGGTCAGGATTTGACCTGGTATGCCTAGTTCTCTTTTTAGGAGCCAGCTTCCGAATTTGTTTTTGGTATTTTTGAGAATATTTTCAGAATTGTCAGGGAACTGCTCAAATTTTGGAACAACAATCTAAAGCAGACAACAGTTGAAAAATTCGTTCTTTCCCCAGTGGAGTCGCCAATTATGTTAACACTCAGGTTGTTCCCTTTGACTCCTAAGGGAATAAAACCGAGGTAACCACTAGCCAATCTTTTGGCCACAGGTCCTAGCCTACCTGTAACCAGAGAGGGCGCTCTCTTTATGATTTAACTCTATTTTGATATGGTTTTAGGCTAGTTATGATGAACAAGGTTTTGTTTTAAATTTGCTGGATGATGATTTAAGTCAGAACATGTATGTTTTTGCAGGGTGATCTAGGCCATTGGGCATGGAGTCCATGATGTTTAATTGCTTGATATGTCTGTCTTGAAACACTAGTGATGCTACAGAGCCAGATAAGTGTCTATGGAACAATTCTTTAAAATTGTGATTGGATGGGATGAAATCAGGGCGTGAAAGGCAACTAAGGATCTTTCAGTAGGCTGATATGGAGAACAGTGGGAACATTACTTAGGAGCATTCAAGAATTCCCAAATAACATTCACGTCGATAGAACCAATGCAAACATGAGCAACTAAGAATTCATGTTTATGATTAATTCTGAAGAAAACATATTCAACAACAGAGATTGAGCACAGGGTGTAATCAAACATTTCCTATACCATTCCTTTTCTCTATTGTTAGACTAGTGAAACATGTATATGATTTAAGTAGACATAAGAAGACAAAACATAGTTCAGGATGACTTATTGTTCCAATAGACAGCACAGGAATTCTGTAACAGCACGCAGGGCATCATTGAGACATCAAACATTCAGGAGAGAATGAACTTTTCCAGCCTTTTGCATTAGATCATCTGAAAATATACAATATATTGTCCCAGAGAGAAAATCACCAACCCCAAATACGTTACAAGGGGAGGTATATATACAAAATTTAGATACAAAAATATCTAGCTGATAAATTAATGGTTCATAAATAGTGTGGCAACTCCTGAAGAATTACAGCTGAGAGAGTAAATGTTGTAATAACTGCTTAGTGCATTAGTTGTCCAAAACTATCAGAGAATTTTGACTTTGTGACCCACTGAGTCGGTTGGAGCCATGTCGCCCAAAATCTGCGCATTTCCTTTGTCTTGGCTTGCTGTCGTAGTATTATGTTGAGTCACTTCTTTTATCTGCCCTGCCTGCTGTCTCCACGTTGCTTTTTGACTTTGGTTGACCTAAAGCTGATTAGGATAGACCAAACCGAGTTTATTGAGGCAAAATTTGCAGCATTGCCTGCCACCAATCTTCCTTGGGCAGTTGGTGTCTTCGTATCTTTATCAAGGTTTCATCCGCTTCTGTATACCTGTAAAAATTTGGTGGGACCTCAAATAAGTGATTAATTTCATGCTCAATGTAGAATAGATTCTCAAGCTTGTCATAGAGGCTCTGCCCTGATGGAGGTCCTGTTTCTTCAGAAGTACTGGCGGATGCTGTGATCTGATTTTCAATAAAATTTGTCATCCTAGTGGCATATTGCTCACGGGTGAGCAGTCTTCCTGTGCCGGTCAATAGGCTGGGCAATCCTTTGTCTTGCAATGCTCCCATTTTAAGCTTGTAGTCATCCACCTCAGCCTGCATTTCATGACATTTTCTCTCCACAGTTTGCACAAAATTTCTGAGGGTCAGCACTTTTTTAACTGTTAGGACAACATCTGTTCTGTTGATGATGTTTAGGGCTGCCAGCTCCTCCTTGGTCTGATTATTGAGGAAATGTATCATCCTGTTGGCCTGCTCAGGCCTATTCCCTAGTGCTGTTCTGGCCTTCTGGCTTTCAACTTGTGCTTGGCCTATTAATTCCATCTGTTCATGCACTGTTTTGATTGACTTCCACTGTCTAGTAATGGAGTGGTCAATCCGGGCCCACAGAATCCTTTTTATCTCTGCCAGAGTATTTTCTAATTTTAGTTCCTTCTCTAAGGCCTTTATTTTGTCCTTTAGGGCCTTAATCTCTCTGGTCTGCTCTGCTACTGTCATTTTGGATTTGTCATACTTAGCTTCCAGCTCTGCCAATTTCTCCTTGGCTTGTTTGATCTCTGTCGCCTGAAGCTCCAGCTCTTTGATAACTTTTGTCAATTCATCCATGTTTAAACTAGACTCAGGAGCTATGTTGTTGCTGCTGCCGCATCTGTTGTTGTTGTAGCCGTTGCAGGGGTCTGAGGAGGTTGGGAGGTTGATTCTCCCTGTTTGTCCTGGAGTGCCTTTTCTAGCTCCCCTTCCAGATCAATCACTCTTTGGTTCAGCTGCATTATTAGGTCCAATTGATCCTCAGCTTCCTTCTCTTTCTGCAATTCTCATGTTTGAGGGTGCTCAGTAGGAAGCAATTTCAGTCTCTTCTTCAACGCAGCAATGTCATCATCTTTTTTCTTCATAAGGGCCCTCACACCCTTAGGATCCTTAGGATTATGTCCTAAGTCCACAATAATGTCCTCCAGTGTTTTGATTCTGTTGTCTTTGGCCGTGGAAGACATTCTCTGCAAGTCCAGCTGAGTATTGGTGTTCTTCAAAGATTCTTTTAATTCATGGGCCATTGTGGCCCTGTCTACCAGTGTGGCATAGACCATTTCCCCTGTTTTCTTATGCAGTTCTATCTGATCCATGGGGTGAATGTCTTTTGCCATGACCTCCAATTTTGTTTTAACAAAATCCGCAGCTGACTGAGGCTGCTGTACCTTGGGCTGAAAATGGGTGAGGATCATCTTTTCCTCTTTGATGTCATATGCTGCCATCAACCTTTCTTGTTTGGCAGGTGTTGCCTTGAGAAATTGTTCATATATCTGCTTTTTCAGCAGCTCATTCTGTGCCTTAATTTCTTTGAAGGAGGCCTTGGTGCTGGATGGCTTCTTGCTTTGCTGGGTGGAGGAGGACACCTCCATGCCATGCTGTCCTCCTTGCTCTTGTTGAAAAGAGCTTGTGGCTGTCTACTGGCTATCCTCTCTTTCTTTCCTTGGGCTCTCAAGGATCTCCTCGCTAATTTCTTCTATGACCGGAGAATCAACCCTTTGCCTTTTGGCTTCGGGTTGCTGAGCGGATCCACTAGCAGGTGTGGACTCCTCTCGGTCCTGTTTCTTGCCCCTTTCCTCATGTGCAGGGGTCTGTAAGGCAGGCACTGTTGGTGCCTCTGTTTGTGGTGGAGGAGTTTGCTCTTGCTGCTGCCCAATTGAGGAGGCAGGTTTTTCTGTCACTACTTCTTTTTCTGCACCCATTATCCCCTTGCCTTTTTCTGTACCTGATGCTGATGTAGATGGCCCGTGGGTGACTGGTGCGGTTGCAGCAGTGGATGTACCTTCTCCAATTGGATGTGGCTGCTTGAAAGTTACCTGCTGCACAGAATCTAAGTCAAGAGTTTTTTCTAAATCCTTGACATTTCTTTCCATTATTTCTTCTTGAGTTAGTTCCTCAATTAATGTGCCTTGCAACCATTCATCTTGGTTGGCATACTGCTCAATTTGTGGATATTTACAGTGCTCATACCCTAGCAGCCTGTATTTGACTCTTCTAGCACTGATGAAGCCTTCGGGGTCATAAGGGACCCACCAGAAGCTTCTCTTTAGTTTGTATTTATCTCTGAGAATTTGGTCAGCCTCTTGCCAACCCTCTTTCTTATTCATGATAAAGGGGCCCATGTGGTCTTTGAACTTGAGATGGGCTTTCTTCTTGGCACTATGAAAGTGGGTGAGGTCAGAGTTAATGAGTTGCCTATAGTATTCCAAGGCGAACATTCTCATCGGTGCATATCTTTGGAGCCTATATGGACAGAGTTCACAGCCATAGATTCTGATGACTGTATGGTTTTGGTATAGGTACCAATCACCTATTTTATAGTTCTTGGACAGCTGTAAAGTTTTCTGGATTTCAAATGATAGTCTGAGAGGAGGGGATCTCATTAATAGGCAAGAGACCGGGTAAACAAATTGGTCAATAAATTCACAATAAGTATATGGTGAATCTTGAACTTGGTGGAAAACTGATGACCAGAAGATGACAAACCTTCTCTCTCCCCTAGAATCCAGTTTCTTGATGGGGCATTGAAAAACCTCAGACTGATAATACATGAACAAGTGGTAGATATATGATGAATATTTGAACACACCCTCCCTATCCACTTTCAAGAGCTGGTCATGTATTTTGTTGGCTATAAACTTGGCAAAGTTATATTTGTAGGCAGGAGGCTGGCCTGGGCTGTAAGCAGCTAATAATACCAGCACTGTCTCATCAATGTGCTCACTGGTTTTGTAGCCCAACACATAGGAGATCATGTCAACTAGGAGCTTGCCTACATCAGTGAAATGGACATACAAGAAAGGAGGTGGCCCTGTAGGCTGGCGGTCAGCCCTCATGAATGTCTTGGTGACCTTCTCAATGTCAGCAGTGGAAAGTTTGGTGCTTGCATCCAATAAATAGTTCATGAAGAAGGGAAACAGCAGCTGCGTTTGCTTGAAGTTGAGCATTTGGTTGATGGAGTCAGGATTGATGTGGAAGAGTATGATCCCAGATGGAGACTTGACAGTTCTCTGAGTTGGATCATAATTCTCAGCACATAAGCGGATGATTTCTAGAAAAATATTAACAGATGGAAGGAAATAGTAAGGCAGATTGGACTCCCATATCCCATATGTGTCATTGTTTCTCAAATAGCTATCTCTCAATTGGCAAAAGGTCTGTAAATGGTTCCTGTCACCTACAAGTTCTTGGATGAGGTAATCTCTGTCAGCAAGAGGCATGGCCTCAAGCTCCTTGTTTGGTGGATTTATAGGAGTGACACTGAGAGTTGATGGTGTAACCATTGGAAAGGTTTCAGGTGTTGTCTTTAGAGTGCAGTTCTTCAGTATAATCAGTCTGAATATGACAGCTTATGAGGCTTAGATGTGAAGTGGCAAAATGAATGCAGCTGGGGTCAAATTTGCCTTTTGGAAGGAGCAACTTGGATGAGTTGACTTAACTCTGGTTTCTTCTGGTGAATTCTCAGGATTTATGGACAGTGAGGGAAAATTGCAAAGGAGAGCAGGATTACAATCTGGTGTAATGAAGTCTTTAAATTATACACTTGGCAAAAGGGAACAATGTCGGGCAGTTGGGGGAGTACGTCGAAAATTAAGCTTGAGAACGACTGTGCAACAATGAATTTTGAACATAGGGTGCTTTAGATATTTTTAGGCTAATCAGTAACAGGCCAACACCATTAATTTAGGAGTTCTTTAGGTAATTCAGTGGAAAATTTGCAGAGAATTGGAAGAACACGACAAACGGGTTGGTTTTGGAAAAATACCTGGATAAACTAGCACCGAGGGCTGCCGGGTTGATCGACGGGCGAAGAATGTCGTTGAATTTGCAGGTGGCAGCGTCTGAATCGTTTAAATTCGAAATCTGGAGGCAATTTGACATAAACGAGCAGAACAACGCAGTTGAACTTTCCAATGAAAATGGCCCAAAACAGTCCATTTCCGTGTTTTTAATGATAAATTTGGCGCATATGGATTTTGGCGCTTTCCCGCGATGACGTCATCAGTGGGCCCCGGGTACGGACGGTAACGTGGATGCTGACTGGGATGACAGCGTGGCCGGACACGGTGGCATAAAGTGGGGGCGCAAAGACAGTGTGGAGGGCGACGTGGCGCAGTGGCTGGGGCCTCGGGTGTGACGTCACAGTGACGAGGGTCTGACGTAACAGGGGTGGCGGTTTGCGGGAGATGGTTTCCGGTTTCCCCACACTGCCTTTGGGGGAAGGTGGTTTTGGGGGGGAGGGCTCCGAACAACCCCGGCTGCCGACACGTGGCCCGTGTACGGGGGCAAAACCGCCCGCTCCCCGGACGTTAAATGTCAACACATCCGTGGCCTAGATCACCCGCCCACCGTTGGATCAGGCGCGGCAGGAGATCGACGGTTGGCGGGCGCTCCGACGCGGCGTGCAGGTTTGGGGCGGGACCCACCCATTATTTAAATAATATTTCATTTTTGCGGGTTTTAGTCCTGGTGGGTTTTGGGGGTTTCAAATAGACGCGGGTTAATGCGACAGGGTTTAATAAAAACATTTAAACATTGGGTTTAACTGCGGGGGTGACTATTTTGCAAGGGTTTTCGGGTGAATGGTGGTTTTTAGGTTATTAATTTAACCAGGGGTTAGATTAATTCCTGGGTAAGGGTTGACTACAGTCCCAGATGGACTAATGTCTCCCATGATAATGTTACTTAGCTATAATGCTAAGGGGGGGGGGGAATATTTACATATTTTTTTAGGTTTTTGCATAAAATGCTATAATAGTAAGGGGAAGGGGGGGACTTAGGGAACTATATAGTAAGTTTAGAAGTTAATATGAATTTGGGATGTGAAAGAGGAATAGAGAGCTAAGTTTTAAGGAATAAACTTAGATTTAGAAATAGATGAGAGTGAGAAATTATTTTAGACAAGAAATGTAGCTTCTTTTCGGAGAAGAAGGTCACAACTTGTCATGAATTTCACAAATGAGAAATGCAAGGAGGACTGTTTAGGCAGATCCTAAAGTCCTCAAGGGGATGTTAGTAAGGAAGATTTTGAAGGGAATGAGGTAAGTTAGACATGCTTGATAGTTTTCCATATAGATCATTGTTCTTGCCCTTCTCTTATTGGTGAGATCATATATGATTTTCCATATATCATGTGTTTAGATCTTGTTTTCTGCAACCTCCAACTGCCTACCCTGCCTAATAGGCCTAACATTTTTTCTTCTTTTGGATGGGTGCACTTAGCCTTGCAAACCCTAATAATCCTCTTTTCTTTTTGCTGCCCTCCTATCTAAGTCTACCCTTATGTCTTCCAAGGGCCCAGATTAAGCAGTTGGGCTCCTTCCTTTCTCTATCCAACTAGTCATCTGCCAAGCTTGAACTGTTTGAGCATGTATTCTCTCTCTAGTCTAGAATAGGCAATTTAAAACATGGCATGGCCCAGCTTGAACTGTTGGGCCATCCATCAAGATAGCAGTGGCACTTTGGTTAGCCACTTTCATGGTCTTTGTTTGGGGTTCATTTCACTTTTTTTTTTTTTGACCAGTTCATTTTCTTGCCTTTTGCTTATTCTTTTAAGGCATACCCTCTTTACAGTTTTTAATTTTCTGCTTTTTTCACAAAAATGGAACCTTTGCTTCATCAAAGATGAACATTTTTGGCCCTTCCATTGCCAATCATGAAAAATGATACCCTATTGGTATAGGATGCTAACAGGATGAACATTTGTGTTATGTATAGCATGCTTACAATAGAGCAAAACATTCTTCTACACAGAGATCTCCTTTTGAGCCCTGTTTTGGTTTCACACCAAGGTCTCTTTTGGATTTTGTCTTTGGTAAAGATACCACAGTTGAGGGACACAGTGATGTCAACGAGGCAACTAGGTTCATTGAACAAATCTAGGAGATCCACCAGGCAGTACAGGAACAACTGGAAAGGAGTCAAGCCAAATACAAGGCAAGGCATGAAAAGCATTAGATGGAGCATAGTTTCCAAGTTGGTGACCTGGTCTGGCTGTATATCAGCAAGGACAAGATGCAAGGTGAAGGTAAAATGCTAAAGCCTATCAGGTATGGACCCTTCAAGATACTTGAGAAGATTGGTGAAAATGCTTTTCGCCTTGATTTACCAGCTTACATGCACATCTACTCAGTCGTAAATGAAGATTGCTTGAGATTGTTTGAACCTTCAATGATTGAGGACCTAGAAGAGCAAAGTCAGTTGCCTTCTATTGATGACTTGCTACCTGAATATCTTAATGAATTGTAGGAAGACACGGTGCTAGACATGAAGGCGAGGATGACGCGCAGGGGAGATGTTGAGTACCTCAGAATTAGGCTCAAAGGTTCAAAGTCGAGCAGTGCAAAGTGGATAGAGATTGGACAAGTGAGAAAATTGTATCCTCACTTAGTCGATGCTTGAAAACCAAATTTTGGTGGTCCAAAATATTTTTTAGTGGGAAGGCCGTGATTCAAATTGGATCCATGAAGAATTATCAGAGAACCATGATTGTACCAAACGAGGACAAACTTCGAATTCAAGAGCACAGAGCGATCAGAAAAACCTCTAAACAGTGGCAGTTGGTAGCCAACATGGAATGACAAGGACCTCGGTCAAAGCACGCTGACCGAGGCCCATGGAGATCGTGCAGGAGGCGAAACTAGTCCCGGGGAAGCCTAGATCGGGAAAAGGAGTCAGTTTCTGATGCGTGGTTAGCAAAACCCCTCAAGAAGGAGAGGCCTTGAGTGCTCGGTCGCATGGAAGCCGAGAAAACCATGGGGAAAAGTGCTAAAGGCTAAAGGCGGGACCCGCACTCCAAAAACCGACGGGATTAATCGGGGGGACCCTTGGGCGGTAAGCGGATTTGGCCGAAACCTAGTGATTCCACTCACCGCCAGATGTGTGGCCAGCAGAGGAGAGAGAAAACTACTGCTCATTGTGCGCTAATAGTCGAGCAAGTCAACCGCGCGAAATTAGTGAGCGAATGGCATTGGATTTGGGGGCTCCAGATCTAACGGTTGAGATCGCGCCCGATGGGAAAGCTGGAATTGACAGGATTAAGCCGCAACAGAGAGAAGTTGGACATCTGATTTGACCGGCGAGGTGGATGATGACTCATTCCACGACGTAACCAAAGAACTGAATCGACGATGAAAAAGCTGGCGCAGTTCGTAGGAGGACAAGTGGCCACTCCCTGTGAGCCTGATGATGATGCTGAGATAGGGAACTCCAAGTGAAGCTACAATAGGCGATTCGGTGGAGGTGGAAGGGGAATCGAACAGCCATGAGAATGATTGGCTATAAAGCCATGAACAGAGAATATAAAAGGGACCAAGATGGGACACCACGAGGAAGAACTGAGAGAAGAAGACAGAGACAGAGAAAGGAAGAGACAGTGAAGCAAAGAGCAGAAAGATAGAAAGCCGAGCTAACCTGCAAACTAAGGCAGCATTGAGCAAATCCCTGAGAGGATCTGTCGGGAATTCACCACCACATAGCATTCCTTCCATTGTAGACCAGAGAGGTCAAGAGCTGGTAAGGCAAAGAGTCTGTGTACTCTAGTGGCTTGGGGAATCCAAAAACCACCCTGCCAAGCAATTATGTTTTAGGAGACTCAGATTGAGCTCCTCATTGTAATTCTCTGCTTTAAAGACACAATAAAAAAAGGCCACCATTGAAAGCTGGATCAGAGATGTAGCCCTGGAGGATAGGGTGAACTCCTTATTAATTTATTATGTTTTTGTATTTGCTTGCTGTGTTACACTATTGTTTCCCATATTCCAGTGTTTCTGTAGTTTACAATCTGATCGATCCGTTGCCTAAAATAACATAAACACACACCAGCACATGAGTCTATAATACCTTCATTCATTAATTAACTAACTGAGGTCACTCATAGGGTGATTTTCAAATCAATTGAGGACTTCCAAAAATTGAATATAAGGGTAAATGATATTCCAGAGAAGAAAAGGATTGATGTCTTCATAGGGACTTTAAAGGATAAAATTCAACATGAGTTTCATTGTTCGGAACCTGATCCATTGGAGAAGGCATTGAGGTTGGCAAGAAAAATTGAAAGAAGGATAATGAAAACAAAGAATCCTTCCACTCAAAAATATTAATATGGAAGTCTTTTTTCTACTAGCCTTCCACAACCTACAAGGTTTACACCACAATGATTGGAAGAAAAAAGAGAAAAGGGCTTTGTTATAGTTGTGATAGCAAATACACTAAAGTTCATAAGTGTGCTGAGAAGAAGTTATTTGACATAGATTGTGAAGAGGAGGAATAAAAGGATAAAGAAATGTCAAAAGAATAGGATATACACCAGGAACCAACCCCCGGGAAAGAAGAAATGAATATGGCCATATCTTGTACTACATTGGCAGGAATTACCACTCCTCAAACTCTCAAGATTGAAGGACATATCAAGAAGAAGAAGGTTCAAGCAGTGAAATATCAGGAAGAAACATTAAAAGAAAAGGATACTGTTATAGACATTTTTGTGCCCTGCAACCCCAAGCATGAAATGTCCATAAACCAAGGGCTCCTAAGTCCCTAAAAGTGTTGTTCTAACCCCTAAAGGAACAAGGTCAACAGATTACATCTTCTCCCAGAAGTTCTCCATGAGAAACTACTCAGAATTGGTCAAAACAGGATCATTGCAGTTGCTCCACTGGCTAGGTGCGTTGCATCTCACCCAAATACACTATGAGGGTGCGTTGCATTTCAAAATTCCCTTTTGTGGCAGTGTCATTCCGCGAGGTGGAGAGGCAATGGAAACTTCCAGAATCTTCTCCTGTGACACTTGCCTCACTGAATTCGACCAAGGATGAGTAAGAGGCCCTCAGTCTCCAAGTGGAAGAAAGAACTATCAGAGAGAAGACATTAATCAAATCACAAGCTGACTCATCCCCCTTACAGATATCTATATAAGGATCCCTCATCCCAGAGATCCAGAGGCTGGAATTTGCATATTGTAAGGAATTGCTGTTGGTTTCTAGGGACAAACATCAGATTGTCGGGTGATCTAATCTTTGTTTGAGGTGAAGAGGGGCTTCTTTGCTGGGAGGTTGATGCTGGGTCAGAACAACCGGTTGTATCTCCTCCTAGATCTTTTCTTGTTTTATCAATAAAATCTATTTGAGTTTTCCTCCATGATTTTGTATCATTGATGCTTGTTACATTTGTATGGTCAATTTACATCTGATCCTAGATTGTTTATGATTATAGATGCATGTCTTTGTATAGTGCTATGCTTCTATGATCTTACAGGTACTTTGTGAAGTTGGGCGTGCAAGGGAGCAGGTAGCTAGGGACTATCAAAGAAGAGAGGAATCGAATCAAAGGATTAGCGCAAGACAGAGGTTGGTCTTTCTGTTCCTCTCTATCTATAATTCATAAAGGAAATACAAAAGTAGTTTTTCTCTGTTTGTTTCTAAGGCAACTGTCACACCTTAGTGGGATAGAGCAGTTCTATATAGACACTTTTCCCTATAACAAAATGGCGACTCCACTGGGGAGATAATTAGTTTGTTTGTTTATCATTCTTTGTTGTCTATTTCATAAACTTACAAGTAGCATTCAAACTGCATTTGCCATAACAAATTCAAAGTAGATAATTGCTGCTTCAATCCATCTACTGGATCTGTTTATGATTTAAACAACTGATTTACAAACTATCTGATTGCCCTTGTGATAGCTCTTAGATCCTCCTTAGATCTACCCCTGATTGTTGCATTACTGATTGCTTTTTACTCGGCCAAAAACCAAGAACTGAACTGCAAACTGTGACCCGGAGACCGAACAGAGTCTCATTTCTGGCCCAGCGCAGGTACTGTTCAGAGATTCTGAATTTCAGCGCACTTCCCGAGTGGACAACCTGCGTTGCATTTCAGATTCTCTGTGTTACAGGTGCGCTGATCAGACTAGCTCTGTGCAGTTGTGGTTTCTGTGGATCATTCTTTCCAGTTCTATTCCTGAATTTTGCTGCCTGTGATCAGTATATGTCTGTTTGAAACCCCTTTTCCTTGCTGTTATTCCGCCTCCTTTGTACAAAAGAATTGTAGATGTTTTTGTGTGTTTGTTGAGTCGTTTACAGTTCTCCTTTGCAAAAGTAACATAATTGTACTGTCGCCCTTTGATTTGAAACTGTCGCAAGTGTCGATTTCAATCCTAGGAAAGAGTTTGATTGCTGTTGATGGTCGATTATCCTATTACTGTTGCTTTTGGTCTGAATTTGTAATTTTCTAGTGTCAAAAACAAGTATTCATTTCAAAATCGTAAGGTGTCGTAATCGTCTCCATTCTTGATTTCGAAAAGAAACTTGTTTATATTTGTCGCTTGAGAAGAAATTCAGATTTGTGCATCAACTTTCTTTTTAGCATCCATATACTAAGAAAGTTGAAAAACAAATACATCCATGTGCATTTGCATATAGACAGTCTGTTTGGCTTGATTTAGGAAAAGTGCATTTAGAGTGTGCTCTTTACTCTTTGTGAAAAGATTCAGTCTTTCTTTTCCCTAGTAGCTAGGATTTTCATTGCATAAAAGAGATAAAAATTTTATTTATCATCTTAGATTGCATTTTAGTAATTACATCTACATCTCGTGGTGAACCTGAAAGGAAAACTTCATAAACAAGATCAACTTAAAATAAATTCAATGAATCTAACAACGCTTTGGAACTTAACGCACAACATTTAGAAGTCTAGGCTAGAGACGTATTCCGTCGTCGTAAAGCCTGGTAACTGTTGTTCTCACTGATGGTTGGGTGATTCCTCCACTTTGAGACGATAAGTGCCAGTACAGACTTGTGCTCCCACGTACCGTCGAGTATATTTTGGGAGACCCTAATAGGCTTAAATCCTTTATCCATAGGAAGCCGTGTCTGCCGCCCTATCGATCGCAATGCATTGAACAAAGCATTCGGGAAGATTGACTGCCGTACCATAAAAAGTATTCTACAGTTTTACGATTGGTTTGGTACTCCCTCTACCTAGATTTCCAGAGCAGTCCCTTTCGTTCCTTTTCAGACTCCTTAACGGAAAAGGTCCATCTGAGCACTTGTCACTTCAGGCTCATTAAAAATCGAAGGCGACTAGAGTCATCTTTTGTTTTTTCTCGACTCTTAAAAACTGAAAAAACAAGTTGTGTCAAAGCGTCTAAAATTCATTTAATTCGGAAACATACTTCCCCTTTATTTTAGTTGATCGAGTAATCCGCAATCGTGGAAGAAAGTCAATTGAAACCCCGTCGTTCATGGAGGCTTGCGAGTCAACCGTCTTTGTCTCCGGAATCGAAGCCAGTACGGACAAAGCAAACTCGTTTAACTGGTTCCAAATCTCCTATTAAAGTTAAAACAAGTGTTCCAACGACATCAGAGACTCCGGTTACTCCAAACATTTCTGGAATCCTTGCCTCTACAGAAGAAGTTCAGTGTTGGAAATAATACTGAGAGGGGGGGGGGTGAATCAGTATTATCACATCAATAAAACTTTTTCATTTCCATATTCAGATTCATATATGCTACTTCCACAACTTCTTATGATTCAGTTAGTTGATCCTTAATGAGTGCATTAGAACATTATCAACCATATTAACAGTAAACAGGTGTAGTAAAATAGAACAGATCATCACACATAAGCCACACACATGAACACCATGATATAAGGTGGAAACCCAATGTGGGAGAAAACCACCTGCTGCAAGTCATCTCAATCTTCTTCTTAATAAGAAAATCCTTTTACAATATTTCTGTACTGGTGCAGTCTTATACCAGTACGTAGGTTTCTACTTGCAGAGAGCTACAACCCTCTCTCGTTCTCTAGTCTTTCCTGGAAGGGAGCTACAACCCCCATAGTTCTTGTACTAGCCGATCCATTTACTAGTACGCAGGCTGCTACCTGCTACAATGCTCCAAAGTTTTCAACTGCTACTGGAAGGGAGCTGCCACCCCCTTAGCTCTTGTACTAGCGAAGATACTTCAGGTACCATGTTTCATACATTTTTATACTGGATACTCCTGAAGCACAACACATAATCTGAAATGCCACGTTTCATCCAATTTTCATACTGGACCCATTAATATCATTGAAGCACATAATCAATCAATCTTCTGAATCACCCAAACACTAGATCAATACATATACAAGGATAATATATGTGTTAGCACCTAGATCTAGTCCATCAGATCACATAAATATGAGCCATTATGATCCTGATCCAATATTAGTTCTCATCCATCAATACTGAAGCTAAACTCAATCAACCAAACAGGATATGCAGAATACTGACACATTTAAACTGTCATTAGAACCCATCAACAACCAGAACCACCTATGACTTCAAATATCATAGCTCAAATTGTATACGCTACTACAATGAACCAAACCTGCATACATACGCGCTTACACCCAAGCCAACCCGCGTACAGATCTATAAATATTCAAACATGACTTGCAGCGATTTCAAACTCAAGTTATGCCCAGTTCAGATCATTACAAGTGTCAGTATACAGATCTAGAATAAGCATAATCAAATATATAGAGATAGTTCATTTCAAACCATTTGATCCCGATCTATCCTTAGATCTTGTTTTCCATCAACCGGTGAGATCCCTCTTTAGCTCAGATCCAGATCTGCACCATAACCCAATCACAGTATTGCAAATCTAGCACTTTATCAGATATTCAATAATTCAGATGATACTTTGCCAAATGACCTCCTTCCTCTTTTATAGCCTTAGTCCTTTCTCAATACCACGGTCCAAAACCATAGGATCAAAAAACTGTTGGACTAATACCATGAACCAACCATGAAAGTGCGTGAGATCAACACTTTTGGATGCAATGCCACAGACCAAAACCATAGGATCAAAAACTGTCGGACTAATACCATGAACCAACCATGAAAGTGCGTGAGATCAACAATTTTGGATGCAATACCACGGACCAAAACCATAGGATCAAAAACTATCGGACTAATACCATGAACCAACCATGAAAGTGTGTGAACTTTTCTCTTGCATGAAGGGAACTTTTCTCTGCATGAAAGTGCGTAAACTTTTCTCTTCATGAAATAAACTTTTCTCTGCATAAAAGTGCGTGAACATTTCTCTACATGAAATAAACTCTTCTCTGCATAAAAGTGCGTGAACTTTTCTCTACATGAAATAAACTTTTCTCTTCATAAAAGTGCGTGAACTTTTCTCTACATGGAATAAACTTTTCTCTGCATAAAAGTGCGTGAACTTTTCTCTACATGGAATAAACTTTTCTCTGCATAAAAGTGCGTGAACTTTTATCTACATGGAATAAACTTTTCTCTGCATAAAAGTGCGTGAACTTTTCTCTACATGAAGGAAACTTTGTTGCACTATAATTTATCAAATAAATTTGCTGCACTATAATTTATCATTTGTGTGATTTGCCATCAAGGACAACACTTGTCTCATAATGCCAACAATCTCCCCCTTTGGACTTGTCATACTGAGAATTGTCATCTGATATCTCTTCCGTAGATTCATCTAGATATATATAAGTGAGTTGATCTTCTATGAGTTGTTTGCCATCAAGTACAACACATGCATCATAATGCCAACAATCTCCCCCTTTGGACTTGATGGCAACAATACCAAATCACTCTCCCCCTTTGACATCAAGGGTAAAGGGCAAACCAAGATATTCTCTTTCCTAGATAAACATTCCGCTGTCCATACTCCCCCTGAGTACCTGCTGAAATCTCTCAATGAGCTCCCCCTTTGTATATGCCAAGGTGTGCCAATCGGTCCATGCCACATGCTGAAAGCTCTGCTCTTGCTGAATTGTGCTGTTCATGCTCCCCCTGTCTGTAAGCAAAGTCTGCAAAAAGGTGTTCTACAAGAACATGACTCTATACATCATACGTGACCTTCCTAGCACCAAATACTCATACATACATCCATCTCCCAACCAAGTGGGGATATACCAAAAAATGACAACCAAGTACATTACATCATTCATCCCAGGCATAGTGGGGAAACCAACATAGGCCGTTACATGACCTTGATATGACTGAAATATTTCATCAAATGACTACAATAGATAGAGACACACTATTACATCATGAGTCTTGATATGACCTTTACATCGAATGATATACATGACATTTATAACAGAGACCAAACACCTAAATAAGATCATGATAAACATCAGCAACGACACTGTATGATCTGCTCCATAGCATATGTCAACAACAACTAGACCAACAACTTGTATTAGTGCATGAATCATCAAGGTATGTCCGTATCAACTCATCCTTTTGAACAGAATTCTGTATATACAGAATCATTCACATTCTATCATATGTGAGAAACACCATAGCCATCCAGATCTGCATGAACCAAGTATCATCAATTGGGAATATCTGCATTAATCAACATATGTACGAAACAACCTATCATATAGGTGAGAACTCATCATCATCATGTCTCCAACAATGCAACTTTGAATAATCATCCATGTATCCAGCCAACAATCCTCATCCATATATGTGCCAAGAACAATCATAATATATGATCTTTATGCATATGACGACAACAGCATATGAGTGACTCATCATCAAGTAAAGAAGATGTGAAATCAATCTATGTACTTCTCCTTATCCTTATGAAGATCACCATGTAAGCACCATTAGAGAATCAACCACAAATCTGATCTAAATATCAACTATGTAACCCCAAGAATCATCTGAACAACTCATAATCTTAGCAAAATGAATCATTTATCCATATACGCATCATCACCAAGGAGTATTAACCATAATGCCAACAATTCATTAAAAGCATATTCTCCCCCTAAACCTGTGCCATCTTGGTTACTGTCAGATCTGATCATGCATATCAGCAAGAAGTATCAAGACATCATCATTATCAAGTTAGAAACAGAACACTTCTAACCATCAAGTCATTTCCACACATCATCAACAATTGTAACCATTATCAAACAACGCAAATAATAAACCGAACCATAACTGATCCTTTTCCTGAACCTGTCCCTTCTGCTTTTCCTCAAACAATCATATACGCGACTATGCCATAACCAACTCGCGTATATACATGAATTCTCTTTAAGAAACTTGCATATGAGATTTAGGACAATGAAGTTTTACACTTCCAGCTCCCTCTGATTCTGTTATGTCTGTATGTTGTGCTATGCTGCCTCTTTCTGACTGTACTTCTTTCTTCTTCCACATCTTCAGGTGTGATGATGATGTTTTTTCCTTTTGGTATGGTGCCCATACTTTGTTCCTGCATTCCTTAGCTATATGTCCAAGCTCGTTACATGTGTAACATCTTACATGTCTCATATTTCTTCTATAGCAATCAACAGCTCTGTGACCAAACATATTGCAAGCAAAGCAATATCCATTAAAGTACCTTGAATGTGATGATCTTTCTGCATGATGGTCTTGAAACCTTCTTCTTCTACATCTGGCTGCAACATGTCCAAGATTATGACATACATAACATTCAACATTATTCATAGGAGGAGTAAAAGATTTTCTTTGAAGAATTTCTTTCCTTGGTTGATGATGAGATTGACCTTTCATCTCCTTATTGAGCATTTCAGATTTTGCAGTCGAGTCCCTTGTCTTACATTGTGAACTAGATTCACCTTCAATAGATTCATGAAAACCAAGACCAGTTTTGATAGCAGGAGACCTTTGACTATTAAGAATATCATCCAAGACTTTAGTACTATCTTGAAATCGTAACAGTTTATCCTTTTCTTCTAATTTATCTTTTAGAATATTTACCTCAACTTGATGTTGCTCTTCCTTTTCAAGATACTGCTTCTTCATGTTTTCTTCAACATTTCTTTCTTCTTCCAACTGACGTCTTAGTTCAAGAACTTCATGAGCTTGGAGTAGTTCTTTATTCTGCTTCTTTGATTCTTCAAGATCTTCTTTTAGCGAGCGGATCGTGGCTTCATGACTTTCACAGTAACTGGATCTATCTATGAGTTTCTTGATGGTTGTGCTTCTTTCATTGACTTCATCTCTTAGTGATGTTACTTCATCCTGCAACTTTTGATATTTGTCCTTGAATAACTTCCTTATCTTGTTTCCTTCCTGTAGTTGAGTTTTTAGTTTGGCAGCTTCTTCTTTGAAGACACATTCCCTTTTGTTCAATAGATCTTGTTGATCTCTAATTTTGTCTGTAAGCCTTTTAAATTCTGCCTCTATTTGATATCTTTCTTGCTCACCCATAAAAGCAAATTCAGTTGTTTCGCTATCACTTTCATCTTTTCCAAATGGATAGATAGCTGGAACATCAGAGGATAACAAATTCATACCTGATAGTTCATCTTCATTCTGAAATGATTTTGAATCTGAAGTGCTTCTTCCGCATAATCCCCAATTGATTCTCCCACTGTCATAGTTCTTTTGAGATGTCTTCTTCTGCTTATGCGCTTTCTTCTTAAGCTTCTTTCCCATTGTTCCACGGATCTCCTTCAAGCGATCAAGCTTCTACAAAAGGACCTGCTCTGATACCAATTGTTGGAGATAATACTGAGAGGGGGGGGGGTGAATCAGTATTATCACATCAATGAAACTTTTTCATTTCCATATTCAGATTCATATATGCTACTTCCACAACTTCTTATGATTCAGTTAGTTGATCCTTAATGAGTGCATTAGAACATTATCAACCATATTAACAGTAAACATGTGCAGTAAAATAGAACAGATCATCACACATAAGCCACACACATGAACACCATGATATAAGGTGGAAACCCAATGTGGGAGAAAACCACCTGCTGCAAGTCATCTCAATCTTCTTCTTAATAAGAAAATCCTTTTACAATATTTCTGTACTGGTGCAGTCTTATACCAGTACGCAGGTTTCTACCTGCAGAGAGCTACAACCCTCTCTCGTTCTCTAGTCTTTCCTGGAAGGGAGCTACAACCCCGATAGTTCTTGTACTAGCCGATCCATTTACTAGTACGCAGGCTGCTACCTGCTACAATGCTCCAAAGTTTTCAACTGCTACTGGAAGGGAGTTTCCACCCCCTTAGCTCTTGTACTAGCTAAGATACTCTAGGTACCATGTTTCATACATTTTCATACTGGATACTCCTGAAGCACAACACATAATCTGAAAGGCCACGTTTCATCCAATTTTCATACTGAACCCATTAATATCATTGAAGCACATAATCAATCAATCTTCTGAATCACCCAAACACTAGATCAATACATATACAAGGATAATATATGTGTTAGCACCCAGATCTAGTCCATCAGATCACATAAATATGAGCCATTATGATCCTGATCCAATATTAGTTCTCATCCATCAATACTGAAGCTAAACACAATCAACCAAATAGGATATGCAGAATACTGACACCTTTAAACTGTCATCAGAGCCCATCAACAACCAGAACCACCTGTGACTTCAAATATCATAGCTCAAATTGTATACGCTACTACAATGAACCAAACCTACATACATACGTGCTTAGACCAAAGCCAACCCACGTACAGATCTATAAATATTCAAACATGACTTGCAGCGATTTCAAACTCAAGTTATACCCAGTTCAGATCATTACAAGCGTCAGTATACAGATCTAGAATAAGCATAATCAAATATATAGAGATAGTTCATTTCAAACCATTTGATCCTGATCTATCCTTAGATCTTGTTTTCCATCAACCGGTGAAATCCCTCTTTAGCTCAGATCTAGATCTGCACCATAACCCAATCACAGTATTCCAAATCTAGCACTTTATCAGATATTCAATAATTCAGATGATACTTTGCCAAATGATCTCCTTCCTATTTTATAGCCTTAGTCCTTTCTCAATACCACGGTCCAAAACCATAGGATCAAAAAACTGTTGGACTAATACCATGAACCAACCATGAAAGTGCGTGAGATCAACACTTTTGGATGCAATACCACGGACCAAAACCATAGGATCAAAAACTGTCGGACTAATACCATGAACCAATCATGAAAGTGCGTGAGATCAACACTTTTGGGTGCAATACCACGGACCAAAACCATAGGATCAAAAACTGTCGGACTAATACCATGAACCAACCATGAAAGTGTGTGAACTTTTCTCTTGCATTAAGGGAACTTTTCTCTGCATGAAAGTGCGTAAACTTTTCTTTGCATAAAAGTGCGTGAACATTTCTCTACATGAAATAAACTCTTCTCTGCATAAAAGTGCGTGAACTTTTCTCTACATGAAATAAACTTTTCTCTGCATAAAAGTGCGTGAACTTTTCTCTACATGGAATAAAATTTTCTCTGCATAAAAGTGCGTGAACTTTTCTCTACATGGAATAAACGTTTCTCTGCATAAAAGTGCGTGAAATGTTCTCTACATGGAATAAACTTTTCTCTGCATAAAAGTGCGTGAACTTTTCTCTACATGAAGGAAACTTTGTTGCACTATAATTTATCAAATAAATTTGTTGCACTATAATTTATCATTTGTGTGATTTTCCATCAAGGACAACACTTTTCTCATAATGCCAACAATCTCCCCCTTTGGACTTGTCATACTGAGAATTGTCATCTGATATCTCTTCCGTAGATTCATCTAGATATATATAAGTGAGTTGATCTTCTATGAGTTGTTTGCGATCAAGTACAACACATGCATCATAATGCCAACATTCAGCAGCTACAGAAGGACAGTGATACTGATCCTAGCCTGAGAGTAAACACTTGTGTTACCTAACCAGTTCCATCTACAACCGGTTCGGAGAGTCTTGCTCTTCAAACATCTGTCGCTGCCGATTCCATACCTTCTTCGGCACCAGAAATATTTTACGGACCTGACCGTCTTCCCCTTCCACCTGGTCTGATTGCCATAGAAGAAATTGTAGAAGATCCTCAAACAAGTACTCCAACGCAATTTGGAGTCAGGATCACTCTATATCCTTCTTCGTCAGAAGTTAGTCTACCACCAGCAGAAGCTCCTGTAGAATCGCTAGGTAATATTTTGGATAGACTACAAATGTCTGAACAACCGTCAACATCTAGGACTATGTCATCTGACACAGCGACGACAGAACTCCCTGCTATCACTCCAACAATGTTCGCCGGTATACCATCTGTCTCGACTAGCTCTCAGCCGCTAGAAGGATCCCACTCAGGGGCTATTTCGACAGTATGGTCTGTTCCTGTTTGTTCATCCGGAATAACATCCGGAAACTCTTATGTTGAGTCTCAACAAATTGATCCATTTGGAGGTCAATTTGGGCAGTCTGGTCCCCAAGGGCAAGCAATTCCCTTGAGTTCTGGGTTACCACCGTATGGGGGGCAGTATACCCTTTCATTATCCCCTCCGGGAGGATATCCATACGGGAGTTCACAACAACATTCAGGTTATACTGGAATTACCTCAAGCGGTTGGGTACCTATACTACCTCAACAACCAAGAGTTGTATACTCAATGCAACAATTCTTACCTATGTCGAATATCCCAACTACGCCAGCTATTGTGACGGTGTCGCAAGTTCAAGCGCTGCCTGTTGTATGCCAACCTCAGGTTTCTCAGGTTGTAATGCAACAGCCCCTTGACCCTGCGACTCAATCACAATCTCCGACTGGTGGAACGACACAGGTTCAGACGGGTACAATTACCCCTCATCTTGGTCAAACTGTTAGTATCGGGTAACAGCACATGGCTTCACAACCATGGCTGGTGCAATACCAACAACCACAATTCCAACAAGTATACCAAGGTTCTGAGCAACAAATCTTTGCTAATAGTGGACAGCCGTACATTCAAAATGGTCAAAATCAACCATTTTACAATGGTCATGTCCACCAACCTTACCAAACATACCACCATTAAATGCATTATGCTGGTATGCAAAGACCAACTGCTCAGGCAATCCCATCTTATCCTGGGTATGCTTCACCTAACCTGAATCAGCAGTTACCCTTTGTGGTGACTTTAGAGTTACCTGATTTAAATAGGTTAACAAACGATCCAATTGCTTACGCCCCTTGGTGGCCAGCGATTCCGCATAAACTTCCATAAGATATTCCTGAATTTAATGGAAATCCGGGTGAAGATCCATCGAATCACGTGATGACCTTCCATCTATGGTGTTCATCAAACACCCTGAATGATGATTCGATAAGACTTCACCTTTTTCACAGGACATTAACGGGTCCGACAACAAAATGGTACATCGAATTGCCCAGAGCTTTGTTCAACAACTTCAGTACCTTAGCCACAACCTTTTTAACCCATTTTCAGTTACCGATAAGGTACGAAACGGGAACAGAACTTCTTACCAACTTCAAACAGACAACAGCCACTCACATATCTGATCATATACATGAGTGGCGACGTCGTCGTAGAATGGTAAAAACATATGTCCCCGATCAACTTTAAGCTGAATGGTTTATTAAGTCATTACTGCCTTCCATCACGGAAGATGTGGCAAAGGGGGGAGTCGTAACAAAAGAGCAAGTTATCGCTCGTGCGCAATATCTGGATTTGATTTGCACTCAGTCTGGCATGCTCTATGATAAAATACCTGACGCCCCTAGACTGGAATTCTCAATTCCTCCTCCTCCTAAGTCGAACAATGACTCTCATGTCGGCGATGGCGTGATTGGCACAACAGACTCGAAATTGAAAAAGGCTACATCCAAAAAGGCCCGTAAGATTTCAGGTCAAAATGCAAAAGATGAACTACTTGCTTCGGAAGTAAATGTTGTATCAACAGATAAAGGCAAAGAAACCAAACAACTAGGGAGTAAGAAGAAAGGCAAAGGGAAGAAGAAGAAACAGGAGGAATCATCACCTGAAATATCTTCTTCAAACCCTCCTGGAGATAGGAAACTAAAATTTCCATGCTTTATATGCGATGAGGATCATCGGACCGCAGATTGTCCACACAGAGCTGAGCTTAAAAAATTCTTTAAGAATTCAAAAACCTCCGCAGAGTTAACTAATCCGTTTCCAAATCTAGGAACAAATATGGTTGAGAGTGAAGATGCTTCCTGGTGTCAAGTGCTAATGTTGTCGGTTTCAAAACAGAAAAATGATGCTTTGATATCGACACGGAACAAAGATTATGGGAATCCACAGCTGTCGAACAACAAGGATAAAGATCAACCCAATAGTTCAACAACAACTTCGACAGAAGTTGCGCCACCCATCATCCCTGAATTGACAATAAGACCACCAAAGGGAGTAGTACACAAGTCGACATTTAATCCCCGCGCTAGAGCGGCACAACATTATAATATAGTGGAAGATTTGGCCCAATCGCCATCCGCTATGTCGACTCTTGAAGTACTACAGAATTGCCCATCCCAAAGGCAGGCTTTATTATCAGCCATTGGTGGGGTAGACCCAAAGGATTCCAATCTTGTATCCTTCGACCATAAACGATACGATCCTCAATTACCAGCTCAACTAGCTTTCCTTGTTCAAGTGAAAGCCCTCAACAAAACTGTTCATCGAACAATTATTGATGAGGGGGCATCTACATGCATTATGTTGATGAGTTGCTGGAAAACTTTAGGATCTCCAATGTTGTCGAGATCTTCGACGACATTAAAAGCATTCAATGAAAGGACATATACCCCATATGGTATCCTAAGTAACTTGAAAGTTGAACTAGGAGGGAAAACGGTAGAAATAGATGTTGAAGTCATCGATGGGAATCTTGATTACAACATCCTACTAGGAAGACCATGGATATATGCCATGGCAGCTGTTGTGTCGACCTATTTTAGGAAGACTGCATTTCCCTTTCAAGGAGGGATTACAATCGTCGATCAACAAAACTTCCTCCCCAATGGTTCTCAAGTTACAGGAAGCATTCCCATGATCCATGGAAGCCCCCATTCACTTCAGAATATCGGAGTAGGCCTACTAAAAGATCCTATACTAATGGGAACTTTTGCCTTTCCACCTCCAATCAACTTGGTGGAAGTGGCGTCGATAGGAACTTGCAATATGATATCTTCTAAAAAGATCTCAGAAAACGATATCGACATGGATCATGCAATGGTCTTGCCCCCAAGCCCAACAGAAGTATTGTAGCAATCAATGTTCCTAGCATGGGAGGCAAACCCAAATCAGTGCTCATCAAGCGTTTGGATAGATAGGTCTAAAGAATATGGTACCCCTTCAGATCCTTGGTCGCGAGTGCATGTCACCGACGAAGGAATTGTCCAATCAATGGTAATCGAAGGGGCACCTTGGAATGATTCCCACCATCGTTCCCTTCTCCCAGATTGTGGAGAAGATACTCAAGATGACCTTTATCATCCTTCAGTCTTTGATTCCCTATCAAATACTGCAAACACGGTGGATTCCGAGCGAAACTTGTCCAACATTTAAGAGACTATAGCCATAAATATCTCGACCAAAACAGATGTTGTAGAGAATATTTATGTTGGCAAATGTTGTTCTCCTTCAGAACTGGAAATATATAACGCTCTTTTTCGCGAATTCAGAGATGCCTTTGCTTGGTCATATAGTGAAATGCCAGGCATTGACTCGAGTATCGTTGAACACGAAATTAAGATGTATCCAGATGTCAAACCAGTACGACAACGGCTAAGGCAGGTGCACCCCAAGAAAGCCACTGCCATTAAGGCAGAAGTAGAAAAACTTCTCCATGCTGGTTTCATCTACCCGGTTCCTCTAACCGATTGGGTATCAAATATTGTCCCTGTTATAAAAAAAAAGGAACATTTAGAGTGTGCGTCGATTATAGGGATGTAAATCAAGCTTGTCCAAAAGACAACTATCCTACACCCTTCATCGACCAGATAATTGATGAATGCGCCGGATGCGAAATCTTTTCATTCATGGATGGATTCTCCGGGTATAATCAAATAAATATCTGCCCATAGGACCAGTCAAAGACTGCATTTATTTGTCTGTGGGGCACATTCGCATATCGAAAATTACCCTTTGGTTTGAAGAACGCAAGGGCGACATTTCAGAGGGCAATGAATTATGCCTTCCATGACATCAAGAACATCGTTCAACCATACCTCGACGACCTTCCGGCTCATTCGCGAAAGCGGACTGATCATCCGCAGCATTTAAGAGCGATATTTCTACGTTGCCGACACTACAAGATACGACTCAATCCACACAAATGTTTATTTTGCATCAGTTCTGGTCGTTTACTTGGCTTTGTAGTCTCGAAGGACGGGATTCGTCTCGACCCATGTAAGGTCCAGGCAATCATAAACTTGCCTCCACCTTCAAATTTGCTTCAAATTCAGAAACTCCAAGGGAAAGCAAACTTTCTAAGGAGGTTCATTCCAAATTACGCCGAACTTGCTAAAGGTTAAACACGTCTTTTGAAAAAGGAAGTTCCCTTTGTTTGGGATCAGGTTGCGCAAGCTTCCTTTGATGCTTTAAAAGAATCACTAATGAAAGCATCATTAATGTACGCTCCTGATTATCAAAAAGATTTTAACCTGTATCTGGCTGCAGGGGATACAACCATCGCAATGGTTTTAGTTCAAGAAGTCAATGGAATAGAACATCCCATATATTATTTAAGTAAAAACTTAAATCATACAGAAAGCAAATATTCTTGCATTGAAAAGCTAGCACTTGCAGCTGTTCAAGCGATACAGAGATTTCGACACTATGTCCTCTTTCGGAAAACTACCATTTTGTCAGATTGCAACCCCATGACTTATATATTGTCGCGACAGTTACTGGGGGGCAAATATTCAAAATGGATAGAAATCCTACAAGAGTTTGCTGGAATTTGTAAAATCCAAGTCGAAGAAAGCTCTAGTTTTCGCAGAATTATTGTGCGATCTTGTAGGTTTTAACCCTGTACAGAAATTACCTGCATACGAATTCTTAAACAAAGAAAATAAACAATGCGAGAGCATAACCCATAAAACACATATGCACAGAGATTTTTCCCTGGATCCCAAAACCGGGACTACTAGCTTGATTTTTCATTATGTTCCTTTCAATGTTACAATACATATTTATACATGCCGAAGCATCCAATACCATGGACCGAAAACCATCGCGTCCAATACCATGGACCGAAAACCATCGCGTCCAAAAAACATGTGCGAAAATCATGCACAAAACCATAGGTTGGTCCGCCCAACCTAACATATGGTCCAAAACCAAAATTTTCCGGGGCGCTGCCCCGGACCCCATAAAGTGGGGTTACGAGTGCCCTTCAAACCCCTTATTAACTACGTGGAAAGAATATAACACAACCCAACAATCTCCCACTTGTTGTTTTCTTTCCACAGGGGGCCACGGGAGAGCTTAGTCATTTTTTCAGCCCTGAGATTCCCATTGCTTCTCTACACCAAGAGAGCTTCTCAGAGCTCACAGATTTTGTCAATGCATCTGCAGTATTCTTCAAAGTGTCCACCTTTACCAGCAACACCTTTCTGTCTTCTATCATATCAATGTGCTTTGTCTTTGAATGATAAGCAGGGTTCTTTGCCAAGAAAATTGCACTTTGGCTGTCACAGTCTATTCTTATAGCTCCCTGTACTAACCCCATACTTGAACATAATCTCTGCAACCAAACTGCTTCCTTGCTTGCATGAGTGGCTGCCATGTATTCTGCCTTTGTAGTTGATAGTGCCACTACAAATTGTTTCTTACTCATCCAACTGACTGCACCTCCAAATAGGTTAAACACATACCCACTTGTAGATCTTCTATGATCCAGATCTCCAGCCCAGTCTGCATCAACAAAGCCATGAATATCCAACACTCTGTCCAATCCTGGTCTTCCTTGGTAGCACAAACCATAATCACTAGTGCCACGCAAATACCTGAAAACCCGCTTCACTGCTGTCCAGTGCTCCTTCCCAGGTTTTGACATAAACCTGCTCAATACTCCCACTGCATGTGCAATGTTTGGTCTAGTACAGACCATTGCATACATCAGGCTACCCACTGCACTTGCATATGGATCACGGGACATGTCCTCTTCCTCTTCTTGTGTCTTGGGACACTGTTCAGCAGATAACCTCACACCTACATGAATAGGAACCTTCACCGGTTTACTATCCTGCATATTAAACCTCTGGAGTATTGTCTCGACATATTTCCTCTGGTTTAACGAGAGCTTCCTCTTTGACCGATCTCTTTTAATTTCCATGCCCAAAATATAGTTTGCAGCACCAAGATCTTTCATGTCGAATTTGGAGGACAATTGGGTCTTCAAATCCTGGATAATTTCTTTGTCATTTCCAACCAGCAACATATCATCCACATACAAGACCAGATAAATAATACGGTCACCAATTAATTTAAAATACACACAATGATCTGCTTTGCTTCTGGTGAAGCCAAGTCCTCGTATAAATGTATCAAATTTCTAATACCACATCCTTGGTGACTGTTTTAACCCATACAGAGACTTCTTTAACTTGCATACCAGTTCTTTCTTACCCTTCACCGCAAAGCCTTCAGGTTGCTTCATGTAGATTTCCTCTTCCAAATCCCCATGAAGAAATGTTGTCTTCACATCCATCTGTTCTACCTCAAAATCAAAAGCAGCAGCAACAGATAAAAGTAATCTAATAGAAGTTACCTTGGCAACAGGAGAAAAAATATCACCAAAATCAGTTCCCGGCACCTGGGAATAACCTTTTGCTACCAACCGAGCTTTGTATTTCTCCACCTTTCCTTCTGCATTTGTCTTCTTCTTGAACACCCATTTGCTGCCAATGGGTTTCCTTCCAGCCAGCAACTCCACCAGATCCCAAGCCTCATTTTTGTGCAAAGATGCCATTTCATCGACCATGGCCTCTTTCCAGAGTTTTCCATCCTCTAAATCCACTGCTTCATTCATAGTTCTGGGATCATTATCAGTAATAGACAAAGAAAAATTTGAACTGAAAGCAGATGGACTATACCTTTCTGGCTGCCTTCTTTCTCGAACTGATCTTCTCATAGACGGAGTTTGTGGCTCTTCATCTTCTGATTCCTCCTCTGCTGCAGAGTCTGATTCTTCCTCCTTTGGCTCAAACTCTATCTTCTCAGGTTCCTTTGGTTGGACTTCATGTTGAATAACATCTTTTACCTCTCTAAACACCACATCTCTGTTGTACACAACCTTCCGTGTGACTGGGCTCCAAAGCTTATAACCCTTTAAACCATCCTTATACCCAATAAAGATGCACTTTTCAGATTTACTATCCAACTTGGTTCGTTTCTCCTTTGGAACATGTACATATGCATCACATCCAAATACCCTCAGATGTGAAAGAGAGGGTTTCTTACCAGTCCATACTTCTTGTGGAGTCTTATCCTCCAACGCTGATGAAGGTGACCTGTTGACCAGGTAACATGCAGTATCCACCGCCTCTGGCCAGAATTCCTGTCCTAACCCAGCACCACTGAGCATGCTTCTTGCCCTTTCCATCAACGTCTTGTTCATTCTTTCTGCGACTCCATTTTGCTGAGGTGTATATGGAGTAGTCTTCTGTCGTGCTATACCACACTTCTTACAGAATTATTCAAATTCCTTGCTTCAAAATTCTCCACCATTATCTGTCCTCAGCACCTTTATCTTCTTCTCTGTCTGATTTTCCACCAGAGCCTTAAATTCTTTAAACCTGTCAAAGACTTCAGATTTCTTCTTAAGAAAATATATCCATGTATTCCTTGAGAAGTCATCTATGAATGATACATAGTACACAGACTTACCCAGTGATGGAACCTTCACATGTCCAAACACATCACTATGCACAAGCTCTAATATCTGTTTCATCCTCTTACCACCAGAGGGGAAACTCACCCGATTCTGCTTCCCATATACACAATTTTCACAGAAATCAAAATCCAGAGAGCTATTATTCATACCTTCTACCATACCTTTACCATGATGTATTCGAAGGCCCTTCTATCCAATATGTCCAAGCCTTTGATGCCACAACATGGTTTTCTCTCTAGAGACCACTAGATTCTCTACTCCATTTTCAGGAACCATAGAACTATTGCACCCATCAACAACAGTGCTACCTTGCAGCTTGTACAGAGTTCCAATCCGAACTCCCCGCATTAATATCAGTGCTCCTCAAACCATCTTGCAGGTATCTTTCTCGAGCACCGTCTTTACACCTGCATCATCCAACTTGCTTACAGAAATCAGATTTCTGGCCAATGCAGGAATATGTAGAACACCCGGAAGTGTTCTAACCCTTCCACCTTGCAACTTCAACTTTACTTTTCCCCGACCAATGATTCTAGCCTTCCTATCATCTCCTAAGAAGACATCACCACCATCGTATTTCTCATACTCGCAGAACCACTCTCTATGGGGAATGAAGTGAAAGGATGCACCTGAGTCAATCAACCATGCCTCATGATCTACATGTGTACTTGAAGAAGCCAGGTACACATCCTCACCTTCATCTGAGGTGGTTTTCGCTTCTGTAAAAGGAGCATCATCAGATCCCTTTCCTTTATCAGGAGCTTTAGATTTACAATCCCTTCTGAAGTGCCCTTCCTTTCCGCATTTCCAGCACACCACCTTTGTAGGTTTTCCTGGAGATTTAGATCTCCCTCTAGATTTAGATCTCCCACTCGATGACTTATTTTCGTGTCTGTTCTGGGACCGTCCTCGTACAGACAAGGCATCACCATTCTGGTTGTCCATATTTTTCCGTCTCATCTCCTCCGTCAGCAAGGCTGAGACTATTTCATCAAACTGCAAAGCAGTTGCATTGCTACCTATTGCAATAACCAGACTATCCCACGAATCTGGTAGAGAACACAACAGATTGATGCACTTATCTTCATCTGAAATTTTAATATCAACAGATAATAATTGACTTACCACAGTATTAAATGCATTCAGATGCTCTGTCACTGAGTCTCCATCTTTCATCCTCAGGTTATACAGCTTTTTCCGCAGGAACAGTTTATTCACCAGAGACTTAGATTGGTACAAAGTCCCTAACTTGACCCACAAAGCCTTTGCCGTAGCTTCCCCTGATAGATTCAGCAATACTGAATCCGAGACACACAATCGTATTGTGCTCTTTGCCTTCCGATCCAACTTCTTCCATTCTTCATCGGTCACTCCCGATGGTTTAATACCCGGATCTACCGCGATCCACTGATCTTTATCCACCAACAGATCCTCCATCTTGAGTTTCCACAACTCAAAATTCTGACCATTGAACTTATCAATCTCTATCTTTCCATTGCTCGCCATCTTCTTTCACCACCAGAATCGATCTCGCAGATCTCCCACTGAACAGGGTCTACCACAGGCCCGAGCGAAACCCCTCAGCAACAAAGGCGTCCCCTTGAAGCCAAAACAACTCCGATACCAAATGTAGGTTTTAACCCTGTATAGAAATTACCTGCATACGAATTCTTAAACAAAGAAAATAAACAATGCGAGAGCTTAACCCATAAAACACATATGCACAGAGATTTTTCCCTGGATCCCAAAACTGGGACTACCAGCTTGATTTTTCATTATGTTCCTTTCAATGTTACAATACATATTTATACATGCCGAAGCATCCAATACCATGGACCGAAAGCCATCGCGTCCAATACCATGGACCGAAAACCATCGCGTCCAAAAAACATGTGCGAAAATCATGCACAAAACCATAGGTGGGTCCGCCCAACATAACATATGGTCCAAAACCAAAATTTTCCGGGGCGCTGCCCCGGACCCCATAAAGTGGGGTTACGGGTGCCCTTCAAACCCCCTATTAACTACATGGAAAGAATATAACACAACCCAACAGAGTCCCATCGTCGTCCAACGATAACACATCCGAAGAAACAATTGTGGACGAAAATTTGTTTCTGATATCTGCAAGCAATGAGTGGTATGGAGATATAGTCATTTATCTCCAAACCCAAAAATACAGGCCAAACACCTCCCACTCCGAACAAAAACGTATTCGATACCAAGCAAAAGACTACATGATCGTCGGTGACACACTTTACCGTCGTGGTATCGATACAGTTCTGAGAAGGTGCCTCACCCATGAGGAGGCCGAAAAAGTCCTGAATGATTGTCATTTAGGCGCGTGTGGGGGGCATCAATCTGGATATGCTACAGCACAAAAAATCTTACGAGCAGGATATTCTGGCCAACAATGTTCAAATATTGCATAACCGCAGTCAGAAGTTGCCATGCTTGTCAAATTTTCGATAGCAAAACCAGAAGACCACCCGCACCTCTGCAGCCAATATTTGCTGTTGGGCCATTTGCCAAATGGGACATCAATTTCCTGACATGTAACCCCACCTCGACCAGGGGGCATGGGTATATCATAGTCACAGTTGACTATTTTACCAAATGGGCCGAGGCGATGCCTACATTAGATAATACTGGTGAAATAGTTGCCCTCTTCTTTTTCAATCATGTAGTTGCCAGATTCGGCATACCACAGGCTATAGTCATAGATCATTGATCGCATTTTCGCAATCACATGATGGTCGAATTAGCTGCCAAACTGGGGTTGTCTCACGACAGCTCCACTCCATATTATCCGCAAGCCAACGGACAAGTTGAAGCAATCAACAAGGTCCTAAAGCGCATGCTGCAAAGGATGATTGGAGTTCACAAGAGAAAATGGCACCTAATCTTGTACTCAACTTTGTGGGCTTACCGAACATCGGTAAGGAATGCAACCGGATTTACACCTTTCCAACTGGTATATGGCCTGGAAGTAGTCTTACCAATCCAGTGTGAAATCTCGTCTCTCAAACTCGCAATTGATCTCCTCCCTGGAACTTCAGAAGAAGAAGCTCGTTTCTTGGAATTAATCCAATTGGATGAAACCTGTCGTGATGCCGCTTTGGCTAACGAAGCCCATAAGAAACGAGTCAAGGCGCAGTTCGACAAAATGTCAAACCCTGAGTCTTCTCAGAAGGTGACTTGGTCTTGCTTTACGACCAAGAATCCGATAAATTGGGAGCAGGTAAATTTAAGTCTTTATGGATGGGCCCCTATATTGTTAAATGAGTGTTAGCAAAAGGAGCCTACGAGTTAATGGATTATGACGGAATCCCACTGGCACAACCTCGTAATGGGTTGTACCTCAAGCGTTACTATGCGTAATGGTAACCTGTATGCTTTTGTTATGTTTTTGTTTTCGCTAAAGTGTTTATTTTGGTCAAGTAATCCACTTTTTACATTTATTGCAGATGTCAAACCTATTGGAGTCATGTGTTGGATATGCCGACGGAGCGAGTCGTAGTTCGCGGAACCTATCCTCCGCAGCCTGGGCTATTTTTGATCCAAGCGGCGAGTTAGTAAGTTTCAGAGGGGTATGTATTGGTCGATCAAAAAATAACATCGCTGAATATAGCGCGTTGATAGAAATTCTCTCTGATGCCACCACACATGGTATACGTCGACTAATTGTTAGGCTAGACTCACAGCTCGTAATACTACAACTCAATGGTATATATTCCATCCGAAACCCAGCTATTTATCGCATGTTCCTAAGGGTTAAGATTTTGGAAAGACAATTTGATTTTATTCAATATCAACACATTTCCAGAAACTTAAACACATTAACTGACTCATTAGCAAATTATGTGTTAGATAGACATTTGCAACATTTATAAAAAGAAACATATCATCAATTTTTGCATTTGGATCATGTAACTTAACCAAAATAAAACTTCGAAAATCAAAAATATATATATATAACTGTTTATGGTTTACACATAATGTTCCGTAACCAAGACAAAATTGGTCAAATGACCAAAAACTCAAAATGCTAGGGGGCACCCTAGTCTAATGATGCTCGTGATAGCAAGTCATAGCCTGTGCGATCATGCGTAAGAGACGAGTCCATCGTCTGGGCACACCAGTAGTATGTCGCTGTAACCTCAAAGGTAGCTCGTCAATCCTCACATCTGGAATACCAAGAGTGAGGCCCTCAACCTGCTCCTGTAATGCTGTGAGAGTCTCGGCCACGTCGAGGTCGCGAAGGATAGCCCTTCCGACGGCCTCTCCTGCTGGGGCAGCAGCTGGTACTCTCAGGCGAACTACTGGACGAACAGGACCAACATCTGCATGTACACATGAGTTTGATTAAAGTCTTGATAGAATAAAGCACAAGGACATTATAAAAAAACGATAAACAAGGATATGGTCAAATATTTTACCAATGGCGCCCCACTGTTCGCCATCCGGCAGTACTAAATCTGGATCACCCCGGAAGTCCATGCTAGCGTATGGATACTCGGAATAAACCATCTCCTGACGATCAAACCACCTGAAGAAGGTATCAGAAAATGAAATCTGAGACTGGCCAGCATGCCTAGACATATGGTCAACCCATCTCTGCATATGTGGTTCAGTAGGAGAAGGTAAATCGAGTGCAATATACTGCGGCTGCATCAGTGGTATCTTCTCCAAGGAAAAGGCGATCAAAATAGAACCATACCCAAAGTTCTTCAACCTCTCGTCCTTTATCTTGGTCAACTGCTCTTTCATCACAAGAAGTACTGCGTCACACCAGTTGAACACCTTCGGTTGGAGGCATTCCAAGGCATGTTGCATGTAAGATCGGTTGGCTACATGAAGAGCCGCACCACCGGCTATCCTACCAAAAGTAAACAGAATAGTCCCGAGGGACCTGTCAGTGACATCACGAATGATGATCTTGTCGTCTTTACTCGGCTGAGATCCTTCTCTATAGTACCGGCGAACATAATCTCTCACAGAGTCGCCTCCTCGGGCCGAACTTGACAAAGAGATGGGGGCACCCCGCCTCAACAAGCCAGTCAAGAAATAGATGTCTACTACAGTAAAGGGGATAGATTTGCCCCTAATCTGGAAAACCTGATTGGTAGGATCCCAAGCATCGAGCAAATACTGCAGTAAGTTGATCTGCTGTCTCATGCTAGAAATGCGGAAGACCTTCAACAAGCCACAGTTCCGTAGTGCGTTTACTGTAACCGGATCATGTAGGGCAAGCATGTCCTCTTCTTCATGCTCACGTTCTCGCCATGTAATGGTCATCTTACTCCAAAGGTCTCTGAAAAACAAACAAGAGAATAGTTAGATCCTGATTTTGGTAAGAAACAGGCCAACATTCAACGCAGCTTTCAATACACATAGGGTGCGCTGAAGGCTGAACGAGTTATTCAAACCCCAGGGGCTCAGAAAAGCTAGGAATCAAGCTCAAAATGAAAAATGGAAACCATGAAATGAAAGAGCTCAGGTTTAGCTCCTACCTGGTCCAGACGGCGTCGAGAATCATCCACAGAATCTCCCGAAATCAGCTGATGAAAATCGAGGGGGAAAAACACCTCCAAAGCTCCAACAAGCCAAAGTTCAAATGAAATGGTAAAATGAGAGGTAAAAACACTTTTTCATTACTTTTTACGTAGTTCAAAGTAAAATATTAGTGTTCTAACTCGTTTTCAAGCATATATTGTTCATTTCTGACTAGTTTGATGAAGCAGTTGAAAATACAGTGCGATCTTTGAAAGAACAAAGCTATTTATGGTAAAATCAAAATAAGACCATCTAATCGAGCAGTGTTACCGCAAGGTTCAAGCTCGTTAAAAAATAAACCCGCATCGAGCAGTTTTAGCACATAGTTCAAGCTCGTTAAAAAATAAACATAACACATGAGAAAATGTTTCCACCCGCGTTTAAGCTCGTTAAAAAATGAACTATTCCCAGGTAAATAACCATCGTGAATGTAGTACTTCAGCCATTAAAGCCTTGATCGTGTTTGCACCGTCACCTCCACTTTTGCATTGGCTGATCATTCACCTCCATTTGATTGTTTACCCATTTTGAGGAACAGCTGCGAAGAGTGATTTCACTAGCCATCCTCGTGACACTGCCGTGATTGGAAAATTCCAAACCTTACCTGGAATCAGCTGCTACCCATTTTATCACTCGTTCCTCAAAAGACGAGTCTCCTTTAAGCTCTTTTCAACTGACTCGTAAAATATGAAAAGATTGCCGAGCCATTGGCCTCTCCAGCTCGTTAAAGGGACAGGAAGTGCTATCCCTCCTCTAGATTTTAATCTTTTTGGACCTGAGGGATTATTACATAAAAAGATCGAGCGCTTGTTTTTTTTGCTCGTTAAAAGTATCGAAAATCCATCCCTTCTGTATTGTTTTATACTTTTTCGGACTTAAGGGATTTGATGACGAAAAAGGAATTTTGGAGTTACCTTTACGTTCTTTTTTAGACTCTCTAAAATTGAAAAAGGACCGAGTTATCTTTGTCGTTAAACTCGTTAAAAAGATTAATAGCGACAAACTTGTCTATAGACGAGAACGAGTTTCACTATCGCTAGGCTCGTTAAAACATAGCGATGGGTTTGCCCGAAGGGAAAATTATAGAACAAGCATATGTTATCCTCCTCAAGCTTGACAAAAATAAAGAGGTACTGGTCAGCAATGACTGGGGAAAAATTGGGAAGAAAACTCAAAGAAACTTTGTTGCTAGCAAGTCGCTCTTGAACATGACACTTCCGCTCCGTGTCTGAGTCGGGTTGGGTTGTTTCACTCACCGGTCACATCACCATGGTCACGCCATACCATACACATTTGGGGTTAATGCTACCAATCCATCACATCAGTGTCGCCGATATGTTCAAGAGAAGTCATTCAGAGAATTCACCTGTGTCTCACCCACTACCATACACTATACTCCATTCTTTCATGACCGCCACCCTGAACCTTATATCACCATATCGTTTTCACCTCCATTAAAATCATTTTCTCCGTTCCGTGTCATTGATGTGGGATTCATTAAGGCCCTCCTGTGACGGATCACTTCTTGTCGACATCAGCTCATTATCCAAGAAGTTGATCTAGGAACACCCCATTCAGTACTTTGAAGCTTGCATGCCTCAATGGCAAGTTTCTCACTTCCGGCGATAGGTTTACATCATTGGCCTTCGACCGAAAGATTTTGCGTGGTGTTCGACTCCAAGTCCTTTATTCACACCACGTGAATTGTACTGCAGTACCTTGAGGGTCATTATCATTATTGGTGATTCCTCTCGCGCTTATTAACAGTTTACATCATTGACTGGTAATCAAGCGATGTCTTTCCATGTTCGACTTCAGAACATTTCTCACATGGATTGACTTGTACTTTGAGTGAAGATCGGACGAGATTGAAGACCTCGGATCTAGTTTCATCCATCCGGGCTGCGATATATATTCAGGGAGATAAGGACATTAAAAGTACATCATTGCAGCACAGATAATCATCCTATCAAAAGGATGATGGCTCTAACAGAATCATCAGTCTACACTCAGACGATTGTCTGTCCTATGTACATGAAAATGAATTTATAAAGCTGATCATGGGAATGTCCGCCTCAGCTAGATCATGAAAGTAGTATGAAGATAATGTATTGTATTGTATCTTATTATAGGTCTCCTCCCAGCATTGAAAGAACGTCGGATCCTCATAATAAAGCATTTCACCCGACACCAAAAGGTTAACGGCCTCATACTTTAGGGGGAAACTGTTATAGACATTTTTGTGCCCTGCAACCCCAAGCATTAAATTTCCATAAACCAAGGGCTCCTAAGTCCCTAAAAGTGTTGTTCTAACCCCTAAAGGAACAAGGTCAATAGATTACAGCTTCTCCCAGAAGTTGTCCATGAGAAACTACTCAGAATTGGTCAAAACAAGATCATTGCAGCTGCTCCACTGGCTAGGTGCATTGCATCTCACCCAAACACACTATGAGGGTGCGTTGCATTTCAAAAGTCCCTTCTGTGGGGTGCGATGGTCGAGAAATGACAAATGGCAGTGTCATTCCGCGAGGTGGAGAGGCAATGGAAACTTCCAGAATCTTCTCCTGTGACACTTGCCTCACTGAATTCGACCAAGGATGAGTAAGAGGCCCTCAGTCTCCAAGTGGAAGCAAGAACTATCAGAGAGAAGACACTAATCAAATCACAAGATGACTCATCCCCCTTACAGATATCTATATATGGATCCCTTATCCCAGAGATCCAGAGGCTGGAATTTGCATATTGTAAGGAATTGTTGTTGGTTTCTAGAGACAAACATCAGATTGTTGGGTGATCTAAGCTTTGTTTGAGGTGAAGAGGGGCTTCTTTGCTGGGAGGTTGATGCTGGGTCAGAACAACCGGTTGTATCTCCTCCTCGATCTTTTCTTGTTTTATCAATAAAAGCTATTTGAGTTTTCCTCCATGCTTTTGTATCATTGATGCTTGTTACATTTGTATGGTTAATTTACATCTGATCCTAGATTGTTTATGTTTATACATCCATGTCTTTGTATAGTGCTATGCTTCTATGATCTTACAAGTACTTTGTGAAGCTAGGCGTGCAAGGGAGCAGGTAGCTGGGGACTATCAAAGAAGAGAGGAATCGAATCGAAGGATTAGCGCAAGACAGAGGTTGGTCTTTCTGTTCCTCTCTATCTATAATTCATAAAGGAAATACAAAAGTAGTTTTTCTCTGTTTGTTTCTAAGGCAGCTGTCACACCTTAGTGGGATAGAGCAGTTCTATATAGACACTTTTCCCTGTAACAGATACTCACCAAGAACCAACCCTAGAGAAAGAGGAAATGAATTTGACCATATCTTGTAATGCATTGACAGGAATTACCACTCTTCAAAATCTTAAGATAGAAAGGCAATATCAAGGAGAAAAGGGTAATCATGTTGATTGATTCAGGTAGTACCCATAAGTTTATTCATTGTAAGATAGCCAAGGAATTGAATTGCTTCCTTTATCCAGCACCAGAGTGTCAATTAATGGTTTCAAATGGAGGAACCATAAATTTATCTTTAAAGTGCCATAATATCAAGCTATACATGGGAGAATATATCTTGAATAGTCCAATGCTTTCCATTCCAATGGGTGGTGCAGATGTTGTAATAGGAGTCCAATGGATACAATCTTTGGGTACAATAACTTTTAATTTTCAAGAACTTTTCTTGAATTTTTTTTTGTAAGGAAAGGAAGTTGAATTAACCAGTATCGAAGGGAAACTGAGAAAGATAATCAACTCCAATAGCATGACAAAGCTTCTAAACAAAGTACTACAGGGCGTAATTGCACAATTATGTTCACTATGTTCCCACATCGAAATCATCTATTTCTCCAGATCTCCAAAACATTTTGGACAATCATTCCAAGGTATTTGAGACTACTAAAGGCCTCCCACCTATTCGTGATCATGATCATGCTAGTCATTTGATTCCACGAAGTGTTCCTCAAAACATCAGGCTTTATAGATATCCCTATGCCAGAAATAGTGAAATTGAACATATGGTTGCAGAAATGCTAGAGGCTGGTATAATTCAACTTAGTCAAAGTTCTTTCTCTGCTCCAGTAGTATTGGTGCACAAGAAGGATGGATCATGGCGCATGTTTCTGGATTATAGGGAGCTCAACAAGATCACTATTAAAGATAAGTTTCCCATTCCTGTCATTGATGAATTACTGGATGAATTGCATGGATCAATTTACTTCACCAAGTTGGATCTTCGTTCAGGATATCATGAAATCAAAATGAAGACTGAAGACAATATGAAAATAATATTATTGAAGAAAGATGCATTTTCACGAACTCCCGAAGTAACAAAGGCCTTTGAACATCTTAAATAGGCATTGTGCCAAGCACCGGTCTTAGGTACGACAGACTTTAAAAAAACCTTTATTCTGGAATGTGATGCCCGAGGAAATGGAATTGGTGATGTTTTAATGCAAGAAGAAAGACCCATTCCTTTCGAAATTCATCCAATCAAAGGAAAGTATTTACACAAAGCTATTTATGAGAAGGAAATGTTGGAAGGACTACATGCACTTAAGAAATGATGACCTTACCTAATGAGAAGATCCCAGTTCAAACAATATTTCCCGAACTTGACGAGGAAGGAAAAATCATATTGGAACTTGAAGAAGTCACAGAAACAAGAACATGACAGCTATGAAATCGATCAATTTCAGAGTATCTCATCAAGTGGAAGAAATTACCTGCTGAAGATTCCACATGGGAGGATGAGAATTTTATACAGAAGCATCCAGAGATACTCAAGCATTGAGGACAACACTTTTTGAAGGAGAGGGGCATGTTAGGTCCCTATACTACTAGTGTAACCCCTTATTATTATTAGTGCAACCCGCTTATTATATTGGCGTGCCCATGTAGTCCCTGTATTATTATTATTTTGCCCCATATAAGCCCACTATTGTTGTTATTGTGCCCTTACATTATTATTTTTACGCTGGCTCTAATTATATTATAACCCTTAGACTCCTATATATAGAAAGGAGGTCTCGTCATTTCTGCCATCCAAGAATTGTTCATTTATGTAATGTAAAGGAGGTTTCCCCCTCGAAGAGGTTGATTTTGTGATTCCCTTTTCCATGGATATTAATGGACATTATAACCTCTTCTTTGATAATATTGATATTGACATTCTTGAATTTGATGAAACCTTTCCCGGTAATAATGATGATAATATGGTTTCACATAATGAAGGCCAAGGTGATCCAATGGAAGGGCCAAACAATGATCACATACCCACAACAACAATCCATAACAATATTTGTTATGAAACCAGCTCACAAAATGATAGAAAAGATAGTTGAACGCCTTAGAGTTCAGCCTCTTCGAGGGGGCAACCTCCTTTACATTACACAAATGAAAAATTCTTGGATGATTCAAATGACAAGACCTCCTTTCTATATATAGGAGTCTAAGGAGTCACAATATAACCCATCTGACCTAACAATAATAATATAAAGCCACAAAAATAACAATAGAGAGATTCTATGGGGCACAGTAATAACAATATGGGGACAATAGGGGCACAAAAATATTAATAATGGATACAACTACAACAGTAATGGGGTAATCACTAGTATTATAGGGACCTAGCATGCCCCTCTCCTTCAAAAATGTGTTGTCCTCAACGCTTGAGTAGTTTTGGATGCTTCTGTATAAAATTCTCATCTTCCCATGTGGAATCTTCAGTGAATAATTTCTTTCACTTGATGAGATACCTTGAAATTGATTGATTTCGTAGTTGTCAAGTTCTTTTTTCTATGACTGCTTCCAGTTCCAATATAATTTTTCTTTCCTCGTCAAGTTCTGGAAATATTGTTTGAACTGGGAGCTTGTCACCTATAAACTTCTTTAAACATGAAACATGGAAAACTAGGTGCACTCGTGAAGCTGCAGGAAGATCCAATTTGTATGCCATCGTACCAATATTTTGTAGCATCTTGTATGGACCATAATACTTTGGTGATAATTTATTATCCTTCTTAGCTTGCTTGAGGGACATTTGTTTATATGGTTGTAGCCATAGGAATACCCAATCACCTACATCAAAACTTCTTTCGCTGCGATGTCGATCTGCCTGTTGTTTCATTCTATTTTGTGCCAACACAAGGTTATCCTTTAAGAGTTGGAGGACTTGTTGTTGATGTTCGATGTGATGTTCCACTGCTTGAAACTTAGAATTTTCTCTTAAATATGATGTGATGTATGGTGGCTGATATCCATAAAGTGCCATAAATGGGGTCATTTTTGTTGTTGTATGGAAGGAAATGTTATACCACCATTCAGCCAGAGGAAACCATTTGACCCATTGTGTCTGTTTATCAGATACAAAGCAACGAAGATATCCTTCCAAACATTTGTTTATTATCTCAGTTTTCCCATCAGATTGAGGATGATAAGATGAGCTATGAGCTAACTGAGTACCAAGACAAGAAAATAATTGTCCAAAAATTTCCAGTGAAAATGAGATCTCTGTCACTTACAATAATCTTTGGATTCCCATGTAGCTTTTGAATTGTTTCCATAAATGCAGTAGAAATTGTACTGGCTTTAAATGGATGTGATAATGCACAAAAGTGTGCATGCTTGGTAAGTCTGTCAACCACCACCATGATGACACTCTTTCCCTCAGACTTGGGTAAACCTATGATAAAATCCATTGAAACCTCCTCCCAATGTTGGCTTGGAATGGATAAAGGTTGTAATAGACCCGGGGTCTTAATTGTTTCCACTTTATTTTGTTGGCAAACCAAACATCCCGCCACAAAATTTTAAATATCCGATTTAAGGCCATCCCAAAAAAAATCCTTCTTAACCCTGTGGTAAGCTTTTAAAAATCCTGAGTGCCCTCCTAAGGGAGAGGTGTGCAATTCCATAAGAATATTTTGTTTGAGTTGGGAATTCTTACAGAGGTATAAGCGATCTTTGTACCATAATGAATCATTTGCCAGCTAAATGTATCAGATGTACTGGAATCTTGTTGTAACTTTTGAATAAGTTCCCACACTTCTTCATCATTCTTCCATTCCTCCCTTGCTTCGTTTATCCAATCTGGTTGCATAATAGAAATGGCGCACAACAATGCTTCCACATCCTCATCCTTTCTTGAGAGTGCATCTGCCACCACATTTTGCTTCCCTTTTTTGTAGATGATTTCAAAGTCATAACCCAACATCTTTGTGACCCACTTTAGTTTCTCTTAAGAGGATAATCTTTGTTTTAAAGAGTATTTAAGGCTATCATGATCCGTTTTTACCTTGAAGTGTCTTCCCATTAGGTAGGGTCGCCATTTCTTAAGTGCATGTAGTATTGCCAACATTTCCTTCTCATAAATAGCTTTGTGTAAAAACTTTCCCTTGATTGGACAACTTTAAAAAGCAATGGGTCTTTCATCTTGCATTAAAACAGCACCAATTCCATTTCCTGAAACATCAAATTCCACAATAAAGGTTTTTGTGAAGTCCGGTGTAGCTAAGACCGGTGCTTGGCACATTGCCTCTTTAAGATATTCGAAGGCCTTTGTTGCTTATGGAATCCATGAAAATGCATCTTTCTTCAATAATGTTGTTAGAGGTGCTGCTATTCTCCCATAATTCTTAACAAACTTGTGATAATACCCTGTCAACTCAAGAAATCCTCGCAGATGCTTTATGGATGTGGGGATTTTCCATTCCTTAATGGCTTTAATTTTGCTAGGGTCTACCTTAACTCCTTCATGAGATACAATATGACCCAGATATTCCACCTCTTGTACTCCAAAGAAACATTTGGATCTTTTTGCATATAATTGTTTCTCCTCCAATAGTTGTAGCACCCTGTCAACATGTTCAACATGATCCTTCCAAGACTTGATGTAGATTAGTATATCATCAAAAAATACTAACACAAATTTTCTAAGGAAGGGTTTGAAAATGGAATTCATCAAACCTTGAAATGTAGAAGGTGCAATGGTAAGGCCAAAAGGCATCACCAAAAATTCATAATGACGCTCATGAGTTCTAAATGTTGTTTTCAGAATGTCTTCAGTCTTCATTCTGATTTGATGATATCCTGAACGAAGATCCAACTTGGTGAAGTAAATTGATCCATGCAATTCATCCAGTAATTCATCAATGACAGGAATGGGAAACTTATCTTTAATAGTGAGCTTGTTGAGCTCCCTATAATCCGGACACGTGCCATGATCCATCCTTCTTGTGCACCAATACTACTGGAGCAGAGAAAGAACTTTGACTAGGTTGAATTATACCAGCCTCTAACATTTCTGCAACCATACATTCAATTTCACTCTTTTGGGCATAGGGATATCTGTATGGCCTGATGTTTGGAGGAACACTTCCTGGAATCAGATGAATAGCATGATCGTCATCACGAATAGGTGGAAGACCTTTGGGAGTCTCAAATACCTTGGAATGATTGTCCAAGACTTCTTGGAGATCTAGAGAAATAGATGATTCCAATGTGGAAACATTTAGCAAACATAATTGCACAATTACACCTCTTTGTTTTTTTAGAAGCTTCGTCATACCGTTAGAGCTGATTATCTTTCTCGGTTTCCCTACAATACCCCTTAATTCAACTTCCTTTCCTTCCACAAAAAATTTCATGAAAATTTCTTGAAAATTAAAAGCTATTGTACCCAAGGATTGTAGCCATTGGACTCCTAGTACAACATAAACACCTCCCATTGGAATGAAAAGAATTGGGCTAGTCAATACATAGTCTCCCATGGATAGCTTGATATTATGGCACTTTCCAGAGAAATTTATCGTTCCTCCATTTGCAATCATCACTTGACACACTAGTGCTGGATATAGGAAGCAATTCAATTCTTTTTCTATCTTACAATGAATAAAATTGTGGGTACTTCCTGAATCAATCAACACTATTACCTTTTTCTTCTTGATTTGTCCTTCTATCTTGATGGTTTGAGGAGTAGTAATTCTAGCCAATGCATTACAAGATATGGTCGGATTCATTTCTTCTTTATATAGGCTTTGTTCCTGGAGTATATCCTCTTCTTTTGACCTTTCTTGCTCCTTTTCTTCTTCCTCTTCACAATCTATGTAGAATAATTTCTTCTCAGCACACTTATGACCTTTAGTGTATTTGCTATCACAACTGTAAAAAAGCCCTTTTGCTCTTTTTTCTTCCAATTGTTGTGGTGTCAACATTATAGGTTGTGGAAGACTAGGGGCAACAACACTTCCATCTTTATAGTTGTGAGTGGTATGCTTCCTGGTTGCCATAATTTTGCTTTCCATTTTTCTTGCTAACCTGAATGCCTTCTCTAATGAATTAGGTTCCCAAAGGCGAACATCATGTTGGATATTATCCTTTAAAGTCCCTATGAACACATCAATCCTATGATCATTTGGAATATTTTTTACCCTTATGTTCAATTTTTGGAACTCCTCAATGTGCTCCATTATTGAACCCTTTTGTTTGAGACTTATCAATTGGCTAAAAAAAGTGTTTCTTTTTGTATCCTCATAATGTGCTGTCAATTCTTCTGTAAAAATTGCCAAAGTGATAATTTGTTTACGAGAGAAAAGCCATTGATACCATACAAATTGATTTTGTTCCAAATATAAAGTTGCAATACGTACCTTTTGTGTGTTTTGCACATTATTGAGATTGAAAAATTGCTCCATCTGTAATATCCATGTTGCGGGATCCTTGCCATCAAACTTCCTCATATCAATTTTTAGAATATGGTGGGTCTTCAATCCAACATTAGAGTCTATGAAATCATGATTAACATTTCTTCTGTTATCATCATGAGTTTCCTTTACTACCCTTTCACTATTAGTAAGCATTTCTTGTAGAACTTTGTTAAATCCGTCTTCAAATCTTCCATGCATGTCTTCAAATCTATCTTCAAATTGTCCATCATAGCTTCCACATTATTCATATTAGCTTCCACGCCATTCATCTTAGCTTATATGCCTTTCTTTAAACCATCCATCTTAGCTTCTACATCTTTCTTTAAACCATCCATCTTAGGTTCTGTTCCTTTTTGTGCAAGTGACACTTGTTTCACTTGGTCTCGTAATTTTGATATATCATGTTGCATTTATTCCTCTTCTTCATGAGTCATGCTATAGCTTTCAGGTTTCTTACTAGGTGTTTGCATTTTCTCCTTGGAGCATCAATTACCAATAATTATGCTTTACTATGCCCTTTGCATTCCTTCAAACTAATTTTTCAAACCAAGATTATGCAAAAATTAAAAAAACTACACACCTTTTTTCACTTTTTAGGAGCTCGATATTGAATCTGATGTATCTTTGTAATTTTTTATCATCCAGTTTTGAAATTGCAACCTGCAGTAGCCCTCTATGTCCTCTTTCCAATGCCACCAGTCTGATTCAAACTGGATTCTCCAAGGAAGAGTTATGCCAAATCTCCCATAGTGACCTGATTATAGACTAGTTTAGTAGAGTGAACTTGTACAATGTGCCATGAGTCATTGTTGTGACCTTTGGCTCTGAAAAATATATACAAGAAACTACAGTCCGTCCTCTTTCTATACCTTCTTACGAAATTTCAATATAATGCTCAGAGAGAAAGTTATGACGATTTTCCCCAGATCACCTGTTTAGAATGTAATTCAGGAGTCTGCAAAAAGACAAAATTCCTCATATCATATCTCTGCAAATATAGTGCAAAAACCTCTAAAATTCGGACCCGAGGTTCAGTGCGATTTCATCTCAAATGGGTTTTTGTTTTAGATTCTAAAACGATGCAGAAAAAAATTTATAGCGAAAATTCCATGATGACCTATTTGGAGTAGCAAAACTCGAGAATCCAAAGCTCTGATACCAAATGTTATGAAACCAGCTCACAAAATGATAGAAAAGATAGTTGAACGCCTTAGAATTCAGCCTCTTCAAGGGGGAAACCTCCTTTACATTAAAAAAATGAACAATTCTTGGATGATTCAAATGACAAGACCTCATTTCTATATATAGCAGTCTAAGGAGTCACAATATAACCCAGCCAACCTAACAATAATAATATAAAGCCACAAAAATAACAATAGAGGGATTCTATGGGGCACAGTAATAACAATATGGGGACAATAGGGGCACAAAAAAATTAATAAGGGATACAACTACAATAGTAATGGGGTAATCACTAGTATTATAGGGACCTAACAATATTCCTGTTGAGATTGAACTAGGAAAAATGTTGAACATTAATGCTAGTCTTGATAACCTTTAGCGTGAGAAGCTCATACAAATCCTTCAAAAATATAAAAAAACCTTTGCCACAAATTATTCATATATGAAAGGCATTGATCCATACTTACCTACACATCACATTTACATTGAAAAATATACTCGTGCTATTCATTAACTACAATGGAGGTTGAACCCTCATCTTAAGGGCATAGTCAAACAAGAACTCTACAAACTGCTTGATGTCAAGTTTATATGCTCCATATATGACAACCAGTGGGTTTCACCATTGGTTGTAGTCCCTAAGAAGAATGGAAAATGGAGGATTTGTGTAGATTATAGGGAATTAAATAAGGCCACACAGAAAGACTATTTTCCTCTTCCATTTGTAGATCAGGTCCTTGATACCCTTGTTGGGAAGAAATACTTTTCCTTCTTGGATGGATTCAGTGGCTACAACGAGTTTCAAATTTCTCTAGAGGACCAAAATAAAACTACATTCACCTGTCCATGGGGAATGTTTGGATACCGAGTTTTACCATTCAGACTTAGTAATGCACCAACTACTTTTCAAAGTGCAATTCCGGGTATATTTTATGATGTAATTAATGGTGGACTTGAGGTTTTTATGGATGATTTTTCTCTTTATGGTAAAAAATTTGATGAAGCTTTTAGATAATTCGGAAAAGGTTCTTGTAAGATGTATAGCTACCAAAATATGCCTCAGTAATGAAAAATGCCACATGATGATGATAAAGGTGTAGTTTTGGAACACTTTATCTATGTTTTAGGTATTCAAGTAGATCTAGCTAAAATCAAGGTAATCCTTAAACGTATTGTTCCTCATACACTAATAGTGGTACATAGTTTCCTTGGTTGTGCTAGAGACTATCATCGTTTTATAGGACATTTTTAAAAAATTTCAACATTGTTATATACATTAATGGGACATGTGGAATTCGACTGGACTAATAGGTGTGATATTTCTTTTGTAGAGTTGAGGAAGCTAGTGTCAACAACACCTGTGTTGCAGGGACCAGATTGGAGCCTGCAATTCCACATATCTTTAAATGCATGTGGCAGAGTGATAAGGGAAGTTTTTGGGAAAGAAGAGGATAAGAAACCCTATGTTGTTTATTATATCAGCACAAATTTAACATATGCGGAACTAAATTACACAATAAGAGAAAAATAATTTCTAGTTGTTATAAAGAAATTTCATCATTATATAACATGCTATCTAGTTTTATTATATATAAATCATTCTATTATTGGATATTTGGTCAATAAACACATTACCAATGGCGCAGTGACCTATTGGATACTTTTGTTACAGTATTTGACATCACTATAAAGGGCCGACCAGGAAAGGAGAAGCATGTTGCAGATTCCCTTTCTAAAATTCCACCTGTGGTTGATACCTCAGCTGTGGAAGATCGCTTTCTGGATGAACATTTATTTGTCATGACTGTCAAAACATCATGGTATGTTCATGTTTCAAACTACTTGGCGGTTGGAAAATTTCCAATACATTTATCACTCTAGGAAAAGAGGCACATTATTCAGCGAATTGCTTGATTCTCATGGATAGGTGGTTACCTTTTTCCATACAGAGGTGGATCTACAAGTTCACAAATACATTAGAGAGGAAAAAATATATGACATCCTCAAGGCTTGCCACGGTGAACCCCGTCGAGGTCATTTTACTCACCGTAAGACTGGCCATAAAGTATTACAAATGGGCTATTTTTTGCCCATAATATTCAAATATGCCAAGAAATATTTCCAAAGTTGCAATAGTTGTCAAAGAATGGGGCATCTCATTCAGTCTGATGAAATGGATCTTCAACCACAACTCGTATTGGAACCATTCAAGAGTTGGGTGATGGATTTTGTAGGTCCCATCAATCCACCTTCAAACTAAAAACCATACGTTATAGGCATCATGGACTATGTAAATAAATGGGTTGAGGCGGTAGTTATCTCGAGAGCCACAGAAGAGGTAGTCACCAACTTTCTATTTGAATTATTTGTTTGATATGATCCGCCTTAAGAACTTGTAACCAATAGAGAATGATAGTTCAAAGGCCATAAAATCTTTGCAACCCTACTAAAGTATCACATTAAGCATAGAGTTACATCACCCTACCACCCAAACAAAACAATCAAGTGGAAAGCACAAATAAAAGCTTGGAAGGAATCCCAACTAACAAAATATCTAAAAATCGTTAGGACTGGGCCCCTAAACTCTTGGAAGCCTTATGGGATTATCAGAAAACCCAACATAATACTATTATATTTTCACCTTATCAACTTATTTTTCGTAAGGATTATATTTTACCGGTTGAATTTGATGCTAAGAGTCTTAGAATTTCTCTGGAAGTTGGCTTGGACCTTTCTAAAGCACAAGAATAATGCCTTCAACAACTCAATGAAATCAATGGAATGTGCCTTGCCGTGCTCCAAAATACAAATATAATTCAATAAGAAAAGGTCCAAGTGGTATGATCATTTGATTAAAAAGGAAACCTTTCAAAACGAAGATTGGATGCTATTACATTATTCAAAATTTCAGGACTTCCCCCATAAGCTCCAAATGAGATGGTTGGGCCCTTACGAAGTTAGTGAAGTTTATGATAATGGGACAACATGAATTACTACAATTGACGATTATAACATTTATTTTCTTGTTAATGGTCGCCCAATTCTCTTGTACCATGAACAACTTACAAAAGAGCCCTTTCTTCACGAAACCACTAATGATGCAAAATTGCAGGTTGTATCTGAGCAGTAACATCTTTCCACCACCACGATTAGGTAGATTTTCTTCGAAATATTTCATTTCAATGTAGATAATATAAATAGTTTTTTTTCTTATGTTTTGTATATTTTCGTTATTTTGGAAAACATCGCGATCATTTTTTGAAAACATTGTTGTTAAGATGTTGCTGCAATCATTGTTGCCTACGTTACAATGTTAGTTCTTTAGTTGTTATTCTCTTAGTCACAACACTATTTCCACAGTTGTTGTTTCCTCCATTGTTGATTGCTTAATCACAACACCACTTTCTTAATTCACAGTTTTTGTTTCTTCAGTTGTGGTTCTCTTAGTCACAACATTGTTTCCACGATTGCCATTTTCTCAGTTTTTGTTTCCTTAGTCACAAAATCATTTCTTTAAGTCACAATTATTGTTCCTTCAGCTGCTTTTCCCTTAGTCATAATTGTTGTTACCTCATATGTAATTTTTGTTTCCTTAGACGCATCTATCACTTATGGGTTGTATATTGTAGTGATTATAAATATCTTTGTTTTTCTTGGGATAATGAACATTTTTAAGACCCTCTTCACTACAATGGTTGGGGAACTAGTTTTTTTAATGTTTATCACGTATGAATTTACTTTAAAAATGATAATTTATTTTAAGATTATTTTATCGTACGGATTTTTGAATTTTCTAAAATAATTACTTCCTTGATGTTGTAAGAAATTCATAAATTACTCATTATACATTTCTTCTATCACCACCTAAGGAGCCACCTTTCTATTCCAATTTTAAAATAATTCTATGATTCTTTTGAAGAAATTAATTTTTGGAAACAACATTAGATAGCTAAAGAGTAGTGATCACAAAAATTTTATGCCATCCCTAACTCTTCAGGAGTTTATTTTTCAACCCATATATTAAGTAATATTTTAAGATTAATAATAACCATAGCAGAAAAATAATAATAACAAAAAGTGACTGGAGGATAGGAGGTCTCATCACGAGTTGACCTTACCATGATTGTAGGACCTAGTGAAGTGACATTACCATTTTTTGTCACCAAGCCAGGGTAATGGCCTTCAGTATTAAGGCGGAAGAACAAGAGCTATCATCACGAGCTAAATTGTTCACTTTACTAGTTCATGTGAATGACATTGTTATTAACTGGTCACCATGCCAAAACAATGGTCTTCCATAGACATTTAAGAAAATTTAATGAAATTACAGATATGAATCTACTTCTAATAGATGGGATAACGACATCTCAATGGTTTAAAAGGAAATGTTGTCAAGGCTATGGATGTTTGCTGGAAGCAATGTCCATGCCTATGGTTTTAAATTTAACTTCATGAATATAATCTAGTTAGCCATATTGTCCCTCCAAAATCAATAATCAACAAAAGAAAACCATTGGATTTGCTAAAATATACCATGGGGTACTATTTAAAATATCTCCTATAAAGTGATGATGTTGATTGTTAATGAGAACTAATGGTAATTCTACATATCAGGGACAAAAATTATGGGACATTTAAAAATCTAGCATTTTCTATCATCTTTCCTTATTAACTCCTTTATTTTTATCTATGTGATATTCCTTAACTAAACATAGTTTCCAATCATCTATTGTTTTCAAATCGTCATCTTCCCATGCATTTTATTCATTTTGACACTGCTTTTTTGATTGTGGTAACATTTCTTGTTATTATTAAATTTATGATTGAATGGTCAACCTAATGATTATTTGATGTGTTATAAACCTTTATCGTCCTACACAATAAATTTTGATGGTTTTTCCTTGTTCTTAACCAATGCAGATTTATTTTTAAACTATGACAAAAACTTGTCAATTCGTTAAGTTGATTAATGAACTCCTTCAAATTATATCGGTGGGAGAGAAGGCGTTTTTTGCACGCTATGCCTTGAAATTCATTGAATTCCCATACTCTGTGCATTCTTCTTACCATATTATATTTTGTGCTCTCTTGTTTCCATTTGCAGTCATTTATTACTGAATGATAAACGATGGGAGGACATTTAGTGTGACAGGATCCAACCCAATTTCAATCCATGGATGAAGTGTGTAGTATTTTGAATCATGCAGGATGGGTAGACTATTATTGATGTTTGTAGGGATTCAACAATGAATTTGCACTTGAATTCATGCAAATTTTGAGTGGAGGGGTAGCAATGGTGAAGAATTTGCAGATATAGGTCAATGAAAAAATAATAGTAGAAGTAATAGGCCTTTCGTCAGAAGGGAGAAATGGTACGAAGTAAGTACCACGCTACAAAATTCCACCCTTCTATTTTCAAATCCAGGGGAAGAACTAGTCAAGAAAGGGAAAGGGTATAACCGAAATTAACTTTTCGAACTTTGGAAAGAGCTAGCATGAATTATTCAATGATACATCACTTTATGGCGAAAGGTATGATGTATTTCAAGGTCATCATCTTAAAATTATGACGTATCTAAGAAAAAAGATCGTCATGAACCCTCCTTATTTTATGTATTCTCTTTTACATGAAACTAATTGTAGATTAAAGTCTAAAGATAAGTTTTTGTTGTCAGACATGATGGGCTTATTACATTTCTAGTTGTGAAGAATTTTGAATCAAATACAACAAAGTTCGGAAATATTTCTAGGAAACCCTAAGGATGACCAAGAAATTCCCTTACGAAGTGAAATAATTGTTGAAACACCTGGAAATACTTTAGTAGATAATAAGTATGCAATGAAAGGTAGTGAAACTGATCAAAATGAAACCTCTATGATAGGAGATGTCTCACAAGAAGTTGTGAAACTTGAAATTATAACTCCTCAAAAACTTAGCAGACCAAAAAAATGAGTGGCATCCTTTTTGGTTTGTTTTCCCAAAAAGAGGAGAATATCATCTAGATTATTTAAATTACATTAGGGAAAAAGTTCATTAAACCCTCCTAAACAATCACTTAAAGAAAATTAAATCCAAGAAATTTCCGATGAGGAAGGAACACAATAAAAAACCCTCGAAGAAAATGTGGCTCATGATTCATTAGCTCCTGAACAAATGAATTTTGGTCAGGAAGAATAGGAACTAAAGGTGGCTCAACCATTGGAAGAATTGGAAAAATTATTAGAAAGAGTGAAGCTAGGGGAAGTAACATCCACCATAATATAGAATCCTACAACTCATATAGGTAGCCCTCCTAATTCTAATCAATATGCTTTACCTAATTCCCCATATGCAACTCCTTTTGTATCCCCAACCACTATCATTTTAGAGCCATCCGTTGATTCTGATGCTATTTCAACTCAAGAGAACTCCATGGATTATGTTTCAGCTGTACTATAACCCTCTTTTCCAGAAGATATGGCTCCGCAATCTCCTTCTGATGATTTGATTGATGTAAGCCAATATCTTAATGATGCTCCTTCAGCCATGACAAGTGGACCTCAGACTGATCTTCTAGTTAATGTTCCCTCAGAACCTTTGATCGACAAAGTGCCAATGGAATTTTTTAACTTACATATTGATCCCCTAGTGGTTGATTCTATCAAAAATATTATGCTCATATATTATGACTTAACAACTTCTATTTCTCCCACTACCACTTGAACAATTTTGTCCATAAACTTTGCTAAAGAAGCTAGAGGTACAATAGTTGTGAAGAATAAAACAAAAGGTAGACTTCTCAAGATATTTAATACATTGAGGAAAGAAAATGATACGTTACAAAGGAATGTAAACAAGTTAAACAAATGGTTACAAACTAGAAAATATTCTTATGAGAGTCATGAGAAGAAAGTTGCAGGACAACATCAAACTCATGGCGGGAAGAAAGTTTTCAAGGTCCATAATGCTGAAACTTAGACTGATCTTGCACCTGCTTCCACAGAAGTAGAAGTTCAACTAATCCTACACCCATTTTCAATGAAGCTGAGAGATGCAAACCAATACTATACATGTTCTTATTGAAATAGAAGTGCAAAGTGATGTTGTACCTCCTTACAATCCCTTGTTTGTAGATTTCGTAATAAAGGTGCTGAAAAAATCATAACATATCATAAAAAGACAATAGCTAAATATCAAGGAGAAATAGTGACTCAAGGGGAATATTAGAAGTTGTCCCAATGGTTTAAGGAATTAATAATAATATAAGAAGAAACAAATGCAAAGCTAACAACTTCCAAGAAGAAAATCTAGGTGTTAAATGTATGAATTCATAAGGTCACAGAGAAAAAGTGTATAAAACCTATAGATTCACAAGCTCATGTAATCTACTAAAACAAGAGACAAGAATCCACTTCTACTCTTTACAGTGGAAGCCCATAAACATCAAGAAAAAAAAATCAATAGAGGAAGAGAATCAAAGTCACATAACACAATAAATATCTAGGGAAATCCACAACTCAAAACCCCACTGTCTGTTTTGTATAATCCGGAAAATCAAGATGAAATTAAAATGCTTGTTCTCTCTAGAAAAATACCAACACTCAGCAAATTCAATCTCCAACTCATAAGAAAGCTCAAGGTCAAATCTTATCCAATTCAAAAGCTCTCCAAGTCTCTATTCCAATGTGTAATTCCTATGGAGAATATCTTGTATTTGAAAGGGAAATAAAGCCTCTAAAAATAACGCAATCCCTTAAGGATCAGTTGTTGATTTCATGAGCTGTCAATGAAACTCAAAAAAATCTAAAACAAATAGTATATTGTCCCTGCACTCTAGTCTCAACTAGGTCTTTCTCAAAATCAAAATGCATGAGTTTCTGATGGTGGAATCTTCAGTTAACTAGAGTAGCACTAATTATGTCACTAGTGTCCCAACTGACTGTTTACTCACTATTAGTTCCTGAAATTGATTGGAACTAATTTAACTGGACTTAACCCAATAAACCGAGTTAACTAATTACAACTCATTCATAACTCATCCTTAACTCCTATAAGTTAGGGAGAACCTATACATGTCTTCTAAAAGACTTCCAATTTGAATTTTCTAAATTAATTAGGTTAATTAAACTTAATTAGTTATTTTCAAATTGATATGAGAAAAGAATTCTATTTTAATTCACAGTTTAGTTCAAGGACAAATTAAACTAGAGTTTCTTGTTGCCATTTCTCAACACTCCCTCTCAACAAGAAAGGGATTATCCACTACCCTGATCTTGTCTCTGTGAAACTTGAATATACACCTTGGAAAAGCCTTTGTCAAGATGTTAGCATCTTTCTCCTCTGTGGGAATGTAATCTAACAACATGATCCACCTCAATACACAATCTCTGAGATGATGATACCAGATATCTATATGCTTGGACCGATCATGAAAAATTGGATTTTCAGAGTGTTTGATAGAACTCTAATTATCACAATAAATCATTGTCGAATCCATATGCTGACCAATCAAACCAACCTGGATCTTCCTCATCTAGATAGCGTCACATGCTACTTGACTTGAAGCCATTTACTCTACCTCTGAACTGAGTGCAACCAATCTTTGTTTCCTGTTGTACCAAGAAATTGCAGTTGACCCAATACTAAATATCCCTCCTAATGTGCTCTTCATGTCAGATGGAATCCCCACCCAATCTACATTGGTGCAGCCTTGAAGCTTCACTCCCTTTGTCCGTCTGTACCACAACCCAAACTGAGTAGTGCCTCTGATGTATCTCAATACATGCTTTTTCACCTTCCAATACATCTTGGTAGGCCTAACCATCGCTTGACTAAGCTTGTTAACTGCATAACACATATGGTTGTGTGTTCACCAAATACATGAGTGAACCCAAAAGCTGCCTATAAACAATAGCTTCCACTACTTCTCCTAAAGTAGCATTCTCCTTCCTCCAGTTACTAGCTAGAGGAGTCTCCATGGGTTTACTGCTCTTTATGCAGAATCTCTTGAGTATCTCATTAGCATACTTTCCTTGAGAAACAAACAACTCCCCATCTCACTGCCATACCTCCATGTCAAGAAAGTAATGCATGAGCCCCATGTCCTTCATCTCAAACTCTCTTGCAAGATCCTCCTTGCAAGATTTGATTGGCTTCTCCTCACATGTCAGTATAATATCATTTACATAAAGTACAATGATCAACAGCTTACCTTCCACCACTATGTGATACAGGTCCACATCTACTTCACAATTTGTGAAGCCCAACCCAGTGAAGTAGTTATCTATCCTGGTGTACCAAGCAAGAGGTGCTTGCTTCAGCCCATACAACTCTCTCTTGAGTTGGCACACATGCGACTCATGGTCCAAGGTTTCAAAACCTTTAGGCTTCTCTATGTACACCTCTTCCTCAATCATGCCATTGAGGAAGGAAGTCTTCACATCCATATGTTGGATACTCTAACCCATCTGTGCTGATAGTGCCAAAATAGATCTAATTGATGAGTACCTTGCAACAGGAGAAAAGGTCTCATCATAGTCAATCCCCTCTGCCTGGAGAAGCCAAGGACCACAAATTTGGCCTTATGCTTCTCAACACCACCATCTGTAGGTTTCTTTACCTTGTAAAGCCAACTCGAGCTCACAAATGACCTGTCCTCTAGCCTCTGGACCACATCCCAATTTTTTTTTTAAACTATGGAGTCATAGTCCTCCACCATTGCATCAACCCAAACTGGCTGCTGCACTACTTCCTGAAAGGAAGATGGCTCTGTCACAACACATGCACCTATATGTGCCATGTATCTAGTGTACCTCTTCAGTGACCTCCTCTATCTGTGCTAAGAAGAGGGTGCTCCCACATTCTCCTGTGCATCATCCAACAATCTGTCAGCCTCTCTAGTGTGCTTTCTTCCCTTTCTGGAAGACTCTGCCTTAGTGGATGTCTCCACTCCCGGAACCTCTACATGTGGCTGCTCCACATCATTCTGAGGCTCCTCAAATTTAGGAACTAAAATTTCCTTTTTCGCATGTAGCTCAAGCTCCCTCTCAAGGGATACTCACATGGCCTTCTCCTCATTGAACCTGATATGCCTGCGAACCATTGTCATCTGACTGGTTTGCATGTACACCCGATAATTGTGGGGAGTATCAGTGTACCCAAAAAATATCCCCAACTTTGTTTTTGGCTCAAGATTCTTCCATGCATATTTGGTCACATGGTAATAAACCGATGACCCAAAATCCTGAAGTGACCAACATTTTGCCTCTTACCGGAATAAGCTTCCTTTGGTGTTTCACTCTTAAGTATCCTATGTGGGCTATAGTTCTGAACATAAACCATTTTGTTGCATACCTCAGCCCACAAGTGTAGTGGTAGGCCCTGATCATGCAACATTTCCCTTTGTGCCCCTACTATGCTCCTATTCTTCCTCTTGGCAATCCCATTCGATTGAGGGTTATGAGGTGTCATCAACTCTCGATTTATCCCTTCCACTGCACAGAAGTTATTAAACTCATTGGGGACATATTCTCCATCATTATCACTCTGTAGAGCTTTAACCTTCTTTCCCGACTCTTTCCTAACCAATGCTTTGAATTCACAAAACTTTGTGAATGTCTGATCCTTTCTCTGCATGAAAAATGTCCAGCATTTACGAGAATAGTCATCTACAAATATAAAATAATACATGTGTTTTGGTGCTGGATACTATCGAGAATGGTCCACACACATCTGAATGGACTCTCTCCAGACTACACTCTGCTCGTGTGTCTCTATCTCCAAAGGAAGACTTGGTGTATTTTCCCAAAGTACAACCCTTGCATTTATCAACTTTCTCAATCGTACCTTTGGGAAGACTAGTAGAAATTTGTTGTAATATCTTCAAAGCCCCATGATGCAATTGGCCCAATTGACTATGCCACAACTCGTTGACATCTTTGCTCAACATCTTTTTTGCTTTTGAACTCAAAGCAACACAATCCTATACCTCTATCTTATAGAGATTCTAAACTCGAATCCTTTCTTATTTACTTGACCTGTGGCTATGTGTAGAAGGAATGCCTTTCCTTTTGAAAATATAACATCATATTCTCTATCCTCAAGCATGGAAACAAATACCAAGTTCTTCGTTAGATTAGTTACATGCATAGCATTCTTCAAGTTCAGAGGATCCCCATGCTCCCTCTGAAAGGTTATAGTGTCAATACTGGCAACGCTATGCTTCCAATCATCACCCATCTCGATATGCATTTGGAGATCCTTCAGCTCAAGGTCACTGAATAACTCCTTATTTCCAGTAATGTGGAATGAAGCCCCACTGTCAAAGTACCAAACACTAACCATCATTGAAGGCACCATGCATTCAATGAGGGAAAATTCCAATTCGAATAGGGAGTCTAAAGCCTCACTCGCCGCTCCTCCTGAGGACTTCTCCTTGGGCTTCTTCAATGGACAATTTGTAGCAAAGTGACCCATATTGTGACAATGAAAGCATTTAACTTTTGTCATGTCCTTATTCTTACCTCCATGATAAGAATGTGATTTGGAACAAGAAATTTTACCTTTCCCCTTCCTTGCCTTAATCATTAAGGAAAATTTCTCTTCATCATCAGTCTTTGATGAAGTGCCATCCCTGGTGTTCCTCTTGATCTCATCATATATCAAATCTGACCATAGTTGTTCCCAATCTAGCAGCTTCTACCGACTATTGACAGAGTCCTAATAACTATGCCAACCCTTTGGGAGTCTAAGAAGAGCAAGTCTCACCATATCCTCCTCAGCAATTGTGATTCCAACACTTCCAAGTTCATCCCAACATTGAGTGAACATGGTCAAGTACTTTGGAATCATCTTGCCTTTCTCCATCTTGATTTTACGAAGTTTATCCTTCACTGTCAACTTCCATTGATCACTGCTATTCTGATACAAGTCTGTCAGTGTTTTCCACATAGCATGTAGAGATTGCTTCCCATGAGGACTTGAGACAAGGTGGTCTCGAACTCCCTCAAGGATTATCCACCTTGCCTTCACGACACACCTCTTCCAATCGGCCAAGTTCTGTGCATCTGTAGCTATTGGCTTGGGGAATTCTTGATCAATGAATTTCTTCAAGCCATTATCTTCTAGCACAACCTCCATCCTGTCCCCTAGGCTATAAAATTTGAGCTCCCTTTCAAGGAATACTCAAGCCTCAACCCATGGAATAACATCCGTTGATCCTGAAGTATGTATAAAAATTCGACTTTCACCTATAACCCAGAAACACAAAACTTGAAATCTGCTCTAGGGAGCCGATTTTAAATCAGCGATATCTCCCTCATCCGAGCTCTGATTCCCCTGATTTTGTTTTTTTAATTTGGAAAACCTTTCCCAATGAATCCAAATATGCAATTTGTTTTTGAAATTTTTGTACATAAATTCTCAGAACTTCTCTGCAAACTCTTGGCCCAAGAAATAATCATGCTCCGGTACCATGTAGAAAAACCTATAGATTTGCAAGCTTATGTAATCTACTAAAACAAGAGACAAGAATATACTTCTACTCTTTACAACAGAAGCCCATAAACATCAAGCAAACAATAATCAATATTGGAAGAGAATCAAAGGCACATAACACAATAAATATCCAGGGAAAGCCACAACTCAAAACCCCACTATCTGTTTTGTATTAATCAAGAAAATCAAGATGAAATTACAATGCTTTTTGTCTCTAGAACAATCCCAACATTCAGCAAATTCAATCTCCAACTCATCTTACCCAATTCACAAGCTCTCCAAGTCTCTATTCCAATGTGTAATTCCTATGGAGAATAGCTTGTATTTGAAAGGGAAATAAAGCCTCTAAAAATAACACAATCCCTCAAGGATCAGTTCTTGATTGCATGCATTGTCAGTGAAAGTCAAAAAAATATAAAATAAATAGTACAATGTCCGTGCACTCTAGTCTCAATTGGGTCTTTCTTAGAATCAACAAGCATGAGTTTTTGATGGTGGAACCTTCAGTTAACTAGAGTAGCACTAATTAGGTCACTAGTGTCCCAACCGACTGTTTACTCACTATTAGTTCCTGAAACTGATTGGAACTAATTTAACTGGACTTAACTGAATAAAATGAGTTAACTAATTACAACTCATTCATAACTCATCCTTAACATCTATAAGTTAGAACATATACATGTCTTCTAAAAGACTTCTAGTTCAAATTTCCTAAACTAATTAACTTAACTAAACTTAATTAATTATTTTCAAATTGCTATCAGAAAATAATTCTATTTAATCACATTTTAATTCAAGGACAAATTAAACTAGAATTTCTTGTTTCCATTTCTCAACAAAAAGGATGAAGTTGTCCTATTATTTCATATATCTTGGCATGTATATATACAACACGTAATTATGCTCTATTCCTAATTGAACAATATTTGTTCCTTAGAGTTAAGGCTATACAATGTAGCCTGTGTTATGAATTGACGAGTGTTCTAGATTTCATCATTTTTTTTCATAAGCATGATGAGAAATCAATGTATCTACTATGTGAACTCTTCATGCATTAATTCCTTTGCAGAACATATAAATGAAAATATTGTTCAATTTTTTGGATATTTCCAACTTCAAGATTTTATATTTTGCACTAAATCAAATAAATTGGAGGAAGCTTATCACACATTTCAACGAAGAGAACATAATCTTGATCTATGGGTTATAGATGAGCCAGAGGATCCCTTTGCTACACTTCGATGCCACAATTCCTTTGTAGAGCAGCCTTTTGTTGTTTCGTCACTTGATAAGATTCATGACACAGTATTAAACTTAGGATGGGAATGACAGGAAGGGATTAAGGACGAGGCTATCAATGGAGCTAAATTGGGATGGAAAGTGTAATCCAAAGAAATTAAAAATAGGGAACCTTTTGTTCTATACAATTTTCAACAAGCTATTTCCAGAGTACATGATTATGTTAATATTGTATTAGAATATGTAATGAAATTGATGGGATGTAGGTATGATTTAGTGTCCTCAACTTAATATTGATCTCATTATCAATTGTCAGAGGCAAGTAAGTATGTGGCTTTCTAGGAAATTAAAAATAGGAGTGGATTGAGGCTTAGAGGAGAAGAAGCCTATGTAGCCTACACCATAATTGCCCCACATGGTAATTATTTATTTTCATGAGGACATGCAAAAAGGTCAGTTGGGTGGTGATGTTGGGCCTCAAAATTGTCATGATTTCCTTATCCTATTCTTTAGTTTTAATGTTGTTTTCTTGTATTTTTCTCATATTTATGATATATTAATTGGCATAATATAAGAGTTAGAAGGAATTATTTTACTTTTATTATTTTCCTTCTAGATGTGTTAGTTTGATTATAAAAGCACTAATTATTCATTGTTGAAGCCTCATTATGAATAGGGATTTTGCGACATATAAGGGGCAGTGGATACTTGATGTTGTTTTGACACTATCCATGGTAAAATCGAGATGGTTTGATGTTGTTTCCAACTAACTATAGCAGATCAAGCGAGGCTGACTCTTATTTAAGAAAAATATGTTAGGGACAAAGCCCTTGATTTTCTTGTCTGGGCAATATTAAGTCTATTTTTAACTAAAAAAGAGCATCATTAGAATCTTTAGATTCTCTGGATCACTCTTTGTTGAAATGTTTACTATTTTATCTCCCTTGACTATAGTATAAAGACATAGGGCTTGTGGCTTGAAAAAGGAGCTTTTGTAACTTTTTCATTTATCAGATAGACTTGCTAAAAAGTGTTGATTGTAATTGTTTGAATAATATAATGCAATTTTTTCATTGTTGAGAATTAATCTGTTGTCGTGATATTTTCTAAAAGGAAATTTGACTTCAATAGTTCGTGTCCACTCTTGGATGAGGCATTGTCTTCACTTGTAGTATTAAGTTCACGTTTCATCTTCGTTCATCGATCATGTATTTCAGGTATCTAGAAGATTAATTGTATGTCATGTGATTCCTTTGAGTAAATATAACATTGATAGTTATAATATTGATTTTCATATGTTGTTTCTTTAGAAGTTGATTTGTAATCGCTATTGCTTTACTGCTATTTTCTAGAGGTTATCTCTTAACTATTGGTTGTTTAACGTTAGTATTGTTTTTCCTCCTGCTATTTATTCTTTCCTGTTTCATGAATACAGTTTTCTAGCATTGTTCATTTAATCTTTCAATTACTTTTTCTTAAGTAGCAACTTAACATTATACAAATCTTATTGTTTCCTAACTAGGGGTAATCAAAATTCAATGCTTTTGAGTGGTTTTTGGAGAATATGGTTTACCTAAAGATGGATCTTTTGAATGCATGCTTTAATGTTTGACTATTTTTGTTCTAGTTAATTTTCTTTCTGTTAAAAAAATAGTTAGCATTACTTTTAGAACCATCTCTTGCATATACTTTGCAGACAACCTTGAAATAAACAGATGAATCCTCGGATTGATAATTTGATGTGTGATAGTTAGTTTATCCTTAAGAACAACTAATTGTGCCAACAATTTCCACTTGTAGTAGGCTCCAACTTGATTGAGGTCCCAACTTCAAAATAATGCAACCGATTATTCACTGTATACAAACTTTATTGAGGCTCCAACCTGGATGATGAGCGGGCTCCAACCTGCTCTAGGCTCCAACCTCAGTGATGAGTGAGCTCCAACCTACTTTAAAATCCAGCTTGATTCAGGCTCCAACCTTAGCGGATGAACCCACCTCCTTATTCAACTACTTGTGGACCTTTATTACATATCATTTCGAAACATGATCCATTATGATCATCTATCACTACATAAAAATAAATATGTAAACACAATCATAACGTGCAACCACTGTCATAACCTACAACCATTATCACTGTAATAATTTCCACTAAAACTATCACAAAATGCCATGTAAACCACTATCACTAGCTTCCATGTCGTTGCCCATACTCTATGTCAGCTTATCCATCAATCTAGTCATACAAGCCCCTTGTTATAACTTGTTTTCATCGTGTACCCAAAGTTAATTAAACCTACTCATAGACCCTCAAAACATGCAAAAGAGATTATGTCCATCAAACAAGTGTTAACAAGACATTACATAACCTTGGTTACATCCATCAAACAAGTGTTAACAAGAAATTACATAACCTTGATCACAAAACTTCCTTGGGAATCCAATTTGGATCAATATTTCCTTATATTAAATTAAGCACTCTGTAAAATGTCCCATTCTGGGAACACTTCTACAATCTCTTTAGGTTCCAACACCAATGCGATAGAAAGGAAACCTCTAGTTTACTAATTGTTCCACAAAGGACATCTAGTGATATAAAAAAATGCGTTCACTTGATTATTGTCAATATTTGAACCATAGTCTTGACCAATACAACATAGTTGCGCCACCAACCGAGCTATGTTTGAAGCTTGCAAGGCAAAGCCTCCGACTTTTTAATGACTATGATATGAGATCACAATGAGGGTAGGGCCCTCCTGCCAAAAATTGTTACCTTTTGTCATCCTATGTGCCCACATATGTTACTCTGCTCAAACGATGACGTGGAATCCACTATGGTTAAAACCATTTATCTATGTGTGAATCATAATGTGGCCATAATTGAGGTTGATTATATGAGTTTGAATCATGATCAAAATCACCAAGCCTCTTCACTATTCTGTGAAACTAAATATAACTTCAAATGAATTTCTCCACCGAGATTGAGTCTACCGATATATCAATTGATCGCTTTATTGTTTGAATGAGCAACTTGGGAAAATATTTATAGTGGTATGTCATCCGAAGATTGTGGAGGGATGACCCAAGGGCCGATGGATTCGTCCTATATAATATGGCCAACATCCATTAAATTTCATGCTATGTAATAGAGGGCTAGGCCCTTCCGTTGCGAATTTGATTCAATGGATGTCATATAACATTATTTTCGCCATACAACCATTCAGTAAAAATAGAGCTAGTTCGACCATGTGACCTCAACATAGTACCATACAACCATTACTTTCACCATATGATAGAGGTTGGTGCCACAATGTGATCACACTCTCTTTAGCGGTTATAATTTGGCCTCTTAAACTCAACACCTTGGTCACATGTGACGAAGACCTATGACCAGGTCCATAGGGGAAACTAGAAGATTACATGATCATGTCACCATGATATCATCATGCCACATGGCAGCCTATGAGGGGTTCCATGTGCCATCCATTTTTAACATTTCCACTAACCAAAACTTGTCATTTGTCGTTGCCACATGGAATCTTCTCGTGAGGCCATGTCATCATGTTGATATCAACAAGTGACATGTCATCTATATGTACAAAGAGCCTATGATATTTATCCATGTACCAATGAATATAAGCATGCCACATCTCACCCTTAGGGAGGTGATGGTGACAGATAACTATCATGGAAGTTGTGTTTAAGAATTTCCAGCTTAGTCACATTAGACATTTCTATTGCCAATGTTTCGAGCTAGCATGTGTGACTCATCCTTAAGATAGAGATTTGAAATCTGATAATGTGTTGTGGGATAAATAGGTTAGAGAATTAAGGTCAAGAAGGAGAAGAGAAAATCTCCTCTCCTTTCTGACCCTGCTTACGTCTCTTGTCCTTTCTGACCCTACTTCTCTCACCTATTTATCCCTCAATGCACGAAAAAATTTCATATCATTGTCCCAAGGATGAGCCACACTTGCTAGCTTGGAACATCGATAATAAAAATGTTTAATGTGAGAAATCTATAAATTCTTAAACATAATTACTCTTCTCAAAAAATCCTTTGATATGATATCATGCAAGTTGTCATGTCATATGCCTTAATGTTTCTTCATCTATTGGTTAGATGCGTTAGATATTTGAAATATGCATGATCTTTCATGGGGTTAAATGTCATTCAAATTCTATTGAGATCAACAGTTGATTGGGTCAATGGACTATGGATGCACTCGAAAGATGCGCACTCTTGAACATATCGATATTTTGGGTTTTCCCCCTATAGTTTGGGCCTCCAACTAGAGTTGATTTTCGAATGGCCCTAGCTTCTAATTGGAGAAGAGTTTTTCAAAGCAGTATATACTATTGGAAAGATATCGATAAGACCTACACAACCATACTATTTAATGATCATTAGGACACCATAAATAGTTGTCATGTATTTCAACAATCATTTTCTCTTTTAACATCATGCATTAGGGGCCATATATTATACCTGTGTTTATTATCACAAGTCTACAAGGAAGCTATTAGATGTTGCATGGAAAATGTTAGGGAACCAGCTCAGAAAAAGATAGAAAAGATATATCAACACCTTATAATTCAACCTCTTCGAGGGGGAAACCTCATTTACATTACACAAATTAACAATTCTTGGATGATACAAATGACTAAACTTCCCTTCTATATATATGAGTCTAAGGGGTCACAATATAATGAAGCCAACATAACAGTAATATCATAAGGCTACAACAATAACAATAATGGGTTTCTATGGGGCACACTAATAACAATATGGGGACAATTAGGGGCACAATAATAATAAGGGATACAATGACAATAGTAATGGGGGAATCACTAGTATTATAGGGACCTAACATGCCCCTCTCCTTCCAAAAATCACTGTCCTCAATGCTTGAGTAGTTCTGGATGCTTATGTATAAAATTCTCATCCTCCCATGTGTAATCTTCAGCGAATAAGTTCTTCCACTTGATGAGATACTCTGAAATTGATCAATTTCGTAGCTGTCGAGTTCTTGTTTTTGTGACTGATTCCAGTTCCAATATGATTTTTCCTTCCTCGTCAAGTTCTGGAAATATTGTTTGAACTAGGAGCTTGTCAGCTATAACCTTCTTTAAACATGAAACATGGAAAACTGGGTGTTCTCGGGAAGCTGCAGGAAGCTCCAATTTGTATGCCATAGTACCAATCTTTTGCAACACCTTGTATAGACCATAATACTTTGGTGATAATTTATTATCCTTCTTAGCTTGCTTTAGGGAAAAATTTTTATATGGTTGTAGCCATAGGAATACCTTGTCACCTACATGAAAACTTCTTTCACTGTGATGTTGATCTTCCTGTTATTTCATTCTATTCTGCACTAATGTGAGGTTATCCTTTAAGAGTTGGATAACTTGTTGTTGATGCTCGATGTGATGTTCCACTACTTGAATCTTAGAATTTTCTCTTAAATATGATGTGATGGATGGTGGATGATATCCATAAAGTGCCATAAATGGGGTCATTTTTTCTACAGCATGGAAGGAAGTGTTATACAACCATTCATCCAGAGACAACCATTTGACCCATTGTCTCTATTTATCATATACAAAGCAGCGAAGATATCCTTCCAAACATTTGTTTACTATCTCAGTTTTCCCATCAGATTGAAGATGTTAAGACGAGCTATGAGCTAACTGAGTACCAAGACAAGAAAATAATTCTATCCAAAAATTTCCAGTGAAAATGGGATCTCTGTCGCTTACAATAATATTTGGGTTTCCATCTATGTTTTGAATTGTTTCCATACATGCAGTAGAAACTGTACTGGCTTTAAATGGATGCGATATTGCACAAAAGTGTGCATATTTGATAAGTCTGTCAACTACCACCATGATGACACTCTTTCCTTCAAACTTTGGTAAACATGTGATAAAATCCATTGAAACTTCCTCCCAACATTGGTTTGGAATGGATAAAGGTTGTAATAGACCTAGGATTTTAATTATTTCAACTTTATTTTGTTGGAAAACCAAACATTCCACCACAAAATTTTGAATATCTGATCTAAGGCCATCCCAAAAAATTCCTTCTCAACCATGTGGTAAGTTTTTAAAAATCTTGAGAGCCCTCCTAAGGGAGAAGTGTGCAATTCCATCAAAATATTTTGTTTGAGTTGGGAATTCTTACATAAGTATAAGCGATCTTTGTACCATAACGAATAATTTTTCCAGCTAAATGTATCAGATGTAATGGGATCTTGTTGTAACTTTTGAATGAGTGCCCACACTTCTTCTTCATTCTTCCATTCATCCCTTGCTTTGTTTATCCAATCTGGTTGGATAATAGAAATTGCACACAACAATGCTTCCACAACCTCATCCTTTATTGAGAGTGCATCTGCCACAACATTTTGCTTCCATTTTTTGTAGATGATTTCAAAGTCATAACACAACATCTTTGTGACCCATTTTTGTTGCTCTTCATAGGATAATATTTTTTCTAAAAATTATTTAAGACTATCATGATCTGTTTTTACCTTGAAGTGTCCTCCCATTAGGTAGGGTTGTCATTTCTTAAGTGCATGTAGTATTGCCAACATTTCCTTCTCATAAATAGCTTTGTGTAAATAATGTCCTTTGATTTGACGACTTTTGAAAGCAATGGGTCTTTCATCTTGCATTAAAACAACACCAAATTCATTTCCTGAAGCATCACATTCCACAATAAAGGTTTTTGTGAAGTCCGGCGTAGCTAAGACTGGTGCTTGGCACATTGTCTCTTTGAGATGTTCGAAGGCCTTTGTTGCTTCTGGAGTCCATCAAAATGCATCTTTCTTCAATAATGTTGTTAGAGGTGCTGCTATCTCCCATAATTCTTAACAAACTTGCGATAATACCCTGTTAGCCCAAGAAATCCTTGCAGATGCTGTTATGAAACCAGCGCACAAAAAGGTAGAAAAGATAGATCAATGCCTTAGAATTTAGCCTCTTCGAGGGGGAAACCTCCTTTACATTAAACAAATGAACAATTCTTGGATGATTCAAAAGGAAAAACCTCCTTTCTATATATAGGAGCCTAAGGGGTCACAATATAACCAAGCCGACCTAACAATAATAATATAAAGGCACAAAAATAACAATAGAGGGATTCTATGGGGCACAATAATAACAATATCAGGACAATAGGGGCACAACAATAACAATAAGGGATATAACAAAAATAGTAATGGGGGAATCACTAGTATTATCGGAACTTAACATGCTCCTCTCCTTCAAAAAAGTGTTGTCCTCAACGCTTGAGTAGTTTTGGATGCTTCTGTATAAAATTTTCATCCTCCCATGTGGAATCTTCAACGGGTAAGTTCTTCCACTTGTTGAGATACTCTGAAATTGATCGATTTCGTAGCTGTCGAGTTCTTTTTTCTTTGAATACTTCAGGGTCCAATATGATTTTTCTTTCCTCATCAAGTTCTGGCAATATTGTTTGAATTGGAAGCTTGTCACCTATAACCTTCTTTAAGCATGATACATGGAAAACTAAGTGCACTCGGGAAGCTGCAGGAAGCTCCAATTTGTATGCCATAGTACATATCTTTTGCAACACCTTGTATGGACCATAATACTTTGGTGATAATTTATTATCTTGTCTTGCTATATTTTCGAAGATAGAATCTGAGGAAGTTAGGGTTTTTGCAGACCCCCGAATTACATTCCAAATAGGTCACCTTGGGAAAATCGTCATAACTTTCGCTCTGAGCATTAGACTAAATTTTCGTAAGAAGTTACAGAAAGAGGATGGACTGTAGTCTATTTGGGTATCATTTTTAGAACCTAAGGTTCAAACAGTGACCTGTGGCAAGTCGTACAAGTTCGCTCTACTGAACCAGTCTATACTCAGGTCATCGTGGGATATTTGGCATAAATCTTCATTGGAGAATCCAATCTCGATCAGACTTGCGGGGTTAGAAATATTACTTAGAGTGTTACCACGAAAGAAATTTTAGACTCGGAAGATCAAAAATTATAGAGATACATCAGATTCAATATTGAGCTCCTACAAAGTGAAAAAAGGTGTGTAGTTTTTTTTAAATTTTTGCATAAGCTTGGTTTGAAAAATTAGTTTGAAGGAATTAAAAGGGAATAGAGAAGCATTATTATCGGTAATTGATGCCTCGAAGAAAGAAAATGGAAACACCTAGTAAGCAACCTCAAATCTCTAGCATGACTCATGAAGAAGAGGAAGAAATGTGACATGATATATCAAAATTACGAGACCAAGTGCAACAAATTTTACTCGAGCAAAAACTAACGGAAAATAAGTTGGATGGTTCAAAGAAAGACGTAGAAGCTAAGATGGATGGTTTAAATAATGGTGTGGAAGCTAATATGGATGGTTTAAATAAAGGCGTAGGAGCTAAGATGAATGACGTGGAAGCTAATATGGACGGTTTGGAAGCTAAGATGGACGACATGGAAGCTAAGATGGATGGCGTGGAAGCTAAGATGGATGATTTAAAGAAATGCATGGAATATTTGCAAACAAATTTGAGAAAGTTTCTACAGGAAATGCTTACTAATGGCGAAAGTGTAGTAAAGGAAAATCATGATTAGAACAAAATAAATGTTAATCATGATTTCATAGACTCTAACATTGGATCGAAGAACCGCCATGTTCCAAAGATCGATATGAGGAAGTTTGATGGCAAGGATCATGGACATGGATACTACAGATGGAGCAAATTTTCGATCTCCATAATGTGCAGAACACACAAAAGGTACGCGTTGCAACTTTATATTTGGAACCAAATCAATTTGTATGGTATCGATGGATTTTATCTCGTAAATAAATTGTCACTTGGGCTATTTTTATGAATGAAATGATAGCACATTATGAGGAAAAAAAAAGAAACACTTTTTTTAGCCAATTGATGAATCTCAAACAAAAGGGTTCAATGATGGAGCACATTTAGGACTTCTAAAAATTGAATATAAGTGTAAAAGATATTCTAGAGGAGCATAGGATTGATGTGTTCATAGCGACTTTAAAAGATAACATCAAACATGAGGTTCACCTTTGCGAACCAGATTCATTAGAGAAGGAATTCAGGTTGGAAAGAAAAATGGAAAGAAAAATTATGGCAACAAGGAAGCATACCACTCACAATCATAAAGATGGAGGTGTTACTGCCCCTAGCCATCCACAACCTACAAGGCTGACACCACAAAAATTGGAAGAAAAAAGAGCAAAAGGGATTTGTTACAGTTGTGATAGCAAATACACTAAAGGTCATAAGTGTGCTGAGAAGAAATTATTTTTCATAGATTGTGAAGAGGAGGAAGAAAACGAACAAGAAACATCAAAAGAAGAGGATATACACCAGGAAAAAACCCTAGAAAAATAAGAAATGAAGCTGACCATATATTGTAATGCATTGGCTGGAATTACCACTCCTCAAACTATCAAGATAGAAGGGAATATCAATAAGAAAAAGGTAATAGTGTTGATTGATTTAGGAAGTACCCAAAATTTTATTCATTGTAAGATAGCAAAGGAATTGAATTGCTTCCTATATCCAGCACCAGAGTGTCAAGTGATGGTTGCAAGTGGACGAACCATAAATTGCTAAGGAAAGTGCCATAATATAAAGCTATCCATGGGAGAATATGTATTGAATAGCCCAATGCTTTCCATTCCAATGGGTGTTGCTGATCTTGTACTAGGAGTCCAATGGCTACAATCCTTGGGTACAATAGATTGTAATTTTCAAGAACGATTCATGAAATTCTCTTCATAAGGAAAGGAAGTTGAATTAAGGGGTATAACAGGGAAACCCGGAAAGATAATTAGCTCTAATGGAATGACAAAGCTTCTAAAGAAAGAACAATGAGGCATAATTGCATAATTATGTTCACTAGAGGTTCCCACATCGAAATCATCGATTTCTCTAGATCTCAAAAAAGTCTTGGGCAATCATTCCAAGGTATTTGAGACTCCCAAAGGCCTCACAACTATTCATGATCATGATCATGCTATTAATTTGATTCCATGAAGTGTTCCTCCAAACATCATGCCTTACAGATATCCCTATGTCCAAAAGAGTAAAATTGAATGTATGGTTGCATAATTGCTAGAGGTTGGTATAATTCAACCTAGTCAAAGTTCTTTCTCTGCTCCAGTAGTATTGGTTCACAAGAAGGATGGGTTGTGGCGCATGTGTCTAGATTATAGGGAGCTCAACAAGCTTACCATTAAAGATAAATTTCCCATTCCTGTCATTCATGAATTATTGGATGAATTGCATGGATCAATTTACTTCACTTAGTTGGATATTCGTTCAGGATGTCATCAAATCAGAATGAAGACTGAAGACATTCCAAAAACATTATTGTTGGCTTGTTGGGGCCTGACCTAGGTTCGGAGGTGATTTAGCCAAACAAGTCCCTGTACTAATGGCCCTTTCGGAAACAGTCCGCGGAGCACGGACTGAGGTCTCACCCGAAGTAGTATGGGAGGGTGCTAGAACTAGGTTTCCACACTCTAAAGATGTTTGATGAGTTCAAGTGGTTCGAGGTTCGACCCAGTGCGCACGTTTCTACACGCACTTTCCAGTACTTCGCAGCATGAGATGCTACCTTCGCGCAACCCTACTCGAGGGCCGAACACTGTTATTACCCAAGTCCTTACTAGTAATCCATTATGAGTTGATTAACTTAGCTTATTTGTATGCTTTCGGTTATACTTAACAATATTCACAATTCATACAAGTGCGTGCAGTAAATAAATAGTATAATTGCAATTCATATCCAACAGATAATAACTCAAGAACAGATACATAGAATTAAGATAAAAATTCTCTTTATTATTCTCTTCCTTTGGTTACAGACTCGACTCCGCCCTGTGCACTCAGCTACAGGGGTCCGTGCACTCAGTTGCGGACTCTACTAGGCCTCTGCACACTCAGCTGTAGAGCCTTTTCCTACTCTACGACACACTTAGACTCTTGCTCTATGCTTCTACTTCACTATCTCATCGATCCATGTCTCTTTACAACTTAGAGCCTCACTCTATTTATACAATCCCATGGTCCAGTAGGCTGACATTACATCCAGAACTAGGGTGGACAACCCTATGACTCTAACATACATTTCGTGCCTGCAGTTTGTGGAGCTTTATAACCATATCAAGTACAAACTTGGGCTTTGAGCCAAAAAACATGCCGTGGGGGGATTGTGTGCCCAATAGGTCCCCAACACAAACGTCATGACTCGCCCTCGAGTCACTCTGTCGGCGTGGAGATCTTGGCGCAGAGTCCCTCCAACTATTCTTGAATGGTATTGATGTCCGTAGCTCACTGAGATGCTGCTTTCTAAACCTGTTGCATCCATTCTTTTGAGACCTCTGTGTCCGACGTGCTTCCCTTCATTTGCACGTGCATCCCCTGTATGTCCATGAGATTTCCTTCGATATTCACCGTGATCGTGAAGGCCTCATCAATCCATGGTTGAACACGTGCTTTGATAACTGCCTCCTTATGTCGCGCGACGTCCACCTACTCCTTTAGTGCCCTAGCTTGTTGCATCCTTGCAAGCCACTGAGTGAGGACGACTCTCTGTGTAGTTCCTTGGACACTGTCGTATTACTGTTGGAGTTATCGCGCCTCTGTCTCCAGGTGCTATAGTTACAGTATAATTTGGCCTCAAGTCACACATTCCATCGTGAATAGTGACCTCAACAGTCACTTCCTAGCCAACCCACGCAGCAGTGCGGCCCTCCGTGCACGGTCACAAACCTTGTGACATTCTACTTCTGTTCACATCTCCCATATCATGCAGCTCCCACGTAGAATAGTTTATAGTCCAATGCTCCCTTTCAACTGCCTGGAGCGCTAAGACTATTCTTTCTATGGCTAGTCAGCTAGTTGCACCACTTGTGTGGGGCTCCATCCCGTCCTCCACCATGGTTCGCAGAGAATCCCCACCTTCCATTGTTGTGATCTACATGACACACTTTACTACTTGCAACGTGCTACCCTGGTCACTACGTTTGGCGATATGCAGTCCAATCCAAGGCACCAGACTAACTAGTTCACAACGATAGTCCTCCAACTTTTCAGTAAGATCGTACGCAACTTGCCTTACCATCCTCGGTTTTTCGACGAGAAATGCTTCCTTTATTTCGTCTTCCAGCTTCTTGACCTTTGCGTCCATCAAAGCATGTTTCTCCCTTAGCCGTACCCGATCTTTTTCAAGTTCGCAGAGTCTAAAGTTTCCCTGTTGGATTTCTTCCTCAATTCCTATATGTTCTGTTTCTCGTAGCTGTGTGATTTATTCATCCTGGGCTTCACGGACCGTCGTATCTATAGGTGTTGTTATGCATGGACTCAGCTTTGTATGCTCCATAAGGATTATAGCCCGTGCTTTACACTTCTGCTTCGGAACTGCTTGCATATTCAGGGTTTTTCACATGGTCCTATAAGCTCATAGAACTGCTGGTACGCACAGGTCCCAGTCAGTGTGTCTCAAATGGTGGACGTTGTTCAGCACTTCGCACACCTTGTCAAAGGCTTCCCCACAGATAATTTCTGGTGCGCTTTGTCTTATCGTACTTCGTCAGTCGCGCACTTGTCTTGCCCACTCCTGCTTATCAGTCTTGTTTCCTATCACGGGGACAGTGTACGTTCGTGTAGGCTGCTACCATATGCCTATACCCATATGGAAAGGTGGGCATGCAGGATGTTTTCTCCATCATGCCCATCTCCCATCCACATATGAGGCTTCCCAAAGTGTAGGCACATCATCTTTCTGCATCCACAACAATCCTCGAAACTCCGTTGGTGCATACCCCACCATTTTTTGGACATAGTGTGCAATTCCCATTTCAAAGCATTGAACCGCTGTTATTCTGGAAATTCTTATTCAAATTGATTCAGGAAATCATCTACCACTGTCAACCCGTCATACATAGGCAGATCCCTTTCCTTTGTTGCTACACATCGTAGTGACTTTATCATCATGTTGCAATTGAGTTTGGTTATCTCGTGTAATCGATTCTTCCATCCTTCTATTTCCTCGTTTGAATCCTAAGTGCAGGAGCTTTCACGCTCCCACGAGATTCTACCATCTACTGTTGGATTCACCCAATCCCGCTCTCGCGCAGTTATCTTGTAGATACGGTTGAGATCGTCATCATTGTCATCATCACACACTGGTACTGTATAGTCCGCTCCTTCTGCGAGGTCTAGAGGTACCACTACACGTAGTGACTTTTTCTAAAAAATCATCTTGCGCTTCTTCAGATTTATCACTCAGTTCGTATCAGTGGCACAATATATTCCTAATATCGCAGGATAGGGATTGCTGTCATCAACAATCTCTATCACTTTGAAGTCTGCAAGTGCGCTCACACCTTCTATATCCACCGTTACTCCCTGCAATCTTCCCATGGGTAGTATCTTTTGCTGGTTCACCATTCGCAATTGAATAGGAGACCACTGTAACGTGGGATTGCCCATGCACTCCCATGTCTGCTTTGGCAGTACATTCGCGTCCGATCCTAGATCCAAAATTACTTGATCCATTTCATACTCCACGATTTGCGTAGTCAATCTCATTTCCCTTCCTGTTCGCAATGTGTGCTTCTCGAGCTTCCAGACTACGCGCGGTATTCCTAACCCAATGCACCTAGTGATATGTTCTTGTAGTCCCTTCACAGCCTTGTTGTCACGCAACAACTTCATCCATGTCTCCAGAAAGGTAGTGAGGATTGAGGGATCCTTCTTCGGTTTTAGTTGATCCTTACTACCTTAAGTGGAGGCCTACGCGAAGCTCTTCTTAGCTTCCATTAATGTCTCCTTCGCACGCTCCAAATCAAATTCAGGTTCCTTTGTGGGAGCCTTACAAACCCACGCACTTTCTTCAAGCCGCTTTCCCTTGTCATCTCCCATCATGATACCACTTCGAAGCATGATGCTTACATTCATGTCCTCTTCGCGTGGCTTAGACCTCATCATTTGTAGATTCTCAATCGGCGGAGGCTAGAGTATTCCTTTATCAAGCAACCTCACTATCAGTGTAGGGCAGTCCTCCGTCTCATGATCAAATTGGGTACAATATAAACATGATGCTCTCACTGGATTTGTACAATCGCGAGCATAATGCCCTGGCCCTCTGCAATTGTAACAAATCAGCTGTCTGCAACCCCTTCTTGGTCCCATTCCACCTTGACGCCATTTGTGCCCCTGAAATCCAGTGCGCGCCATCACATTTTGATCAAGGGCTCGCGTTTCGATCTGCACCCTATAGGTAGGGGTTTTATCCATCATCAGTTCATAACTTCTGCAGGTGCACTCATCATGGCCTACCGACCTGCAAAAATTACAGAACAATTTCTGGGACGTCTGCATATACTTCTGTAGTAGATGACAATTATCCGTAGCATGATTTCCTCCTATCTAACAAATCACGCACCATAATGCAGGTGTTGCACTTGGTCTTGCTTGTGCCTCTGGTCTCAATGGCATTGGACCTCCTCCCACTAAGTAATTCGTGAAGACTGGACAATTGTCCTTGTCATGTCCCTGTCCCTTGCACTTTATGCACCATACCTCCTCGCGCGCCTCTGGGTGAGTTGTCCTATCTTGTTTCAAACTTTGCATTTACAGACATAAATTTTTTAGTTGCGCGTGGATTTGCTGGAGTCTCAGGCCAGGATCTTGTATTGGGGTCCCGTGTAGTATCATTGCAATCTCCAAAGCTTCGGCCTGGGTGAATAACTTCTGCTGCGATAGCACCGTCCTTAGATGCAGCGTTAGCGATGCTACAAACCATGCGCATTGCTGCCCATCCGTCAAGGTCATGTTGGCTTCACAAATCATACCCTTTAGTCTTTGATCCAACTCCTAGGGGGTCTCACCTGGAAGCATAGTGATTTCCTTAAACCCGATAATCGACTGTGTCTCTGATTTTGGCCTGCTAAATTCCTTGTTCAGCACAGCTTGGATATTTGCAATTCCTGTGTTTGGATTTTCATTAGATGCTTAATGTACCATGTCAGTGCACGATCCTGCAACGCACTTACCAGTGTTGTATTCTTTATGTTGTCACCTATGACCCCTTGCGCTTCCTGTACAGCCTTTACTATGAACGAAAATTGGTCTGGATCTTTGTTCCCTACTCCTTTGAATACCAACAATTTTATTGCGCTCGTCGTATGGAACTATGGTGGTGGTGAAGGTGCAGTGGGCGGAGATGGAGGTGATTATGGTGAAATCGGTGGTGGTGTCGGTGGGGGTGGTATGCGCGGAATTCACTGCCTTATTAGATTGATCGTGCTTCTTAGTGAAACTTTCGCCAGCTCTTCCTCGCTTTCTCGCGGAGGTGAAATCAAGGGGCTATTTTCTATTTCTGCGCTACCTTCATTTATATAGATCCTCGCACTTTGCGTAGCCCCAAACATCAATTTATTCACATAACACGCTTTTCACATAGTAGCATTTTAATCCAAGTGTTCAAAGATTTAATGTACTTACCTCGCGGCCCTTTGAGGAAGCATCGTTCCGCCTTGCTGTAGTTGACTGACGTTTGTACTGCGAATTTAGTGATAAAACCTCCTATAATTCTATCGAGCCAATGGTCCACAGCACGCGCGATCTTATCTTCCGATGCTTCTAGTCTGTGCACCAACTCTAGAGTCCACACGATTGGTTTGTTGAGCGTACACCTTCCCTGACTGTCTGCTAACTTCACGATCCACTCGTACAACTCAGAGGGGAAGGATGCAAAGAAAATTTCATTGGTTTCAGTATACAGGTAGCGCTCTAACCACTATTCCTTTGGTACTCGCAGATTCCTGTTTTCCTGCACCACGAACTTGTGAATCTTCCTGTCTAGCCACTCTTCAATTTCTTTCTTTGTCGAATTCCAGTGACACGAAATCAGACATCCCTTATGTAGATCTCGGTGCCAGGAACATAACCATTTGTTGGCTTGTTGGGGCCTAACCCAGGTTCAGAGGTGATTTGGCCAAACAAATCCCTGTGCTACTGGCCCTTTCGGCAACAGTATGCGGAGCGCAGATTGAGGTCTCACTCGAAGAAGTATGGGAGGGTGCTAGAACCAGGTTTCTGCACCCTAGAGATGTCTGATGAGTTCAAGTGATCCGTTCAACTCGGCGCTCACCTTCCTGTACTTCGCAGCCTGAGATGTTGCCTTCACGCAGCCCTACTCGGGGGCCGAACACTATTATTACCCAAGTCCTTACTAGTAATTCAATATTAGTTGATTAAATTAGCTTATTTATATGCTTTTAGTTATATTTAACAATATTCACAATTCATACAAGTGCACGCAGTAAATAAAAAATATAATTTCGATTCATATTCAACAGATAATAACCCAAGAACAGATACACGAAATTAAGATAAAACTTCTCTTTATTATTCTCTTCCTTCGGTTACAGACTCAACTCCACCCTCCAAACTCAGCTGCAAGGGTCCGCTCACTCTGTTCCAGACTCTACTATGCCTCTGTACACTTAGCTGCAGAGCCTTTTCCTACTCTACGACACACTTAGACTCTTTCTCTATGCTTCTACTTCGCTGTCTCATCGATCCATGTATCGTTACAACTTAGAGCCTCACTCTATTTATACAATCCCTCAGAGAATATATGAGGTTAAAGATAGCAAAAATCTCTTGTGGAAAAAAATCTACTTAGCAGCATTGCCTTCAAAAATTGTAGATTATCTAAGACAACAAGATGCTTTTCAGTTGCCTTTTGAATCCTTTTTTTTATTGGGGAGAAATATACAACATCATAACAAAAGTTCTGGTAAGTTTATGCACTAGTATGAAAGTTAATAAATCTCTGCAGAAGATGTTAAGATTACTAGACAGCAAATCCATCTGTAACAAGTATGGTTTTGCTATAGATGACCCCATAGTAAAAAGAAGAAAAGCTAAAAAGAAGGCCAAGAAAGAAAAAAGACAGGAATACAGAAAATATCCATATAGGAAAAGAAAAGGGACCAAGAAAGGATACTATAGATATGTGCCAAAAACACATTACTATGAACCCAAGGATATTCATCTGCAGACAGATAAGAAAGATGAGTGGAATAAATTGATTTGTTGGTTCTGTGGCCAAATTGGACATAAATCCAGTCATTGTCCTTTATCAAAAGAATCTAAGAGAAACAGAAGAAAGAAATCCTTTGAAGTTGCAAAGAAGAAAAGGACAATAAAAACAGAAGGCATGGTGCTAACCCTATGTTATAAATGTTGTTCTAAGAATCACAAATTTGATAATTTTCCAAACATATCATTTAGAGAACATATACAACAACGACAACTCTGTTCAACGTTTGAATCCTCTGAAAGTTCTTCTTCATAATGCTCTGATGAATAATTAAACATGCATATGAATGAATGTGATTACACTGATTCAGACAACTGTCAGTGTGAATGAAGCACTGAATCAGAAATCTCATATGATGAAGACCATGTTTCTCAGCCAAAGGAGAAGGTTCTCATGGCACAAACCATGGACGATGCATAAACAAAGTTACTTGCCCAGATTAGAACATTGGGAGAAGGAGAAATGAAGGAAAAGTTACTAGAAAATTTTCTAAGCACAATGCACAAAAATCAAGGGAGAAGTAGCAAGACTTCCTCTAAAAATGAACCACAGGAATTATTCATTGATGCCTCATTTGAAATAAATACAAGATATTTCCAAAGAAGACAAAAAAACTCTAAGACCAAAGCCCTCACATTAGGAGAAGTCAACCAAGAGATTCATCATCTCAAAAAAGAGATTGCCTGTCTAAAAGCACAGGACTCTGAGTTAGAAAAAGGGAAGAAAACTGAGGATACATATGATGAATACTACACTAACCCAAATATTGAAATATTTGAAGGAAAAAAGGATGATATTATAGGATTCACCGACATGAGAGTAATGTCTATCAAGTATCAGCAACATCATGTTATGCTAGATATCTGTATAAATGGTGAAATGTTTTCCCTAAGAACAATTATTGTCTCCAGGGCAAATGTCAATATTCTGAATTCAAAAATAGTACCTGCAAAGTACTGGGTGAAATCCTTTAGACAACTGATACGGTTAGGAAACAAATATTTACTATATGAAGTCCGTCAAGCCTCTATTTTCTTTAAAGAGCATTGCATCAAATTAAAATTTGTTGTTGCAGACATTCCCGTTGACTGCATTTTGGGGAATGTATTTTTCGCAGCTGTGGAGCCACATGGATTAGCCAGATTAAAAAATGGCAAGGCTGGTTATTTTATATATGTACCAAGCTCAGATGGAAAATTACAAACAATCAAGTTACCCTTTGTCTCTACTCCCAGAGTGTCTACTATGGTACAAGCAATGCAACAGATCGAAAAGGCAAAAAATAAAATTGAAGAGCTCAAGGAGCTAAAGACCACCATAAATATAGGAGACTATCTTCAGACTCCTATAATTAAATAAAGGATCTCAACTCTAAGATCATATATAGCAAAAGAATGTTGTGCTAAAGAACCAAATGCATTTTGGCATAGAAAACAACACCGTGTAAAATTTCCCTACAAAGATAAGTATGAAGGGAAACCCTCCAAGAGCATAGCAATCCCTATGAACAAAAAATATAGAGATCTCTGTCAAAAAAAGATACAAAGCCTCTTGGAAAGAAGATTGATTAGAGAATCCAGCAGTCCTTGGAACTAATATGGTTTTTATGTTAATAAACATTCATAACAGTTAAGAGTTATCCCAAGACTGGTCATAAACTATAAACCTCTGAATACTGCCCTCTTAGATGATACTTACCCCATTCCTCACAAAGGAAACTTTTAGCAAGAATAGCAAGGGCTGAAGTATTTTCTAAATTTGATATGAAATTAGGATTTTGGCAGGTGGCTATTAATGAACATGATAAGTTTAAGACTGCTTTCAGTGTCCCAGCAGGACACTATGAATGGAACGTCATGCCTTTCAAACTAAAGCATGCCCTTTCCAAATTCCAGAAGGTTATGGATAATATTTTCAAGCCATATTTTGATTGGTTACTAGTATACATTGATGATATACTTATATTTTCTAAAAACGTCCACGATCACTTTAAACATATCCAGAAATTCGTACAACTTGTCAAAACCAATGGATTGATTCTTAGCAAGAAAAAGATTGAATTATTTTAGACAAGTATCAAGTTTCTTGGCCATACAATTAAAAATGGACAGATCACTCTGCAAAAACATGCTCTAGAATTTGCTGATAAATTTCCAGATATTATCATTGAAAAAAATCAATTACAGATATTCTTGGGATGCTTAAACTATGTAAGCAACTTTTACAAAGATTGTGTGAAAGATAGATTGTTACTCAACAGAAGACTGCAAAAACATCCAGAACCTTGGTCTCAGGCCCACAATGAAGCTGTCAGAAGAATTAAAATGAAGGTAAAAACTCTTCCTATCCTTTATATCATTGATGAAGATTCTTTCAAAATTGTTGAAACAGATGCTAGCAATGAAGGGTGGGGAAGAATATTGATGCAAAAGAAAGAAGGCAAAGAACACATAGTTTAGTTTGTCTTAGGGACTTGGAGCCCACATGAGAAAAAATATTCTACTATAGAAAAAGAGGTCAAAGCAGCATGGAACTACATTGATAAATTTGATATCCATGTGATACAAAAAATGTTTCTCTTAAGAAAAGATGCCTCTACACTAAAGAAAGTCCTTAGTAAAGCTATAAAGAAAGCAGGAGAAGCTAAGTTTGCAAGGTGGCACGCTCTATTTGCAAATTTTGACTTTGAAGTCAAACACATCAAAGGCAAAAATAATTGTCCGCCTGACTTCCTAAGCAGAGAAAATTTAAATCAGAAAGACACTGCCATGGTGATAGTAACAGAATGGGACCCTTCCCAACATATAGAGACTCTGAGAAGTATTTTTGAAACACAAAACTGGGAAGAATATTGTTCCAAATGGAAACCAACATGGCAGCTAAGAATCACAAAAGTGCTTGATGCAAATATGCAACCTCATTCAAATATTCAACACTTAGTACCTGAAAGGAAATTCTACCCCAAAGGTAGAAAATGGATACATGACAAGGTGTATCAGAGGAGTATGATGGCTGCACATTTAGCTAAAGAATCCCTGAGTGAAAATTTTATAGATATCATTGTGATCTGGATAAAAGGAACCAACCAAAGGAGAATCTTCCACAAATATCTTGCCATAAATCGGACCAGATGGATGGGATGGTATGGCATGCCAGAAATGTGGCCACAGGGTAATCCAAGCATTATCTTCTGGGATACCATTTACAACTTTTCATACTACAAAAAGTTGTGGTTGGACATCATGAATGTAGATGGAAAAAAAGAAACGCACTACACAAGAGTGAAATTTGGGGCCATAGGGACCACACAAAGACAACGGCAAGGTGAATGGCTTCAAAAATGGTCGAACGATTTCAGCCTCAACAAGACTGCTATGGATCCTCTTTTCTTCCAGCGTGACTTTCAATATCAATGTGACACTTGTGGATTTTTAATTGAATGCTGGCATTCTCCATGTAAAACTGTTAGAGATGTCAATAATATTCAAGACAGTGAAAGTTTTGGTTATTTTATGAAAATACACCGTGAATGGCTAGTCATGACTAAGATTAAACACCAAATCATCTTAAGAAAGCCTATGATTGTATGAAGAATTTATACAGAGGCTTGGGATTCTTGTACATATTCTCAGTTAAGATTTCCAGGGGCCACACCCCTGGGGGACTAATGGTTCTCGTGGGCTTGTCCTTAAAGCTTCCACAGTGCAATAATGATGTCTAGTCACAAGATTGAATATGACCAGTTTTCTCATGGGCTTCTCTGTTTAAAAGTATCCACTATGCAAAAGCTATTTACAATACAATATTTTCCCTGGGAGTTGTTGAAATCTTCCACAGTGTAACTTAGTACGCAGATTCTTTAGTCACGAGACTCAAAGAACTTCTCTGACTTTTGGTGAGCTTTGAGCCACATCTCTTCGACTGACGAAAGATAGTACTGGATCTGTCTGCCTGACTGTCAGATGTTTGTCCCCTCATTTTCCTATATAAGGAAGGAGTAAGGCTCATTCTAGGCATTCGAACTGTGATTGTGATTTTGGTTATGTTTTTGAGTTTTTGAGTCTGAGGAGGAAGTTATTGCTTCCATATCTTTGGAGTCGGATTTGAGAAGCCTACGCATCAGAGTGAGAGCTCTGGTGATAACCTAAAGTGGCCAAATTCTTAGGTTTTTGAAGTCTGTATGTTCTCGAAAGAATTCAAGTTCTAAGAGAGAGTCTGTGAAAGGTGAGGAAGCCTTCAAATAGCTTCTTGCTTGACAATTTGCAACATCTGATAAATGCCTAAACAGTCTATCTCTGGAAAGGAGCTTCAAAAATTCTCTCTGAATTTGTAAAGAAACTTCTACATAAATATATGAGTATTCATTTTTTGAGCATGATACATTCCACTTGAGTACATTTTTTTCATGTGTTAAAACTGTCTGTTGAGGTAGTATCTGTGAGACAGGAGGTTGGCTCGAGGTTCAAGGGACGTTTGCTGAGGTCTAAGGAACACCAGTCCGTTAAAGGTAGGATGCCATGCGAAGGATGCTAGAGTGTGAAAGTCCAAAGTTTTGTGTAAATGTTTGTGTATTGATCACAGAGAAGAGACTCAACGAGAGCAATCTTCGCGTCTGACGAAGCTTGCTCTCATTGAGTCTCTTCTCTGTGATCAATACACGAACCTTTAAATGAAACTGTACATGAACCTTTGGACTTCCACACTCTAGCGTCCTTCACATGGCCTCCTGCCTTTAACGGACTGGTGCTCCTCAGACCTCGGCGAACCTCCGACGAACCTCAAGGGGACCTCCTATCTCACAGATACTACCTCAACAGATAGTTTTAACACATGAAAAAAAATGTACTCAAGCGGAATGTATCATGCTCATAAAATGGATACTCATATATTTATGCAGAAGTTTCTTTACAAATTCAGAGAGAATTTTTGAAGCTCCTTTCCAAAGATACATTGTTTAGGCATTGATCAGATGTTGTGACTTGTCAAGCAACAAGCTATTTGAAGGCTTCCTGGCCTTTCACAGACTATGTCTTAGAACTTGAATGCTTCCGAGAACATAAAGACTTCAATAACCTAAGGACCTGGCCACTTTAGGTTCTCACCAGAGCTCTCAGTCTGATGCGCAGGCTTCTCAGATCTGACTCTAAAGAGATGGAACAAGAACTTCCTCCTTGGACTCAAAAACTCAAAAACATAACCAAATCAAACTCACACTCTGAATGCCCAGGATGATCCTTACTCCTCCCTTATATAGGAAAATGAGGGGACAAACATCTGACAGTCAGGCAGACGGATTCAATATTATATTTCATTAGTCGAAGAGATGTGGCTCAAAGCTCACTAAAAGTCAAAGAAGTGCTCAGAGTCTCATGACTGAAGAATCTTCGTACTAATTTAAACTGTGGAAGATTTGAACAAAGCCCACGGAAAACATTGTATTGTAAATAAATTTTACATAGTGGATACTTTTAAACAAAAAATCCCACGAGAAAACTAGTCACATTCAGTCTTATGACTAGAAATCATTATTACACTGTGGAAGCTTTAAAGACAAGCCCACGAGAACTATTAGTCCCCCAGGGGTGTGTCCACTGGAAATATTAACTGAGAATATCTACAAGAATCCCAAGACTTTGTATAAATTCTTCACACAATCATAGGATTTTTTAAGACGATTTGGTGTTTAATCGTAGTCATGACTAGCGATTCATGTGTTGGCATTATGATTCAAGTGTTGTCCTTGATGGCAACTCACTCAGAGGCTGGTACAGGTGATGGCAACTTAATCAGAGGACAGATCTTAGTACAGCAGGCCAAGAAAGTTCATACACGCAGGTTCATTAAGCCCAAGTCGCGTATACACGCTAGTTCACTATATACCAAGTCGCGTGTACGCAGGTTCGCTATATACCAAGTAGGGTATACACGCAGTTTCATGAACGGAAAAGAGCGTACATGTTGGAAAGCTTACTTTTGGTCCGTGGTAGTTAGTCCTTGGAATTTGTGCCTATGGTTTTGGACCATGGAGTCTCGACAGACGTGTTGATCCCTAGTATTGAGTTGATGGTATTGGGTTACTATGGTTTTGGACCGTGGTATTGTGAAGGGCCTAAAGCTATATAAGGAGAAAGATCATTAGGCCAAAGAGAGAGTGTGTGAGTGATGAAGATCTGAGGAAGTGTGAGATCCAAGTGCTGGTTATGGGTTGGTGATTTGAACCAAGGTTTCACTCATGTGAAGGATGATGAATGATGGAACGAGATCTCAAGGCTTGGAATGATTATCTTCATATGGTATGACTGTGGATAGACTAGATATATTGACGCATGTTTATTGTTATGATCTGGGTATGTTTTGATGTCTGATATAGCTGCGGAGTTATAAGTTAGAATTTGCAGATCTGTACGCGGGTTGGTTTTGGTAAAAGAGCGTATACACGCAGGTTGGGTTCATCGAAGTAGCGTATACAATGTGAAGTAAGATATTTGAAGATGGAGTCGGATCTGGTTGTTGTTATGTTGTTGTTGACAGGGTTTCAGTGATTCAGTATTGGGTGATTCAGAGATTGATGATGCAGGTTGTACTTCAATGGTGATTGTTTTATGGATCCAGTATGAAAATGTATGAAACGTGGTCCCGGGAAGATCGTAGGCCGGCACCTACGTACTGGTAAACATATCAGCCAGTACAAGAGCCAGGGGGTTGTAGCTCCCTTCCAGGAGCAGCTGGAAAATGAGCAAAGGTTGTAGCCTTCTGTAGGGTTGGCACCTACGTACTAGTAAATGGATCGGCTAGTACAAGAGCTATGAGGGTTGTAGCCCTCTGCAGGTTGTAGCCTGCGTGTTGGTAAAGGACTGCACCAGTACATTGTAAAAGAAGTTTCTTATTAAAGAAGAAAGAGACGAATTGCAGCAGGTGGTTTTCACCCACATTGGGTTTCCACCTTATATCATGGTGTTCATGTGTGTGGCTTTTGTGTGATGATCTGTTCTATTATACTGCACCTGTTTACTGTTAATATGGTTAATAATGTTCTGATGCATTTACTGAAGATAAGCTAACTGAATCATAAGATCTCTGGATATACGCTAGTTGCTTTAGACACAGTAGTGTGTACACGCTGGTTCACTTAACTGAAGTAGCGTATATGTTTCTGAGTATGAAATTGGAAAGGTTTTACTGATCTGATAATACTGATTCACCCCCCCCCCCCCTCTCAGTATTATTTCCAACAATTGGTATCAGAGCAGGTCCTTCAGAGAAGCTTGATCGCTTGAAGGAGATTCGTAGAACAATGGGGAACAATGACAACCTGCCGTTGAATGGAAGCAAGAATTCAGATCCTGAATCACCTCAGAATGAAGATGGACAAGCAAATGAAGCATCAGATCAAACCATAGATCAGCAAGATCTACCTAGCAAAAAGGAGAATGCCCTCAAAGAAGAAATCATCAGATTAGAAGATCAGTTGGAATGTGCCTCCAGAATTCGACAAATGCTGCTAACGCTGAATAAAGAGCAAGAAAACGAGATCCTCAAACTAAGGCATCAGTTGGATGAAGGAAGGAAAGCTGAAGAGACCTTGAAGAAGCAATGTCTGGAAAAAGAAGAACAACATCAAGTTGAGGTAAATATCTTGAAAAGTAAATTAGAAGAAAAGGATAAACTATTACGATTTCAAGATAGTACTAAGATCTTGGATGATATTCTTAGTAGTCAAAGGTCCCCTGCTATCAAAACTGGTCTTGGTTTTCATGAGTCTATTGAAGGTGAATATGGTTCACAAAGTAAGACAAGAAACTCTAATGCAAAATCTGAAAGGCTCTACAAGGAGATGAAAGGACAACTCCATCAACAATCAAGGAAAGAGACTCCTCAAAGAAAATCTTTTACTCCTCCCATGAATAATGTTGAATGCCATGTATGTCATAATCTTGGACATGTTGCAGCCACATGTAGAAGAAGAAGGTTTCAAGACCATCATGCAGAAAGATCATCACATTCAAGGTACTTTAATGGATATTGCTTTTCTTGCAATATGTTTGGCCACAAAGCTGCTGATTGCTATAAGAGGAATATGAAACATGTAAGATGCTATGCATGTAACAAGTTTGGTCATAAAGCAAGAAATTGCAGGAACAAAGCTCATGATAAGAAGAAATCATCAACATACTTGAAGATATGGAAGAAGAAGGAAGTTCAGTCAAAAAGATGTGGCACAACACAGGGTACTCAGCACAGCACAGACATAACAAACTCAGGGGGAGCTGAAGGTGTAAAACTTCAGTGTTCTAATTCTCATACGCAAGTTTAATGAAGGGAAGTCGCGTATATACGCGATTTCTACACTGCAAAGTCGCGTATATGTCAGTTTGTGGAAAAGCAGTGGGAACAGACTCAGAAAAGGGGTCTGATATGTTTCAGTCCAGTATATGCTCTATTGGTTAACAGTTACAGTCTACTGAGAAGGTCTGGAAATGTATTAAGATGCTAGAAGTGTTTTAATCCTAACTTGATGATGATGATATCTTGATGCTTATTACTGATGTATGCATGATCAGATCTAACTGAAAACAGATGGCACAAGCTCAGGGGGAGCATATACTTCAAATAATGCATTGTTGGCATTATGGTTACAAGTTGTTGATAAAGTCTATGAAGCTAAATGATACATCTTGTTGTTTGATCAAAGGAATGGTATTGCAGGCTGATGGTACAGATCATATATGATGAATGATAGTCATGGTCTTGAATGAATTGCTGGTCTTAGAACTTGCATCTACTCAGGGGGAGCATGGATGGATTGATACAACTTGGAGCCCATTCAGAAACTTCAGCATGTATCTCTTTTGTGATATCTCTTTTATGGTGTCAAGGTCATGTAACGGCCTATGTTGGTTTCCCCACTATGCCTGGGATGAATGACGTAATGTAATTGGTTGTTATTTTCTGATGTATCCCCACTTGGTTGGGAGTATGGATGTATGTATTGAGTCTTTTGGTGATAGGAAGGTCCTTTATGATGCATAAGTCTTGAAGAACATCCTTTGCAGATCTTGCCTACAGTCAGGGGGAGCATGTTCAGCACAGCAGAGCAGAGATATTCAGCATGTACTCAGGGGGAGTATGGACAGCAGAAGGTATACCAAAGAAGAGAATATCTTGGCCCGCCCTTTGCCCTTGATGTCAAAGGGGGAGAGTGACTTGGTGTGGTTGCCATCAAGTCCAAAGGGGGAGATTGTTGGCATTATGATTCAAGTGTTGTCCTTGATGGCAACTCACTCAGAGGCTGGTACAGGTGATGGCAACTTAATCAGAGGATAGATCTTAGTACAGCAGGCCAAGAAAGTTCATACACGCAGGTTCATTAAGCCCAAGTCGCGTATACACACTAGTTCACTATATACCAAGTCGCGTGTACGCAGGTTCGCTATATACCAAGTAGGGTATACACGCAGTTTCATGAACGGAAAAGAGCGTACATGTCAGAAAGCTTACTTTTGGTCCGTGGTAGTTAGTCCTTGGAATTTGTGCCTATGGTTTTGGACCATGGAGTCTCGACAGACGTGTTGATCCCTAGTATTGAGTTGATGGTATTGGGTTACTATGGTTTTGGACCGTGGTATTGTGAAGGGCCTAAAGCTATATAAGGAGAAAGATCATTAGGCCAAAGAGAGAGTGTGTGAGTGATGAAGATCTGAGGAAGTGTGAGATCCAAGTGCTGGTTATGGGTTGGTGATCTGAACCAAGGTTTCACTCATGTGAAGGATGATGAATGATGGAACGAGATCTCAAGGCTTGGAATGATTATCTTCATATGGTATGACTGTGGATAGACTAGATCTATTGACGCATGTTTATTGTTATGATCTGGGTATGTTTTGATGTCTGATATAGCTGCAGAGTTATAAGTTAGAATTTGCAGATCTGTACGCGGGTTGGTTTTGGTAAAAGAGCGTATACACGTAGGTTGGGTTCATCGAAGTAGCGTATACAATGTGAAGTAAGATATTTGAAGATGGAGTTGGATCTGGTTGTTGTTATGTTGTTGTTGACAGGGTTTCAGTGATTCAGTATTGGGTGATTCAGAGATTGATGATGCAGGTTGTACTTCAATGGTGATTGTTTTATGGATCCAGTATGAAAATGTATGAAACGTGGTCCCGGGAAGATCGTAGGCCGGCACCTACGTACTGGTAAACATATCAGCCAGTACAAGAGCCAGGGGGTTGTAGCTCCCTTCCAGGAGTAGCTGGAAAACGAGCAAAGGTTGTAGCCTTCTGTAGGGTTGGCACCTACGTACTAGTAAATGGATCGGCTAGTACAAGAACTATGAGGGTTGTAGCCCTCTGCAGGTTGTAGCCTGCGTGCTGGTAAAGGACTGCACCAGTACATTGTAAAAGAAGTTTCTTATTAAAGAAGAAAGAGACGAATTGCAGCAGGTGGTTTTCACCCACATTGGGTTTCCACCTTATATCATGGTGTTCATGTGTGTGGCTTTTGTGTGATGATCTGTTCTGTTATACTGCACCTGTTTAATGTTAATATGGTTAATAATGTTTTGATGCATTTACTGAAGATAAGCTAACTGAATCATAAGATCTCTGGATATACGCTAGTTGCTTTAGACACAGTAGCGTGTACATGCTGGTTCACTTAACTGAAGTAGCGTATATGTTTCTGAGTATGAAATTGGAAAGGTTTTACTGATCTGATAATACTAATTCACCCCCCCCCCCTCTGAGTATTATTTCCAACATAATGGTGTCTTTTCATAAAATAACCAAGAATTTGATTGTCTTGATAATTATTTACATATCCAACAGTTTTCCATGGAGAATGTCAGCATTCAGTTAAAAATTCACAAGTGTCACACTCATATTGAAAGTCACACTGGAAGAAAAGAGGATCCATAGTAGTCTTGTTGAGGCCGAAATAGTTCCACCATTGTTGAAGTCATTCATCTTGCCATTGTCTTTGTGTGGTCCTTGTGGCCCCAAATTTCACTCTTGTGTAGTGAGTTTCATTTTTTCCATCTACATTCATGATGTCCCACCACAACATTTTGTAGTCTGAAACGTTGTAAATGGTATCCAAGAAGATAATGCTTGGATTACCCTGTGGCCACATTTATGGTGTGTCGTGCCATCCCGGCCATCTGGTCTGATTTATGGCAAAATATTTGTGGAAGATTCTCCTCTAGTTGCTTCCTTCTGTCCAAATCACAGTGGTATCTCTAAAATTTTGGCTTAGGGAATCTTTAGCCAAATGTGCGGCCATCATACTCCTCTGATACACTATGTCGTGTATCCATTTGCTATCTTTGGGATAGAGTTTCCTTTCAGGTAATAAGTGCTAAATATCTAAATGAGGTTCCAAATTTGCATCTAGCACTTTTGTGTTTCTTAGCTGCCATGTTGGTTTCCATTTGGAGCAATATTCTTCCTAGTTCTGTGTTTTAGAAATACTTCTCAGAGTCTCTGAATGTTGGGAAGGGTCCCATTTTGTTACTATCACCATGGCAGTGTCTTTCTGATTTAAATATTCTCTTCTTAGGAGGTTAGGCAGACAATTATTTTCGCCTTTGATGTGTTCGACTTCAAAGTCAAAATTTGCAAATAGAGCCTGCCACCTTACGAACTTAGCTTCTCCTGCTTTCTTTATAGCTTTACTAAGGACTTTCTTTAGTGCAGAGGCATCTGTTCTTAAGAGAAACTTTTTGTGTATCAGGTGGATATCAAATTTATAAATGCAGTTCCATGCTACTTTGACCTCTTTTTCTATAGTAGAATAGTTTCTCACAGGTGGGCTCCAAGTCCCTGAGACAAACTGAACTATTTGTTCTTTTCCTTCTTTCTTTTTCTTCAAAATTCCTCCCCACCCTTCATTGTTGGCATCTGTTTCAATAATTTTGAAAGAATCTTCATCAGCGATATGAAGAATAGGAAGAGTTTTTACCTTCATTTTAATTCTTCTGATAGCTTCAGTGTGGGCCTGAGACCAAGGTTTTGGATGTTTTTGCAGTCTTCTGTTGAGTAATAATCTATCTTTGGCGCAATATTTCTAAAATCTTCTTACATAGTTCAAACATCCCAAGAATCTTTGTAATTTAGTTTTGTCAGTGATAATATCTGGAAATTTATCAGCAAACTCCAGAGCATGTTTTTGCAGAGTGAAACTTTTAATTGTGTGGCAAACAAACTTGATACTTGTCTGAAATAATTCGATCTTTTTCTTGCTAAGAACCAATCCATTGTTTTTGACAAGTTGTACAAATTTCTAGATATGTTTAAAGTGATCATGGATGTTTTTAGAAAATATAAGTATATCATCAATGTATACTAGTAACCAATCAAAATATGGCTTGAAAATATTATCCATAACCTTCTGGAATTTGGAAGGGGCATGCTTTAGTTCGAAAGGCATGACGTTCCATTAATGGTGTCCTGATGGGGCACTAAAATCAATCTTAAACTTATCATCTTCATTAATTGCCACCTACCAAAATCCTATTTTCATATCAAATTTAGAAAATTCTTTAGCCCCTACTATTCTTGCTAAACGATTTACTTTGTGAGGAATGGGGTAAGTATCATCTGAGAGGACAATATTCAGAGGTTTATAGTTTATGACCAGTCTTGGGATACCTCTTAATTGTTCTGAATGTTTATTAACATAAAAACCATACCAGTTCCAAGGACTGCTGGATTCTCTAATCAATCTTCCTTCCAAGATGCTTTGTATCTCTTTTTGAAAGAGATCTCTATATTCTTTGTTCATAGTGATTGCTCTGCTCTTGCAAGGTTTCCCTTCATTCTTATCTTTGTAGGGAAATTTTACACAGTGTTGTTTTCTATTCCAAAACACATTTGGTTCTTCAACATAGCATTCTTTTTCTATCTGTGATCTTAGAGTTGAGATCCTTTGTTTTATTATAGGAGTCTGAAGATAGTCTCCTATCTTTATGGTGGTTTTTAGCTCCTTGAGCTCTTCAATTTTATTTTTTGCCTTTTCGATCTATTGCATTTCTTGTACCATAGTAGACACTCCAGGAGTAGAGACAAAGGATAACTTGATTTGAGCTTGGTACAGATATAAAATAACTAGCCTAGCCATTTTTCAATCCGGCTGATCCATGTTACTCCACAGCTGCTAAAAATACATTCCCCAAAATACAGTCAACAGGAATGTCTACAACAACAAGTTTTAATTTGATGAAATTCTCTTTAAAGCAAATAGAGGCCCGAGGGACTTCATACAATAGATGTTTCTTTCCTAACCCAATCACTTGTCTAAAGGGTTTCACCCAGTACTTTGCAGGTACTATTTTTGAATTCAGAATGTTGACATATACCCCGGAGTCAATAAGTGTTCTTAGGGAAAACATTTCACCATTTATACAGATATCTAGCATAACATGATGTTGCTGATATTGGATAGAAATTACTCTCATGTCAGTGAATCCTATTGTATCGTCCTTTTTTCCTTCAAATATTTCAATATTTGGGTTAGTGTATTATTCATCATATGCATCCTCATATTTCTTCCCTTTTTCTAACTCAGAGACCTGTGCTTTTAGACAGACAAGCTCTTTTTTGAGATGATGAATCTCTTGGCTGACTTCTCCTAATGTGAGGGCTCTAGTCCTAGAGTTCTGTTGGCTTCTTTGGAAAGATCTTGTATTTCTTTCAAATGAGGCATCAATGAATAATGCCTTTGGTTCAGTTTTAGAGGCAGTCTTGCTACTGCTCCCCTGATTTTTGTGCATTGTGCTTAGAAACGTTTCTAGTAACTTTTCCTTCATTTCTCCTTCTCCTAATGTTATGATCTACGCAAGTAGCTTTGTTTCTACATCATCCATGGTTTGTGCCATGAGAACCTTCTCCTTTGGCTGAGAAACATGGTCTTCATCAAATGAGATTTCTGATTCAGTGCTTGATTCACACTGATAGTTTTCTGAATCAGTGCAGTCACATTCATTCATGTGCATGTTTAATTCTTCATCAGAGCATTCTGAAGAAGAAATTTCAGAGGATTCAGATGTTGAATAGAGTTGTTGTTATTGTATATGTTCTCTAAATGATATGTTTGGACAATTATCAGATTTGTGATTGTTAGAAAAAGGATTTCTTTCCACTGTTTCTCTTAGATTCTTCTGATAAAGGACAATGACTGGAGGTATATCCAGTTTGGCCACAGAGCTAATGAATCAAATTATTCCACTGATCTTTCTTATGTGTTTGCAGATGAATATCCTTCGGTTCATAGTAATGTGGTTTTGGCACATATCTATAGTATCCTTTCTTGGTCCCTTTACTTTTCCTCTGTGAATATTTTTTGTATTCTTGTCTTTCTTCTTTCTTAGCCTTCTTTTTAGCTTTTCTTCTTTTTACTATGGGGTCATCTATAGCAAGACCATACTATTTACAGATGGATTTTTTGTCTGGTAATTTTGACATCTTCTATAGAGATTTATTAACTTTCATACTAGTGCATAAACTTACTAGAACTTTTGTTATGATGCTGTATATTTCTCCCCAAGTAAAGGATTCAAAAGGCAACTGAAAAAAATCTTGTTGTCTTAGATAATCTACAAATTTTGAAGGCAATGCTGCTAAGTAGATTTGTTTCCACAAGAGATTTTTGCTATCTTTAACCTCATATATTCTCTGAATCTAGTCTTTATGAAAATCTTCATATGATATTTTATTACATTTAATATTCATGAGAATTATCTCATGCTTACTGGCAAGTTCAAGTTCTCCTCCACACCAATGTTATAAAATGAATGAAGTTAGTGCCCTAATCATATTGATTTGTGTATCTCCATCAACATTATGAATGATGTCTCCTGCTTCATCTTTCAAGATTTCATTTTCCATTTTTGCCACTATTGCTAGTGATGACTCTGTTTCCCACCATCTCAACAAAGTTCCAGTAAAGCAATGAACAATAGATTTACAAGCTTCTATTTCATTTTTTCCCCTTAGGCACATGAGCTTGTATTCTGTAAACATAAGATCTATCATTTTTCGAATCTTAGCAACACTCAGATTGTCAATATTCCATTCTCTATGTGATTATGGATGGAAGTTATGTGTTTCTGGAAGTTTCCCTTTTCCACTGAGATCAGGTGTTGGATACCTAGCATATTGACTTTAGAGATGCTCATAGATAGGGAACAGATGTGGTTCTGAGCTTTCAGGTTGCTCTACTTCCTTAAACAGTGAGGCGATAGTGATTGGCTAGGATTTTTCTTCGGCCATTTCTTTAGGGAAGAGAGAAGGAAATCTATCAACAGGATTAATAGGATGCTGAATATTTACAGATCTCTTGAATAGAGAAAAAATAGGAATCGGTTTGTCTTTGGGGGCTATATGAAGTTTATCAAAATTTTCAAATAGTTCTTCAATGGATTCCTAAGTAGATTGTTTTCCCATATCTACTTTCCTTTCAGCATCTTCTATCCTTGTTAAGGATTCTTTAACAAAACCTTTCAATATAGTAGTGGAATAGTTCACATCATTCATAATTCTGTTAATACTATTTACAAAGACTTGTATACTGTCAGAATATTTTTGAACTTCAATAGACTTTGCATAATTCATTTTTGGAACTTTAATTGTTGTATTTGTCTAATTTATCTGTTCACTGGCTTTCTGTATCCTACCATCACTGCCAAGGGCACTGTCATCTTTAATGACCAGTGGAATGGCTTTAGCATTGTTCTGTGCTTCTCCTAATACAATGCCTTTGTAAGGAGAAGGTGGTAGGAGTTTCAATTTTACCACCATCTATGGCAGTCCAAGAATGTTTTACTAAGGATGATTGAGCATTTGCCATTTGTACATCTGTATTTTCTTGCTTCCTCTTCCATTCATAAAAAGACAACGAGACATTTTTCTTCTACATTTATGTTTTCCATTCATGGGATGATCTATTTTTTTGTGGGTATGGAGTGGTAAGGTCAAAACTTTCAGCCTCAGGATGAGTGTATAAATTTCAATTAAGCATATTCCTCGTCCATTGATGATCAATTGTATTCTTCCTACATCCTTCCATAACCGAAAAGAACTTGTGTATTTTTGGGTTTGACGACTTTTTACAATCAGAAGGCACAAAGTTGTCAAATCTAGATTGAGGGATTATTTAATGAAGTTGTTCTAGATATCCTAGACCATAGCGAGGCATACTAGTAGGACACATTTTGCTAAACATATCTTTGAGGCGGGGGTCTTCATTTTCCAAAGATGGAAGCTCATGAATCATTAATACATGATCAGCATCATGAGGGAAAGGTATTTTAGAACAATTAGGATTTGGACACAGAGTGACAAAAGTTGTAGGAGGAGATACGCCTATCCTTGTATGGTGGTTCTGATGTATAACAGAATCAGCAAGGCTACTGAGATTTAAATTTTGATTGTAGCTTGGTCAAATGACTTACAGGGATGAAAAATTTACAATTTGGGCATATTCAAATAGATCTGTATGAGGGCAATTTATAGATGGTGTAAAAGAACTGGCAGTATCTACTACTTATGGATCAATATACATGGATGATAGTTTTCAAGCTAAATCGATTCTTCTGCGATCTATTGTAGATCTTCTAGGAAAGGATACTACAATAGATGATGGTCCTTCTTGTATATCAACAGAAGTAATCTTTTGCAATGTTGGAGGTTTTGGGTTATCAACAACCCAATGTTTTGGGAAACTTAAGTCCTCCCATTTAATAATCTGATGTTCTATCTTTTGATTATGGGTATCTGTTAGAACAACCACACTAGATTTGGATTCTTTGCTAGGAGCATGGAGAACTACATGATATATTGTATTTGTGTGTCTACAACAACCACGCGTTTGAATGGCAATACTATTTCTCTTTTTCTTCATTTCAAACCCTGTTGTTTGAATCTGTAGTTGTAAAATATCCTTGATGTGCTCATCAAATGTATATATAGAAAAGTTGGGATAACAATCATAGTATACTGGTCCATTTGATAATGGAGCAACCATTCCTCCTATCAATGAATTTGAATACTTGTTATGTGTCAAATCTCTGATTGTGACAAGAACAAAAGTATTTAGTCCTTTATGGACTAAGGGATTGATCCCTACCCTTATGTACCCTAGATGAAAATATTTGGTTCCTAGCCTTTTGGCTTTAGCCTGAAGTTTCTTAGTGTCAAGAAGAGAAAGTGTTTGTACATAATCTGAGTTCTCTTGTATTTGACTAATACTTTCTTTGATAGATATTATAGTTACAACTTTAAGATGAAACATAGATAAGTCAACATATGCTTTTGAAGAGGATATACTGGGTAGACACCACTTAGGTGCAGGTTGAATTTCAAAATATTCAAGTTCTGCAGAATTTATAACCCTTTTAGATGATGAAGAAAACATATCTCTTAATTGGTTTTCTTCAACTTGTTCTTCAGCTTCAAGCTCTCTGAAAGACTGATCTTCTAGAATTATCCATTTTAGAGACTTATAGATTTTGAGTACTAACCATAATGAACCAGACGTTACTGGCTTCGATACTAATTTGCTGCAGGGCTTCGGACACGAAGCTTGCTCTTGTTGAGTCTCTTCTCTCTGATCAATACACAAACCTTTATAGTATCCGTAATCGATTTTTGAGTCGTGGCATTAATCTATTTTTAGACTAATCATCTCAACATAATGTTTAGGTGCTTATTTCATAGAGTATGTGTTAGTTTCATAATATTGTGGTTGCCAGATCTATCAAATAGATGCTTAATAATTTTGATCATCTTATTTGGCATCCTTCCTCAGAAAATAGGCGATTTTGGTCAAATAATTTCTATATTGTTCATCTAATTTTCGAAACTAAAACTAGTGCTAGTATTAGTTTATTGGCACTAAATGTTTGGTTCCTTTTCGGTTACGAATGGTCTGTTTCTATATATATCATATCGATGTCTTGTCAGGTAAGCGACACGCCACAGCACATACCGCGAAACCACATGGACATGTGCCTGTGAACCTCTAGATAGTTGACAATTCTTCAAGTGTGGCAAAGGCAGGATCGAATTCAGATTCTTTCTCTTCCAACCTAGTGTAAAATTGGTATTTCCTCTAATAAATCCCTGGATTGCTATTTCCTTTCATAAATACCTAGAGTGAGGAGTTGTTGTAGGCGTAGCTTTACATACATCCTATATGTAAGGTTTGCTAAGTCAATTAGGTATGATATCCAATGGCCCCAACATTACTATAGCCTCATTACCACATACCCATTCGAGATGCATCCAGTTTTCCTTCCAATTACACATCAGCTAGGAAGACACAATATGCTAGAAGCAAGCAGTCGTAGTGATTGTATATAAGGTATAATGAGGGCTGTTAGAGCCCAGATTTGCCTCAGGCTGAAAAGACAAGTTTCTAGGTCCACATCAAACCACGCTTAGCCTCGTAGCTAGCCCTACGAGGACAGGAGAGGGCTCTCTCCGGGTCAATCTCAGCGAAAGAAAATCAATGGGGCTGGAGATGACTGATTTATCAACTCATTTTAGGCTAGTTATTAAGTGCAAAGGATTGGATTTGATTTTTTGGGGGTTTTGTGTTGGAAACAGGGAAAGGCAAATTGGGCTCGGGGATGAGGCACAGTTTCTGCAGAGTTCCGATTGGGGCAACGAAGGCAATCACTTTGATGATTTAAAGTGAGTGAATGGATAGATCAGATCGGTGAGACGCTAGGGAGAGCAAGAGAGTCTCAAGAATTCTCCTTAAACAGATGAAAACATGAAAATTTAAACAAATTCAAAGGCAGAGCATAACAATTATTGTTTCTACCTTAATCACTCATTTGTTCAAATTCAGAAGAAGAAGTAGGAAACTTATACACATAACACTAATGAACTTACAACTAATCAGAGAAGCACACCATAAAAAACATAAAGTCACATGGATCCCAAACAGTGCTGCAAAACCTGGTCTTTCCTTAGCCAAAAATGCACAAATGAATGTACAATAGAGTGCCCAACTTTTCCCAAGAGTCCAACCCTGAAAATGACTTAGGAATTACATGATATAGACTAGCCTAACCCATTCCCTTGCCTCTAGGGGTCGAGCTCATCATTCTAGGATCTGTTTGAACTAATTCTAAACAAGGAACTGAAAACTAGGTAGTCAAACAACTTACCCCTATATGCTAGGAAACTGATTCATTCACTCACATTTCACCTTTTGGTGAATGAATCTTCTAGAACAAGTAAAAATGTGCCAATATTACATCATGGTTGTCAAATTACATCAAGATAGATAAAAAATTACATCACAAAGAAAAACTAGTCAAACTGGCCGAATTTCTAAGCTGGAAGGTGAAAAATTGAGCAAAAATCCTCTATGCGCTGCGCCAAAATCTGTGTGCCTCACGCCACTTTGAGGCTGAGTTTGAGGCACTTCCTGAAGTCCAAATTGAGCCCAAGTGTGCTTGTTGGAAAGCCCTGGCTGTCTAATTTCCAACCCAAGTGGAATTTCTGAATTTGGTACCCATGTTCCCCTCCAAAACTTCAATCTCCCAAGACTTCTTCCTGTGTGTCAAAATAGGGGTAGAGAGGTCATTTTTTGAGTGTTTTTGACCTCCTAAGCACTCAAAACTTGCCAAAAATTCTTGGCCATGCACCAGAAGTCATGAATTTTCATGAAAAATCCAAAAATATAAGATTTTTGCAATTTGGATCTCCCTAGAAAAATAGCGCGCCAGGTGGCGCGGCGCACAGGGAGAAAAACCCTGTTTTTTGTGCAAAAAATTTCAAAATGTCAAAAATTGCTCCAAATTTCTTGAAATTTGGGCTGTAGGTCCCCCATCAAGTGCCATGCTCAGTCAAAGAAGCTTCGGTCAAGACTTGGAGCCGATCATGTGTTTTGCGCCTCTTTTGTCTTTATCCTGGACCTGTGGCGTTGATGTGTCAAACTGTGTTGGATTGTCTTAATGATTGTGCAACTTCTGCCACCAAGGAAAAGTAGTGAGGGATTAAGGAATATTGGGACTATAGGAATTAGGGAAATGTAGGAGGGTTTTGAGGGATTTGATTAATAGGGTTAGGAATTGTTGTGTAGGGTATGACGTGTGGGGTTTGAAAATTTGGGAAAGGGAATGTAGGAGAAGGAATTGATGAACTTAGGGAGATAGGGGAACTTAGAGAATGATGAAATCAAAAGAAAAATGAGATGAGGGAGTGAACTTGGTGACAAAATAGTGATTTGAAATCCTAGCAACAAGTTTCCTTGAGGTATTTTAAAAGATAGGGTTTGATGTTTTTGTTTTAACCATTACCATCCATCAACCACCCTACCCTAGCACAAACTTGGATGAAACACACAAATGGAGGCTATACCTACTTTTGGAAAGAATAATTTTCAATTTGGAGGAAGATTTCAATGAATTTCAGGCCTTTTAGCCCAGTGTGTTGTGCCAGTGTAAATTTACACTGGAAAATTTCTCCTAGTGCACTGCGCCTCCCTAGTGCACCGCGCCTTTTTACAAGAGCCTTTTGGAGGCCTTCTTGGTGTCAAAATTGGGCGCAGGATAGCTCGTTGGAAATTTTTTTGAGTCTAATTTCCAACCCAACCAGAATTTTGTAATTTGGAGTTCATTTTTCCTATTAAAAATCAAATCTCCCAAGACTGGTCAAAATGTGCCAAATGAGGTTGCCTAAAAGTAGAGTGTTGTTACAGTCAACTTTTGAATGCCTTCCTCAACTCCAAATTGAGCTCATGATAGCTCATTGGAAATATATTTGTGTTTAGTTATCATTTGAATCATAAAGAAAGTCATTTGACCAACCAAGTGAGGAGAAAACTTGATTTTACCAAGGTCACTTCAGAGGTGCATCAATTCTCCCTAGGCAATAGTATTTTTGACATTTCTCTAAAACCATGACACCTGTGTAAAAAGTGAAGGAGGTTTTTCTTTCTTGGCCTGGTGTGGACAAAAACCTCTCTCAGTTTTAAAAAATGAATTTTTTATTGCTCAGAAACATCATTTGAGTGAAATCTATCCCGATGTGTGGAAGAGGGGATTTGTCGAAATGAAGCGAAATGAAGGGGATAGGGGGCTTCTAAATTCTTGAGAAAATTCTGGGAAGTAGGGAGGGATGTTAAGAAGTAGGGGAAAGTGTAATCTTTGAAATTGAGTGAGGGGAAGGGGTCCAAAAGGGAAAAACACAAGCCTAGCCTAGAAAATTGCCAAGTTGTAGCAAGAAACTAGGGTTTGTGCGAAAATGAGGAATTTGGGGGATCTCAGTGATCAGAAATGTTTAGTAAGGTACATTAAGGATAGGGGAAGGTGTATGAACATCAGGATACAAGTTTTGCTGATGATTTGACCGTCCAAGAAAAATTCGTTCAAAACCCTAGGAGAGGGAATGAACCTTACCTAGGCGCAACTGAAGCATGAGCAAGGTGTAAAATAACCCATTGGAACCTGAAATGATGATGAAAACCCTCTGAATGATGGTAGACTCAGCTGAATAGAGACATAGACATACATTTGGACAACTTTGAAAGGAGTGAAAGCAAACCCTAGACCTAATGTGTTGGGTCCCTATAATATTAGTAATTACCCCATTACTATTGTAGTTATACCCCTTATTAATATTTTTGTGCCCCTATTTCCCCCATATTGCTATTACTGTGCCCCATAGAATCCCTTTATTGTTATTTTTGTGGCTTTATATTATTATTGTTAGGTCGGCTGGATTATATTGTGACTCCTTAGACTCATATATATAGAAAGGAGGTTTTGTCATTTGAATCATCCAAGAATTGTTCATTTATGTAATGTAAAGGAGGTTTCCCCCTCGAAGAGGTTGAATTCTAAGGCGTTGATCTATCTTTTCTATCTTTTCTTGAGCTGGTTTCATAACATTTTGTATCAGAGCTTTGGATTCTAGGGTTTCGCTGCTCCAAACAGGTCATCGTGGAATTTTCTCTATAACGTTTTTTCTGCGACGTTTCAGAAGTGGAAACAAAAACCCATTTGAGAAGCAATCGCGCTGAACCTTGGGTCCAAATTTCAGAGCTTTTCGCCCTATATTTGCGGAGATATGATCTGAGGAAGTTGGTCTTTTTGCAGACTCCTGAATTACATTCCAAACAGGTGACCTGGGGAAAATCGTCATAACATTCTCTCTGGGGATCGGATTGAAATTTCGTAAGAAGGTACAAAAAGAGGACGGACTTTAGTTCCTTGTATTCATTTTTCAAATCCAAAGGTCGAAACAGTGACTTGTGGCACATCGTACAAGTTCGCTCCACTGAACTAGTCTATAATCAAGTCATGTGGGAGATTTCGCATAACTCTTCCTTGGAGAATCCAATTTGGGTAAGAGTTGTGGCATTGGAAAGAGGACGCAGAAGGCTACTACAGGCTGCAATTTCAGAACTGGAGGATCTGAATTTACAGAGATACATCAGATTCAATATCAGGCTTTTACAAAGTGAAAAAAGGTGTGTAGTTTTTTTTTTTTAATTTTTGCGTAAGCTTGGTTTGAAGGAATTCAAAGGGCATAGTAAAGCATTATTATCAATAACTGATGCCCCGAGGAAAGAAAATGCAAACACCTAGTAAGGAACCTGAAAGCTCTAGCATGACTCATGAAGAAGAGGAAGAAATGCTACATGATATATCAAAATTACAAGAACAAGTGCAACAAATGTCACGCTCACAAAAGCTAACAGAAGCTAAGATAAATGGCGTGGAATCTAAGATAAATGGCGTGGAATCTAAGATAAAGGGAATGGAAGCTAAGATGGATGATTCAAAGACAGATCTGAAGAGAGACATGGCAGATTTGAAGATAGATTTGAAGACAGACATGGAAGATTTGAAGACAGATTTGACAAATTTTCTACAAGAAATACTTACTAATGGTGAAAAGGTTGTAAAGGAAACTCATGATGTGAACAAAAGAAATGTTAATCATGATTCCATAGACTCTAATGTTGGATCAAAGACCCACCATATTCCAAAAATCGATATGAGGAAGTTTGATGGCAAGGATCCCGCCACATGGATATTACAGATGGAGCAATTCTTCGATCTCAATAATGTGCAAAACACACAAAAGGTACGTATGGCAACTTTATATTTGGAACCAAATCAGTTTGTATGGTATCAATGGCTTTGCTCTCGTAAACAATTTATCACTTGGGCAATTTTTACGGAAGAATTGATAGCACATTATGAGGATACAAAAAGCAACACTTTTTTTAGCCAATTGATAAGTCTCAAACAAAAGGGTTCAATAATGGAGCACATTGAGGAGTTCCAAAAATTGAACATAAGGGTAAAAGATATTCCAGAGGAGCATAGGATTGATGTGTTCATAGGGTCTTTAAAGGATAATATCCAACATGATGTTTGCCTTTGGGAACCTGATTCATTAGAGAAGGCATTCAGGTTAGCAAGAAAAATGGAAAGCAAAATTATGGCAACCAGGAAGCATACCACTCACAACTATAAAGATGGAAGTGTTGTTGCCCCTAGTCTTCCACAACCTATAAGGTTGACACCACAAAATTGGAAGAAAAAAGAGCAAAAGGGCTTTGTTACAGTTGTGATAGCAAATACACTAAAGGTCATAAGTGTGCTGAGAAGAAATTATTCTACATAGATTGTGAAGAGGAAGAAGAAAAGGAGCAAGAAAGGTCAAAAGAAGAGGATATACTCCAGGAACAAAGCCTAGATGAAGAAAAAATAAATCCGACCATATCTTGTAATGCATTGGCGGGAATTACCACTCCTCAAACCATCAAGATAGAAGGACAAATCAAGAAGAAAAAGGTAATAGTGTTGATTGATTCAGGAAGCACCCACAATTTTATTCATTGTAAGGTAGCAAAAGAATTGAATTGCTTCCTATATCCAGCACCAGAGTGTCAAGTGATGATTGCAAATGGAGGAACAATAAATTTCTCTGGAAAGTGCCATAATATCAAGCTATCCATGGGAGAATATGTATTGACTAGCCCAATGCTTTCCATTCCAATGGGAGGTGCTGATGTTGTACTAGGAGTCCAATGGCTACAATCCTTGGGTACAATAGCTTTTAATTTTCAAGAACTTTTCATCAAATTTTCTACGGAAGGAAAGGAAGTTGAATTAAGGGGTATTGCAGGGAAACCAGGAAAGATAATCAGCTCTAATGGTATGACAAAGCTTCTAAAAAAGGAGCAAAGAGGTGTAATTGCACAATTATGTTCGCTAGATGTTTCCACATCAGAATCATCTATTTCTCCAGATCTCCAAAAAGTCCTGGACAATCATTCCAAGGTATTTGAGACTCCCAAAGGTCTCCCACCTATGCGTGATCATGATCATGCTATTCATCTGATTCCAGGAAGTGTTCCTCCAAACATCAGGCCGTACAGATATCCCTATGTCCAAAAGAGTGAAATTGAACGTATGGTTGCAGAAATGCTAGAGGCTGGTATAATTCAACCAAGTCAAAGTTCTTTCTTTGCTCCAGTAGTATTGGTGCACAAGAAGGATGGATCATGGCGCATGTGTCCGAATTATAGGGAGCTCAACAAGCTCACTATTAAAGATAAGTTCCCCATTCCTGTCATTGATGAATTACTGGATGAATTGCATGGATCAATTTACTTCACCAAGTTGGATCTTCGTTCAGGATATCATCAAATCAGAATGAAGACTGAAGACATTCCGAAAACAACATTTAGAACTCATGAGGGTCATTATGAATTTTTGGTCATGCCTTTTGGCCTTACCAATGCACCTTCAACATTTCAAGGTTTGATGAATTCAATTTTCAAACCATTCCTTAGAAAATTTGTGTTAGTATTTTTTGATGATATACTAATCTACAACAAGTCTTGGAAGGATCATGTTGAACATGTTGACAGGGTGCTACAACTATTGGAGGAGAAACAATTATATGCAAAAAGATCCAAATGTTTCTTTGGAGTCCAGGAGGTGGAATATCTGGGTCATATTGTATCTCATGAAGGAGTTAAGGTAGACCCTAGCAAAATTAAAGCCATTAAGGAATGGAAAATCCCCACATCCATAAAGCATCTGCGAGGATTTCTCGGGTTGACAGGGTATTATCGCAAGTTTGTTAAGAATTATGGGAGAATAGCAGCACCTCTAACAACATTATTGAAGAAAGATGCATTTTCATGGACTCCGGAAGCAACAAAGGCCTTTGAACATCTTAAAGAGGCAATGTGCCAAGCACTGGTCTTAGCTACACCAGACTTCACAAAAACCTTTATTGTGGAATGTGATGCTTCAGGAAATGGAATTGGTGCTGTTCTAATGCAAGATGAAAGACCCATTGCTTTTGAAAGTCGTCCAATCAAGGGAAAGTTTTTAAGAAAAGCTATTTATGAGAAGGAAATGTTGGAAATACTCCACACTTAAGGAATGGCGACCCTACCTAATGGGAAGACACTTCAAGGTAAAAACGGATCATGATAGCCTTAAATACTTTTTAGAACAAAGATTATCCTCTGAAGAGCAACAAAAGTGGGTCACAAAGATGTTGGGTTATGACTTTGAAATCATCTACAAAAAAGGGAAGCAAAATGTGGTGGCAGATGCACTCTCAAGAAAGGATGAGGATGTGGAAGCATTGTTGTGCGCCATTTCTATTATCCAACCAGATTGGATAAACGAAGCAAGGGAGGAATGGAAGAATGACGAAGAAGTGTGGGCACTTATTCGAAAGTTACAACAAGATTCCAGTACGTCTGATACATTTAGCTGGAAAAATGATTCGTTATGGTACAAAGATCGCTTATACCTCTGTAAGAATTCCCAGCTAAAACAAAAGATTCTTATGGAATTGCACACTTCTCCCTTAGGAGGGCACTCAGGATTTTTAAAAACTTACCACAGGGTTAAGAAGGAATTTTTTTGGGATGGCCTTAAATCAGATATTCAAAAGTTTGTGGCGGAATGTTTGGTTTGCCAACAAAATAAAGTTGAAACAATTAAGACACCGGGTCTATTACAACCTTTATCCATTCCAAGCCAACGTTGGGAGGAGGTTTCAATGGATTTTATCACAGGTTTACCCAAGTCTGAGGGAAAGAGTGTCATCATGGTGGTAGTTGACAAACTTACCAAGTATGCACACTTTTGTGCATTATCACATCCATTTAAAGCCAGTACAGTTTCTACTGCATTTATGGAAACAATTCAAAAGCTACATGGAAACCCAAAGATTATTGTAAGTGACAGAGATCCCATTTTCACTGGAAATTTTTGGACAAAATTATTTTCTTGTCTTGGTACTCAGTTAGCTCATAGCTCATCTTATCATCCTCAATCTGATGGGCAAACTGAGATAGTAAACAAATGTTTGGAAGGATATCTTCGTTGCTTTGTATCTGATAAACAGACACAATGGGTCAAATGGTTGCCTCTGGCTGAATGGTGGTATAACACTTCCTTCCATACAACAACAAAAATGACCCCATTTATGGCACTTTATGGGTATCAACCACCATCCATCACATCATATTTAAGAGAAAATTCTAAGGTTCAGGCAGTGGAACATCACATCGAACATCAACAACAAGTCCTCCAACTCTTAAAGGATAACCTCATCGCAGTGAAAGAAGTTTTGATGTAGGTGATTGGGTATTCCTATGGCTACAACCATATAAGAAAATGTCCCTCAAGCAAGCTAAGAAGGATAATAAATTATCACCAAAGTATTATGGTCCGTACAAGGTGTTGCAAAAGATTGGTACTATGGCATACAAATTGGAGCTTCCTGCAGCTTCTCGATTGCACCCAGTTTTCCATGTTTCATGTTTAAAGAAGGTTATAGGTGACAAGCTCCCAGTTCAAACAATATTGCCAGAACTTGACGAGGAAGGAAAAATTATATTGGAACCGGAAGCAGTCACAGAAACAAGAACTCGACAGCTACGAAATCGATCAATTTCAGAGTATCTTATCAAGTGGAAGAACTTATCCGCTGAAGATTCCACATGGGAGGATGAGAATTTTATGCAAAAGTATCCAGAACTACTCAAGCATTGAGGACAACACTTTTTTGAAGGAGAGGGGCATGTTCGGTCCCTATAATATTAGTGATTACCTCATTACTATTGTAGTTATACCCCTTATTAATATTGTTGTGCCCCTATTTCCCCCATATTGTTATTACTGTGCCCCATAGAATCCCTCTATTGTTATTTTTGTAGCTTTACATTATTATTGTTAGGTCGGCTGGATTATATTGTGACTCCTTAGACTCCTATATATAGAAAGGAGGTTTTGTCATTTGAATCATCCAATAATTGTTCATTTATGTAATGTAAAGGAGGTTGCCCCCTCGAAGAGGCTGAATTCTAAGGCGTTGATCTATCTTTTCTATCTTTTCTTGAGCTGCTTTCATAACATAATGCCTAGTGACCAAATTTTACTTGAAGACTCACTGAAATGATAAAATTTGACCTTGACGCCTTAAAATCACTTTGTAAGAGCATGTTTGATCACTGGAGGAAGGCTGGAAAGACTGACACTAACAAGGGGAACTACTCAATTTATTTCACATACTTCTATTCTTATTCTTGTACGTGCACATTATTTACCTACACACAAGAGAATGATGGAGAACTTGGAAATCGTATAAGTGTGTAACTTGGGCCTCTGGGTTCCTTAAAATGTGAGAACTGGGCCTCCTACTTCTCATTCTAGGATCATAGCCTAAAAAAAAACTCCCTCTTCTTCCCACTTTAGTTGAGTAATAGTGGAACTTAACAGGGACGCATCCCCTCAGGACAAGATCCTACCCATTCAACCCAGCATAGTGCGCAACCAAAAGACTCCTCTGTACACTTATTGCATGAATACATTAAGGTTAGTATTGCTTGTTTTACACTTGTTAATCATATCATCTCTATTACATATCTCTTTATAGCTAATGTGAAAATCACAACAATAAACTAAGAAAATCCTTTAGGTCTGGAAATCCAAAATCATGGTATGCATGTTGTCCTTTTGTGTAGGTTTTAACCCTATAGAAAAATTACCTGCAAACAAATTCGTAAAAACAAAAAATATACAATGGCGATAAATACAAAATAAATACATATATATTTCTTCTCGATCCCAAAACTGGGACCACTAGATTGATTTTTCATTATATTTCTTTCAATGTTACAATACATATATATGCATGCCGAAGCATTCATAAACCCCAATCCATTAATCTCGGATTAGAACATAATCGTAGTTCCCTTGACATTATCTAAAAAATACCATGGGCGAAAAACCATCATACACAAAACCATGTGCGAAACCCATGCACAAAACCATAGGTAGGTCCACCCACCTAATATAGGGTCCAAAAACAAATTTCCCGGACGTTGCCCCAGATCCCGTGTAGGGGGTTTCCTTCCCCAGTGACCCCAGTGACCATCCCGCTGCACTAAGTGCAACAAAGAAAGTGCCTCTGCCACCTATGACCCTCTCGTTGTGCTTAGCGCAAGGGAGTGCCACCCTCTTACCCCAAGCTTCGAATATAACATACACCCAATAATTTGTTTGAAAATGATTACATTGAATGAAAATTATTTTGAAGCTGTTAATTTTTTTTCAAAAGAGGTTTATTTCTCTAAATTGCTGGTAAAATGCAAGCTTTAAACCTAGCCTTCCTTTTAGGACCAATACATAACCTTACCACACCAAATTCATGACATAACTTTTAAAACACATGGAACAAAGGTTAGTAAAAGTGGGGATAAGGTCATCCCCAACGCCCCAACCAATAGACAGGGTCAAAGCATACCTGAGAAGCTTGTTTACCTTATTTCTTATTGTATCAATCAAACGAGGGAGGTACGAAGTACTTGCTCTATTGCCCCCCTTTTCCACCCAACCAGGCCCCCAAAAAGAGAGGATGAATGATGATTATAACCTTAAAACTAAGGTCTCACCAGAAAAACATTGTCGCTTGCTGAGCTAACAGGACAAACTGATGAAGAATTCAAAAAGCAACAATTTCCAACACAGAACAGTAAAACGTGTTGATTAAATTTAACTTCCAATACTTGCTTAAGCTTCAAAATTTAGCTATCAATGATTCAATATTTAGCTATCAGTGATTCTAGAGTCACTATTTCCCTTTTTTCTAAAAATCTGCCACTGTTGACTCATCGTTTTGGTTGATCTCCACATCATCTCATTGAAACCCCGTTAATGGCTTTATCTCAGCGTCATCTTTGCACAGGTTTACAACAAACTCTGTAATCGGCTCATTCTTCTTTAGAAGTAGGTATCTAAAACTAAACAAACCACTAGCTTTGAAAGTCGAAATAATGAACTAGTTTGAGATTTCTGGAGAGTGCACGTGTGCAACATGCAAGCCCACTTTCCTTTTATATTAGTTTTGCTTATTATTAATACTATTTACTTTTTGTTTTTACCTGAGTTTTTCTCACTTTTATTTTTATTTACTATTTAATTTTAAGAATTTTGTCGGGTTTATTTTATTTAATTTTCAAATCCAATTGAAAAAAACAAATCCGTAAAGCTCACATAGGCCAAGAGATTTGAACTGTTGACGTGAGAGTGTACGCAAAATTACATAATTCCAAGAGGTAATCCTAGGGAAATTTTATCATACCTCTAGTTGATCATAGAGTCTTCTATGGACTTATATTTTAGCACTAAGTATCAACATTTTTCATTGCTCTGAAGTCATAATGATAATTTGAAATTTATTTCAAAACCAAAAGCGTTATTTGATTTTTTTTAGCCCTTTTTTTCTTTAAGCTACTCGAAGAAAGAATAGAATAGGGAATTCAATTGTCGGAAATGATCTGGAACATAGTTAAAGAAGGAACATGTATTTATCATGAAAAATATGTTACGATATGTAAAAAAGTAAAGTTTTGATTATTAAACATAGGTTTGAATGCTAATATCATCAGTTAATTTGCTAGGAGAATCACCCTTGATTTTCTAGATGAATAATGGTTCGGTTACTGAGCATGGTGGCTAGAAGTAGGTCTATTGTGTCGGGCTGTTACCAAGAAGTTACTTGGCGAGGGTTGGAAAATGAACATATAACTACCTTGACGCAAAGAGTGGCCAAATTAGCTGGTATGGGGGATGTTATCAAGAAGTTACTTGGCGAGGGTTGGAAAATGAACATATAACTACCTTGACGCGAAGAGTGGCCAAATTAGTTGGTATGGGGGAGAGACAAAAGAGCACCTATAAAAACAATAACTACTTTCCCTTACATCATACCATTGCACCCAAGGTGAATCAACCGAGTACACCTAATGCAGTTATCGAGACCCAGTTACCAGTAGTGAGAAATTTTCTAATCAACATTCATTCGTTCATCATAAGGATGAGGGAGCCTCCAGAATGTCATCATTTTTCTGTTGTTCATGGGGTTTCCGAGAAGCATGAGTGTGGGCATATATGGGGTTTGTAATGCTGATAAAATGTTGAGCCTCCTCGAACTAGTCCAAGAGAGAGGGGTTGGGCCCTCCAAGCAATGTTGTTTGATGCATTTATATACATATTTCACTAACACAACTTCATTTTCCCAGCTAAAACATGTCATCATAAACAAATAATTGAATAGAAGGTAACTTTGGAATTTCATTCAAACTAAGATTGATATATTACATGATAACTTGTTAAACATATCTAATTTGAAATCACAGGTTTTGATTGATACGAATATATCTATCTTATTTGAGATTCACTTTTCACATTATGAAAGTAAAGGTAATATAGGGAGGAACCATCAAATAGACAAAACGAGAGTTGGCTTAGGACAAGGTATGTAATATTACTATTTGGAAATATTACTGTATGTAATATTACTCTTTGGAAATATTACCGTATGAAATATTTTGACAAGGACAAAGACACAATAATCAGAGGTAGATAGTGAAGGGTGTAATTTGGGAAGCTTATGAATTAATAGAGAGGTAGATTGTGAAGGGTGTAATTTGGGAAGCTTATGAATTAATAGACTGGGTTATGTTTTATTATTCCTATTTTTTGTGTAAACAAACCATGGGGATCAACAAAGCATGGAACAATCTAAGAAGTTGTAGAAGTAAGCGCCTAGTAGCAACGCAAATGCAAATTGACATGCCTACTCTCTTAAAGATCAAGAAACCTGATGCTTCTGGGGATGCATACATTAGGAACAACGTAATAGGCATCACAAGGGATTTACAAGTTTAGTTCAATGAATTTTTTATTCTTTTAAACAACGAATGAGTGCAACACTTTTTTTTGTCTTGACAAATTTTTTCCTTTCTCGACAACAAATTTTTGTTGTTTTTGTATAGAAAAAAATATTATTTTAAATATCCATGCTGAATTTCAATTAGCAACTCTGAAATAATACATAACATGGTACTAGCCTCCGCCCCAAGATACCCATGCTAACTTTCAATTAGAAACCTGAAATAATACATAACATGGTACTGGCCTCGGCCCCAAGCCGGTTGATTTCCATTGAATTTTTTTGTGGTCTCATCGACCTATAGTCAAATAGTCTGAGTTTGAAGTTGACAATGCAGAAAATTGATGGATAAAAATCGAATTTATACATTGACCATGTTAATTGTTCTTCCTGTAGATAAAATTGACTCATGAAGTGATTGAATTTTGCATTTGGCATATTAGTCAAAATGATAAGCATGTTCCCATCGCTTCGTCCACCGCTCCTCGAGCCCTTAGAGCAAATATGCCCGCTCCTGAGCTGTCATGAATTTCATCCTATCTATGAATACACAGGGTCAAGGGGCTACTCCAAAATACTTGGCCCTCAAAGAACTTTTCCTTTTGACTCGTCCCTATATCATCCTTCTTCAGGAAACTATGCATTCGGCTCAATAGGTGATTAAATATTTCAGGAAGATGCTACCTGACTGGCATATGGCGGAAACAGATGTTGCTGGCCTCTTGGGGGGTCTCGTTGCTCTATGTCACCCAAGATGGGTCAATATGAAGGCTTTTTCATGTTTCACGGGCATATTATTAGCTTGTAATATTATAGGATTATTGGGTCACATTCATATACTGAATATATATGCCCTGTACAGGGACTGGGACTCATTCTGGAGAAAATTGGTTGCATTGGAGGTTTTGGGATTGGAATCCCTTGTAATGGATGAGGATCTGAACTATACAATTGGGTTAGATGAGGTTTGAGGGAGGTCTAGAAAGTAGTTGCCATGGCTGAGCTGATTAAATATATCACCGTCAACTATAATTTCATGGATATATGTCCCTCTAATATTGTTCCTACTTGGGACAATCGAAGGACGGGTGATGGATATGTGGCAAAAATGCTGGATCGATTCTTTCTACATGAACAAATAGTTGAGAGGCTCAAGTATGTCCAATCGGGCATCATGAATAATTTTATTTCCGACCATATACCCATTATTCTCAAATGGAGGTGAGGGGATCTCAGACATGGGATTCCATTCAAATTTAATTGTGTGTGGTTGGAGGACCCAGAATTGGATACTCTAGTGCAGGATGTCTAGAATATGGACAAGGCACATGATATCTCCCCTATGGTGAATATCCTAGAAACATTATGGGCCCTTAAGGTGGCAGTAAAAGCATGGGATAAGAGGAAGAGATCTAAAATGAAAAAAGATCTAAAAGATATATCCATGGCTTTGGACACACTGAGCCCACAATTGTTAGTGCATAATCCCTTGACAACACTTAGGGATAAAATTCATTCTCTGGAACAAAAAAGAAACATATCCTTCAAATTCGGGAGACTGCATGGCGCCTAAGAGTAGGGCCATATGGATTCAATAAGGGGATAGAAACACAATTTTTTTCACATATTTTCCAATCACAGAAGAAAGATAAATTCCATATGGGAGATTACTGACTCAGAAGGGAACTGGTTACATACACAACATGATATTTGTAGAGCGACTGTCCAAAATTTTAAACAGGCTTATTGTCGCAGGGAGATGGAATTTTTCGAGGATCAAATTTGGGGGGTGGATGTATATCCCACCATGTTTGATGATGAAGAAAACAAGACCCTATATAAGGTGATCATGGGGGAGGAAATTTTGGGGGGTGCTTAAATCTTTTAAAGGAGACAAGAGCTAGAGACTTGATGGATGAACGATCGAACTGTTAAGATATTTCTTTGACATATTTCAGAGGGATATTCTTTTATGTTGGAAGAATCAAGAATCAGGGGATATATTCATCCTTATATAAATTCAACCTACATTGCCATCATCCCAAAAAGGGAATCATCTGAAACATTCATGGATTATCGACCCCTTTCACTTTGTAATCTTATATATAAGATTATATCCAAGACTGTTGCGGGCAAGATTAAGCACACCCTACAAAATATATATCTCCAGAGCAGTTTAGTTTCTTACAAAACAAAAAGATCCACGATGTTGTGGCTATTGCCTAAGAAAACATACATTCGATCCATACTAAAAAATTAAATGCTATTGTTATGAAGGTCGACCTACAGAAGGCATATGACTTCTTTGATTGGGGATGTCTAAGGATGGTACTACTTAAAATTGGAGTACAAGCCAAGAATGCTGAGTGGATCATCGCTTGCATCACAAATGTTAGATATGATGTTATTCTAAATGGATATCCCACATGTGTTTTGGGGTTGGACAGGGGCAAGAAAAGGTTGCTCCCTTTCACCATTATTATTTATATTGGCAATGGATGGTCTCAGTTTACATATCAAAAAGTTGTGGAGGAGGGTAATTTTTCTGCACTGGTCCTGGGACGAGATATCAGGATTTCACATAGATTCTTTGTAGACGACGTGCTGATTATGGGGATGATCAATAGGTTTGCAAGAATGGCTTTATTTCACATCTTTGCAAAATTTGGGAATGTCATAGGACTAATCATGAATCTATAGAAGTCTATCATTTTACATGGCACTTATGATTTGGAGGACACTGCATACATCCATAGACTATTTGGGGCAGGGATTGAAATATTGGTGGGGGGCATGAAATACTTGGGTTATCATATCAAACCAAATAGATATAGGATAAGTTACTGGATGTGGCTAGTGGATCGATTCTATAAAAAGATCTATGGGTGGGAATATAGATGCCTATCACTAGGTGGACACATCACCCTCACCCAATCGATGATCACACAGTTGGGAGTGTATTGGGCCCATTTATACTATCTCTTGTGTACAATTATTAAGCATTTGAATCGGATCACAGAAAAATATATCTGGTTTGGAGTGACTACCACTACCAAATACCATCTGGTTAAGTTGGACTATATTACTATTCCAAAAAGACTGGGTGGTTGGGGGATCTTGAATCTGAGGCGTTTTGGATGGGCGTTGCTACAAAAGACATTGTGGAGAGGAATATTTGGGGACGACATATGGGGTAATATAATTAAACCTAAATACCTTAAAGACAAATATTTTACTATTTGGATGTGCAAGGAGTTCATGAGGACTACCTCGGGATTAGCCATATGGCTCAGTTTAAACAAAACCAGACAAAGTTTTTTGTAGAACCTGTGTTGGATCTTTGGATATGGGCACAAGATATTGATCGAACAGGACCATATTCATGGAATGGTAAGGGACTTATGTCTATTAGAGGGCCTTATCCAATGTATTAACAATAGAGGTATCTTCGTTTGGAACCAGGTCATTAGAGAATGGCATGGTTATATATCAATCTGGAAAAGATCATGGGAGATGGGCCTGGAGGGCCAAATGGCTTGGGAATGGGAGCAGATCAGGACTGAGATGAAATTGGTTAGTGTCAGTTGTGAGGCAGGCAGAGATCAGATTCCCTAGGTTGGCAAGATGAAGGAAGGAGGCATAGTGGTGGTGGATGTTTATAATATTCTCCACAACCAAAAGGTACACAACTCAGAGTTATGCTCGTTTTATAAGTTTTGGATATATCACAATATAAATATTTAATTGGTAAACTCTTCTGTAATTCTATGTTTTCACTCGGGAAGTACACTCCCCGCTCAACACGGACTTGGACTTGTTGCTTAACAACCACTCTTATTTCCATAGTAATCACTATAACTCAAATTGAATTTACCTAATATGATATGCAACAAAAAAAAACTTAATATTACATTTTAAGACCCACTAATCAAAGACTTTAAAATTTATATATTATTTTAGATCTTTAATTAGATTTCTTTCAAAAGGTGAAAATCATGATGGTTGTCTTTCATAGTTTAGTTATATTCTCACAAATAACATAAAATATATTTAATTAAATTTTAAAATTTTAAATATTAAAATATCTAATTTAATAATAATAATAATATTATTATTTTTTAAACATAAAATATAATATACCTTATAACTACATCAAATTTGTCAGAAATTTTTCATTTTAGTAATTTACAAAGATTTATAAATGATTTGCTATCATAATTGAAAATCTATTAAACGTAATGTATATTTTATAATGACACTAAGTGAGTGATATTTTTTTTTTTATGTTTTCATTATTTAATTTATATCATTTATAGTAACGATCGTTATTTTGATGATGTCGATAATGGTGACAACAACAATAAAAGTAACGAGGGTTATAAATTAGCGAGTCATGCTGCCGTTTAGTTCAGGATCTTTTTCCCTGAGAGAAATGTGTATTTCATTGGTTAGTGAGGTATGTATTTAAAAAGATGTTCTTGAAAAAATAATGAGTTCTGGAGCATGTTATCTCATGTACAACTCTGACTTTGTATTTAATAGATTTAAAAATTTGTTTTTCAATTCTAGTTGTATTTGCGATTAAATGTAAAAAAAATTACTTAATCTTTTTTATGGTTAAATATTCGATCATTTCCAAAATTAATGTTATTTATTATTTTTATGTAGAAAATTTTAATATACTTAGTTGTTTATATATAAAAAAAATGAAGAGAGTGTACCCATAGGAATCCACCAGCCCCAAGCTGGAGTAGAGGCATCGAAAAGATAAACGGTTGCATTGATCACACAATAAGAATATATCAATTATTGGTGTGTAGGTTGTGCCATGTATCAATTATTGTAGCTTGTGCCAATGCCACCACCATACAAACTAACACAAGAAGCCAAGATACAAACTAATACAACAAGCTGAGTATATATGTTTTAAATATATCACAATATAAATATTTAAATATTTTAAATGTATTTCATAGATTTCAACACTGTGTGAGGATTGAGTATTGAATAATATATGTTTAATTTGATAGTCAATTAAATTAAACATAAATAAAGTTTTAAATATATCACAATATAAATATTTAAATATTTTAAATGTATTTTATAGATTTTAAATGTATTTTATAGATTTTAAAGTATTAAATAATATATGTTCAATTTGATAGCTATTTAAATTAAACATAAATAGATTAAATTATTTAAAAAAAAAGCAATAAATTTTTATTTTTAATATTAAACTATCTAAATATTTCATTGAATTTTTGGTGAGAACCAAATTAATAAAAAACATAATGTAATATAGTGATAAAGATAATAAGATTTAGATATTCTAATGTCATAAATGTTGGAAACAATACTGAGAGGGGGTGAATCAATATTATTAGATCAATAATTTAATTTTCAAAACAGATTTGTATACGCTACTTCAGTTAAGTGAACTAGCGTGTATACGTGACTCTACTTAAGGCAACTAGCGTATATGCAGATATCTTTTGATTTACCCAATTTATCATGCATTGAACTTTAACCAGTATATCAGGAATTCATTAGACATTGCAATAAAAGCATAATAAAGCATCACACATAAGCAACACACATGAACACCAAGATATAAGGTCGAAACCCAATGTGGGTGAAAAGCACCTGTTGCTGTCGTCTTTGTCTTCTTTTTAATAATAAGAAAATCTATTTACAATTTTTGTATAGGTGCAAACTTATACAAGTACGCAGGCTTCTACCTGCAGAAGGTTACAACCTTCTATCGTTCTCCAGCTTCTCCTGGAAGGGAACTACAACCCCCCTAGCCCTTGTACTAGCCGATATGTTTGCTAGTACATAGGCGCCGACCTACAGAAGGCTATGACCTTTTCTTTTCTTCCAGGGACCATGTTTCATAAATTTTCAGACTGGATCCATCAACAACATCATTCAATCATCAAATATATCTGCATCAACCAATCACCTTTTGAACCAACCATAGCTGAATCAATCATTCACCTGTGTGTACACATGCTTTGCTCAAAGCCAACCAGTGTATACATCTGAAAATATAAATTCAGAGTTCTACAACTATTCCAGACTTTAGTTATACCCAAATCATATCATTTACATAACAATATATGCGTCAGTATTTAGATCTAGAATACACATGAGAAAAAACACATAATGATAGTTCATTTTACGCCTTAAGATCCCGATTCATCATTAGATTTGATCCCTCATCATCAGCTAGGTTTCATCCTTGGTTCAGATCCAACAATGCACCATAACCCAATAACCTGCATACTATATCTCACACTTCATCAGATATTCAATACTTGCACACTTTGGCCTAATGATCTTCTCCTCCTTTTATAATTTTCGGCCTTTCTCAATACCATGGACCAAAACCACTTAGGACCAATACCTTGGACCAAATACCTAGGGTCAATACCTCGGACCAGATACTTTGGACCAATACCATGGATCAAAATACCATGGACCAAATACTTCAGACCAAAAAATTAGTTTTCCAAGGTATACTCGCTTTTACTTTTGTGAAAGTGCATGTGTACATATATGTGACTTGTATACAGTGACCCTGTGTGTATACGCATCTTGGTCAATGGTGAACCTGCGTATACTTCTCTTTCTTCATTTTGTGAAGACTGATATGTAATTCTTTGTTGTTTACCTGCTATACTTTGATCTTTCATCTGAGTGAGTTTCCATCAAGGACAATACCCGAATCATAATGCCAACAATCTCCCCCTTTGGACTTGATGGCAACACCAAGTCACTCTCCCCCTTTGACATCAAGGGCAAAGGGTCATGCTCCACCTGAGTACATGCTGAATTCTCTGATATGCTGAAGTGTGTTGATTGAGCTACCATGATCGAGTCCATGCTCCCCCTGAGCACAAGAAAAGTCTGCAAAAAAATGTTCTAAAAGAAAAACATGCCTCTATACATGCATCACCAATGACCTTCCTATCACCAATGACTCATACATACATCCATCTCCCAATCAAGTGGGGATATACCAAATTTGACTCATCCACCCAACCAAGTGGGGATATACCAAATGTTTATACATGACAAAAACAAGAAACATTACATCATCTATCCCATGCATAGAGGGGTTACAAATTAGGTATTTCCATGACCTTTACATTAAATGATATACATGACATATATAACAAAGACCAAATATCTTAAACAAGACCATGATAGTCATCTGCAACTATCATTAGCAACATCTGTCAATCAGCATCTAGACCAGCAACATGTACATGTCCATTATTAGTTCCCAAAATATCATCAACTTGTGTAAAAGTATGTCGGCATATATCAACTCATCCTCTTGATCTCATCAAGATCAACTTGCTTTGTTCCCTTGTCATAACCTTCCATGAATCAACTAAGCATATGACATATCTCCAAGTGGTAACACAAAATCATATCATATGTATGTGAAAAGACCATAGACATTTTTTATCAAGAACTGCATGATCTTTCCACAAGAACCTTCATTATATCATCACTATGGAACATCCCATATCATCAACCATGATAATCAACATATGTGAGTATCAACCTATCATCATAAAGTAAGAACTCATTAAGTACCAAAGACTTCTAGGCATAATGCCAACAATGCTTTATTAGAAGCATACCATGTTCTCCCCCTGAACCTGTTCCACCTATTTATTGTCACATCTGATCATTGCATATGTCGTTAAGAGATATCAAAGCATCATCATCAATCAGATATACATCAAGTTATCAACAGCTCTATGAGGACCAATATATTTCCACATGTTATCAATAGAGTGAAACCATCATCAAACATAGAAGATAATTGATAGAACCATAGAAAACCCCTTTTTACTGAGTCTGGTCCATTGCTTTTCTTCAAACCAACATATACGCGACTGTGCCCACAGAAACCCGCGTATGTATGCGACTACACTTTATGAAACTCGTGTATAACCACCTTTCTTTGAAGAAAATAGGATTTAACAGAAAGATGATGCAACAACTACTCCCAAATTTTGTCTGAGATATTCAAGTGTCTCTCTGAGTAGTGGTTTAGTGAATATATCAGCAACCTATTCTTTGGAGGGAACATACTCCAATTTGACCTTTTGTTCAAGCACTTGTTCATGTAGAAAATGTTATTTGATGGGTATGTGCTTGGTCTTAGAGTGCATGACCTGATTCTTTGAAATACTGATGGCATTTGTATTATCACATAAAATGGAGGTGGGTGGAGTACATGTGATCTGAATGTCTTGCAAGGTTTGCATCATCCAAAGTAGTTGTGTGGAGCAAGATGCAGCAGCCATGTATTCTGCTTCAGCTGTAGATAATGCAATTGAACTTTGTTTCTTGCTAAACCAAGACACTAACCTGGAACCCATATAGAATGCACCACCACTAGTGCTTTTTCTGTCATCAACACTTCCTGCCCAATCTGCATCTATATATGCATGAAGTGTAATATTTATATCTCTAGGATACCATAAACCAAAGTTCTGTGTTCCTTGAAGATATTTGAAAATCCTTTTGACTGCCTAAAAATGTAATTCCTTTGGATTTGTTTGGAATATTCCAACGATTCCCACTACATGCATGATGTCAGGTCAGGTACCCATTAGATAAATCAGACTGCCAATTATGGATCTGTAAGTTGGTTGATGTACTGCTGCTGATTCATCATTTCCGCTAAGACTACATCCTGTTACCATTGGGGTACATACTAGTTTATAATCTTCCATGCCATACCTTTTTAGGATCTGTTTGAGATATTTGGTTTGTGAGAGAATAATACCATATTTATTTTGTTGAACTTGTAGACCAAGAAAATAGGTAAGCTCACCAAGCAAGGACATTTCAAATTCTTGTTGCATTACTAAATCAAAATTCTGACTCATGTGGATTCTTCATTGCTACCAAAAATGATATCATCAACATACACAACAATTATTAGCAATTTATTAGTGTCCATCTTTGTGTATAAATTGCTATCTGCTGACCCCTTTGAAAAACACTGTTGGTGGAGATATTTGTCAAGACGGTAATACCAGGCCCTTGGAGCCTGTTTTAGACCATAGAGAGCCTTTCTGAGTTTTCATACAAGTTTTGCATCATTTCCAAGAATGAATCCTTCTAGTTGTTCAATATAGACTTCTTCTTCTAAGTCTCCATTAAGAAAGACAAATTTTACATCCATTTGGTATACTTTGAATTTCTAAAAACTAGAAAGAGCAAGAAACATTCTTATAGCTTCAAGTCTAGCGACAGGTGCAAAAGTTTCTTCAAAATCTATACCTTGTTATTGAGCATATCCTTTACAAACAAGTCTAGCCTTGTTTCTAATAACTTCTCCATTTTTGTTTAGCTTGTTTTTGAATATCCATTTAGTTCCTATGGTATTCTTATCATGAGGTCTAGGAACTAATTCCCAAGTATTATTCTTTTCAATTTGCTCAAGTTCTTCATTCATGGCCCTGACCCAACATTCATCTTTGCATGCTTCATTTACATTTTGAGGTTCGGTGGAAGATAGTAATGCTAAATAGCTTGAGGCTTCTGTAATAGTTCTTCTTGTCTACACACCTACCTCGTTTTCCCCTAAAATTTGAGTTTTTGGATGATTTTTTTGAACATACCTGGATGGAGTCTTTTCTTTTATTGTTATCTCTTCTTCTAGTGCTTCATTGGTTTCTTCTTTAGAATCAGTGTGATTTGATGAGGGAAAATGATCCTCATCTTATTCATTGTCATAATCTTTGGCTTTTATCTGTTTTGGATTTTTGCATGCTTCATCAACCACAACATCAATACTTTCAATAATTTTCCCAAGTATTTTATTATAACATTTATATCCTTTACTTTGGGAAGAGTAGCCAAGAAGAATACCTTCATCTGCTCTAGGTTCAAACTTGTTAAGTTTTTCATAAGTGCTTTTGATGTAACATTTTCTTCCAAAAACTTTGAATTATTTTACAGTAGGAGGCTTACCATACCAAAGTTCATGTGGAGTTTGAGTGCTGTTTACCCGAACATTTGCTTGGTTGAGAATAGTGACGGTGGCGAATGCAGCTTCTCCCCAGAAGGTTGCAGGAGTTCCAGATTCGTCTAGCATAGCTCGAGCCATTTGTTGAACAGTTCTGTTCATTCTTTCTACCACTCTATTTTGCTGAGGAGCCATTCCGGTGGAGAACTTCCTTTTTATTCCATGTTGTTCACAAAAGTCAAAGAACTCATCCGAGGTAAATTCCCCTCCTTGATCGGATCTGAGGCATTTGATTTTGCGATCTGATTCATTTTCAACCAAAGATTTGAAGGCTTTGAATTTTTCAAATGCTTCATCTTTATGCTTTAAAAGACTTATCCAGCACATTCTGGAAAAATCATCAATGAACAATATAAAGTATTCTTCTCCACGAGGTGACTTTTTCCTTGGTGGTCCACATAAATCAATATGAACAAGTTCAAGAGGCTTACTAGCTGACCCTTCTTTTTCAATGAAGTGAGATCTGGTTTGCTTACTGAATTGACATGATTTGCATATTGTATTTTCAGGGATGCTGATATCAGGAAGATCACAAACAACCTAGAATCTGCATGCTTTTCTTATTTGAGAAAAGCTTAAATGCCCCAATCTTCTGTGCCATAGCCAGTTTTCATCATTTTTGCTTAGATAGCATTGTTGTTGTCATCCATTGAGTATGTATAAGTTGTTTGGAGTTCTTGTACCTTTGATCACGGTTTCTCCTGTGTCAAGCTCACGAAGAGCATATCCGTTTGATCGAAATACCACTTCATTTCCTTAATCACACATTTAACTGACACTCAACAGGTTATGTTTTAGACCATCAACATACATAACATTCCCAGCTTTAATCTTTTCTTTAAATAAAATAGAGCCTTTACCTTTTATGACAGCAGGAGTGTCATTTCCAAATGAGACATTCTTTTCCTTTTCTAAGGCATTATATGAGTGAAGTTTTTCTTTGTCACCTATCATGTGTTTTGAGCATCCATTGTCAATGTACCATTGATTTTCTTGTCCTTCTGCATACAAGGCTATACCACATCTTTCTGTTTGTGGTTCTTTCTTTCTCCATATTTTGGGATTTAATGGAGTTTTCTCCTTTTGAGATATTGGTCGAAATTTACTCCTGCATTCTAATTCTTCATGGCCAAAGTTTTTATAGATTGAGCATTCTATTTCATTTTCAAGAAGAGAAAAGTTATTGTTAGGACTTTTCTTGATCCCTGTCACATTCCTTTGATTTCATGCTTCTCTAGTCATGATGGTCTTGTAAGCAACACATTGAGCAGCTTTGTGTCCAAATTTATGACATGAAAAACATTGACCATTAAAGAAGTTCCTGCGATTATCGAATCTATTGACCTGGTGATTGTAGTTTCTATTCAACTTTGAAGCAAATTGAGTATGATTTACCTGAGGTTGGTTGTGGCTTCTGTTCAACCTTGAAGTAATTGGAGCTTGATTTACCTGGTGATCTACTTTATGACTTTGCTGACGATTGTCATAACGTTCATTGTTCTTTGCTGCATCAAGATAGCTTTTAGTGGAAGTTGACGACTTCTGTGATCGAGATGCTTCTTCAGTATATCCAAGACCTGTCTTTATCAGAGGAGAACGCTACACTTGGATAATTTCATTTAAGGTTTCTGATCCTTTAGCAAATCTAAGATCGAGAGCTTCTGTTTTCTCAAGATCCTTGCTTAGACCCACAATTTCACATTCTAGTTTTTCATTGTGTTTTTCTCTTTCAACAAGTTGGTATGTCAAGGTATCTATAATCATATTATTTTCTTCTAAACCGATTTTGAGTTTAGAGATTTCTTCATAAAGATCATCTTCATCTAAAGCATCCCAAAAATTATCATCTTCATAAGCCATCAGAAGTCTATAGTCATTACTATTTTCATCTTCATCACTATTTGATAAACCATCGCTATCTTCATGAGTATAGTAGTTCTTTTTACTTACACTTTGTCTTCTATTCCATTTTGCAGATTCCTTCCCCTTATCATATTTATCTTTATGAGGACATTTGGCAGCATAATGACCGACTCTACCACAGACAAAACATTTGAAAGGTAGTTTACCTCTGAATCTTCTGGAACCCCGTTGAAGCTTTTTGACAAAGTTTACTTCATATTCTTCTTCTGAAATATGTCCTGATTCATTGAGTTCTTCTTTTCCTTTTACTGAAGCTTTAAATGCGGCTTCTCTCATATATGATGGGCCTCCTTTTCTCATCTCAAAGGCAATTAAGATTTCGTGAAGCTGTGTCATAGTAATAGTCTGTAGATCCTGTTTTTCTTCTATGGCAGATACTTTTGGTTCAAATTTAGTAGACAAGGATCCTAAAACATTCTCAACTAAGGTAACTTCCTGTATCTCTTCACCTAGATTCTTCATGAAATTAACAACCTCATCTATACATAAGAAGTAACTAGCTATACTTTCATCATTGTGTATCTTAAGAGTTTCATATTGAATTTTGAGAGTTTGCAGTTTAGCATGTTTTACCTGAGAGTCTTCTTCATAGCTTAGAACGATTTTGTCCCATATTTCTATGGTTGACTTGAGCTGCATAACTTTGACAAAGTCTGATTGTGACAGACTTCCCAATAATGTATTGACAGCCTTGGCGTTGGTTTCATTTTGCTTTTTACCTGCCGTATCTGTAGGAATTGTTGATGGAAATGTATATCCTCCTTCCACAATTTCCCAGAAATCTGTTCCCAGTGATTGAATATAGGCTGTGGTTCTTATCCTCCAATAAATAAAGTTGCTCCCATCAAAGATTGGTGGTTTGATAGATCCCCCGCTTTCTTGATTACTCATGATGATGGATCTTCCTTCAAGCAATCAAGCTTCCTTTGAAGGACCTGCTCTGAAACCAATTGTTGGAAATAATACTGAGAGGGGGGGTGAATCAGTATTATCAGATCAATAATTTAATTTTCAAAACAGATTTGTATACACTACTTCAGTTAAGTGAACTAGCGTGTATACACGATTGTACTTAAGGCAACCAACGTATATGCAGAGATCTTTTGATTTACCCAATTTATCATGCATTGAACTTTAACCAGTATATCAAGAATTCATTAGACAGTGCAGTAAAAGCAGAATAAAGCATCACACATAAGCAACACACATGAACACCAATATATAAGGTGGAAACCTAATGTGGGTGAAAACCACCTGCTGTTGTCGTCTATGTCTTCTTTTTAATAATAAGAAAATCTGTTTACAATTTTTGTACTGGTGCAGACTTATACCAGTATACAGGCTTCTACCTGCAAAAGGTTATAACCTTCTCTCATTCTCCAGCTTCTCTTGGAAGGGAGCTACAACCCCCTAGCTCTTGTACTAGCCGATATGTTTGCTAGTACGTAGGTGCCGACCTATAGAAGGCTATGACCTTCTCTTTTCTTCCAGGGACCACGTTTCATAAATTTTCAAACTGGATCCATCAAAAACATCATTCAGTCATCAAATATATCTGCATCAACCAATAACCTTTTGAACCAAACATAGCCGAATCAATCATTCACCTGTGTATACATGCGCTTTTCTCAAAGCCAACCAGCGTATACATTTGTAAATATAAATTCAGAGTTCTGCAGCTATTCCATACTTTAGTTATACCCAGATCATATCGTTTACAGAACAATATATGCGTCAATATTCAGATCTTGAATATACATGAGGAAAAACACATAATGATAGTTCATTTTATGCCTTAAGATCCCGATCCATCATTAGATCTGATCCCTCATCATTAGCTAAGGTTCATCCTTGGTTCATACCCAACAATGCACCATAACCTAATAACCTGCATACTAGATCTCACACTTCATCAGATATTCGATACTTGCACACTTTGGCCTAATGATCTTCTCCTCCTTTTATAGTTTTAGGCCTTTCTCAATACCATGGACCAAAATCACTTAGGATCAATACCTTGGACCAAATACCTATGGTCAATACCTCGGACCAGATACTTTGGACCAATACCATGGACCAAAAACTTCGAACCAAAAACTTAGTTTTCCAAAGTATATGTGTTTTTCCTTTCGTAAAGGTGCGTGTGTATGTATACACAAATTGTATATAGTGGACCTGTGTATATACGTTGCTTGGTCGATGGTGAACGTGCATATACTTCTCTTTCTTCATTCTGTGAAGACTGATCTGTAATTCTTTGTTGTTTACCTGCTATACTTTGATCTTTCATCTGAGTGAGTTGTCATCAAGGACAATACCTGAATCGTAATGCCAACAATAAATATATTAACATAAAACATAACTAATAAACCATATTAAATAGTATTTAATTTTTTAAATATATTAATTATTAAATTAAAATATATTAAATATCAAATATTATTTTTAAATAGAATTTTGAGGATTTTAATTTAATTATTAGATAAATAATAAGAATTTAAAGTCTCACATAAGAGAAATTTTTCACTGACGCGTTCAGGATGAGATGAAGAGGGAGACCGTGGCAAAGGCTTAAAGAGAACAATGTAGAGACAAACCGTGGCAAAGGCTTAAAGAGAACAATGGAGAGACATAATTTCAAGTAACGGCTATATTTGAACAATAATATGTTTTTGAAAAATAATATTTAAATTAATTTATTAAAACCAAATATTACTAGTTTTCGAAAAATAATATTTAAATAATGATATTAGTTTATTAATTTTTTAAAAATATTAATATGTAATGGTTATATTTGAACAATAATATGTTATTGAAAAATAATATTTAAATTAATTTATTAAAACCAAATATTACTAGTTTTCGAAAAATAATATTTAAATAATGATATTAGTTATCAATTTTTAAAAAGTATTAATATATAATGGCTATATTAAACGAATAGTTTTTGAAAAATAATATTTATATTGTGATATTAATAAGTAATTTCTATATTAAACAACTAGTTTTTGAGAAATAATATATAAATTAATTTATTATGTGTGTGTGTATATCTATCTATCTATATATATATATATATATATATATATATATATATATATATATATATATAACAATTAGTTTCTGAGAAAAAAGAAAAAAAAAAGAAATTGAGTAAAAAATTATAAAAACTAGTCAAGATCTTAATGGATACAAGATCATTTGATAAATAATTAATGGAAATAAAATAAATTTAAAGGTGAAGATTGATGTCATTTTATATAAAAAAGTGTCAAGATCCTAATGGAGACAAGATCATTTGATAAATAATTAATGGAATAAAATCAACTAAAAAGTGAAGAGATAGAATCATTTGATAAATAATTAATGGAAATAAAATAAATTAAAAGGTGAAGATTTATGTCATTTTATATAAAAAAAAGTGTCAAGATCTTAATGGAGACAAGATCATTTGATAAATAATTAATGGAATAAAATAAACTAAAAAGTGAAGATTTATGTCATTTTATATAAAAAGACTCATATAAAGTGAGTTATAAGTTTTTGGTAATATCATATTTACAAGCCATGGTATTGACTCATGCTATTGTAACAAATACTAATTATAGATTAAAAATCTCCCTAATAAACTAGAAATAAATATATATAAGTAAAAACCGTGTTCCATATTTTCAAATATATATGTTTAATTTATATCTTCATAATTTTTATAATTAATATAATACTTAAAAAAAACTAATTCATTGTTATAATTTTTTTAAATTATAACGAAATATATAGATACATATATAATTTCCTTAAAACATAAATCCATTTTCAATATAATCCTAAAAATAATCCTATTAAACTTTATTCTTCATCATATTTTCAAAGAAATCTATGCGATAGTTCAAAGATACCATGAAACGTATTACTTTGAAAACTTTTGCAAACTGGAATAGTAGGAAAGCACTTTTTAGAAATAAATCCGAAAGTTATCCCTGCATACTTTCCAAGGCTTACATACATTTCTAACACCTCAGATAGTTTATTAAAAAATCACATTCTTCTACGACTGATCGAGTTTGACTGAATAAATGAGATTATAATACAAGTAAGAAAAACAATTGTGTATACCAACAATGAACCAATTTTAATCACCAGAACGAGGAACTACAACCCAAGAATGATTTTATACATTAGCATGAAATGAGGCAGTGTAAATATTCTAGGGCTGAGAGAACCTAATAAGTATTCATTTTATACATCTAATAATGATAAAAACCACAAGTATATGAATAAAAGGATTGTTATGGTAACAATTCTTTAATAAAATAAAAGCCACCAATTATCATATAGAACATAAATTTAAACCCTATCCATTAGGATAAGTAGTCAACGGTAACCCATTAATTTGCATAAATATTAACTTTGATTTAGTATAATTATTGCATCAAAAAATTCACCAATGAATACATTATTAATAATTACTTCCATAGAGAGAAAGCCTTCCAAGGAAGGCAACGTATATATGAGGGTTTTATTAAAGAAACCTTGGAAATTACAAGTGTATGTATATAAAAAATAGAGCAGAAAACCCCCACGTCGATGGGTCACTAGTAGTGCTGGAGAAAACATACAAAGATTGAGATATGTGCTCTTAAAACTCTTAACAAGTGCAATAACCCTACAAGAAGAATGAATCGAATCGTGACCACCTAAGTTTGATGTAGGTACAAGATCTCAAGTTGAATGAACACTCTAAGCAATACTTTTGCAGGCAGAACCCTACCTGTAATGGTGACAAAGAAAACCCTTTAGTATGTTACAAGATAATGGAAATCATAGGAAGAATTTCTAAAAAGATTAAGAAAACCTGCTCACCTAAGTCTCATTGAGTCGAGATAAGAACATTTCCATACCACTGGAAGACACAAGAAAGGTTAGTATATGTCAATCAAACACTATGAAATTTAAAACTCATAAGAGAATGTCCTCCTTTACTTGAGATTTTGGAGAAGCCCGAGCAAGTCCAACCCTTGCTGAGCAACGGGGGACAATTATGAAACATCAGTTCTGTGACCTACAATCTATATTTAGAGAAATGATAATTGTAAGAGCGTAACCCAAAGAACCTCCGACCCAATTGCTTGAAATATACAACTCAGGAAGCTATGGGGGTTATCTGCAAACCTAGTACGGTAGCCGGAGCAGTCTTCTCCACAAATAAAGGTAGGTTTGTACCATAATAACGGTGCTCAACAAACAACTAAGGAGGTCATAAATGAGACTGGTCGGAGGTGGAGGGAGGGGGTAGTTACTCCTTAACTACCTTGCCAAATCCTAGATCGTTTGATCAAGAGACCTAGAATAACAACAGTGGAACACTTGACATTTCAGAAGAAAAATATTTCGCCAAGAATTAAATATCATGCGTGACAATTGGATTATCGAAAGAATTATTAAAGGATGCATTTACAACCTTAACCATTAAGCGGGGGGTAGAGTAGGAAGGTGGATAATGAATATTAGTCATAAGGTATGAAACATATCACTAAGACTCTATCGAGACATCTAATATGATGTTTTGGGAAACTAATGTAATAGTTTTATACTACATGAGGCTTTAAATATAAGGACTGTTGGGTGCAAGAATTACACTTAAGCAAACTCCTCAACACTTAATTTGTCAACCCGGTGGATCCGTAAACTTAGAGACGAAGCACAGGAAATGCCAGAGATGGTATGAATCTTCCTAATATAAATCCCTACTTTATTTAAAGGAGAGATTGTAGAATCAAATTAAAAAGAGAAAAAAGGCAACTTGAACCATCAAAATAATCTAAGACTGGAACAAGGAAGAATTTATTTGCAAGAGGGAATTAAAGACAAAGGGCAATCGCTCTAGCTAATTATTGTTTAACCACTGAGTGTGCTTATTTCTTTAGCAAAGACACTTAGTAATCTCATCAGATGGGCCTTTAAGCCTGCTCCTTTAGAGATTTCCTTCTTGCACTAATTTGTCCTGTACTATCGTAGTCTACTTGCACTAGTGCAGAAACAGAGATTTATGTAGAAGGTATAAATGGTGTCTTTACTAAAGACTTTTTACCTCCTGCAAGGGCTTGAACTTTTCCAGGTTAAAAGCACTCAGATGTCGTGGCAAGAAACTAGTTCTTGCACCGAATCAGAGCTTCTTTCACTTAGCATTTAATTCTTAAAATGAGTGCTTAATTATTGCAAGTGTTGTTAAATCAAATTGCACACATAAAAAGTGAATGTTTCTGATCTTAACAGAGTGCAGGAATAAAGAAACAATCAATATACATTTATCCCGTCATAAGCATTTAATGAAAGAAAGAAGATTGCGGGAAGTAGATTAAGAAGGCTTGCTGCATCACATCAACGTGCACTGGTGAAAGTTCATTTCTCCTGCTTGGACCAGGCGGGGAAAACCAATCAAATAGAATTGCAGGAAAAGAGATACCATACCAACGTGCACTAGTGCAGGGTTATTTCTCCTGCTTGGACCAGGCAAAGGAAAACCAATCTGAAATCAAGTGCAGGAAAGGGAATTTATCTACTTCACACAACAGATCTGCTTTCACTCACACAGGAATGTATGTGCTTAGAATTAATCACACTTGACAATGTAAACAAAAATTACAGGAAAATTGGAAATGGGGTAAACGTGTTGGGTTGGCTGGGCCCTAGCCAACCAGTGTGTTTCCCCTTTAAATAATAGCGTTGCTCAGTACCTTAATCAATTCATCAACTCAAATACAGAAATGCAATTTGTAAAACATGAGGCGAAGCTCCCTTTTATTAATTCACTGAGGCAAGTACATACGTTAATACATTGTCCAGCCCAGATTCGGTTGATAACAAAATATAGCAAACTGTTACCGCCTCTTTGGCTGTGTCTCTGTTCTATAAAAAATTTCTCCTAGTCCTATTTACATTCTACATTATATAGATCTTTGGCCAAAGGCAAAAATAGATCATTCAACTGATTACATAACCAAGCGCAGAATTTAGCTTTTCGGCCATCAAATTAGACAGTTAGCAAAACTGGCCACAGCCAATCTTGAGATTTTGTCCTTCACAAATTCGATCTCAACTGACTTTGGATCGATCTTGCTGTTGTGGTTGAGGCTACTCAAACCGAGGCAATTCGATCTCGGTTGCCTTTGGATCTATCTTGCTGTCGTGGTTGAAGCTGCTGAAAATGAGGCGGTGATTAAGGAGGTTTGGGTCTGCTGCAAGGATTTGTTGTGCTGGCAATGCTGCAAGATCCGATCTTGCACTAGGATCAACAGTCATGGTAAGTACTCTAACTACCAAATAAACATTGGAGATATTGATAAGTTACAAAGAGTGATTAAAAGTAAGAAATCATGTAATAAATGATTAATTAATGTTAAGCTAAATTAAAAGTATGAAAAATAAATTTTATACGAAATGTGTCACTGTGCTTGGACTGGTGCAAGATGAGGGTGTATAAAAGAAGTAAAATAGTGGTAAATGGTTTGATTTAGGAAGGGGGAAATTGAAAATGAGAGCAAATTAGGGGGCTAACATCCTCCCATCCCTAAGTTGTTGTGTGTCCTCACACAACTCTTTACCTTTGCAAAAAAAAACCTTCAAAACTTTGAGCATTCCAGCTCAATCCTATTTTGGCATACTGACATTAGCCTACAATGTTTCAGACTTCTTCTTTCTGATGTTCTTTAGTTTCTTTGTCACCTTTTTAAGTCGCTTGAAACATTGTGCAGCTCAGTACTTCCAAACTCTAAGTTCTCCTTTCTTTTTCTAGATCTCTGCAGTTAATTCTTCTTTACTCTGTTCTTTATCCTCTTGTGCTTTAGCTATGAGCTGTTCTAAGTTATGCACTTGAAGCTCTAGTTCAACTATCCGAGAAATAGGAGTTACCAAATCTTCTTCTTCTTTTGTCTAGACAGGGGCTGTGTCTTCCTCAGGGACCTCAATATCCCTCATGGTTACATTAGGAAATCCTTCTTCTTCTGGTTCTTCTTCTTTTTGTTCTTCTTCTTCTGGTTCTTCTTCCTTTGGTTCTTCTTGTTCTGGTTCTTCTTCCTTTGGTTCTTCTTCTTGCACTGGTTCTTCTTCCTCTAGTTCTTCTTCTTGCACTGGTGCAGAAGGGGATTCAACGTTCTGTGGGGACTGAGGTTCTTTGCCTGCACCATATTCTTTATTGTTTTTCTGCAGCCTTTTAATGAAATCTGCCAACAGAGTGTCATCTTCAACCTCTGCAAATTTTTCTGCATCTGCAAGGATTGACAGGTTGTCTTCTTTGGGGGTCTGTGCATGTACTGGTGGCGTAGAAGGAGTCTCTTCAATAGGTGCACTAGCTATCTTCTTATTTGGAGGTGGGGCCCTTCCTTCTTTTGATTTTTTAGGTCGTTTCCTTTTTGCACTGGTGCAAGAAGGACTCCCCTTTACATTCTTATTTGGACCCTTGCTTATGCTGGTGGGGTCCTTTGTCTCCTTTCTAGCAGTTGTCATTTTATGTAGATGTTTTAACAGTGCCTCCTAGGTCATGCCTTTAACTTCTAATTGTTTCTGGACCAAAATCTTTATCAGGTCGTGGTGATATAACTTCTTGGCGGCCTGGTCTACCCGTCCGTCCTGCACACCCTTGGCCATTTTTTCCAAGCTCTTAAGCAAAAAATAAGGGAAATTCATCCTCCACCGGATGTGTTGGGCGGCTTCGAAATGCTGCAACATCCTAAAATGGTACACAAAAGTGCGGGATTACCTTCCCTCACAGGATACGAATTTCTGTAGGATGAAAAGGAGATCCTACCACTGTCCCAGTAGGGCACTGCGTGGAACTCCTTCCTTCCAATCTACCTTCATCTTCTTGTCAAATTTTAGAGGCCCAATTTTTACTCGACCATTTTTGAAACTTCTAGCAAACTGTAAGGCCACTTCACTGTTGTGCCTGTCAAACTTTTGCAAGAACTGAAGAAAGCCCGAGTCTCGCAATAGTGCAAGACTATTGCGATACTTAGCAGTTTGTTCTACCCTACTGAGAGAAGAGCGTTTGCTTCGAACAGGAAACATTGTTGCTTAATGGTTATGAACAGTCGAGAATTTACATGCAACACCGTGAAAATTGGTTCTTATAGACAGAGATCCAACCGTCCACTGAAATAGCGTGGATGCACGACATCTTTGAGATCATGTCGGATTGGTACTTGCAGCGACGTTTTAACGGCTAGGTGAGGTAATCATTACGAGTGAAGGACATCTAGGATTATAGCGGAAAGGGGAAATTATATCCAAGCAACAGTTAAACACTTCCACACTCCTTCATAATTCAAAAAAAGAACTTAGCATTCATAACAAAATTATCATGATTCTTAACTTAAAAACACCTTGTACTTTAAATAATTTTCTCCTAGTTAAGATGATAGCACAAGTACTCATCGACTAAGTGAAAGGAATTCTTATAAACTTTCATGATGACCACTTTCCTATGATGTATGCTATGAAAAGAACAATTTGTACTATGTTTCTGACAGGGTGCATGCTTGCACCGCTTAAACTATGTTATTCTGCTGGTACCATTCTACTTGTATTATTATATAGGACGACATGCTTGCACTAGTGCAAGCATAATATGTGAAAAAAAAGAACAGAGAATTTAAGTAAAATATAGGCTGGACTTCCAACATGGCTTCCTCAATTTATACTAGAAGTTTGCTTCGCCTTTTCTTGATGCTTCAGAGCATATCCTTTTGCTCTTTGTGCACAAGATCCTGCAATGAATTCATGAGGGAACAAACAAGTGGGAAAAGGGAAATTTCAGAATGGGAAGGAATTCTGTTACAGGGATTCTAGGAATAGTACCACAAGAGGGGACAAACAGAAGTGGGGTAGGGAAAAAATTCAAGGGCAAAGTGGGGTTTTTACGAAACGGACAGGGTAAATTTAGAAGAATATGGGAAGGTTAATCATTCTGGGATTGAAGAAGAAAACCAAGGGAATATTACGAAAGTGGAATATGAAGAAAGGCTGAAAATTTTCTAGAAGGTCTGCCTGCACTGGTGCAAGAAAAATAACTACAGTGAAAATTAAGTGTTACTTGAAATAAAAATATCCATGCTAATTACCCCAATTGTATAAAGGTTGGTTCTGCTGAACCTGCTTTACTTGGTGGTCACTAGCATATCTAAAGATCAAGCAACATTTTCTTTTTATTACAAATTTTTTATCTTCCTGCCAGCAAGCTGGTTTTCAGGTTGATCCTTCTGCAATCATGTTAGCGAACTGATTTTCATAATTATAGGAAAACGTTTATTTTCTTTACTTTTTAATTTTATTTTTTTTTTTCTTAAGAAGAAGAAGAATTCATGTTTTCAAAAGGTTGGTATTACCATTCACCACTACCATCACGAATTGTTGTTGGACTTGCTGTGTAAAATCTTTCCCGGCAAGTCGCTGAAAATACTTCTTTAATCTGTGTCCATTTACCAAGAATAAGTGATCATTTCATAAGGTCCCATCCAACGTGTATGGAATTTCCCTTTAAAAATTTCAAATCTAGAATCACAAAGGAGCACCCAATCACCTGGTTGGAATTGCTTTTTCTGAATAGACTTGTCATGCCACCTTTTGCGTTGCTGCTGAATTAGTATGTTCTGGTAAACAACATCCCTATGAAATTCATCTAACTCATTTAATTGGAGAAGACGATGTTGTTGGGCCTCGGAGAGATCTAGTCATAACTAAACTGTAGTTCTGAAAGTTTTGATCTGGAATTCAATTGGTAACAGAACCTGTTTGCCATATACCAGCTCATATGGTGTATGTCCCGTGCTATTTCTCCAAGTGGTTCTATATGCCCATAAAGCTTCTGGTAAAGTTTTAGCCTAGTCTTTCCGATGCATATTTACTGTCCTTGTAAGAATGGATTCGATCCCTTTGTTTTTAGATTCCACCTGGCCATTTGCTTGCGGGTGATACGATGTGGATTTCCTGTGTCGGATCTTGTATTGCTCCATCACACCCTGTACCAGATTAGAAATAAACTGTGTACCATTATCAGAAACAATTTCTCTAGGCACACCAAATCTAGTAAAGATTTCAGTAAAAAGAAAATCAACAATAACTTTTTCTGTAGCAAAGGAAACAACTTTAGCTTCTACCCATTTTGTAACAAAATATGTATAAACCAAAATATGCTTTTTACTTAATGACATTGGATTTATTGGCCCTATAAAATCAATAGCCCATTTTTCAAATGACTCAATCATAACTTGGGGGCATAAAGGCATTTCATTGGTTTGATTAGGTTGGCCCATTCGTTGACAGCTATCACATCGCCTGACATACTGTTTGGCATCCTTAAACAAGGAAGGCCAAAAGTAACCAACACACAATACTTTATATGCATTCTGCTTATCAACGAAGTGGCCTCCACAAGGTTCATCATGAGCGGATTTCAAATTGTCAAACACTTCCTCCTGTCTTGCACACCTACGGATAATTAGATCTGGACCAGTGTAAAAGAGATCTCCTTGAATCCAGGAGTATGCAACACTTTTCTAAATAATATTCTGCTTTTCATGAGCAGACAAGTGGGGTGGTGTTTTCCCAGTAACCAAGTAATTAGCAATGTTAGCAAACCACGAAGAATCTATTGACATAGAAAAAAGATGTTCACCTAGAAAATCATCATTAATATGATTTGCTTCACTAGGATTATCTAATCTAGAAAGAAAATCTGCTACAACATTAGATTTTCCTGGTCTATCAACAATAATAACATTAAATTCCTGCAACAATAGTAACCACCTAGTCACTCTACCACTAGTCAATGGTTTGTTCATCAAATATTTAATCGTGGAATGATCAGTATGTACAAATACTTCTTATCCTGTAATATAGTGCCTGAACTTATTAATTGCAAAAATTACAGCTAAAAACTCTTTCTCTATAACTGTATGATTTAATTTAGCGGAAGACAAATTATTACTAATATAATAAATAACATAGGATTTCTTATTTTCCTGTTGTCCTAAAGCTGCGCCAATAACCAAATCTGAATCATCAGAGGAAATGTGAAAAGGCAGGGACCAGTTAGGAACTCTCAAAACTGGTGCATGTACTAACTTTTCCTTCAATGTTTCAAAAGATTGTTGGCAAGTTGTGGTCCAAGAAAATTCACTATCCCTAGCTAGAAGTTGGAAAAGAGGGGCAACTATCTTAGAAAAAATTTCAATGAATCTTTTATAGTAACCAGCATGTCCTAAAAAACCTCTTACTTCCCTTTGAGTTTTGAGTGCAGGAGGATGCAAAATGATTTCAATCTTTGTTGGATCAACCTAGATACCTTTACCAGAAATCAAATGACCAAGTACCAATCTCGCTTTGCACATTAATCTACATTTCTTGTCACTCAAGGCGAGATGGGCTTCCTGACAATGAAGAAGAATTCTCCAGATTTTTGAGAGCTTCATAAAAAGAATCACCAAACACAGAAAACTCATCCATATAAATTTCTACAAATTCTAGATTAGAAAAAATGGCCAGGACTACCCTTTGAAAGGTAGCTGGGGCATTACATAAACCAAAGGGAAGAACTTTATAAGCAAATGTAACCCATGGACATGTAAAAGTAGTTTTATCTTGATCTTTGGCTGCAATCTGTATCTAGTTATAGCCACTGAAGCCATCCAAAAAGGAAAAATATTTCTTTCCTTCAAGGGTATCAAGCACCTGGTCAATGAAAGGGAGAGGGAAATAATCTTTGAGAGTAGCTTTGTTTAATTCTCGATAATCAATACAAATACACCATATTCCATATTTATTAGGTACTAGCACTAATGGAGAGACCCACTGATTGTGGGAAATGGGATAGATAAAACTGGCATCCAAGAGTTTTTGTACTTCTTCCTTCACAATATCTCTTAGAGCTGGATTCATTCACCTTTGGGGTTGTCGGACAGGTCGGGTTCCTTCCTGAATATAGATATGATGTGTACAAGTTTCAAGAGGAATACCCTTCATACCTTCATAGCCCCAAGCAAAGGAACTAAGATGGTTTTGCAACAAATTCACATGCTGTTCCTGCTGAGATGAGTCCAAATCTGAACTAATATGCAAGGATTTACCAGGGCTAATCTCAACAAGAGTAGTATCAGGCTCACGAGTACTCAAGGGAGTGGTCAAATGTAGTGGTATAGAAGAATGAGAATCATGATTATCTTCAAAATCTAGGCTGAAAATCTGGCTCAGTGGCTCAAAATTAGGCATAATGTCTATATTATTCAGGAAATCCTGAATCTCGTCTTCTTGTGAAGACCCAGTATAATGATGGATAAGGGAAATGGGCTGAGTCTCCTCATCACTACTTTCATCTAACCATAAAGTATCTCGGACATCCTGAATGGATCTGGCAGGGGGTATAAGGTAACTTTCTTCCTAGAATATCCATACGAAAGATACATATCACCGGAACGACATCCAATATATGCATCGGCTGTAGAAAGCCATGGTCGACCCAAGATCAATGAATGTCCTCCTACTCAGTTCTTTGGCTGAAGCTAATGAAATCAGCAGGATATTCCCAAGAATCTAATGAGATGATCACATCATCCAATACTCCTTCTGGCTTAATTTTACATTTATCTACTAATTCAAGCACAGTGGGAGTAAGGCGAAGATGAGATAACCGAATTTGATCCATGGTTTTCTTAGTCATGACATTAATGGCTGCCCCTAGGTTTATAAGAACTTTAGAGACAAGGAAATTACCAATCTGAACTGAGACAACTGGGTTTCGGGGATACATATATATTTTCCATAGAAACACATCCCGTCATCAACTCTGCTGCCCTACCAACAAATTGAATGGTTTGGGGTTCCTATCTCTTCCTCCCGGGTTTCTTGAGACAATGTTCCTTACTAATCTTGGTACAAATGGGGATCTCTTTGATGGCTTGAAGCAAAGGTATATTAATGAAAAGATTCTGAAGCTCTGATGCCAAGCTAGTCTCAGAAATAGGCTCACTTATTTCCATTACTAGCCTCTCTGGGAAGGGAGGCTAGTTGGAAGAAGATGGCAAGGATTCAGAGGGTAAGGGCTGCTTAGTGACAGCTTTCGGAGAATGGTTAAGAGTTTCCCCTTCTCCTTTCTCTTCAACAATCACTGTAGGTTGCTTCCGAATTTTTTTATGTTTGTTAGGCCCCTATAGTACTAGTGTAACCCCTTATTGTTATTAGTACAACCCCCTTATTATATTGTTGTACCCATGTAGTCCCCATATTGTTATTATTGTGCCCCATAGAAGCCCACTATTGTTATTATTATGCCCTTACATTATTATTGTTATGTCGGCTTTGATTATGTTATGACCCCTTAGGCTCCTATATATAGAAAGGAGGTATTTTCATTTGTATCATCCAAGAATTGTTCATTTATGTAATGTAAAGGAGGTTTCCCCCTCAAAGAGGCTGAATTCTAAGGCGTTGATCGATCTTTTCTATCTTTTTGTGAGCTGGTTTCATAACATTTGGTATCAAAGCTTTGGATTCTAGGGCTTCACTGCTCCAAATAAGTCATCGTGGCATTTTCGCTATGACTTTTTTTTCTGCAATGTTTCAGAAGCTAAAAGAAAAACCCATTTGGGACGATTTTGCATGAACCTAGGGTATGAATTTTAGAGATTTTTGCACTATATTTGTGGAGATATGATCTGAGGAATTTGGTCTTTTTGCAGACTCCTGAATTACATTCCAAACAGGCGACCTGGGGAAAATCATCATAACTTTCTCTCTAAGCATCAGATTGAAATTTAGTAAGAAGGTACAGAAAGAGAACTGATTGTAGTTTCTTGTATATATTTTTCAGAACCAAATATTGAAACAATGAGTCGTGGCACATCATACAAGTTCTCTCTACTGAACTAGTCTATAATCAGGTCACTGTTAGAGAATTGGCATAACTCTTCCCTGGAGAATCCAATTTGGATCAGACTGGTGGCATTGGAAAGAGGACGCAAAGGGCTACCGCAGATCACAATTTTAGAACTTAAAGATCCGAATATACAGAGTTATAGTCGTTTCAAGATCAAGCTCCTAAAATCAAGAAAAAGCAAGATGAGGAAGTTTGATGGCAAGGATCTGGTAAATTGGATACTTCAAATGGAGCAATATTTTGATCTACATAGTGTACTACTATTACAAAAGGTATGTATTGCATCTTCATATTTAGAACTGGATCATTTTTTATGGTATGAAGGGCTTTGTTCTCGTAAACAACTTGTTACGTGGTCAATTTTCAGGGAGGAAATGATAGCACATTATGAGGATACAAAGAGCAACACCTTCTTTAGAGCAACACCACAACAATTGGAAAGAGTAAAAGGGCTTTGTTACATAGTGGAAAGTAAAATTATGGCAACAAGGAAGTCTACCCCTCACAACTATAAAGATGGAAGTGTTGTTTCTTCTAGCCTTCCACAACCTACAAAGGTTAGACCACAACAGTGGGAAGAAAAAATAGAAAAAGGGCTTTGTTACAATTGTGATAGCAAATGCACTAAAGGTCATAAGTGTGCAGAGAAGAAATTATTTTACATAGAGTATGAAGAGGAGGAAGAAAAGGATCAAGAAACATCAAAAGAAGAGGATATACACCATGACCCAACCCCAGAGAAAGAAGAAATGAATTAGACCATATCTTGTAAAGAATTGGCAAGAATTACCACTCCTCAAATTCTCAAGATAGAAGGAAATATCAAGAAGAAAAAGGTGCAAGAAGTGAAATATCACATCGAGAAAGAATAAATGAATCCAACCATATATTGTAATTCATTGGTCGGAATTACCACTCCTCAAACGATCAAGATAGAAGGGCATATCAAGAAGAAAAATATTCAAGGAGTGAAAGATCACATCGAGCATCAAGAAATGAATCCGACCATATCTTGTAAAGGATTGGAAGAAATTACCACTCCTCAAACTCTAAATATAGAAGGACATATCAAAAAGAAAAAGGTTGAAGCAATGAAAGATCACATCGAGCATCAACAAAAAGTTCTCCAACTTTTAAAGGATAACGCCCCTTTGGTGCAAAATCGAATGAAACAACATTTAGATCAACATCATAGTGAAAAATGTTTTGACGTAGGTGATTGGGTATTTTTACTGCTACATCTCAAGTGAGCTATTTATGAGAAGGAAATGTTGGCAATACTATATGCACTTAAGAAATGGCGACCTTCACAAATGGGAAGACACTTCAAGGTAAAAATGGATCATGATAGTCTTAAATACTTTTTAGAACAACTATTATCTTTAGAGGAACAAAAAAAATGGGTCACAAAAATGTTGGGTTATGACTTTGACATCATCTATAGAAAAGGGAAGCAATTTTTTTTTATAGATGCACTCTCAAGAAAGGATGAGGATGTTGAAGCATTGTTTTGTGCTATTTCTATTATCCAACCAGATTGGATAAATGAAGCAAGGGATGAATGGAAGAAGGACGAAGAAGTATGACCACTTATTCAAAAGTTGCAAAAGATCCCAATTCAAACAATATTGCCAGGAATTGAAGAGGAAGGAAAAATCATATTGGAACCTGGAGCAGTCACAGAAACAAGAACCCGATAGCTACGAAATCGATCAGTTTCAGAGTATCTCATCAAGTGGAAGAACTTACCTGCTAAAGATTCCACATGGGAGGACAAAATTTTTATACAGAAGCATAAAAAATTACTCAAGCGTTGAGGACGACACCTTTTGAAGGAGTGGGGCATGTTAGGCCCCTATACTACTAGTGTAACCCCTTATTGTTATTAGTACAACCCCCTTATTATATTGTTGTACCCATGCAGTCCCCATGTTGTTACTATTGCGCCCCATAGAAGCCCACTATTGTTATTATTATGGCCTTACATTATTATTGTTATGTCGGCTCTGATTATGTTATGACCCCTTAGACTCCTATATATAGAAAGGAGTTATTTTCATTTGTATCATCCAAGAATTTTTCATTTATGTAATGTAAAGGAGGCTGCCCCCTTGAAGAGGCTGAATTCTAAGGCGTTGATCTATCTTTTCTATATTTTTGTGAGCTGGTTTCATAACAATGTTACAGTCCTTCCCGATCTTAATTGAATATCATGAACCCCAACTGGAATAGACTGGTACTCAAATCGTAAAGATGGGTTCATTACATAGATCATTTTCACTGCTTTATTAATGTTAGGATTGGGCATAGGTTGAGCAGGCAACTGAGGAGGTCAAAAAGGTGGAGGTAAAGGCAACGGTGGAGTAGATTGACTGGGAAGTTGAGGTATTGAATAAGGTGTATGTGTAGATGGATATGATTGCATAGGTGGCTGGTAGGAATATGGAGAATGAGTTGGCCCTCTCCAACCTTGTTGCCATGGTTGAGAAGGTTGCCCATGCTGATATTGATTCCCATACTGCCACTGTTGATTAGTGTTAGGATAAGAATATGCATGTGAATTATAACCAAAATAGTGTGAAGAAAATTCAGGAGCCATACCTGCACCTACCTAAGGCCAATTCCTTCCTGCTCCCATAGCATACAAGTATTCAGCTTTAGGCTACCCCACTGTAAATACAGCTTTAAGTCCTGGTACAGAGGGACATTTCTCTGTGACATGGTCTTCTGCGCAAATAGCACACTTATTAGTTTCTTTCAAATTAAGAGGACACTCTTTAGGAGGATGCTTGTCTCTACATTTAGGACAGAAAATACATAATGACTCTTGTTCGTTCATGAGTTTTTACTGAACTTTTAAAGAGTCCAACTATTTGGTAACAATATTCATTATATCAATTTTCATGTTTTCCATTTTATCTTCTAGTCCAATAATCATATCATCAGTAGATTCAGTTTTTCTATTTCTATTTCGAGTTCCTCTACCAGATCTATACTGATTTCTTGAAAATTTCCTACATAATTCACAAATTAGTTCAAACATTTGCTGAGAAATATCACCTTGTCCTAACAGATTTAAATTATTTCTAGCATTATCAGTAAGTCCTCTTAAGAAAAAGGTTCTAATAGTACTGGGATCAAACTTAAGTTTCGACCTTTGTAAAATATACATAAACCTTTCTAGGTAATCTTCAAGAGTTTCATCATCATCCTGTATGATTGTAAAAATCTCGTCCCGCATGTCCCGAGTTTTGCAATATTCTTGATATTTAGACAAAAACACTCTCTTCATCTAATCCCAAGAGGTTATAGTGTTTCCTCCTAACCCCATAAACTAGCGTAGAGCTGAGTCCTTGATAGTAACAGGAAATAATCTTAACTTCTGAGCGTCAGTTGAATAATCATAACTTCTACACAGAATATCAAACTTGAATAGAAAAGAGTCAGGATCTTCATGAACTTTACCATGGAAATGAAGGAGAGCTGATGGTGGAATATTTTTCATTTGTGCCACAGTATCAAGATCCACAATTGGAGACATAAAAGTGGATTATTCTCCACTTACCTGGTTTTCACAAGTCCCTTCCACATGATCTTCATGGTCTGCCATTGTTTCCCTTTTACTTGAACCACTCTCAATAGGTTAAACCACACCTGAGCTATTGTCACCAGAATCCAGGTGGATTGTTCCTATGTGATGGGTTTGAATTGGATTGGGCTTCCTTCTTACAGAAGGAGACCCAATATGAGAATTGTTTTCAGAATTATTTGAGCCCTTAGTGGGCTTCAAACCCTTACCTTTTCTAGGCATTCATTTCAGAAAAGAAAGAAAAATAATAAACAACTTCCAATAAAAAATGTTGTGAGAAATCAATAAACACCAGTAAAATTTCTTCAAAGAAGCTTTTCCAAACAATACTGCAAAAATAAAGGAAAAATTACCTCTATTGTATAATCAGAAAATTCTTACCAAATCAAATCGCCTCCCCGGCAACGATGCCAAAATGTTGGGTGCAAGAATTACACCTAAGAAAACTCCTGGGTGCAGGAATTACACTTAAGCAAACTCCTCAACACTTAGTTTGTTAACCCAGGGGATCCGTAAACTTATAGATGAAGCACAGGCAATGCTAGAGATGGTATGAATCTTCCTAATATAAATCCCTACTTTCTTTAAAAGAAAGATTGCAGAATCAAATTAAAAAGAGAAAAAAGGCAACTTGAACCATCAAAATAATCTAAAACTATAACAAGGAAGAATGCATTTGCAAGAGGGAATTAAAGAAAAAGGGCAATCTCTTTAGCTAATTATTGTTTAACTACTGAGTGTGTGTTTTTCTTTAGCAGAGACACTTAGAAGTCTCATCAGATGGGCCCTTAAACCTGCTCCTTTAGAGATTTCCTTCTTGCACTAATCTGTCTTGTACTATTGCAGTTTGCTTGCACTAGTGCAGGAACAGAGATTTATGCAGAAGGTATAAATGGTGTCTTTAATAAAGGCTTTTTACTTCCTACAAACGCTTGAACTTTTCCAGGTTCAAAGCACTCAAATCCCATGGCAAGAAACTAGTTCTTGCACCGGATTAGAGCTTCCTGCACTTAGCATTTAATTCTTAAAATGAGTGCTTAATTATTGCAAGTGCTATTAAATCAAATTGCACACATAAAAAGTGAATGTTTTTGATCTTGACAGAGTGTAGGAATAAAGAAACAATCAATAAACATTTATCCTATCATAAGCATTTAATGAAAGAAAGAAGATTGTGGGAAGTAGACTAAGAAGGCTTGCTACATCACACCAACGTGCACTAGTGCAGGTTCATTTCTCCTGCTTGGACTAGGTGGGGAAAACCAATCAAATAGAATTGCAGAAAAGGAGATATCACACCAACGTGCACTAGTGTAGGGTTATTTCTCCTGCTTGGATGAGGCGGAGGAAAACCAATCTAAAATCAAGTGTAGGAAAGGGAATTTATCTACTTCACACAATGGATCCTCTTTCACTCAGACATGAATGAATGTGCTTAAAATTAAATCACACTTGACAATGTAAACAAAAATTACAGGAAAACGGGAAATGGGGTAAACGCGCTGCATTGGCTGGGCCGTAGCCAACCAGTGTGTTTCCCCTATAAATAAAAACGCTCCTTAGTACCTTAATCAATTCATAAGCTCAAATACAGAAACGCAATTTTTGAAACATGAGGCGAAGCTCCCTTTTATTAATTCATTGAGGCAAGTACATACATTAATACATCGTCTAGCCCAGATTCGGGTGATAACAAAATACAACAACCTGTTTCTGCCTCTCTGGTTGTGTCTCTGTTCTATCCAAAACTTCCCCTAGTCCTATTTACATTCTATATTATATAGATCTTTGGCCAAAGGCCAAAATAGATCATTCAACCGATTACATAACCAAACGAAGAATTTAGCTTTTCGGCCTTCAAAATTAGACAATTAGCAAAACTGGCCGTAGCCAATCTCTAGCTTTCGTCCTTCACAGATTCGATCTTGGCTGCCTTTGGATAGATCTTGTTGTCATGGTTGAAGTTGCTCAAAACATGGTGATTTGATCTCGGCTGCCTTTGGATCAATCTTGCTGCCGTGGTTGAAGCTGCTCAAAATGAGGCGATTCGATCTCGGCTGCGTTTGGATCTATCTTGCTGTCATGGTTGAAGCTGCTCAAAATGAGGCGGTGATCAAGGAGGTTCGGATTTGTTGCAAGGATTTGTTGTGTTGGCAACGGTGCAAGATCTAATCTTGCACCAGGATCAGCGGTCACTTGTAAGTACTCTAACTACCAAATAAACATTGGAGATATTGATAAGTTACAAAGAGTGATTAAAAGTAAGAAATCATGTAATGAATGATTAATTGATGCTAAGTTAAATTAAAAGTATGAAAAATAAGGTTTATATGAAATATGTCATCGTGCTTGGACTGGTGCAAGATGAGGGTATATAAAAGAGGTAAAACAAGGGTAAATGTTTATGATTTAGGAAGAGGAAAATGGCAAAAAGAGAGCGAATTAGGGGGCTAAGAAGGACTAGGCGACAAAAAATGAAGTTGTAGCAAAACATTATATATGTAAACATTGTGCCATTGTTATGTGCAATATAAAGAACTATACTGTGACAAAAATTAGCAGCGCAAGGTTTACATGATAAAGAGAATTTAAAGAAGATATAAGGATAAGTATGGAAAAGATATAATCTTGCTAGGGATGGTAATTTGATTAAAAAAAGATATGTTAGGGGTGTTACAAGTGGTAAACAACAGAAATTTGTGTCATGTTTCACAAAAAAAATAAGAATTAGAAATATGGTGACCCCAATTATAAGACAAGGTTCTGCAGTCTTAGTTGATTCAGATCTAGAAAATGTGGGTGCAGTTAAGTGAAGGACCTCAGTGCATATTCGTCATGTTTTTTTTATAAAGTAAAAAAAATTCAGAAAGGAGGACAAAAATTACTAATTAAGGACTAGCAATGAACAATAAACCAAATAACTTTTTATGTTATAAATCTAAGACAAATAACAAATCTTGTCATGAGTACATTGAAGTAATTCCACTATGTGAGTTAACTTATCAAAAGACTAATTGACTTATTATTGAAACCACCCTTACCTACATGAATTGACTTATTGGGCGCTTAAGAGAGCAAACGACTATTTGGAAGATTTACTTAATAACATATGATAATTAACCAAATTGTATAATCCTGTCACTGTTGTATAATGAGAGAAGTTTATCATTTGGAACAATGAGGAAATGTGTGCACAAACAAATAAGAAGATGTGTACATTAGTAAATTATGTCACATTTCCTATACTATAGACATGTTTGAAATGGAGGGTGGGGGTGTGGCATGGGAAATCACTCTGAAAAGTTTGAGATTATTTGTATGATGGGTGCCTATTAATAGTGGCGAGACCTTTTTGTTAATTTGTACAAAATATTATTTAGATACATAATTTAGGAGATTACTATTCATCAGAACGATATTCATAAGGATTTTGTCAGGAAAAGGGACAGGTATGGAAAAAAGGGTTAAAGATACTACCAATGTAAAGTAAGTAACATTTAGTTGAAACACTAGATATATTGGGAAAATAATTACTGCACCTACATGGGATGTTAACCGTGAACCTACTTGAAAGAGTAACCTTATTCGTGTAGGAGAAGCAAGTTGTAAAGGGATGAAATCTATAACAACATTGTGAAACACTCACCAATTAAGCATTAAAAATTGACATGACAAACATCGATAATGATGAAAATAAAAGACAAAACTTGATATATCAACAATATAACTCAGGCATAATAAATCCAGTAAAATTAAAACCGGTTGGTACAAATCTCATGACTGATGAGAATAATCTTGTAAGGGAATTAATTAACTCTCTCACTAAAAATCCTCTTCATGGAAGGATCCATAGAAGTATTGGTGAAAATAGTAGAAAAATTAACATAAACCATCAGAATAAAGGTTGTAAAGGTCAAGTAAGTCAGAATTGTTTCTCGATTAAAAAAAAAGTGAAATGAAAGTAAGTTATGATAAGCTAACATAATAACTTGTGATGAAAAAAATATTAGTCTGTAAATGGGGTAGTGAGAAGTGTATTTGGGAATTTTAAGATTAAAGTGATATGGTAATTGTATTTGGGTTATTTCAAGGATTTAGATTAATGTAGAAGTGTTCAGGATTTGATTGAGCTGGCAATTGAGCATGTAGAAGGGGCTAAGGATTTTTCTATAATGGATATGGGGCTGATAATGTATGTTGAAGTTGAGTACCTATCCCCATAGGTGTATTGGATATCCCTAAAGGTTGCTGCCCATTAGAGACCAGTTCAGATTTGTGAAGTAGAGGTAAGCCAATGGGATGAATATGGATTACCTTGCCTAAAAGGAGTAAAAAGAGACTTCGGCCAGCCATTACCCGGAAAGGACTGAGTTGGCCAAGGTGTCATAGAAAATGGTTGGGATTTACAATATGAGTAAGGCGATTGATCTTTCCATGCTGCCCTGAGATTTTGTTGCTGATTAAATGATGATGAAGAAGGAAAGAACTGGGATGTGTCTTGTGACATACCTGTGGGTTTGGCCTGCCACTATCGACGCTGGTTCATTAAGTATACTGGTTCTGTCTCTTCTTCAGCTTCTTTAAAAATGGGTTTCAGCCCTGGAAGTAATGGACATTATTTAGTGGTGTGATCCTTGGTGTGGATGGCGCATGCCTAGACCATGTCCAATGGACACGCCCGTTGGCTCTGCTTCTTCCAGCAGGGCAGGCAGAAAATGGCCAAGTTATGTTCTACTAAGGCTTGTTTCTATTTAGCCTGCAGGACGTCCAATTGTGTTGTAAGGGTGCCCAGGATTTCTGTCTTGAAGTCTTCTAGGAGGTTACCGATTTCCATTACTGTTACACCTCCACTGTGTGGTTTGAATCCTCTGGTCATAATACCTTGAATTCCTGACTCGGTGTGTGTGCCACCTCACGAACACTTGATACATAAGCGAACAATTTCATCATAATATTCTTGAGAAATATCTCCTTTCCCCATCAAATTTAGAGTTTCTATCCATTCTTCTTTCATTCCCTTAATTAAGAGAGCTCTCAGGACTTCTTTTAGTAAAGTGGTGTGAGGGGATCTCTGCAAATTATAGTGAATTGTTTGACATATTATTCTAGATTTTCATTATCCTTTGCAACCATCTTAAAGATTTCATCTTTTAATTCCCTAGCCTTTCAAAAGTCCTGTTATCTTGTGAAGAAATAATTTTTCATGTCATCCCAAGAGTTAATAGTACGTCTGCCTAAACCCATGAACCACCTCAAAGATGCTCCTTTTAGAGTAGAATGGAACAATTTTAATTTTTGAGGGTCGGTGGTACAGTCATACCCTCTGCAGAGGACATCAAATGTGAATAAGAAGGCATCTAGGTCCTCTGTGATCATGCCATGAAAAGTCGGGATGCTTTGCAAAGGAATAGATTTCATCGGGGCATTCGCCACTTGGTCGACTATGGGATATTCCAATGTTGAGGTCTGACCTTGAGGTACTTGGTTTTCCATTTGGTTGAAAATGTGCCAATATCCTTCGGGGATTTCAGAGGTACTTTTTGGGTAAAAGGAGGATTCCCAATCCGAGTTGGTTTTACAACACTGCCTAGATTAGGGATCACATGAGATCCTTGTTCAGAAAATTGTGGTCTTGCCTTAGCAGTTCCACTGGTTTCTCCCTCTCCTTCTCTTAAGTTGCACAATTTTCCCTCTTGTAGAGTATGAGAATGTAAATTTGTTGTAACCTGAAAACTTAGTTCAAATCCTCCAATTTGGTTATGAATCTCAGCGTAAGATGCAGATGGTGAGCCTGATGCCTGAGGGATTACAGTAGGGCTTTTTCCAAATACAATCTAGAATCCTACTGATGCTTGAGACTCTGATTTTCTTACGATTTCATCTATAAAAGTTGTTCTCCCAAGGTTCATCGATCCCTTCGGTTTTGTGGATTTAGGTGGGGGGTTTTGATCTTTTTCTATCTTTTTATTCCTGGTAATTCATAAAAAAAAACTATTCCTATTTAATCTATGCAATTGCTGAAAAGCGGGATGAGGAGCAAGCGCTTTACTTCTTGGTTACACGGTTTCTTACCTCTCGCTTTTAAAACCCAGTTCTTTTAGAGCAAGCTAAAAAGAAATCACTTTGAAACACTCTCCCCAACAACTGCGCCAAAATGTTGGTGCACTAAGATGTCTTATTACAAGAAATCATAATACCTACATTAATCATCAACCCAGGGCAAGTATTTTTATTTCAAGAGTGTCAGCACTGTATATGCAGTGAGTTCAGAGGTCAATTCATAATGAAAGAAGTTTGAATCATTTCAGTTGATAATATCTATCTCTCTAAATTCAATCCAAATAACTTTGAAAGAAATTCGTAACACACTGTCAAGTCTACTTAATCTATTCTGCAATGTTGTAGGGAAAAGTATCCGACTCGGATGACCCTATCCCACTCTAAGGGTGATAGTTCCTTAGCAACAACTGTAAAACAAACTACTTAAGGTTTACTTCTTTATGAAAGCAAAAGAGAATGGAGAAAATCACTAACCGTTGCCTTGCGCTTAATGTCGAATCCAAACTCTTCTCTTTGGCCGCTTGCTCCTAGCTCCTTGTTCTTTTGCTTGCCCAGCTACAATGAGATCCTGCAAAATAACAAAGAAGGAAACTACAAGAGGCATGCAATCATAACTGGTTCATGGATTAGTGTAAACCAAACATGCAATCATCACAATATATTATTGAAACAAGAGCACATAGAAGAACCTCAATAGCTTTTATTAATGAAGAAGTAAAGGTTCTGAGAGTATTACAACCATTGAAGGCTCCAACCCAGCAACACCTCCCAGCAGAAAGAATTTCTCCTCTTCACCTCTCTCAAACAATCACCCAATAGCTCAATAGTGAAACCAACAGCATATCATTACTTTGCACAAAATTCCAGCCTCTTGAGCTCATAGGAGAGAGCTCAATATATAGATGAATTGAGAAAGGATGAGTCAGCTTGCAACTGATGTGTAGCTGCCTTGTGTCCTCTCTCTCTTCAGTTAATCTTTAGTTGATCTTCAGTTCTTGAGTCCACTTGGAGAACTTTGCTTCCACTTGGAGAAACAGAGCCTTTGACTCATCACAAGGCGAAATCCCTGATCCAAGTGTCATTTTTGGAAGATTCCAGAGCAATGACTCAGTGTGCCACATGTCCAAACTCGCTCAACGCAGGTGGCCTTTGTTCTACCTGCTTTGCAACGCAGGTACACCATGGAGGAGTTGTGTTTCAGCGCAGAAGCCTAGTGGAGCACCTGCTTTGATTTCAGGATTGCTTGTTTTTGAGTATTTTCAGGTGGAGAACTGATCTGAGAGCTGTTGGTTTGCTGACCTTGTTCCTCTAGGGGTAGGAACATCATGTTTAGGGAACTTTGGATCCCTTGGATTATTGACAATTCATGTCTGTTGCTGTAAGGCACAAAATTGTCTATAACAGATGCCCCCTAAAGTATGAGGTCGTTTATCGGGTGAAATGCTTTATTGAGAGGATCCGAAGTTCATTCAATCTGCTAAGAAGTGTCCTGTAATAAGATACAATACAATACATTATTTTTCATACATTTTCATGATCTAGCTGAGGCGGGCATTCCCATGCTCAGCTTTATAAATACATTTTGGTACATAGAACAGACGATCGTCTGATTGTAGACTGATAATTTTCTGCTGAAATTATCATCCTTTGAGGAGGATGATCATCTGCTGTAATGATGTACATATCAAATGTCTTTATGTCCTGAATATATATCGCAGCCCGGATGGATGAAACTAGATCCGGGGTCTTCAATCTCTTCCGATCTTCACTCGATGTACAAGTCGATCCATGTGAGAATTTCTTGAAGTCGAACATGGAAAGACATCGCTTGATTACCGGTCAATGATGTAAACTGTTAACAAGCGCGAGAGGAATCACCGATAAGGATGATGACCCTCAAGGTATGGCAGTACAATTCACATGGTGGGAATAAAGGACTTGGCGTCGACCACCATGCAAAATCCTCTGGTCGAAGGTCATTGATGTATACCTGTCGCCGGAAGTGAGAAACTTGCCATTGAGGCATGCAAGCTTCAAAGTACTGAAGGGGTTGTTCCTAGATCAACTCCTTGGATAATGAGCTGATGTAGACAAGGAGCGATCCGTCAAAGGAGGGCCTTAAAGAATCCCACATCAGTGACACGGAACGGAGCTAGTGATTGTGATGAGGTGAAAACAAACTGTGATGTATGATTCAGGGTGGCGGTCATGAAATGGATGAAGGACAATGTATGGCAGTGGATGGGACACGGTTGACTCTTTGCAGAACCACATCTCTTGAACATATAACGACACTGATGTGATGGATTGGTAGCATTACCCCAATTGTGGATGGTGTGGCGAGGACCATGGTTATGAGACTGGTGAATGAAACAACCCAACCCGATGTGATATGGAGGACAAAGTGTCATGTTCAAGAGCGACTTGCTACCATTAATGCTGTGAGGTTCTCCCAATTTTTCCCCAGTCATTGCTGACCAGTACCTCTTTATTTTTGTCAAGCTTGAGGAGGATAACATATGCTTGTTCTATAACCTGCCCTTCGGGCAAGCCCATCGCTATGTTTTAACGAGCCTAGCGATAGGGAAACTCGTTCTCGTCTAAAGACAAGTTTGTCGCTATTTAATCATTTTAACGAGTCTAACGACAAGGAAAACTCGGTCCTTTTCATTTTTAGATAGTCTGAAAAGGTACGGAAAGTTAACTCCAAAATTCCTTTTTCGTCTTCTAATCCCTTAAGTCCGAAAAAGTATAAAACAATACAGAAGGGATGAATTTTCGATTGCTTTAACGAGCCGAACAAAACAAGCGCTCGATCTTTTTATGCAATAATCCCTCAGGTCCAAAAAAATTAAAATCTAGAGGAGGGATAGCTTTCCGGTCGCTTTAACGAGCTGGAAGGCCAAAACTCAGCAATCTTTTCATATTTTACGAGTCAGTGAAAAGAGATTAAAGACGACTCGTCTTTCGAGGAACGAGTGATGAACAGGGCAGCAGCAGATTCCAGGTACAGGTTGGAATATTCCAATCACGGCAGTGTCACAAGGATGGCTTAGTGAAATCACTCTTCGCAGCTGTTCCTCAAAACGGGTAAACAAACATATGGAGATGAACGATTGGCCAAATGAACGGATGGAGGTGAGACTGCAAGAACACGACCAAGGGCTTTAATATGGCTGTCAAAGGTTACATTTACCAAGGTTATTTACCGGTTCATTTTTTCTGGGTGAGCTTGAACTCTAGGGGAAGATTGCTCACAACTTATGTTTATTTTTTAACGAGCATGAACTATGTGCTAAAACTGCTCGGATCTTGCGTTTATTTTTTAACGAGCATGAACTGTGTGCTAAAACTGCTCGATTCTTTTGCATGCCCCCAGCATCATAATAACGCATGTCAAAGGAGGGTGCCCCCCAAGCTTCATTGCATTCAACTTGGTGGTTGGAATGAAGGTTTACCTTTGAATTTTGAAAAGGGGATTTGTTTCATTTTTTAATGAGGTTGACATAGTAAAAGAACTATCCTCGTGACTCCTTGTTTCATTTTTTAACGAGGTTGACATGAGATAAGAACCGTCCTCGGAGCCCACTGTATTTACAGTATTTCCATTAGGGCGATGATCCATGCTGACAAAATATTTAGGAATCTTCCGAATCCGTTGGATATAGAAGATTTCATATTGTAGGTTTCCACTGTGGCTACTTCTGCCAGATTACTCGTCGGCGGTAGGGCAAAAGTACCCATTAAGGCAGGGTCTTTTAGGAGACCTACTCCAATATTTTGGAGCGATTGATTACTTTCATGGATCATTGTGCTGCTTCCCGTAACTTGAGAACTGTTGGGGAGAAATGTTTGTTGGTCGACGATTGTAATTTTTCCTTGAAAAGGAAATACAATCCTCCTGAAGTAGGTCGACACAACTGCAGCCATGGCATATATCCAAGGCCTTCCCAGTAGGATGTTGTAATCGAGGTTTCCGTCGATTACTTCCACATCAACTTCTACTGTTTTGCCCCCAAGTTCAACTTGCAAGTTATTTAAAATCCCGTATGGAGTGTATGATCGTCCATCAAATGCTTTTAACGTCGTTGACGATTTCGACAAGGGTGGTGAGCCTAAATTTTTCCAGCAACTCATCGACATAAGACATGTAGATGCCCCCTCATCAATAATTGTTCGATGAACAGTTTTGTTGAGGGCTTTCACTTGAATAAGGAAAGCTAGTTGAGCTGGTATCTGAGGGTCATATCCTTTATGATCAAAGGCCACAAGATTGGAATCCATTGGGCCAATCCCACCTATGGCTGATAATAAAGCTTGCTCTTGGGAGGTGCATTTTTGCACTACCTCAAGTGTCGACATAGCGGACGACGATTGGGTCAGGTCCTCTATTATATTGTAATCCTGTGTTATTTTTTCACGAGGATTAAATGTCGATTTGTGTACTACTCCCTTTGGCGACTTTATCATTGGTTTAGGAACGATGGGTGGCACAACTTTGGTCAAAGTTGTTGTTGAACTACTAGGTTGTTTATTTGCCTTGTTGTTCAATTGCTTTGGATTCCTGTGATCTTTATTCCTTGTCAAAGCATTATTTTGCTGCTTTGAGGTGGACAACATAAGCACTTGGGATCGGGAAGCATTTTGATTAGCAACCAGATTTTGTCTTGGATTAGGAAACGGATCAGTCAATACTGCTGGGGTTTTTGAACTCCTGAAGAGTTTCTTAACTTCAGCTATATGTGGACAATCTTTCGTCCAATGATCCTCATCGCATATATGACACCCTGTTGGGGGTTTCCCTTTCCTTTTCTTCTTGCCCCTTGGTTGCTTCAGTTGTTTGCCCTTGTCGGTCGACATGGCATTTACTTCTGAGGCAAGAAGTTCCTCATTTGCATTTTGACTAGAAATTTTGCATTTGCCAGTCACGCCATTGCTGGCGTGAGAGTCAGTATTCGATTTAGGAGGGGGCGGAATTGAAAATTCAGGTCTAGGGGCGTCAGGTATTTTGTCGTAGAGCGTGCCAGACTGAGTATATACTAAGTCCAAGTATTGAGCACGAGCAATGACTTGCTCCTCTGTTACGACTCCTCCCTTGGCCACATCTTCTGTTATAGCCGGAAGTAACGACTTTATAAACCATTCAGCTAACAGCTGATCGGGAACGTAAGTTTTCACCATCCTACGACGACGACGCCACTCATGTATATGATCAGATATGTGAGTGGCCGTTGTCTGTTTGAAGTTGGTAAGGAGTTCTGTTCCCGTTTCATACCTTATCGGTAATTGAAAATGGGTCAGGAAAGTCGTGGCTAAGGAGCTGAAATTGTCGAAAGAGGCTCTGGGCAATTCAATATACCATTTAGTCGCTGGACCTGTCAATGTCCTCTGGAAGAGGCGAAGTCTTATCGAATCATCATTTAGAGTGTTCGATGAACACCACAGATGAAAAGTCATGACGTGATTCGACGGGTCTTCACCTGGATTTCCATTGAATTTAGGAATGTCCGATGGAAGTTTATGCGGAATCGCTGGCCACCAAGGGGCATAAGCAATTGGATCATTCGTCAGCCGGTTTAGATCTGGTAATTCTAGAGTTGCTACAAAAGGCAACTGATGGTTCAGATTAGGCGGAGCATATCCAGGATAAGATGGTATCGCCTGAGCAATGGGTCTTTGCAGACCAGCATAATGCTGACAACTTTGACAAGGTTGATGGGCGTAACCATTATAGCATGGTTGCCCATTACTTACAAAGACTTGTTGCTCAGGTCCTTGATATGATTGTTGGAATGGCGGTTGTTGAGATTGAATCAGCTCTGGTTGTTGGACCATTTGCTGTTGACCAATATTGGATGATTGACCAAGATGAGGAGTCACGGTACTTGTTTGAGCCTGAGTCGCTCCAGATAAGGAGGCACTACCCTGAGATTGTGATTGATGCAATGCATTCACCATAGCAGGAGTGGTGGTAATATTCGACACAGGGTGTACTGGTTGCATTGAAGATACAACTCCTGGTTGTTGAGGCAGTATTGGTACCCAACCGCTAGATGTAATTCCAGTTTGACCTGAACCTTGTTGTAAACTCCCATATGGTTGTTCTCCGGGAGGGAACAATGAAAGAGCATACTGCCCTCCATATGGTGGAAATCCAGTACTTAAATGGTAAATTGGCCTTTGAAGACACATTGGATCAGTTTGTTGAGTTTCAACATAAGAAGTACCAGATGATAATCCGGATGAAGAAATAGGAACTAACCATATCGTCGTCCCTGATGGGACTCCGGCTTGTTGTTGACAAATTGCCGGGACAGATGGTATACCAGCGAACATTGTTGGAGTAGCAGCAGGAGGTTCTGCTGCTGCTGTGTCAGACGACACAGTCCTAGATGTCGACGGTTGTTCAGACATATCTAGTCTATCCAAAAGATTTCTTAGCGATTCTACAAGAACTTACGATGCCAAAAGACTAACTTCGAAGATCAACGCAGGAATAGGGGGATGATTATTCCGCTTAAAATAAATTTTATTAACGACGCTTTAGACACAACTTTGCTTTTTCATGTTTTAAGAGTCGAGAAAAAGCTAAAGATGACTCTAGTCTCCTTCGATGTTTTAACGAGCCCGAAGTGACAAATGCTCGGATGGACTTTTTCAGTTATAGAGTTTGAAAAAGGCCAAAAGAAACTTCTCTGGAGTTCTAGGCAGAGGGTGTGCCAAACTTTTCGCGAAACCACAGAATACGTTTTACGGTACGGGTGGTCGATCTTCGTGAATGCTGTGTTCACTGCGTCGCGATCAGTAGGGCGGCCGACACGGCTTCCTATGGATAAAGGCTTTGTTCCTATAGGGGTCTCCAAATATATACGCGACGGTACGTGGGAGAACAAGTCCGTATTAGTGCCACCGACTCTCAGGAGGAATCAACCACCTTCGTAGAGATCGACAGTCACTATGTTTAACGACGCCGGAACACGTCTCTACCTAGACCTCTATGTGTTTGCGTTATGTTACAAAGCGTTGTTATGTAAATTGAATTTATTTTAATGTTGATCTTGTTTAGCAGTTTGCCTTTAAGGATCACCACGAGATGTTTGATACAAATTCCTAAATGCAGTCTAAGATGAGAAGCAAGCTTTTTCAAATCTTTTTGACTGATGAAAATCTTAACTACTGAGGGAGAAGAAAGGCATATCTTTTCACACAGTTCATACAGCACAAACTAATGCACTTTCTCCTAAATCATCATGCAAACTTTTTCAAATGCAAAATGCACAATGCATGTATTTTCTTTTCCCTTTCTTAATGTTGATGTATTACAAAAAGAAAGTTGTTATATAACTTTGATTTCGATTTAAAGCGAAAACAAACAAGTTTGCCCAAAATCAAAAGACACCTTAAGATTTACTTGTTTAATCACTGGAAATACATGAAATCAAACCATAATGACGAAAGTAAAAATACTAATCAGCTCTGGACAGCAAGCAAGCTAACTCTTTAGACCAACAAAATGCTTAACACAGGTTCAGATCTAGGAGGCCAAAGCAAGACTAGTTTACTTTTCGTTATGGGAATTTGTAAATGAAGTAAGAAATACAAAGAACAAGTACAATTTCGTTATATAACAGAGGCTGAATGATGGCAAGTAAGGTTGGTTTCAGAATAGGTACAAGAAAGACAACTTGCTGCAAAAACTGTAGTGAAAACAGGCAAGAAAAAGGGAGGAAACCCTAACTGCACTAGGCAAAACTGGATCAAAGCAGGTAGTACACTGCCTGTTTGACATTCAGCGCAGGTCCCGAAGGGGCTACCTGCGTTGCAAAGCAGGTAGCCTGTGTACAGCCTGCTTTGGAAAACGAGACTTACGTTTTCTTAGTTTCCGGGTCACAATTTTCTCAAAAATTCACGATTTTTGCTCAAATCAGAAGCAATCAGTCAAGCACACTCAAAGGGATGATTAGGAAGGTGAAAAGCTATCACTAAGAGCTTACAAGGATCCTTGTAGATCAGCTCTTCAAATCATGAACATGCTCAGAAATGAGCTAGAGTAGCTGCCCTCTACTTCACTTTTGATATAGTCAAAAGCTTTTCGATTAGGTACTTTTTCGTTCAGGAAATGAATAGCAAAATACTACAAACAATCAAACAGATACGGTCCCCAGCGGAGTCGCCAGTTTGTTGTAGGGAAAAGTATCCGACTCGGATGACCCTATCCCACTCTAAGGGTGATAGTTCCTTAGCAACAACTGTAAAACAAACTACTTAAGGTTTACTTCTTTATGAAAGCAAAAGAGAATGGAGAAAAGCATTAACCGTTGCCTTGCGCTTAATGTCGAATCCAAACTCTTCTCTTTGGCCGCTTGCTCCTAGCTCCTTGTTCTTTTGCTTGCCCAGCTACAATGAGATCCTGCAAAATAACAAAGAAGGAAACTACAAGAGGCATGCAATCATAACTGGTTCATGGATTAGTGTAAACCAAACATGCAATCATCACAATATATTATTGAAACAAGAGCACATAGAAGAACCTCAATAGCTTTTATTAATGAAGAAGTAAAGGTTCTGAGAGTATTACAACCATTGAAGGCTCCAACCCAGCAACACCTCCCAGCAAAAAGAATTTCTCCTCTTCACCTCTCTCAAACAATCACCCAATAGCTCAATAGTGAAACCAACAGCATATCATTACTTTGCACAAAATTCCAGCCTCTTGAGCTCATAGGAGAGAGCTCAATATATAGATGAATTGAGAAAGGATGAGTCAGCTTGCAACTGATGTGTAGCTGCCTTGTGTCCTCTCTCTCTTCAGTTAATCTTTAGTTGATCTTCAGTTCTTGAGTCCACTTGGAGAACTTTGCTTCCACTTGGAGAAACAGAGCCTTTGACTCATCACAAGGCGAAATCCCTGATCCAAGTGTCATTTTTGGAAGATTCCAGAGCAATGACTCAGTGTGCCACATGTCCAAACTCGCTCAACGCAGGTGGCCTTTGTTCTACCTGCTTTGCAACGCAGGTACACCATGGAGGAGTTGTGTTTCAGCGCAGAAGCCTAGTGGAGCACCTGCTTTGATTTCAGGATTGCTTGTTTTTGAGTATTTTCAGGTGGAGAACTGATCTGAGAGCTGTTGGTTTGCTGACCTTGTTCCTCTAGGGGTAGGAACATCATGTTTAGGGAACTTTGGATCCCTTGGATTATTGACAATTCATGTTTGTTGCTGTAAGGCACAAAATTGTCTATAACATGCAAGAAATTGAATTAGAATACAAATATAAAAATGATTGTCAGAAATCTATCTGGTATTGAAACTAACTAATTTAACATGAAGGAAATCTATAAAAATTGAACAACAAATAACCATAGAAACATCTCATGGAAAGAAATGAACTCTAGCTTTGAAATCTGTGATAGTGTTACTTAGAATGAACATCCATCTAATGTTGAATTGAACATAACCAATTCAATAAAGAGTATCACACATATGTAACACACAACTAAATCTAGAATCTTGACTCAACAACAAATGCAAACCAGAATATTCAATCCTCACGGTAATTAGAATGGTGCTAGCTTTACAAACTAACAATAATAAACAGTTAAGAATAAACATAAATAATTATAACACAATTGAAGTAGTAGATCTCCTTTTGACTGGGCCCAAAGTCTCCAGAAGTCCCCGCTGTTAGGTATTCAAAATACGATTATGAATGAAACACAATATTCTTCATTAAAACCAATAACAAAGTCACAACATCACCGCGATGAAATTATTATATGTCCAAAAAGAATAGTTACAATCTGTGAATTCCTAACTAGTTGTTCAATTCGCCTCACGACTTTATATAACTTTTGGAAAAGTAAATGGATAGAAGTGAATCCTCAGGATCAGGGGATCCTAAGGATTTCGTAACACTTGATCTTGTTTCATCGTAGAATATAATTGGTCCTCTTGGTCTTCCGTTGTCTCTCATACTCAAGACGCTGCCTTTTTTCCTTTACTGGTTGTTGTTGTTTTGTCAATTGAACAACAATCGTCCAATCTGCGTCCCTGCATATAAATATAGTGAAAGTCAATTTTCTGTGCCAAGATTTATCTAATTTGTTACTAATCGATTTTACCTAGTTTTTGCTGCTGTTTCCTCTATTTTTATTCATAAAATGAAGATAAACATGTGAAGGCAGATGCTTAATTAAGTTATTTACGAGGAGAAAACATACCTTTTCCTTGTCCCAACATTGACTGGCAGAGAATCTCGTGTTTCATGACATGTCCAAGCACATAGAGATCTAATATCATTAAATTTGAGACATTATGAAGAGAGGAGTTGTTAGAGTCCATCACATATTGATAAATGAGTAGATTACAAATATTGTCACCAAGGATATTCCAATAGGGATGTTCTTGGTCTTCAGAGAGAAACTTGGACTGATGGATGTGACCCCTCCTAATAAGGGGCATTGTTGAACAAGGACACTGAGATGACTCTTACCCCATTCCTCAACTCCTAGGGTGAGAAGTTAAGATGTAGGGCTCTTGGGGTTGAGGGATCTCTGGAAAATAGGGTATTATCCCTATTTTTCACACATAGAGTGGAAGATGTTGCTCGCCTATCTTGGTATAAGAGAGTATACCCCAGTTTGCATCATACCCACAAGTTTGGCTTGTAGGGAGTATAGCTCCCCATTTGGCCAACAGGTCGAGGGGGCTTGGGGGTGTGTGATCCTTACCTTTGCTAAGTCAGTTATCTCACCTAAGCTTATGATGCAAGGTATTCTACCACGACTCCATAGGGTCATTTTTTGGAAGATCAGGAAGCATTAGGATGGATGAGATATTGTATCACACATATATATTGACATAAGGTGGAAGACATATTTTCCCTTATGAGATGAAATGAGGTGAGAGTGTCCCCTAAAACCTTCCTAATTGTCTTGAGAGGGTGGTAGATGATGCTCCTAGATGATTCTTCTTCTTTATATTAGAGAATGATTCAACAGATAGAGTTGAGCAGAGATGAGACATGACATACTGACATAATACTTATGATGATCACATGATGTAGTTGGAATTTCTCCTTAGATTAGAGGGAGCCTTAATTTGGTAGCTTAGTGACAAATTCCAATAATGGGACTAGATTCCTCTTTTGGCAGGGACCAATTTTGACTTTTGAATCACTTAATTTTGACAAGGGTAATTGTAATTTTGAATCAAAGCGCACAATGTCAGAAAAAGGAAGGTCGGCCCTAACAGGAAATTGGACACCCTTGGAAGCCTTTAAATACAAGTGACTGGAAGATTATTTGCACATCATCATTTGCACATATTTTTCTTCTCTATCTTCATTGAATTGGTGTAGACATGTTTGAAGTTTAGTTCACAAAGTTTGGTTCGTGCAAGTTCAAAATTATAAGGTATGAAGATCACTAGTGTGATTAGGGTTTTTGGTTTTTAGTTGCAGGATTGACAGATGGAATATTTAATTAACACCATAGGCATGTAGGCTCATCTGTGCAGCTGGAACATCTCAACAACACACATAAATCTTCCTCCATGCAGTTGTGATATAGGGTTTGAGTTTGACGGATGACGAAAATTAACCATAGATTGGCTAAGCTATCTTTGGTCAATATTGTTGATGAGATCATACGTCTGATATTGATTGGTTGATATTGTTTGATACTTTTGTATGGGCTTATTGTAATCTCTACTCAACATTTTATGACAATCTAGTAGAAGAATAATTTCAAAGGGTTTTCCCCATAGTGGGTTTTTCCATGGTCATTGACCAAAATCTAGTGTCTCTTGTTGATGTGTTGATTGTCTACTATTGGTACTACTATTGATTAATGAAAGATTTATAATTAAAGAAGTGTATTAGGCTAAAGAAATTGAAACAACCTCTGGATGAAAGATGGTAGGTTTTGAGATGAGGAACCCACCAAGAGATTTCCACATTTAGATTTCATAAACATCTAGTGAATTAAATAAGTACTGGTAGTAATATAATACTAACAATAGTATTGGAGTTTTGTAAGACAAATCTTAATTTCGACAAACAAAAAAAACGGAACTAAGTGTATAAATGAGATTATAATACAAGTAGTAAAAAAGCTTTGTATACCAACATCAAAGAGATATTAATTACTAGAACGGTGAACTATAAGCCAAGAATGATTATATACATTGGCATGAAACAAGGCAATGTAAAGATTCAAGGGTTGGGAGAACACAATAAGTATTCATTTTATACAACCGATAATGATGTAAACCACAATTATATGAATAAAAGGAGTGTTATGGTAATACTTCTTTGATAAAATATGAACTGTCAATTATCATATAGAACTTAAATTTAAAACCCTAGCCATTAGCTTAAGTAGCCATAAATAAATTATTTATAAAAATGAATATTTTTGCTGAATTAACGAGCTCATTGGTCAAAGGTAACCCATTAATTTGCATAAATAGTAACTTTGATTCAGTATAATTATTGCATCAAAAACATCACCAATGAATACAATATCAATGAACACTTATAGTTGGAGAAATACTTCCAAGCAAGGAAACATAAAAAATAGAGTAGAAAAGCCTCAGGCTGATGGGTCACAAGTAATGTTGGAGAAGCCATACAATGATTGGGAGATACACTCTTAAAAATATTAACAAGCGAAATAACCTAGCAATTAGAATGAATTGAATCATGCTAATCTAAGTTAAAGGTAGGTATAAGATATCAAGTCGAATGAACGCTCGACGCAAGAATTTTGCACGCGAAACCCTACTTGTAACGGTGACATAGAAAACCATATAGTATGTTGCAGGATAATGTAAATCATAGCAAGAATTTTTTAAAAGACTAACAAAATATGCTCAGATCTAAGACTTTTGTGTCAATAATGTAGATATAGGTCTTTCGGATTAATCACATTGTTAGGATTTGTTCGACGTTTCGAACCAACTAATGTGGTTCATCTTCAGGACAAGGTGAGAAATCAATCGGTTTGAAGGAATAAATAGCATTGCTTCATCATTGCCCAGAGTTAGTGGTTAAGAACTAGCCGTAGGAAGGATGGGAAATATGGGAAAACACTGGAATCAATAATGCATCCCTACATCTTTTGAGAAATGTAAGATCTGATCTCCTCTTAGCAACTTGTAGACGTGCCTGTTCAAATTGACGAAACTTAATCTCCGATGACAGCCACCTCGAACAGGGGAAATCTCATCTTCTTGAAGTTTTTAAAAACAATGGGTATGGCAAACCTCAAAGCCTTAAGACCTTCCATAGAGCCAACAAAGTGCCTAGGGTTAAACCCATTCGTTCTGATCCTATATCTAAGGTTCATCTCCCTTATATTCAAGGAACCACTAATAGGATTGCCCATATTCTTAAGAAGAGTAATATCTCTTCTTCATTCAAACCTCTCAATACCATTAAAAATTCTCTTAGATCTGTTAATGACCGTATCAATCCTAAGGACACAAAAGGGGTCTACCTTGTTCCTTGCTCCTGTGGTATCCCCTACATTGGAGAAACATGTAGGTCTATTAAATAGAGGATTAATGAACATGCTGCTAACATTAGACACAATCATTCCCACACATTAGCCCTTGCTGAGCATGTAGAGAAATCGAAACACCACGTCTGCATTGAAGAATCCAAAGTCACTACTAGGGTTGACCATTTCCACCACAGGAAGCTTAGGGAAGCCATTGAAATCAAAAGGCATTCCAGTAACCTTAATAGGGATAATGGATGGAAATTAAGTAAAAGTTGGATTCTAGCTCTTTGCTCATGACTTGTCCTACTTTTTTCTCCTTTCTCCCTACGTTTCCTCCTTATATTTTTTTCTATCCTCTTCTAGTCATTTTCCCGTATTATCCATATTTTTTCTCTTTAACTTCATAGGTCTAGTATGATCAGTATGCTTTTTTTTAACAAAATAATTACATTTTGCGCCTAATAATACTACTTAACCATTAATATTTTAGTTAACCTTTAGGGTTATCTCTGCTTCCCTTCTTCGCTTCTATCCTCCTATTTAAGGACGTGCTATCTTCTAATAAGGAATAATCATATTAAAATTTCAAAGTTAATAAATACTCTTATTAAAGAAATTGATAAATTATCATTAAAATTCATTGAAATATTCAATTTTTTATTTATATTTTATTTTTATATTTATCTATTTATTTATAGTTAAAATATATTATTTTAATTTTGAATTATTCCTAAGAACTAGTTTTCAATAGAATATATTCTATTTATTGAGTCAAATAATAATAATAATATATATTAACTACCTTCAAATAATATTACCATATAAATTGATATTATTAAATTATTATTTTATAATATCGAAATTATATAATTAATTGTTACATAAAACTCATTTTTAACTAAATTTCGAATAATAAAACAGATAGTCCGTTACCTTTTTCTTAAATAATATTTTACCAATAGCTAGTTCTTAACGGCTAACTCTGGGCAATGATGCATCCATGCTATTTTTTCCTTCAGATTGATTGATTTCTCACATTGTCCTCAAGACGAGACACATTAATTGGTTCGAAATGTCCAAATCCTAACGATGTGATTAATCTGAAAGACCTATATCTATAAAGCATGCTCACCTAAGTCTCGTTGAGTTGAGATAGGAACCTCTCCACACCACTGGAAGAAACAAGGAAAAGTTAGTATATCCCAATCGAACACTACAAAATTTAAAAATCATAAGAGAAAGTTCTCTTTTACCTGATATTTTGTGGAAACCTGATCGATTCCAATCGTTTCTAAGCAATGGTGTGTTGGAATTATGGTACATGTGTTGTCATTGATGGCTACCGACATACAAGTCAGTTCAGAAATGATAAAGTGATGGATGATGGCAACTCAAATTGTAACATGTCTATTCAGAAGTAACAAAAGAATAACACAAAATTACAGGATGATGGGACAAAGGATTACAGATCAGAATCAAGCAATTGAAGAAAAATAATTCTTTAAGTGGTATACACCGGTTAAACTAGTCCAAGTCGCGTATACACGCGCTTACATAGAATAAAAGGAGCGTATACATATGCACACAGTTTCATAGAAGGAAAACCACATATGGGATGGAGAATTAAGGTTAAATAATACCAAGGGTCCATACCATGGTATTAGCCCACAACATTGAGCGGAATAATGGTTACTTGATCCCGTCTAAGAATACCATAAGTTCTAAGTGTTTTTTTGGTGCATGGTATTGAGAAAGGCTCTAAGTATATAAGGAGGAGAAGATCAAAGGGCTAAGTGTGCAAGTGAAAGGGTTTTTCATGAATACGTCTATCTGAAGTATATTTTATGTTGTAAGGGTTATGGTTATGATAAAGATCTGAAACATCTTGTGCACCCTAGGATACAATGTTGGATCAGGATCACGAGACCTGAAATGACCTATCATTGTATGATCTAACAATGGATAGGCTAGATCTAAGTGTTAATGAATGTTTTATCATTTAAAAGTCATGATCTGGGTATATCTGAAGTTTTGAAAAGTTGCGAAGTTATAAGTCATTATTTGCAGATTTATACGCAGGTTTGCCTCGGTGAAGGCATGTATACATGCGGGCTCGACACTTCCAAGTAGTGTATGGAGATTAAGGGATTTTTGTTCAGAAATGATTGATCTACTTGATCAATGTTGTTGTTTTACTGCTATTTGTCAATGATGTCTTCATTAGATCTGAAGTAACACTGATTCTATAAGGAGATTGAGTCTGGTTGAATGATTGATTGAGTAATATGGGTGATTGTTGCTTCTATTTGTTTAGAACTCTACAATATGACAGTAGATCCTCATAATATCTTTGGGTAGTAAAATTTTTGTTTCAAAATCTTTATGATTCAGTATCTTTAGAGGTATACGCAGGTTGGGTTACAGAAAGTGGAGTATACATGCAAGGTGGCCTCATTGAAGTCGCGTATACATTCTAACATATGATTTTTGAGGTTGCAGTTGATTCTGGTTGTTGATGCAGTGTTTTGGGTTCAACTCTGTGTTCTGGTGACAATGATCTAACTATTCAGATTGATTGATTGTGTTTTGCTTCAGAGTTGATGGGTTTCAGTGATTAGTTAATGCAGTTTTATTTAATGGTTTTATTGTAATGGTGATTGATTTTGTGCTTTAATGTTACTGATGGGTCCATTATGAAAATTTGATGAAACGTGGCCTACATATTGTGTTGATGTGTACCATGAGTATCCAGTCTGAGAATTTACGAAACGTGGTCCCTGGAGAAAGAGTGAAGGTGGTATTCCTTTGTAGGCCGCTACCTACGTACTGGTAAACATATCAGATAGTACAAGAGCTAGGGGGTTGGAGCTCCCTTCTAGTATAAGGTGCAAAACAAGTGAAGGTTGTAGCCTTCAGCAGGTAGATGCCTGCATACTGAGAGAAGTCTGCACGAGTACAAAACTTGTAAACGCTTTTTATAATAAGAATATTGAAGACTAAGATGACAACAATTGCGGTTTTTTCCCACATTGGGTTTCCACCTAAAAAAATCTTGGTGTTCATGTGTGCTGCTTATGTGTGTTGATTTATTTTGTTATTACTGCATCTTTTTACTGCTTAATAATTACATCACACTCAGATGTAAGCTGTTTTACAAGTTTATTATTTATATGTTGGTTACATTCATTATAGTCGCAGACATACGCTGTTTGGTTTTTGTAAAATCGCGTATATAGTTTTAAACAGAAAAACTATTATTGTGAAAGTTTAAATAATGATTCACCCCCCTCTCAGTATTGTTCCCAATAATTGGTATCAGAGCGGGTCCTTCAGAACAAGCCTGATCGCTCGAAGGAAGATATCTCAAGATGAACAATCACGAAGGAATTGGATATATTAGACCACCAATTTTCAACGAAAATAACTTAGCATATTGGACAATAAGAACCAGAGCTTATATTCAATCAATTGGAGCTGATGTTTGGGCAATTGTGGAAGGAGGATATCAACATCCAGCAGCAGTCCCCATAGATCTAGTAGAAAAGAAATTATATGAAACTAATGCCAAAGCTGTCAATGCATTAATGGGAAGTCTATCAGAATCAGAATTCGTCAAATTCATGCAGCTCAACACAACCAAAGCAATATGGGACAAAATCATTTAGAGATATGAAGGATATTCCTAGGTAAAACGTGCCAAACTCCAAACTCTCAGAATTCAATATGAAAGTCTCAACATGCATAGTGATGAAAGTACTGCTAGTTACTTTTTACGAGTAGATGAGATTGTAAATCATCTGAAGAATCTGGGTGAAGAACTAAAGGAAGCTATTATAGTAGAGGAAATTTTTAGATCTCTATCTCCTAAATTTGGGTCAAAAGTATCTGCCATTAAAGAGAAGCAGGATATACAATCTATTACTGTTGTTCAACTTCATGGAATTTTAAATACCTTTTAAATGAGGAAAGGAGGACCATCAAAAATCAAAGAAGTCACTTTCAAAGCTTCTTTAAAAGGAAAAGAAAAGGAAGATCTCAAGGAATTAGGATATATATCAAAAGAAGATGAGGTAAACTTTGTGAAGAAACTTCAACTGGGTATCAGAAGATTGAGAGGTAAGCTTCCCTTCAAATGTTTTTCTTGCACTAGAGTTGGTCATTATGCTACTAAATGTCCTTATAAATATAACCATGACAAAGGAAAGGATTTTGCAAAAGGTAATAAGAAACATGCTGTTAATAGAAGAAGTTATTATACTCATGAAGATAGTGATGGACTGTTTAATAGTGGTGAAGGTGAATTTGATCAAGATATTAAAATTCTCATGGCTTATGAAAATGATAAGTTTATGGATGCCTTAGAAGAAGAATATTTTCTTGAAGAAATCACTGAACTCAAAATCTGCTTGGAATAAAAGAATATAGTCATAGACACTTTGACACATCAACTCATAGAAAGGGAAAATCAAAATGAAAAATTAGAGTGTGAAGTAGTGAGTCTAAGAAAAGAACTTGAGAAGACAAAATATTTGGATCGTAGATCTGCTAAAGGATCAGAAACCTTAGATGAAATCATTAAGTTTCAGTGTTCTCCTCTTATAAACACTGGTCTTGGATACACTGGAGAAACATCCAAACCCGAAAAGCCTTGAGCCATCATGAGAAGCTATCTTGATGCAGCAAAAACTATTCAACAAAGCATCAATTCTTATTAAAAGCCTAAAGGTGCTCCCCAAGTAAATCATGCTCATTCTACTCCAAGGGTGAAAATCAATAGAAGCTCTAACTGAAAGGTGAACAATACCAAAATATTTTATGTTCACATAAACTTCTTCTTTAATGGACAATGATTTTCATGTCATAACTTTGGTCATAAGGCTACTCAATGTGTTGCTTACAAAACTATCATGACTAGAGAAGAAAGAAAAAAAAGGAGTGTGACAAGAATTAGGAAGAGATCTTATAATAAATTTTCACCTCTTGAAGATGAAATTGAATGTTCATTTTGCAATAAATTTGGTCATGAAGAATTTGAATGTAGGAGAAAATTTCGGCCAACATATCAAAAGGAGAAAACATCATCAAACTCCAAGGTATGGAAAAAGAAGGAACTATAGTAAGAAATATGTGGCATAGATCTGTTTACAGAAGGACAAGAAAATTAGTGGTACATTGATATTGGATGTTCTAAACACATGATAGGTGATAAAGATAAAATCCTTTCATACAATGCTTTAGAAAAGGAAAAGAATGTCTATTTTAGAAATGACACACTAGCCGTCATTAAGGGTAAAGGTTCTTTTATCTAAAAAAAAGAGGTTAAAGCAGGAAATGTTATGTATGTTGATGGTGTAAAGCATACCATATTGAGTGTTAGTCAAATGTGTAATCAAGGAAATGAAGTTGTGTTTCGATCAAAAGAATGTGTGGTTCATGAGGTTGACACAGGAAAGACCATAATCAAAGGTACAAGAACTCCAAGCAATCTATATATAATAGAAGGAGGTCAAGAACAATGTTATCTAAGCAAAACAGAAGAGAAATGGTTATGGCATAGAAGATTGGGGCATCTAAGCTTTTCTCAAATAAGAAAATCATGCAGGCTTAAGGCGGTTCGTGATATTCTAGATATCATCATCCCAAAAAATACCATCTGCAAACCATGTCAGTTCAGTAAGAAAACTAGAGTTAAATTCAATGCCAAAGAGGGATCAGCAAGTAAGCCTCTTGAACTCATTCATACTGATTTGTGTGGACCAACAAGGAAAAATTCACCTCATGGAGAAGATTACTACATGTTATTCATTGATGATTTTTCTAGAATGTGTTGGATTGGTTTACTAAAACATAAAGATGAAGCAGTTGAAAAGTTTAAAGTCTTCAAATCTTTAATTGAAAAAGAATTAGATATAAAACTAAAATGTCTCAGATCTTATCGGGGAGGAGAATTCATATCAGATGATTTTTTTGAATTTTGTGAACAACATGGAATAAAGAGACAGTTCTCTGTTGTCAGAACTCCTCAACAAAATGGCATGGTGGAAAGAATGAATATAACAATTACACAAATGGCTCGAGCTACGCTTGATGAGTCTGGAACTTCAGACACTTTATGGGGTGAAGCTGCACATATTGCAATAAATATTCTCAACAAAGTTCATGTACGTGTAAATAGTGATCAAACTCCATATGAAATTTGGTATGGTAAGATTCCCACTGTAAAAGACTTTAGAGTTTTTGGAAGAAAATGTTTCATCAAAAAGACTCATGAAAAACTTGGTAAGTTTGAACCCAGAGCAACCGAAGCAATGTTTCTTGGTTATTCATCTAGAAGTAAATAAGAGACTTCAAAAAATGTTATAATAAGAGACTTCAAAAAATTGTTGAATGAATTGTTGTTGTAATCGATGAAGCATTCAAAAATCCAAAACAGTTAATATCACCAAAAGAAAATGATAATGAAGACAGTGAATGCTTTCTCGTATCAAATCGTAATGATATAGAGGAAGAAACCAATGAAGCATTAGAAGAAGATACATCTGACAAGGAAAAGGTTCCATCTAGGTATGTTCAAAAGAATGATCCAGAATCTCAAATTATACAAGAAAAAGGGTCAGGAGTACAAACAAGAAGAACTCTTGTAGGATATTCTAGTTATCTAGCCTTATTATCCTCCATAGAACCACAAAATGTAAATGAAGCTAGCAAAGATGAATGTTGGGTTAAGGCCACATATGAAGAACTCGACCAAATTGAAAAGAATGAAACTTGGGAATCAGTTCCTAGACCTCATGATAAAAATGTTATAGGAACAAAATGGATATGCAAGAATAAGTTGAATGAAAATGGAGAGGTAATTAGAAACAAAGGAAGGCTTGTTTGTAAAGGGTATGCACAAGAAGAAGGTATAGACTTTGAAGAAACTTTTGAACCTGTAGATAGACTTGAAGCCATAAGAATGTTTCTTGCTCTTTCAGGTCTTTGAAAATTCAAAGTTTATCAAATTGATGTAAAATCTACATTTCTTAATGGAGATTTAGAAGAAGTATATGTTGAACAACCAGAATGATTCATTCTGGGAAATGATGCAAAGCTTGTATGCAAACTCAAAAAGGATTTATATGGATTGAAACAAGCTCCAAGGGCATGGTATTATCATCTTGACAAATATCTTCAACAACAAGGCTTCAAAAAAGGATCTACAGGCAATAACTTATATACAAAAATTCAGAATGATAAACTACTAATTATTGTTATTTATGTTGATCATATCATCTTTGGCAGTAATGAAGAATCTATGAGTCAAAACTTTGCTTCTGTTATGCATCAATAATTTGAAATGTCTTTGCTTGGAGAACTAACCTATTTTCTTGGTCTACAAGTGAAGCAAGCAAAAGATGGCATCTTTCTCTCACAAAATAAATATCTCAAGCAGATTCTGAAGACGTATGGAATGGAAGATTCCAAACCAGTATGTACTCCAATGGTAACAGGATGTAGTCTTAGTTCTAATCATGAACCAGAGTACAGATCTATGATTGGAAGTCTACTTTATCTAACAGGTACCAGACCCGATATCCTACATGCGGTAGAAATTGTTGGAAGATTCCAAGCTAATCCGAAGGAATCATATCTTCCGGTAGTAAAGAGAATATTCAAATATCTGCAAGGAACTCAAGACTTTGGTCTATGGTATCACAAAGATACATATCTCACCCTTCAAGCATATACAAATGTATATTGGGTTGGAAATGTTGATGACCGAAAAAGCACTAGTGGAGGTGCTTTTTATATGGGATCACAATTAGTATCTTGGTTCAGAAAGAAACAAAGTTCAATTGCCTTATCTACAGTGGAAGAAGAATATGTGGTTGTTGCACCTTGTTGTGCACAACTTTTCTAGATGATTCAAACATCATAAGATATTCAAATTAAATTTTCTCTACCCATCTCCATCTTATGTGATAATACAAGTGCTATTAGTATTTTGAAAAATCCTATTATGCACTCCAAGGCCAAGCACATACCCATTAAGTACCACTTTCTATGAGAACAAGTGCTTGAACAAAAGGTTAAATTGGAGTATGTTCCCTCCAAAGAACAAGTTGTTGATATATTTACTAAACCTCTTCCTAGAGAAGTATTTGAATATCTCAGACAAAAGCTGGGAGTTGTTTCTGCCTCATCTTGCTGTTAAAACTAGTTTGTTTAGATTCAGAGGTTTGTTTTCTATACGTGGATTTCATGAAGTAAAGTCACGTATACACGCGAGTTTCTGTGCCGACAGTAGTGTATATGTTTTTCTGATAGAAAAATAGTGGGTGAGACTCAAAATCAATTTCTGACATGTCTGTTCAGTTTGATGTTGATGGATACTATATGCTAATATGTTTTTCACATTGATGTTTATTTGATTGATGAAGATGCCTTGATTAAATATTTGTTGACAATGCATAGGTAGCACAGGTTCAGGGGGAGAATTAGCCTTCAAAATATTATACATTGTTGGCATCATGGTTGTTGAACTCAGTTATGGTCTCAATTATTCATGTCATTTGCTGCAAAGGTCATGTAAAGACCTATGGTGTAATAATATGCCTCTTTCTGTCATATTCTATTATGAATGAGTCCTTTTGGACATATGATGTAATTTGTACCCCCACTATGGATGGAAAGGATGATGTAATAATTGCAAATTTCAGTCATGTATGAAAATTTGGTGTATCCCCACTTGGTTGGGTGATTGATGTATGTATGAGTCATTGGTGATAGGAAGGTAATACTCACATAGCTGAGTTATAGAGTCATGTTATTCTTTTGAAAAATATTTTCTGCAGACTTTGCATGTGCTAAGGGGGAGCATGGACAATATAGTGCATCTCAGCATGTCCTAAGGGGGAGAATATATTGGTTCGCCCTTGCACTTGATGTCAAAAGGGAAGAGTATCTTGGTGATGCTTGATATATCTAACAGGTTCTACAACTTGAAGTGATCAACGCCAATATGGTTGCCATCAGGTCCAAAGGGGGAGATTGTTGGCATTATTGTACATGTGTTGTCCTTGATGGAAACCCATATACAGGTTAGTTCAGAAATGATAAAGTGATGCATGATGGCAACTCAAATTGTAAAATGTCTATTTAGAGGTAACATAGGAATATCATAAAAGAACAAGATGATGGGACAAAGGATTACAAATCAGAATAAAGCAAGTGAAGAAAACGAATGTTTTAAGTTGTATATGGTGGTTAACCTAGTCCAAGTCGCGTATACACATTGGTACATAGAATAAATGGAGCGTATACATATTCACGCAGTTTCATAGAAGGAAAAGCACGTATGGGATGGAAAATTAAGGTTAAAGAATACCAAGGGTCCATACCATGGTATTAGCCCACAATATTGAGAGGAATAACGGTTACTTGATCTTGTTTAAGAATACCATAAGTTCTAAGTGTTGTTTTGGTGCATGGTATTGAAAAAGGCTGTAAGTATATATGGAGGAGAAGGTCAAAGGGATAAATGTGCAAGTGAAAGGGTTTTTCATGAATATATCTATCTGAAGTATATTTTGTGTTGTAAGGGTTATGGTTATGATATAGATCTGAGACCTGAAATGACTTATCATTGTATGATATGATAATGGATAGCCTAGATATAAGTGCTCATGCATGTTTTGTCATTTAAATGCTATTATACGGGTATATCTGAAGTCTTGAAAAGCTGCAAAGTTATAAGTCATTATTTGCAGATCTATATGCAGGTTCACCTCAGTGAAGGCGCATATACATGTGTGTTTGTCACTTCCAAGTAGTGTATGCAGAGGAAGGGCTTCTGGTTTAGAAATGACTGATATACTTGATCAGCTGCTGTTTTAATGTTGTTTGTCAATGATGTCTTCATTAGATCTAAAGTAAAACTGATTGTATAAGGAGATTGAGTGTGGATGAATGATTAATTGAGTAAGATGGGTGATTGTTGCTTCTATCTGTTTAGAACTTTGTAATATGACAATAGATCCTCAGAATATCTTTGGGTAGTACAATTTCTGGTTCAAAAGCTTTATGATTCAATATCTTTAGATGTATACACAGGCTTGGTGACAAAAAGTGGCGTATACACGAAGGTTGGCCTCATTGAAGTAATGTATACATTCTGACATATGATTTTTGAGGTTGTAATTGATTCTCGTTTTTGATGTAGTATTTTGTGTTCAACTCTGTGTTCTAGTGACAATGATCTAACTGTTCAGATTGATTGATTTTGTTTTGCTTCAGAGTTGATGGGTTTCAGTGATTGGTTAATGCAATTATATTTAATGGTTGTATTGCAGTGGTGATTGATTTTGAGATTCAATGTTACTGATGGGTCGAGTATGAAAATTTGATGAAACGAGGACTACATATTGTGCTGATTTGTACCAGGAGTATCCTATCTGAAAATTTATGAAACATGGTCCCTGGAGAAAGAGTGAAGGTGGTAGCCTTCTGTAGGCTATCGCCTACGTACTCGTAAACATATCAACTAGTACAAGAGATAGGGGGTTGGAGCTCCCTTCTAGTAGAAACTTGAAAACGAATGAAGGTTGTAGCCTTCAGCAGGTAGATGCCTGCGTACTGGGAAAATTTTACACCAGTACAAAAGTTGTAAACAATTTTTTAATAAGAAGATTGAAGATTGAGACGACAAGAGTGGTGGTTTTTTCCCACATTGGGTTTCCGCCTAAAGGAATATTGGTGTTCATGTGTTCTGCTTATGTGTGTTGATTTATTCTATTCTTACTACATCTGTTTACTGCTTAATAATTGCATCACACTCAGATTTAAGTTGTTTTACAAGTTTATTATCTATATGTTGGTTTAATTCATTATAGTCATGGATATACGTTGTTTTGTTTCTGTAAAATCACGTATACAATTTGAAAAGGAAAAGTTATTGTTGTCAATGTTTAAATACTGATTCAACCCCCCCCCCCCCCTCCCCCCCCCACCCCTCTAGTATGGTTCCCAACATGGTGCACAACAATGAATCATCAATTATGCTTCCTGCAATCTATAGTTTGAGTATTGATTATGGTAAGATCCTAAATGAAAGATCCTCTGATCCAATTGATTGAATTATATTGGTTGAAATAGATAGCCAAGGAAGGTATGGGGGTTACCTGCAAACCCTGTATGACAATCAGAGAAATATTCTTCACAAACCAAGCTAGGTTGTATCACTGTAGCGAAGTTCAACCAACAATGAAGGGGGCCGCAAATGAGACTCGTGGGAGGCAGAGGGAGGGGTAGTTACCCATTAATTACTCTGCCAAATCCTAGATCATCCGATCAAGAACTCTATAATTACAACAATGGAATGCCTGACATTTTGCAAGCAAAATATTTCCCATGAATTCGAGATTATTCTTGACAGTTGGATTTTCAAAAGAACTCTCAGAGGACTCATTTACCACATTAAGTATTAACCGAGGGGCAAAGTAGGTGGATGGATAGTAAACATTAACTATGAAACATATCACTTAGACTATATTGAGACTTCTAATCTGATGCTTTTGGAAAATAATATAATAGTTTTATACTACATGAGACTTCACATATAAGGACTAGGCGATACAAATTGAAACTCTAGAAAAACACCATACACATATATATAACCATTGTATCGGAGTTACGTGCAATATAAAGAACCACAACATGACAAAAAGTAGCAGCGCAAAGTTTACATGATAAAGTGCATTTAAAGAAGATATAAACATAAGTCTAGAATAGATATATTTTGCTAGAAATGGTAATTTGAGAAAAAAAATAAAAAATGTTACATATATAAATAAATTCCAAATATTAAATAAAATTTATATATTAAAAACCATACGAACATAAACATGAAAATAAATATCAAAATTAAATTTGAACTCTATATCAATTTTTTGATAAAATATTTTTCATTAGAGTCTTAAATTTATATTAATATTATATTTTTTAAAAATAGGCCAGCTTACATTATATTTTTAAATATAATTAAAACTAGCTGTGTTTCTTTTTTACCTTCCTTAAACACTCAGTGCTATAGTCTAAAGACTCTAAGTCTTTTCAAATTTGAAAATACAAATTATGATCGCAGGAAAGCACTTTTATGATGTCATTAAAGGGTTACGTGGTGTTGTACACTATTTTAACTCATAATTGAATAACTATAATGTTAATTTGGTTGTTAGATCAATACATGCTATTATTTAAGTAATTCAATTTTTTATCTCAACAACATTATATTTTAATTTTATATTGACAAAATTAAATAAAAAATGTAATTTTCAACAAAATTATAATTATTACAACGTATTTTTCAAGAGCCTCTCACACTTTTCAAAACCTCAAAACCTCAAATAGTAAATTGCTTTCATTCGTATACATAAAAACCCTCACATGTTTTCCAAATCCTCAAATAGTTATTTCAAAAGTGACTTTCTTTTATAGTTAGTCAAATTTGAAATTACTTTCTTTTAAAACGGATCAAAACTGATTTCATATTTGTTCTTATAAATTCCATTCGAATGTTGGAGTTTACTTTCGTTGATGCCATTCTTTGATGGAAAATGAATCTATTTTTTTTTTACACTAATATTTTTTTTTTTGGGAATATATAAAGGTTATCTTGAGTTTTAATTTTATTTAATTTAATTAATTAATTTATTTTTATTTTTTTAGTATTTTAAACATATTGTTATTAATTTTTTTGGTGTAGAATGGACAGTGATGGGTGTATTTTTAAGGCACTTTGTAATGTGAGTCTTACAAACTCGAAATTCTATGGGAAAAAAGTCAGCCATATCAAGAACTAGTGTGGCCCAAGTAGGGTGCAATTCCGAGGTGATTATGATGGCTTAGATTCCCTTGGGTCACCGTTTCTCAAGCTGAAGGTTACGAGTGCAGTCATGTTAGGACTCACAGAACTTAGCATTTTATTATTATTATTATTAATTACACAACTAATACATGAGGATTAGGTAAATAAGTTGTAAATATGGAAATAAAGTGAAATCTAAATAATTACAATAGGAACCGACCTTAGAAGATCAATTTAAAGGGTCTCTCTAATGTTATATAAATTTATTCATATTAATGCAATGACATCCAAAGCAACCATCTTGACTTGACAATGGTATCAAACCTTCACCATCTTCTCCTCATTGTAACTCCTTTTCTTAGCTTACTCTGCTAGCCCCTTTCTCTTCTACTTGCTCTCTATTGGTGGACCATGACATAGACCTATCCACTCTACCATCACACAAATTTGTCACAACCTCTTCCTCCCATGCTAGTTATTGTTTAGTTTTATTACATTATCCATAGTAGCATACCCATCCTCTAACTCTTAAATTTTCTATTATTACATATGCAACCGCATATATTTAAACATATACGTATTATTTTAACATGATTGTTTAATATTTAAATTGATAGGTTTTTTGTGAATTTATAAGGTTGAACGACATAAAACTAGTACAGTGTTGGCCCGCCAACAGTTCCCCTACATGTTGACCAAAATGAAGGGGCCACCTTTTGAAATCTTTGAGAAATCCCTCTTTTTATTTGCATTTGAGTGATTGATTCATAATGTAACTTATCTTCATCTTTTGGCTTTTGACACTTTTGGTCCTTTGATGTTTTAGCATGATTGCTTGGTAATTGGTGAGTTTTCCCATAGATTTCAGTTTTTTTACTATCTTTCCTCTCCTGCCAATTTTTTTAATGGATATAATTTTGATGTATGTCACCCATGACTTGAATTATTGCTTCTGTTGTTATGACTCCTCGTTTTAATGTGTTCCTCCTTTGAAGTGTCTTGGACTTAGTTTTTTGTTAGTTCCATGTGTCATTCTCATAAATTGCAATATTAAAAAACAATTATATATAGAATACTTATAAATATATTAAATACTAAAATTTTATGCAACACCAATAAACATTCATAATAAAACTTTTCCCTCTATCATTATATATTTTCAGTAAAAATTATATTATGAATATTAATAAGTAATTTATACATATACAAAATATAACATTATTAATGAATACACGAAAAAATAAATAAATAAATAAAATTATAATCATCCATCTATATCTATATATATATATATATATATATATATATATAATATACTTTCAATTTTAAGATTATATATATATATATATATTAATTAATTATTAATAAACTTCTATATGTGTACTATGTATATATTATAAATATAATATATTATTGTTTTTACGTAATCAAATTTAAACGTTATCTATTTTAAATACGAATCTAACATGAGCTAAAAAGGATCTAATTTTTTCAAGCGTAAATATGGATCTAATATGAGCCGAAAGGGATCCAATTTCTTAAGTGCAAATATTTTTATGAGCATTATTTAAATGTTTTGTATAGTTATTCATTTTTTTTTTTAATTATTCTTTTAAATTTTTTATTTTGGTCGATATGAGCAAAATTTCAGCTTTGATGATAGACGAACATGATTACACATCATAATAAACTATAGAATGGGCCTCTTAGCTCAATAAGATATGTCATCTTATAATATTTAAAATTATGTTGTAAAAAGTATAATATAAAGTAAATTCTAAGTGAATGTCACTAAAAACAACCATTAATGTAACAACATGACGTTTTAAGTGATCCCATAATTTTAAAAACGTATAAAATGATTATCGAATATATATTCACATTACAAGGCAAACATAATATGGATCCTTATCATGGTGTATTCAATGCTATTCCTAGTCCACCTCCCGTTGACCCCACTTCTCACTCGACTTGGTTTCCATGTCAATGGTCACATTGACACTTAAAGTACAAGGTGAATTACGAAAGGCTTGATTTAATGGTTTGTTACATGCTATAACCTCCATAATAAGCAGCTCGATGAAATCTATAATTGCCAAAGGAATGCATCCATGGATGAAAAGTAAAATATGGTTGTGGTGATGTTTGACCATCCTCCGATATGTCATGAAATACCACTTTCCATATATCATGGTTCAACAAACCCTCTCCATTGTTAAGTGTGAATCCAAATTCACGCAGTATTCTAGATCCTTCTAGATTAGATTTTTCTAGATCTCTAGGATTCTATATCTTCCTACACTGCCAGTGGTTTCTAGATCATTCAAAATCTCCATCTGAATCACATACAAGATTCTAAATCCCTCTTCTGCCTCTATAAATTTGTAATTTCTCTGGCCACGGAAAGCAAGCCAAGGCCCAAGCCTGTTATGTAATGCAAAGTGATTTCTGTTCTCCAGTGATTGTTTTATCTATTTCGCTGTTTCTGACTAAGTAATCTTGTTGTTTCTCCATTTGTTTGTCTCTGTGAATTATTTTCTGCTATTGATGTCTAAGTCTCTGAGTATAAATCCGTTGTGTGTTATATATGCTTTGGTCTAACAACTGGTATCGGAGCCAAGTTCGAATATCCACAGTGCAAATCACTTAGTGCCATCGCCTTGCTCTGGCAGCATTCGTTAAAACATTGGTTGTTACTCCTGGAGCTGTTGAAGGACCTGTCCAGGAAATAGCTGAGGAATGCTGGAACTGAAAGACAGTTGCTGCAAGAAAAACAAGGTCGTGGACCTATGTTGAAACATGTTGCTAGAATTTGAAAAGTGGAGATCTGTGGAGATTGAAGTTGAAACGTGGTGTTTGTAAGTTTTTTTTCACATCAAGCTTGCATGTATACGTCAAGTTTTTTTTCTCAAACCAACATATGTATGTGTGAAATGTGAAAAGGTTAAAACATTATATATGTTTTTATATTTATTATAAAACATATATAATTATATGTTGGAATTTTGAAAAGTATATTTTAAAAAGGGGCAGGGATTTTGAAAAGGATATTTTAAAAGGAGGAAGGTCATTATTACTAAATTTTAAAGAGTAATAATTAAAGTTTTATTTTTAAGTGGAGTTTTTGTGTTTTGGGGCGTGAATTTGATTGAAAATGGAGACAACACTTATAGATATGGAGAAGTTGAGTGGGGCTAATTTTACCCTATGGAAATCACAGATGGAGGATATATTGATTTTAAAGGATCAATATTTGCCGATTGAGGGCATAACAAAGAAACCCTCATCGATGAAAAATGAAGAGTGGAATAAGCTAGATAGAAAGGCGATTGCAACAATCCGCCAATATTTAGCAAAGAATGTTTATTTCAATGTGTCCGGAGAAAAGACGGCTGAAGGATTATGGAAGAAGCTTCATGATCTATATGAGAAGAACAAGACATCAAACAAAGTGTTGTTGATGAAGAAGCTTTATAATCTCAAAATGAAGGTGGGAGCTTCAGTTGTTGAGCACTTAAATGCATTTAATATTATTACTAATCAGCTTGCCTCTGTTAAAATCGTTTTAGATGATGAAATTAGAGTTATTTTGCTAATGTGTTCTATGCGAGACATCTGGGAAAATTTAATTGTAGCTATGAGCACTTCAACAACTACAGGGACCTTGAAGTTTGATGATGTCAGCAACAGTTTAATGAATGAGGAGCTGTGACTCAAGTCAATTGCGGAAAACCAGGGAGGAGAGGCTCTAGCTCTAGCTCATCGTGGTAGAGAATGGATCGAGGCTGGTAAGGGCGATCAAGATCGAGAGGCCGATCAAAATCAAGGAGAGTCAGAATCATTTGCTTTCATTGTGACAAACCTGGGCACATGAAGAAAGAATGTCGATTCTGGAAGAAAGGACAAAAGGATTAGAGACCGTCTAGTACAAATCACAAGTCATCCAGCACAAATGAAGGTGAGACTACTGTTGTAGCCACAGATGGTGATGTGTTGTTTACTGTTTCAGTAGAGGATGCATGTGTATATACATCTAGCAGTAACTTTGATTGGATCCTTGACTCTGGGGCATCTCACCATGTAACCCCATGCAAAGATAGTTTTGTTTCATATAATCCCGGTGATTATGGTAGAGTGCATTTGGGGAATAATCATTTTTGCAATATTGTTGGAGTGGGAGATGTCCAGATCAAGATGAAAGATGGACAAGATATATTGTTGAAACAGGTCAGGCATGTACCAGAAATGCGCACGAGTTTAATCTCTATGGGACGACTGGATGATGAAGGCTATTCGACAAGCTTTGGAAAAGGAGGCTGGAAAATTAGCAAAGGTGCATTGGTTGTGGCCAAATGACCCAAGACACGAACATTATACACATTGAAGACACTGATAGGAAAATCAAATTTGGCTGCTATCACAAAAGAAGGAAATTCAACAGATCTGTGGCATAAGCGTTTGGGTCACATGAGCGAGAAGGTCTTCAAAATCCTTGTTGGTAAAAATTTATTGCTAGGTTTGAAATCCTACAATCTTGATCTTTGTCAGCATTGTATATATGGTAGACAAAGAAGGGTTTCATTCCTTAGAGGTGGCCATGTGTTAGAATTGGTACAATCAGATGTGTTTGGGACTGTTAACATGAAATCATTAGAAGGAGCATCATATTTTGTAACATTTATAGATGATGCATCCAGGAAGGTTTGGGCATATCCCATGAAAACTAAAAGTGAAGTGTTTGGAATATTTCAAAAATTCCATGTTGCTATTGAAAGAGAGACTAACAAATTGCTGAAGTGTTTAAGAACAGATAATGGTGGAGAATATTGCTCAAATGCATTTAAGGAATATTGTAACAGGTTTGGCACAAAGCATGAGAAGACTATGCCTAGTACTCCTCAACAAAATGGTGTCGCAGAAAGGATGAATCACACCATTATGGAAAAGGTGCGAAGTATGTTGTCCAATTCCGGTTTGGAGAAGAATTTTTGGGCTGAAGCAGTCAAGACCGCTTGCTACCTCATAAATAGATCTCCAACTACAGCCTTGGATTGCAGTATCCCTGAAGAAGTTTGGACTGGTAAGAATTTGAATTATTCTCACTTGAAAATCTTTGGATGTGAAGCATTCGTACATATTCCCAAAGAAAATAGAACTAAGCTAGATGATAAATCTATGAAATGCATTTTTTTGGGATATGCGGATGAAGATCTTGGTTACCATCTAGGGATGTTATATTTTATGAGTCAAAAATGTTCAAGAGGACTATAGGTGAGTTGGAGGTCAAGAAGGTTATTGACAGGTTTGAAGAGCAGCAGGAAAACATACCACCAATACAAGAAAATGAACAACAAATTCAGGAGCATGAAGAAGAACAAGTGGAAAATAATGAACAACAAGAAGAAGGAATCTTGTAGGAACCTTTACAGGAGATTCAACCTAATAATGCACCACCACAGTTGGTTCGCAGATCTTCTAGGCCTCATAAGCCTTCACAAAGGTCTCGTCCTTCAAACTATATTTTGTTGACTCATGAAGGTGAACCTAATTGTTTTCAAGAAGCTTGTAAAGTCAAGCACAATAAAGAATGGAAGAAAGCAATGGAAGAAGAAATGAACTCTTTGTAGGAAAATAAAACTTGGGAGTTGGTAAACCTCCCAAAAGGTAGAAATGCTCTACAAAACAAATGGGTTTACAGGATTAAGCATGAAGGTGACGAAAAGAAGGAGAGGTATAAAGCAAAACTGGTGGTGAAAGGCTTTTCCCAAAAAGAAGGTATTGACTTCACTGAAATTTTCTCACCTGTTGTTAAAATGTCATCCATTAGAGTCATTCTTGGTCTAGTTGCTGCTTTAGACCTAGAATGTGAACAGTTAGATGTAAAAACTACTTTCCTTCATGGTGAATTGGAGGAAGAAATTTATATGGAGCAGCCAAAAGGCTTCATAGAAAAAGGCAAAGAAGGCCTTGTTTGTAGGTTGAAGAAGAGTCTCTATGGGTTGAAACAGGCACCTCGAAAATGGTACAAGAAATTTGATTCATTCATGTTGGAACATGGTTTTCAGAGGTTGGAAGCTGACCATTGTATCTATATCAAGAGGTATGATCAAGGAAAGTATATCATATTATTGTTATATGTGGATGACATGTTGATTGTTGGGCATGATAAGAATAAGATCAATAGGTTGAAGAAAGATTTGGGTAGAAAATGTGCAATGAATGATTTGGCACCAGCACAATAGATATTGGGCACGCAGATTATGCATGACAGGAAAAACAAAAGGTTGTGGCTGTCACAGGAAAAATATATCAAGAAGGTGCTTGACAGGTTTAATATGAAGGATGCCAAGCCAGTTGGTACACCCCTTGCAGTCCACTTCAAGTTGAGTATTGAATTATGTCCTAGTGATGGCAAGGAGAAAGAAGAGATGAGCAAGATTCCTTATGCTTCAGTAGTTCGCAGTTTGATGTATGCCATGGTATGCACATGACCAGACATTGCATATTCAGTGGGAGTAGTAAGCAGGTTCCTTACCAATCCAGGCAAACAACATTGGCAAGCGGTAAAATGGATTTTGAGGTATCTCAAGGGTACTAGTCATTATTGTTTATGTTTTGGTCATGATGAGACTGTGCTTGAATGATTTACAGATGCGGATATGGCTGGAGGTATGGATACTAGAAAGTTAACTACAGGTTATTTGTATACATGTGTAGGTGCAGCAGTATCTTGGGTGTCAAGGCTACAAAGAATAGTAGCCCTCTTTACAACAGAAGCAGAGTACATTGCTGCAACAGAAGCTTGTAAAGAGATGTTGTGGATGCAGTGACTCCTAGGAGAGATAGGAATAAAGCAGGACAAGTATGTGTTATATTGTGATAGTCAGAGTGCCATTCACTTGGCGAAAAACCCAGCATTTCATTAAAAAACCAAGCATATTGACTTAAGGTACCATTGGATCCGGCATGTGTTGGAGGAAGAACACTTATCCTTGGAAAAGATCCATACAGATAAGAACCCTGCTGATATGCTCACTAAGATTCTACCATGAAATAAACATGAGTTATGTAGAGGCATACTAGGACTCGGTGTGACTTGATGACTCTTATTTGGCTTCAAGTGGGAGAATGTTAAGTGTGAAGCCAAATTCACGCAATATTCTAGATCCTTCTAGATTATATTTTTCTAGATCTCCAGGATTCTAGATCCCCCTACACCACCAATAGTTTTTAGATCATTCCAGATCTCCATCTGAATCACATACAGGATTCTAGATCCCTCTTCTGCCTCTATAAATTTGTAATTTCTCTCGCCAAGGAAAGCAAGCCAAGGCCCATGCCTGTTATGTAATGCAAAGTGATTTCTATTCTCCAGTTATCTATTTCGTTGTTTCTAACTAAGTAATCTTGTTGTTTCTCCATTTGTCTGTCTCTATGAATTATTCTCTGCTATTGCCGTCTAATTCTCTGAGTATAAATCTACTGTGTGTTATGTATGCTCTGGTCTAACATCCATGTCGTAGTTCATTTTAGCAAAAACTGACCATAAAATGCAAAGCACCAAGAGTAAGTCACTATTATTTAACATGGCTCATCACTATATATAAGAAGATAACCAACCGAGAACGCTTTGAATGCATCATTACACTTTTATTTCATTGGTGACCTAATTAACAGATCAAAAGGGTAAGGCTAAGTGTAAGATCAAAAGGGTAAGGTTAAGTCCAATTGCGGTATAATTTGAAAATTAATTTCAGACTTTATATTCATAATATATTGTTCAGATTTTCTCAAAAAATCACATTAAGAACAAAGAAAAATCTACACCACTTGGTCTTTATACATCTTCACCACATCAATTAATTGAATCCAATGGAACAATGCAATAAGCGTTGACTTATGCCATTCCTCGCCACCAAAATCAACGCCGCATCAGCGACGATGTAAAACCATTTCATGCCAAAATGTAATGAAATTATAAGGAAATTGGCATTGTTATGATTATCCCTTGGACACATAACTTATTGGTGTTGTTACTGTTGCTGTTGGCATGTTACGATTATGCTTTGACGAAAGGGAGTGCGATATCTCAACAAGATATTTCCGTATCAACACTAAAGAAGCAGAAAATGCCGAAAACCCCAAAATTACTATTTTCGCGCGATTTGCTTGATCTAATCCACCATTTTAACGCATTTTGCTCTGGATTTCTCATCACCCGGATCTGCAAATGATTTCTATTGTTGTTTGGAAAGACAAATCTTCGTTATTTGCTAATTATTACGAAGCTACCGAAGGCTGTTAGATAACCTACAAATGCTGGAATAGAATGATCAATACTATTAGATTTTGGCTTTATGCTTGTTTTTTTATTTGATTTTGGTTCATTGTTCAGTTAGTATTTGACTTTTAAGGGAATATTGTTGCTTATGTTATGGGATTTGATCATCGTCAATATTCATAGTGCGTTACAGGGGAGACAAAGGGTGATCCTTAGTGCTTCAACCTCGTCTTTCAACTCTAGATTAGCAAGCAAATCTCAACCATTGGTTATCCTGGAAAATGATAACCGACTGAGAGAATCCTCTATGTATACATGCTGTTTGAATTTATTTGTAAATGTGGGGGAGGGGGGGTGGGGTTCATCTGTAGTATAGCGGGGGGGGTTCATCTGTAGTATAGCGGAACCAATACCTATAGGATAGCAGAGGCACGCACTCTAAAGGCCAAAAGTTATAGGAGGGAGGTACCTGTAGTAGTAAGGAGAGAATATTTGCAGAAAGTTATTTTTTTTTCTAAATGTACATGATTGTGGAATACTTTTGAATAATACAGTGACTTTTAAGACTTGATTTCATTCAGTTAATTAGCTATTGTGTTTTTAATCATTCCATAGTCATTGATATTCATTGTCTTCTGCCTTTTGTGTGATTTTATTCCTCTGATTAGAAGAGACATTAGTTACTATTTGTGTCGTTTTATTCCATGAACAGTTAACAATTCATTGCATTTCTTTTTTGTTTCATGTTAATTTAGTTAGTGTATGTTTAAATTTGATCAATATTCATCTCCAATGATTTTTTATCCTAAGATCGCGTTGTAGCAGCTACAACCACTCTCTAATTTTTTTGCCTATGCTTAGATTTTGGAGCCTAACCTTTCTATTCATATGAGCTTATCTTGTACTGTTATCAAGTATTCTTGATTTGATTGAGACTTATCTTTTTCACTTGTGCTTGCGTTCACTTGATTTCACACTTAATTGATCTTTCTAAGTCACAAGCTAACCTCCTAACTTGGTCAAGCAACAGTTCTAGGCTTGCCTCCAGAAACAGTGCAATCGTTGAGCGCAAGCAACCTTGATGATGGGAATTGTGCAGTTTAGACTCACAGTCATCCTTGACCTCAAAAATTGCACAGTCATGGAAGGCAGCCCAACACTGAGCTCAGAAACAACGCAATACCTCATTGAGCTTAGAAGCTACGTAGTGCATTGAGCCATAAAGTTTCCGAGTTCCCCAGAATTGTTCAATCTTTCCTGATAGCGTGCATGGCAAGTTTCTGTGGAAAAGAAAGAAAACTAAAGGGAAATGAACATCCCTAGGAAGTAGGGATCTATTGTGGGTTTCTTGAAGGTGGCACATTGTTATTTTTAGAAGTTTCCGCCAAGTGTCGTTTTTCCTTGATTTTAGGCATGCACGTCATAAACCCTCATTTGCCCAAATCTAGCTAATCGACACCTCTAGAGCTCATTTGCACATACGATCTTGGAGCTCTAGCGTTCACAAGGAGATCAACGAACCTTCGTTGGAGTTGTCGTTGCTTTTCTTGGTGAATTTTTCTTTTATCGTGTTTTGCCACTTTTTGTCGTTTCGCTTGTGTGAGTGTTGTTTTGCTTGCTTCTCTTCATGATTAGGGGTGTTTTAACTTGTTTTATCTTGTAGAAGTTTTGTTTCAAGTTATCGTTTTCAGTTCACAACTGTCACATCGGTTTTTTTTTTTGCACATATGGTCGTTGTTGCGGCGACTCTCCTCACCAATTTGATTTTCTTCCTGTTTATTTAGTTTCTACACTTTATCTATCATGATTTGTTCATACTTACTCAGATCTGTACTCAAGCTCATACTATCCCTCAAATCTGCACTGAAGCTCACACTATCCCTCAAATCTGCTCGTTTTCCACACTTCTCTTGGGCAAATCTACACTTTTCTTGGCCGGTTTTCACTTTGCACAACTGGGTACTATGAAATCATAAGGCTCAAGCCGAGAGCTTGGCCTATGGATATGTGTAGTGCGTAGTACAAGATTGACCAACTGCGCATTGTGCAATTCCAGGGCTTAGCCCACTTCCCTTGCCACTGAGACTGCACAATGCGCAGTCTCTCCCAGATTATTGCCCAGGTTGAACTGTGTATTGCACAATCTCAAGCCACAAACTTCAACTCTGGGTGCTGCGACTGTGGAATATTTAGTTCCCACATGCACCCAGTCCCTCCTGTTGTTGAAAATTGCGTAATCCCTTCCATCAGATGCCTGGTTTGCTGCTCGATCATGCCTTGAAAGTCGATTTTCTGAATCTAATGTTTGCTTGCCATAAGTGTCTGTTTTCTCCCACAAGTACCACACTTGTGAAGCACTTATCTCCAACAATGATTATTACCATGGCACCAAAGAGAATTTCTTCAAAAGAGACCACTCAAAGCAGTACTGGGGAGACAGTTGAGCAAACACTAGTGGACTTGCCAGTATATCCGAACACTCAATTGTTTATAGAAAAGGGGTCACCACTAGCATGGTAGAATGTTAATGATACTCTTTCAGCAAACAACCTTGAGGCAGGGCTAGAAGATAACTCTAGAAGCCACACCAACAGAAAGCAACAATCCCATATAGGATAAGGGAAAGAGAAAGGATGTTGATAGTCCAAGGGGAGAATAGAGTTGCAAGATGAAAGAAGACCCAATCCATATGAAAGCATCTTTAGTAGCAGAAGTGAATAGGAAGCAGGGGATACAGATAGCACAGTGGAGGAAGAGAGAAAATAATAACTTGCAGGAAACAAAATTGAGATTGAAGCAAGCAAAACAAGAACTGAAAGAAGAACAAGAGCTCAGGAGGAAAGAACATGAAGAGAAGAAAAACAAGGAAGAACAAGAAAGGAAAGTCAGCGTAGCAAAATACTTTTCTGCATGTTCATTCAAGCTTAGAACGTTTAGGTTTGTATTGTCTTATCTTTCTTGTTTGTTGTTATGCTTGTATATCTTTCTTGATGAGAATTCCCTCGCGTACATAGGCCAGCCAGTGTGCCGACGACCGCATTGGAAGTATCATTTCACATAACTCTGACCTATTCACTATTAGGTTAGGATTCAAAGTAGCTATTTTCTTTTCTTGTTTGTTACATTGATTTGCTTTCGCTCCGTTTATTTTTGTTCCTTTTTTTGTTTTTGTTTTTGTTTTTTTTGTTTTTGTTTTTTTTTGTTTTTGTTTTGTTTTTGTTTTTTTTGTTTTTGTTTTGTTTTTTTTTTTGTTTTGTTTTGTTTTGTTTTGTTTTTTTTTGTTTTTTGTTTTTTGTTTTTTGTTTTGTTTTGTTTTGTTTTTTTTTGTTTTTTGTTTTTTGTTTTTTGTTTTGTTTTGTTTTGTTTTGTTTTTTGTTTTGTTTTTTTTGTTTTTTTTTCCAGTTATAATTTAGCTTTCACATGAGACCTTGTATGGCTTCTTAGACAAGTAAGGTGAATGCCAAGAGTAAGTTGTATTAATATCAATGCTTGGTTATTCGTCTATACCCTCTCTTTCTGTGAATCTTGCATTTCTTTTATTCGATGATACTTTGATGAAAAATATGTTCCTTTTAGAGAAAGTCACAAGTGAAATCATGATGCTTTCACTTTTAACTAGTACTGCCTACTCTAATCAGTCTTCTATTTCGGTTAATCCTTGTCAATTAAGTCGAGTAGAGTAATGAGAGGAGGAAAACCTTAACAATTTTGTCAGAGGTGTATACAACTATCCTTCTCCGAAGGTACAACCTCTATTGCTCTCAATAAGTCAGGATCCTTGTTCTTCTCCATGAAATAAATAAGTGCCTATGCACAGTTCTTCGAAAAAAATGAAAAAATAAAATAAAGGGTGGAAGAAGAGAAATGTTTCCTATACAGAGAGGTGAAGCAAGAAACTCTACTGGGTACTGTCTAGGCTCGCTGGTAGTAGCACAATGTTTGTGTTCCTTAAGTGACTCTGTCAGGGTACTGTCCAAGCCTGCTAGAAATGGATCGACACCAAAGATGAAAACTAAGACTCTGACAATCTCTTTAACTTGTGAGTTTATATAATCCTCATCCCCAATTGAAACAACTCAGCCTGACTTAGATTGGTACGTGTCCTGCCATTGAAGGGAATGCTAGGGACTATATATTTAACTTAAGATTAGTGAGGATGTTGTGGTAATCAATGACTGAACAATACTTTTGGAAGAGTTAGACCTTTTTTGAATGAGGAAATATTAATTTAGAGAGATGGAGTTCTACCAGTGTGTCGCTAATGTTGTAGCGGCTACAACCGCCCTCCAAATTTATTCTTGTGCTCATATTTTTGAGCCTAACCTTCTATTCAAAGGAGCTTATATTGCACTGCTACCAAGTATTCTTGATATTATTGGGACTTATATTTTTCACTAGTTCTTTTTCACTTGTTTTAACACTTAACTAATCTTTATAAGTCACAAGTTAACCTCCTAACTTGGTTACATAGCAGTTATGGGCTTGCCTCCAGAAACTGTGCAATCCTTGAGGGCAACCAACCTTGATGATGGGAATTGAACAATTCAGACTCGTAGTCATCCTTTAGCTCAAAAACTGTGTAGTCATAGAAGGCAACCCAACAATGAGCCCAAAGACCATGCAATCCCTCACTGAGCCCAAAAAATGTGTAGTCCCTCACTGAACACAGAACCTACGCAGTGCACTGAGCCGGAAAGTTTCTGAGTTTCCAAAAATTGCACAATCTTTCCCGACAGTGTGTATGACAAGTTTTCTTGGAAAAGAAAGAAAACTAAAGTTAAAAAAACATCCCAGGAAGTAGGGATCTATTGTTAGTTTCTCGAAGGTGGAATATTACTATTTTTAGAAGTTTCGGCCAAGTGTCACTTTTCCTTGATTTGAAGCATGCACATCATCAACCCTCATTTGTTGAAATCTAGTTAATTGACGCCCCTAAAGAAATTTTTCACATACGATATTGGAGGAGATCAACGAACCTTCGGTGGAGTTGTCGTCGCTTTTCCGGGTGAGTTTTCCTTTTATTGTCTTTTGCCACTTTTTGTCATTTCACTTGTGCGAGTGTTGTTTTGCTTGTTTCTCTTCATGATTATTTGAATTTCAACTTTTTTTAGCTTGTAAAAGTGTTGTTTCAAGTTATCATTTTACTTTCACAATTGTCGCATCAGTTTTTTTTTTTTTTTTTGCACCGATTGTCATGGTTGTGACGACTCTCCTCACCAATTTTATTTTCTTCCCGTTCATTCAGTGTCTGCACTTGATCTATCATGATTCATTCATACTTATTCAGATCTGCACTCAAGCTCGCACTATCCCTAAAATCTACTCATTTTCCACATTTCCCTTGGGCAGATCAACACTTTCCTTGGTTGGTTTTCACTTTTCCCAGCTAGGCACTGTGCAATCCTAAGGCTCAAACCAAGAGATTAGCCTTTGGAACTTTGGAGTGCGCAATACAGGCAGGCCCAACTGTGTATTACAAAACTCTAGGGCTCAGCCTGCTTGCCTGGACATTGAGACTGTGTAATGTGCAACCTCTCCCAGACCACTACCTAGGATGAACTGTGCATTTTCCAATGTTAGGCCACAAGATTCACCCTGGCTGTTGGGACTACACAGTGCTTAGTTCCGACAAGTAGCCAGTCCCTCCTACTATTGAAAATTATGCAATACCTCTCATTAGATGCTCGATTTGCTGCTTGATCACGCCTTAAAAGTTGATTTTCTAAATCTAATGTTTTCTTGCATCACTGTCCTTTTTGTCCCACAGGTACCACACTTATGTAGCATTTCTCTCTAGCAGTAATTATTACCATGGTACCAAAGAGAGCTTCTTCAAAAGGGACCACTAAAAGGAGTACTAGGGAGACAGTTGAGCAAACACCAATACACTTGATAGTATATGTAGAAACTCGGGTGTTTATAGAAAAGGGGTCAACACTAGTATGGAAGCAAGTTAATGAAGACCTTTCACCAAAGAGCCTTGAGGCATATCTAGAGGAAAAATCTGGAAGAAACACCAACATAAAACAACAATCCCATAAAGGGTAAGGGAAAGATAAAGGTTGATGATAGTCTAGGGGGAGAAAAAAGCTACAAGATGAAAGTGAATCCAATCCTTATGAAGGGAGATATAGTAGCAGAAATGATGATGAAGCAGAGGATAAAAAGAGAAGAGTAGGGGAAGAGAGAAAACCATAGCTTGCAAGAAGAAAAAGTGAGATTGAATCAAGAAGAATAATAACTGAAGGAAGAACAAGAGCTGAGGAGGAAAGAAGAAGAAGAGAAGCAGAAGGAAGAATAAGAAGAAAGGAAAGGTGCCATAGCAAAAGAAGCAAAACTAATACAGGTTGAAGAGTAAGAACATAACCAACTAGTAGAAGAGGAGGAGGGCGAAAAGATGCAGGATTAGGAGCTTTCTCAGTAGATTGAAGACATAATTGAAGTTGTAGATATGGAGTTGGAATTGGAGCCGCATAATCAGGATGTTGACTTGATGCCAAGTGCACCATAGGATAGTGTTCAGTCTACATCATCTCCAGTAGCAGAGTTAGTTCCAAGCGAAGTAGGGGATGTTGTCCCCCTTGATGATCATCTGGTAATGGATTTGTACAATCTATCTTATGATGAATTCCATAAGAGAATTGTACAAGCATGAAGAAAGCATTTTTCGGGTGATCATGCATCACCTGCATTCACTGGAGAGAGGGTGATAACGGTGGAGACCAGCAAGAATCCAATTTTCATCGTCGAAGCCAACTTGGCCTTTGAAGGTGCAACATCATCAAACATTAAGTGTTTGATGACCAAGAATAAGCAAGTGGCACAGAACTTGGACTTTGCCCAACGAGAGATAGAACAACTTTGAGGATCAGAGCAAAATGCAGTCTCTGCACGGGTCTACTTGGATGAAATGAGAGCAATGATACTTGGTGAAGTATTGACACTTGGAGAGACCATGCGAGACCTCCATGAGGAGCTCATAACCATACATAAGGAAAATTTTCACTTGCATGGTCTGTACCAGCAGATTAGAGACTTTGTTAAAGAGAATGTACAAGTTTCCCTTGTCACCGTGCAGAAATGGACAATGAGATACAAAATGGGCACCACTAAACTTTGCAAAGAAAATGAAGTCACAAGAAGATCTGGAGAAAGAAACATTTCTATTGATTCAAAACAATAGGCAAATCAACACATTCATTGGAAATATTTAGGCCTCATATGTACAACTATACAACAATTTTGATTTCATGGTGAAAACCCATAGGATCCCATCAATTGGCTCACTCATCGAAGCTAAACGCAGACACCAGGTGAGGAAGGAGATTGAAGAGTACTTGGAGAAGTTAAGATAGATTTCCACCAAAGAGGATTTGGAGATGAGCAGATAGAACATTCATAATTACATTCGTGGTCCTATCTAGATTAGAATAATGTTTCTCTTACTCGAGAGGGATGTTAAATCTTGCTCCAAGTCATTGTAATCGGATGCTATGGAGGCTCAAGTCTTCTTCTAGCCAGACACTGTCACATAGTTTGGGGATGTTATCGCATAATATTGAGCTTGACACCAATATGTGACCAAGAAGCATAGAGTGGAAGTTGCTGAGCTAGAGTTTCCCCAAACTCAAGCATCATAGTGTTTTGTCTTCTTAGTCTTTGAATTTGTCTCTACCCTATTTTTTCTTATATGGGCACAAGTGTAAATTGTAATATTATTTGTCATTATGTCGTAAGTGAAATTCCAAGTGTCAATATTGGAATGTGAAGAGTCATGATGTAATGTAATGAGTCATTTTGTAAGGAAGTTGAAGTGTCACGAGGATAGTCCAAGGGTCACAAAGGGGATTTGAAGAGTCACCCCCTCTTATCATAAATAGAACCTCGTAACTCATGTAAGGGATTTTTGGGAGCCAAGCTTTTGACTAGGCTTAGGCTTCGAAGGAGCTTGGATGTATTGTGAAGAGCCTTGGCTTCTCCGTAGTGTAGAGCCAATATATCTCTTTGGAGGAGTAGGTGTTATTGACTTTAATGTTCTAGTATTGGGGCTAGTGTTCCATCAATGGTGTATGTATTAACAAATTTTTCACTTATAATAAAATGAGACCAAACATGCTTTCAAGAATATGTGGTGGATATAGTAGGACTATTATTGTTGTATTTTAAATGCATGTTATTTAGCTAATGCTTATGCTTATGAACTATTTCGTTTGCATTTGTATTAATCTTGTTGAATGTGCATTGTTGTGTTAATTCATCACTATAACATTTGGAATATTCTGCATCTTAGCTTATGATGTCATTACGCTTATGTGTTCCTTTCAAATTGCGTACTATTACAGAATTCCAAGGGTGCACTTACTTTTCCCTCCTTGTGTTGGAATCTTCATGAACCACACTTTACTTTCCACAAGGTCACACACTTACTCTCACCCAAAGTTACCATACTTCGCTCTGCGTGTTTTCGTAGTTAAGGCATAACTTTACCACCCACTATTGGGAATCCTATTCCAAACAATGTGAGTTCTAGTTGGGACTTCATATCGGGGAGATCCCCTGAATGTTGGCAGGTCCAACACTGTAGAAAATCGATAGTCAATCTGAACATTTATCTAGTCTAGTTTCCTATGGTTTTATACCAAAAAATTTAGAATGTAGATAATGCCATCTTTCTTATATGAATTCAATTAATTATTATGCTATAGCTATACCTAATTTTATATATTCATTTCGATTATTTTCTTATTACTAATAAACCAATAATTGGATGATTATCTCTTATATGAGATTGTTATACTTACCCTCTATGTATGTCTTAGCCATAAAGAAATATAATTTGTAGTGTGTGTTATTACAAAAGACATGGTCTAATCACTGTTGATTCGAAAGATCTAAAGATGAATTTTATGTAGTTTCTTATCATTCACTTAAATCGCATTAAGGACCATTTTCATTTATTTATAGTCACACACATTAATTAGATATTAGTTTTCATATATCTTGATTTATATTTTGTTAAAAAATACATCTACATTGCATGCGGCAGTTACAGTATGTTAAAGTATTTGTCTCATGTAGAATAGTCTTGTACATTGTTTGTGTAATAATATCTTTCTTTAGTTTCTACAGAAGATTGTTTATTTTTGATATATTTAATATTAGTTTATGTTTACATAGATAGTATCGTTAGTATTAGTTTCCCCCATGTATTTTCCTTTTCACGAGAGCAAGAGGGGAAAGGCTAACGAAGCATATAAACCTGTCCAGTGTGACAACACAAAACAACTAAGGTTATTTGAAGAGCTCTCGTTGGGGTGGCTTCTCCCTTGTTGGCTAGGTTACATAAAACCCATGTTAACAAAATCATGCTAGAAGGAGGTGTTGTGGTGAAATCACAACACCCCCCATTTTTAACTTATTATATTTATAATAATAATGGGGACCCTTTTCCTAAATTTTGGCTAAATAACTTTTAATATTTTCTTTTCGTTAAGTGTGCAATAATTTTGCGAGATTTTTATTTTCTATGGATTTCCATTATGATTACATCATTGCATTCCGTTTTTCACTAGATTTCCATCAGTTCTTCTTTCACCTCATATGGATTCACGGTTTACAAATGGCGCTTATTCGAAGTTCGGTGATTTTTACCGCCTAGGCTAAAATTGTACAAAATGTATATTACTTTGATTTTTTTAAGTAATTAATTATATATAAATATTGATTTTTTTATTATTATTTTGCCAACGTTTCTACAGAACTACCGCAACCGAGAGCTTATATATATTTCATAATAAATCTTTATAATAAAATCATATAAAAAACCTCAGATCCCAATCTCGGAAGACATTTTTAATTTCAATTTCAAAACTTATGAGATCTGAGATACCAAGATTAATTATTAATAGTGATTGTAGTTTTTATGATAATAATTTTTTTTTTTAGTGTTTTATGGAGGGAGGGACCACCCCATGTGGCCCTCCTCTCCTCCCTCCTTATCTCAGGCCTTCCCCATCTTGGGAACTCCTCATTCCATAATTTAATTCCATATGACTCCTGATATCCCTTTCCTACTTCTCCCGAGATCCACTATCACTCCAACCTTATACCTCCTTAAGCCTCCCTTTACTCCCTCCTTATATCTCCCCCTCGTAAACATTCCTTATGTCTCCCACTTTGATTCACCAACCATTTTTTGTAATATTTTCATCTGTGTATGTAGTGAATTGTTTAAGACGACATTGTGTCAAAGGGGATAGTGAGAAAAGGCTATGGAAATACATGTATACGTTATGTAAATTAAACAATTTGGATTAATAGATAAGCAGAAGGGGTCATAAATACTTGGGAATGAAACACCTAGAAATAAGATTCTTGCCAAAACAAAAGAATATAATCTCATAGGTAAACGAGATTGGATAATTATTTCATGGTAAGAATTCTAGACAAGCTTAATGGATGGGAGAGAAAGATCCATTAAGTTCTTATATGGAGAAATATGCTAAGCTTAGAAAATCCTAAAAGCATCACGGGAGAGAAATGCGAGTTTTTATGAAAAAGCCTAGGCAAGTGGATAAAAAGTTCCACAAAAGTGAGACATTGCTTACAAAAAATTTATCATGAAAGAAAGGTATTAAATGCCCACTAAAGAGATCAACAAGGTGGTTGATACTCGGCAAGAGCATCGTAGGACTAGGGTGAACTGAAGGATTACATTTCAAGGTTGGGCAGTGAAAACATGCATGATTCCCAAGTGAACTGCTATTGATATTTTTGGTTGGATTACTTTTGTTATGTGATTTCAATTCCATATTATTTATTTTGATTCAATTATGTTTAGTATTTTACCCAATTTTGAGGATTATATATTAATTAGAAGTTGTACACTAGAATATGATAAGCTACTTGCCATAACGTTAAACTAATGTGGGGATGTGGGAATACTAAGGTTGTTAGTTCATGTGATTGCATGTATTATTTCATGGTGGATCTAGTTATGTGGAATCTAAATCGGTCCCTATACTACAATAAACTATTAGTAGGGATTTTAGTTACAATTAATGAAATTAGAATAGGAATTTGAGTGATAAATCTTGTGCACTGAGTATGGCACATAAATTTGACCGAGTTTCATTATTTGTTAGTTATAGAACATAAGGTTGCACAATTACGTAGCATAAATTGTTGGGTAAAGGGGGAAAGTTAAAAATGTTATGAGATCGAAACATAAGTGGACAAGGGTGACTCCTAGGTGATTATTGGAGTTCGGGATAATTAGCTATCTGAACCTTGTCCTTGTTTGAATACCAAAAAAAAGAGTAAAACTATTCTCTGTAAATTACAATTACTACGATGCTACAGGCAGAAAATTAAAATGCAAAATATGGAAATAAGAGAAACATAACTAAACCTATATTCCTCTAATTCATTGCAATGAATTTGAGCGAAAATTTTGAAGCTAAACACACATATAAGGCTAATAAAAATATAGTGATGAATCTAATGCTTTATGAAATGCTTAACGAGTAACTTGTACCCTTGACTAGCAGATAGGGAAATGATAGCCTCTGTCCCTACAATAGATACAAATACATAAATATGAATTTCATTAAAACACTAAGGATAGGTTTTACTACGGTACATAGCCGACAGGGATAAAGGTCAACCACCACCACTAACATAAATGTAGAAATCGAACAAGACCATATAGCTTATGGGGATATTCATTTAACTCTTGCAGTACCAAGTAAGAAAATAACCATATGTAATAACCTTTAAGATATAAATACATCATTGACATCAACCAGGTAAAAATGGTAAAAGCATGAAGTACGCCATAATAAAAAATTATTGCTGGGATGTACTCCAGAAATTATAATTTTTACATTGAAAATCCACACCGTGCTTAGCATATATTACACAATAGCCATTGCATTGGGTATAAACCATGTTGGGAATTATAGCAGTATTGTGACTGCACTATAGTAGGATAAGCCTGCCTTGGTACAACCCTGGAACAAAAATTGAGAACCAAGTATAACTCAAACTAGTTTAGTAGTCCCCTACAAGGGGAAAGACTAGAGCAGAGAAACTCTGTAACTGAAAAATCTTTAACATTTAACATGTCTACTTGAAAAGTGAAATGGTGAGTTGTACCCCAAAAAATTCTTTGCATAAAACCTCGCTGATATGTTGCAACAGTTGAATCATTATGAGAGGATTTGAGACCAACTTGGCAACTAGAATGATGGCAAGCGATTTTTGAGGATGGAAAATCGAATGACCAGAAAATAATTTGACGCAGAGGAAAAATATACCTGTAAGAAGTGGGAACAGGGCATTAGAATCTCAGGGAAAACACTAAAATTATATGGGCTTTGATTTAAATGTAGTAAATAGAAAGAAAAAAATACCAAAGTTTTACTTGTACAAGAATGGAGAGCCACAGAAGGAGGTGAATACCTTAATGTATATCTTATCCTTCTCGGACCCTCACATCAACAACAGATGAAGAAGAAAGGGTGTAGGTCAAGAAATTGTGTAGTAGCCATAGATAAATAATGTTGTCATGGGAGTAAAACTCTACTTAAAAGGCAGTGGGGGGGAGGCCACCATTAGAACTCAAGAAACACAAAAGAAAATAAATAATCATCATATCAAGTAGGTTACCAGAGAGAATTACCTGGTATGTCCTCCTATTCTAATTGTGAATTCGAGAAATGAGTTTTTAGTGGAAAAACCATGGATATTCCCTGCAAGAAAAGTCATAGGGGTTAAATGAAAACAACTATATTAAACCATAACGAAGATGATAGATTATACTTTTCGAAAGTTACTGAATGAAGATAAATAAATGATTATGAACCCTCTTATTTTCAGAGAAGGCCATAGTCTACAAAGAGAGAACTGTTAAAAGATAACAGACAACAATATCATTTCAGAAAACAACTCATACTCGTTCAAAATAGTTTATAAGATATAATTGGTGGGGTATGCGGATGAGGAAATTTTGTTCACCCTTCGGGAAGTTGGACTACCTAACGAGGGAGGTTGGCATGTTGGAAAGCCTCTAAATCCGTGGCAGAGAATACCAGGGCAAAAGGTGGAAAAGGGTTTAGTCAATTCAATAAACCCCACATAGGGACTAGTTCCCAAACAAAAAATCTATTGTTCACCTTACAGAATAGAGATATAAAATTTACAAGGACTAGGAGACAATTACCTGGAAGTGGAGACCATGGAAAATTGCCATTTGGATGTACCCAACTCTAAACGACTAAACCCGATGCTCTAATGGAGGACCTCAAAAGAAAGAAGGATAAACTTCCCGAGCCAGTAAGGCAACAAAAGTGAAATTATAGGGTTATGAACATCGCTTAGCACCGTCAAGATCGTGGAAGTCAATCTAGGCCATTCGTTAGAAAAACACTGACAGCCCATGTGAACTCCACATGGCATGATCAACGTGGCCAACTGCAATTGATTCACGAACTTCAACATATTTACTACCATTAAAAACCTCCCTCCAAGCGCATGAGGAGTGCAGGTGTAATCACAAGAATCAAAATTAAATAATTTCATTTAATTCTTGAACCAGTATATCATTATCGGAATGTGATTCAAAGAGACCAGAAAAAATTATATACCAGGTGATGAATGCCTCATACCTTTTAAACATTAATAGATGGTTGTAATTATATGATATTATAATTGGATAGGTCATGAATTGACACTAATATTACTATTGACGATGAAGGGATCTATTCATGCTATGAGGGTTTCGAAATAGTCATGTCATAACCATGCCACACCGTGGTAACTTGTGTTATTAATCTTGAATCAGAACTTCAATCAACCCCTTTAGAGTGGAGGGAAGTTATTATGGAACTTCAATAATAAGGTTTTTGGACTCCTATGATGATAAGGAGGGTCGAGAGAAGATAGTGAGGGTAATAACCTATAGTATAGATAGAGTGTTATAGGTTACTCAATTAAAGTTCCGATATAGGGGTAAGGTACTATGCAGGCTCATAAGGTATATATTTTCAATGTGCCCTCGTTGACCTTGAAGTGGGGTACTAAACAATGAAAACCTTGTAGTTCTAGATATAAGCCTTGTGATGACAAGGGTATAGTGATAATAAATGTATGTGTTGGAGGTATATATCACATGGAGCTTAACAGATGTCATAATCTTGATATATAATGGGATTTTGGCTTAAATAAATAAATAAAATAAATCAATTAACTAGGTTAGCTTGAGGTACGTGGCAGATGGTATCACAGCTTAAGCTCAACCCTCAGGTCTAATGGGCGCTATCATAAGATGGAATAAGGAATACCACCTATAACAACTATCATGGGTGATGGCTGAAAGGAAGTATAATCTAGTTCTTAATTATAATAGCAGAAACACACATATGCACCCGTTTTCCAAATAAATTTTTGGTTTCCTAGGTAGCGACGAGACAATGTCATAACCAACATGAATACCATTTTAGAGTGAGAAAATATGATAGATGGGCTATACAAACATAATTTTTTGGAATATAGAAACTTCTTCAAGCTCGTGAAGGTGATGGGATAAGTCCTATTTAAGTTCCATAATAGTTTGATGTTTTCCTTTTGGAAGAGCCATCCATGGGTTGAATATTAACTTCGTTCAAAACAAGTTGGGCATAAGCACCAATAATCATGTTTGTTAGTTAGTTTTTTATTTTTATTTTTATTTTTTTTATTGGTGAAGTTACATTCTGTCTTCCTTATGTCCTTGCTATGATTAACATCAGGAAAAAGGGGGTCCCTAAGATGCATAAATTATTGAGAACCCCCTGCGAACATAGTTTGGGTAAAAGGAAGTGAAGGGATGGTCAACTTATAGCTACACCTTATTCTCAAAAGAAAAAAAAAAACCTCATGAAACATATGTTCTTTAACATATAATACCCTGGCAGAGAAGCTTTAAAAAGGTAGGATTGTAGATGTTAGCCAACATTGGACACATAATTAAACCGCAAGGAAGGTTTGCTCAAGTTGAATCTCAAACCCACCCTAATTGAGAGACTAAACAATATTTCCTTGAAATGTTGTAAAGATACACGACTATGGAAGACATGGTATATTAAACAACATATATTCTCATTTGGGATTGTAAAATATAGTAAAAATACTTTTAATAAGCAGTGATCTAAGTATTGAGATAACAAGATAAAGAGGATTAGTTGGAATTCTATTGAAAATGGTCCTTATAAACAGAGGTTGGAGTTCCAATCTGTTGAATAAAATCTGGTGGTGAAGTACGTTCTTTGAGAAGTATAGGTGAGATATAACAATCATGAAAATGGGTTGATTAACTTATGGAAAAGAAATAGTAAATGTGTTTTATGTATCTTGAGGAAATCATAAAGTTGATGTCTACCAGAACTAATACAGGTATGAAGGTACTAAAATATAATATAGAATCAATGCATAAATTATTAGTTTGATACTAAAATAACTAAATGGACCAATGCATAACTTTTAAAGAATCCCGACTTGAGAGCCAATTTGAAGGAAAAATGGTCACTAAAAAAAATAAAAATTGAACATGTTATTGTGAATCTACTACAAAATTTCAAGATTGGAAGATAAATGAATTAAATTACCAGAGTAGTCTAATTAAATGGAAAAGCTTTGAGACAAAATTGCAAATAATACATCAAATCATGGAAGAGAATCTTTACACTTACTATATACACATAGAGTGAAGATGTTAGGATTGGATGAAAACAATATTATTAAAGTATTTGCACAAAGTATTGATCTTGTCACGACCAATTGATTGTTATCAGTAGAAGAACAAGGCAACTAAGATTTAAGAAATGTTATAGGTAATAAATTGAATTCAGCTCACAAGTTTAAATAAAAACCTATAGATGGGGTATTTTGAGGAGATCACAAAGATAAACTCGAAAATATAGGAACTTGATTCTTATTTCTTATATAACCCTTAAATGTGACACTCCTTATTTTTTTTGACTGATTGAGGATGTGTCTAATCAGATGATATGATCTACTCTCTACAAGAATAAGGTGAGTAGAGAATTATTGTTGATTACCACGATGAGGAAAGTGTGTGTCATTGTTTGATAATGTATAACAAAAAAAAAGGAAAAAAAAATTGCTAGAAATTTGACCAAAATTGGATGTGTCATGCTAAATTTATTATACTTACGTTCTTACGTAAGGCTGAAAGGTCAGGAGTATAAGGCACAAAATGTTTAGGAGTGAAGAGAGTCACTCAAATCCATAAAATATTCTGTGGAAAATGCGTATCTTAACAATGTAGGTGTGTTGGATACATCTCAACATGAGAAATGAAGGTTGGAATATGCGGAAGTGCATAATAAATCTACCAGATGTAGAAAGCATTAATAAGTGACAATGGGAAATAGTAATCTTATATAGTAAATGATACCTGGTTTAGGGTAACACACATAATCTATTATAGGTTCTCACAGTAAGATAACAAGAATGTGATGTGGAAATTGAGAAAATTCAGTATTCTGTTGAGCAAGTTGGTTAAGTAAGAGAGGAGCATGCAATACGATGATCAAAGATAAGTCAATGCGACATATATAAACATAAATAGAATATGAAAAAATAAGATTAAGAAGTATTAAGCTCATTAACCACATACAACAGGTAGGGAAAAATGAAATTTCTTGAGCATAGTTATTATTTACAGTAATACAACTAAAATAAACTATCGAGAAAACAAATTTTTATTGTATTTGTATTTCCAATAGTGCACTTTTCAGGTTGAGAACTAAATTACCAAGGATGGTTGAATGAAATTACTAGAACCACTGGTAAAAATTAAGGAAAATGTGATTTTATACCAAGAAAGCAGATGGTTGGAGTAAATGATCTTCTTGATTTCCCAATAGAGACATATATAATGGAAACAAGGACAAGGCCTATGCTAGGAGGTGAGTGGAAGCAATATAAGAAGAAACACAGAAAACCTTGGAATGGAATCAAGGAGATACCCATGTGTAAAATGTTCTACTAGAATAATAATTAAAAAAATGATACTAGCTACTAACAAGAGCTAAAAAACTTAATTGGTGGTACAAATAAGAGTGTAACAATCACAAAATTGAAATTAAAAACCTGTAGTGTTAAAGGAAGAAAGAACAACAAGGTGTCATAAAGTGTGAAGACAAGATGTTGATCATGGGTGAGCAATGAGATACCCAGTAACTACCAGTATTGGTAACAGGGATCAGTTAAGAATGGGCATCGTTGAGTTCATCTATAGGTTATTGTAATCATAACCTAATAATTAAAAAGAAAAAGATATATATAGCCGAAGGATTAGTTGTAGAAGTGAAAAAAAAAACATATCTAGATTATGCTTTGCTACAAACAGTTTCCTGTTAATTAATATTTTCCTATGAGAAATGTGCAAAGCAAGATACTATTATGTATCTTGAAGTTATAAATGATCCATGAGTATAATAATGTACATGGCCTTGGGTCCATTGAAGAGATATATCTTAATGGTGCTGACCTTATTGGCTGCATGAATGCAGGTGGAAGTTACAAAGCATATATTTAACATATATGCTCGAAAAGGGCATGGAGTGAATGAAAATGTTTAAAGGTTCAGAGTTATACACAAGATAAATAAATTTTATAATTACGATGAGAATCAAGGGTATCAAGAAACTTCATAAGTCTCCATGATGGAAATAATCCTATACCTTCATTGGTTTATAGAAGAGAATGAAAACATATATGAAATGATTGCCATGGATTTGTCGAGATTCATGTGAAAAATAGGTTGGTAATAGTAAATTGTTATCTCACACTGAAATACGACTAATAGATGCATATTAGATACAAAGATATCGGGTTAATGGCATGAAATGAAATGATACAAATATCCTGGTAATTATTGTTTCTTATATGTAAATAATATGTTCTATAATAGATTACATTCACATTGATGAATCTAGCAATGAAAGAATGAATGAAAAGGAATCTATGACATTGTCGTAATACTACATTAAAGTTACTGACATTGTCAAATGCATGTGGATAGAGATTACAAAGGCAGGTGGACTCCAGGAGGCAGGTGATAAACATGAAAATGCACATACTAAAAATGAAGGCATTCTCTTTCATGATATTAGAAACACAAGGTAGTGCAAAATGTGGAATGTTCAATCGCGGGAAAAAGAAGAATTTATCATTTCCTAGTCATACTAAACTTTATGATATTTTGTAGGTTTTAACCCTGTACAGAAATTACCTGCATACGAATTCTAAACCACAGAAAATAAACAATGCGAGAGCATAACACATAAAACACATATACATAGAGATTTTCCCCTGGATCCCAAAACCGGGACTACCAGCTTGATTTTTCATTATGTTCCTTTCAATGTTATAATACATATTTATACATGCCAAAGCATCCAATACCATGGAACGAAAACCATCGCATCCAAAAAACATGTGCGAAAATCATGCACAAAACCATAGGTGGGTCCGCCCAACCTAACATAGGGTGCAAAACCAAAATTTTCCATGGCGCTACCCCAGCCCCCATAAAGTGGGGTTATGGGTACACCTCAAACCCTCTGTGAGCCCCCCGCTACACAATCGGCGCAACGAAGGGGGGCTCCGCCCCCCCTCTAACCCCCTGGTTAACTATGTGGGCTAGTCTTGGAAAGAATATAACACAACCCAACATTCTCCCACTTATTGTTTTCTTTCCACAGGGGGCCACAAGAGAGCTTAGTCATTTTTCCAGCCCTGAAACGCCCATTTTCTCTCTACACCAAGAGAACTTCTCAAAGCTCACAAACTTTGTCAATGCATCTACAATATTCTTCAAAGTGTACACCTTTACCAACAACACCTTTTTGTCTTCTATCATATCCCTCACAAAGTGATACTGAACATCAATGTGCTTTGTCTTTGAATGATATGCGGGGTTCTTTGCCAAGAAAATTGCACTTTGGTTGTCATAGTCTATCCTTATAGCTCCCTGTACTAACCCCATACTTGAACACAATCTTTGCAATCAAACCGCTTCCTTGCTTGCATGAGTGGCTACCATGTATTTTGCCTCCGTAGTTGATAGTGCCACTACAGATTGTTTCTTACTCATCCAACTGGCTGCACCTCCAAATAGGTTAAACACATACCCACTTGTAGATCTTCTTTGATCCAAATCTCCAACCCCGTCTGCATCAACAAAGCCATGGATATCCAAAACTTTGTCCAATCCTGGTCTTTCTTGGGAGCACAAACCATAATCACTAGTGCCACGCAAATACTTGAAAACCCGCTTCATTGCTATCCAATGCTCCTTCCCTGGTTTTGACATAGACTTGCTCAATACTCCCACTGCATGTGCAATGTCTGGTCTAGTACAGACCATTGCATACATCAAGCTACCGACTGCACTTGCATATGGAACATAGGACATGTCCTCTTCCTCTTCTTATGTCTTGGGACACTGTTCAGCAGATAACCTCACACCTACAAAAGTAGGAACCTTCACTGGTTTACTACCCTGCATATTAAACCTTTGCAGTATTGTTTTGACATACTTCCTTTGGTTTAACCAGAGCTTTCTCTTTGCCTGATCTCTTTTAATTTCCATGCCCAAAATATAGTTTGCAGCACTAAGATCTTTCATTTCGAATTTGGAGGACAATTGGGTCTTCAAATCCTGGATAATTTCTTTGTCATTTCCAACCAACAACATATCATCCACATACAAGACTAGACAAATAACATGTCACCAATTAATTTAAAATACACACAGTGATCTACTTTGCTTCCGGTGAAGCCAAGTCCCCATATAAATGTATCAAATTTCTGATGCCACATCCTTGGTGACTGTTTTAACCCATACAGAGACTTCTTTAACTTGCATACCAGTTCTTTCTTACCCTTCATCACAAAGCCTTTAGGTTGCTTCATGTATATTTTTCCCCATGTTGAAATGATGTCTTCGCATCCATCTGTTCTACCTCAAAATCAAAAGCAGCACCAACAGATAAAAGTAGTCTAATAGAAGTTACCTTGGCAACAGGAGAAGAAAATATCACCAAAATCAATTCCCGACACCTGGGAATAACCTTTTGCTACCAACCGAGCTTTGTATTTCTCCACATTTCCTTTTGCATTTGTCTTCTTCTTGAATGCCCATTTGCTGCCAATCGGTTTCCTTCTAGCCGGCAACTCCACCAGATCCCAAGCGTCATTTTTGTGCAAAGATGCCATTTCATCAACCATGGCCTCTTTCCAGAGTTTCCCATCCTTTGAATCTACTGCTTCCTTCACAGTTCTGTGATCATCGTCAGTAATAGATAAAGCAAAATTTGAACAGAAAGCAGATGGACTATACCTTTCTGGCTGCCTTCTTTCTCGAACTGATCTTCTCACACCTAGAGTTTGTGGCTCTTCATCTTCTGATTCCTCCTCTACTGTAGAGTCTGACTCTTCCTCCTTAAGCTCAAACTCTACCTTTTCAGGTTCCTTTGGTTGGACTTCATGTTTAATAACATCTTCTACCTCTTTGAACACCACATCTCGGCTATACACAACCTTCCGTGTGACTGTGTTCCAAAGCTTATAACCCTTTAAACTATCCTTATACCCAATAAAGATGCACTTTTCAGATTTACTATCCAACATGGTTCATTTCTCCTTTGGAACATGTACATATGCATCACATCCAAATACCCTCAGATGTGAAAGAAAGGGTTTCTTACCAGTCCATACCTCTTGTGGAGTCTTATCCTCCAACGCTGATGAAGGTGGCCTGTTGACCAGGTAAAATGCAATATCCACTGCCTCTGCTCAGAATTCCTGTCCTAACCTGGCACCACTGAGCATGCTTCTTTCCCTTTCCATCAACGTCTTATTGATTCTTTTTGCAACTCCATTTTGCTGAGGTGTATATGGAGCAGTCTTCTGTCATGCTATAGCACACTTCTTATAGAATTCTTCAAATTCCTTGATGCAAAACTCTCTACCATTATCTGTCCTCAACACCTTTATCTTCTTCTTTGTCTGATTTTCCACGAGAGCGTTAAATTATTTAAACCTGTCAAAGGCTTCAGATTTCTTCTTAAGGAAATATATCCATGTATTCCTTAAGAGGCCATCTATAAATGATACATAGTACACAGACCTACCCAATGATGGAACCTTCACAGCTCCAAACACATCACTGTGTACAAGTTTTAATATCTGTTTCGCCCTCTTACTACTAGAGGGGTAACTCACCCGATTCTGCTTCCCGTATGCACAATTTTCATAGAAATAAAAATCCAGAGGGCTATTACTGATACCTTCTACCATACCTTTACCATGAAGCATTCGAAGGCCTTTCTCTCCAATATGTCCAAGCCTTTGATGCCACAACATGGTCTTCTCTCCAGAGACCACTAGATTTTCTGCTCCACTTTCAAGAACCACAGAACTCTTGCAACCATCAATAACACTGCTACCTTGTAGCTTGTACAGAGTTCCAATTCGAACTCTTCCCATCAATACCAGTGCTCCTCGAACCATTTTGCAGGTATCCTTCTCAAACAATGTTTTTACACCTACGTCATCTAGCTTGTTTATAGAAATTAGATTTCTGGCTAATGGAGGAATATGCAGAACACCCGAAAGTGTTCTAACCCTTCCACCTTGCAACTTCAACTTTACTTTTCCGCGACCAATGATTCTAGCCTTCCTATCATCCCCTAAGAAGACATCACTACCATCATATTTCTCATACTCATAGAACCAATCTCTATGGGGAGTGAAGTGAAAGGATGCACCTGAGTCAATCAACCATGCCTCATGATCTACATGGGTACTTGAAGAAGCCAAGTACACATCCCCACCTTCATCTGAGGTGGTTTTCGCCTCTGCAGAAGGAGAATCATCATATCCCTTTCCTTTATCATGAGCTTTATATTTACAGTCCCTTTTGTAGTGCCCTTCCTTTCCGCATTTCTAGCACACCACCTTTATAGGTTTTTCTAGAGATTTAGATCTCCCTCTAGATTTAGATCTCCCACTCGATGACTTATTTTTGTTTCTGTTCTGGGACCGTCCTCGTACAGACAAGGCATCACCATTCTGGCTCTCCATATTTTTCTGTCTCATCTCCTTCATCAGCAAGGATGAGACTATTTCATCAAACTACAAGGTAGTTGCATTGCTACCTATTGCAATAACCAGACTATCCCACGAAGCTGGTAGAGAACACAACAAACTGATGCATTTATCTTCATCTGAAATTTTAATATCAACAGATGCTAGCTGACTTACCACAGTATTAAATGTGTTCAGATACTCTGTCATCGAGTCTCCATTTTTCATCCTCAGGTTATATAGCTTTTTCCATAGGAAAAAATTATTCACCAGAGGCTTAGATTGGTACAAAGTCGCTAAATGTTCCCACAAAGTCTTCGTTGTAGCTTCCCCTGATACATTCAGCAATACTAAATCTGAGACACACAATCATATTGTGCTTTTTGCCTTCTGATCCAACTTCTTCCATTCTTCAACGGACACTCCCATTGGTTTAGTACCCGGATCTACCGCGATCCACTGATCTTTATCCACCAACAGATCCTCCATCTTGAGTTTCCACAACTCAAAACTCTGGCAATTAAATTTCTTGATCTTTATCTTTCCACTGCTCGCCATCTTCTTTCACCACCATAATCAATCTCACAGATCTCCCACTGAACAGGGTCTACCACAAGCCCGAGCGAAACCCCTCAGCAACAAAGGTGTCCCCTTGAAGCCAAAACAACTCTGATACCAAATGTAGTTTTTAACCACGTACAGAAATTACCTGCATACGAATTCTAAAACACATAAAATAAACAATGTGAGAGCATAACACATAAAACACATAAACACAGAGATTTTCCCTGGATCCCAAAACCGGGACTACCATCTTGATTTTTCATAATGTTCCTTTCAATGTTATAATACATATTTATACATTCCAAAGAATCCAATACCATGGACTGAAAGCCATCGCATCCAAAAAACATGTGTGAAAATCATGCACAAAACCATAGGTGGGTCCGCCCAACCTAACATAGGTGCAAAACCAAAATTTTCAGGGGCGCTGCCCCAGACCCAATAAAGTGGGGTTACAGGTACACCTCAAACCCCCTGTGACCGCCCCCCCCAGCTACATAATCGGTGCAACGAAGGCGGGCTCCGCCACCACTCTAACCCCCCGGTTAACTACGTGGGCTAGTCATGGAAAGAATATAACACAACCCAACATATATAGCAATACTTCAGGAATGTGTAATTGATAACTCTCACACTTTTGATTGTGACAAATGTTGTAGATAGCACTCGAAGAAGAATTGTCAGTTGAATGCCTTCGGATTTTAAATCTAAACCATGTTGAAGTACCGAAAGAAATGTTGTACTTTTGATGCGACTACCTGTGTGTGAGAAAGTAAATTGTACAATCCTTATCCAACATTAGGCACAAGAAAAGTGACTGGACATATAGACATCATGGACATTGTGAGTTTAAGGGGGCAAGAATGTAATATCCCTATGTGGATGTAAAGAATTGTTTAAGACGACATTCTTTCAAAGTGGGTAGTAGGAAACTGCTATGGAAATACATGGATATGTTATGTAAATTAAATAATTTGAATAAATAGATAAGAAGAAGGGCTCATAAATACTTGGGAATGAAACACCTAGAAATGAGATTCTTGCCAAAACAAAAGAATATAATCCCACATGTAAATGAGATTGGATAATTCTTTCATGATAAGAATTCTAGATAAGCTTAATGGATGGGAGAGAAATATCTATTAAGTTTCTTAGCCGGAGAGAGATGATAAGCTTAGAAAATCCTAAAAGTACCACGAGAGAGAAGGGCAGACTTTTATGGAAAAGCCTACGCAAGTGGATAAAAAGTTCCACAAAAGTGGGATGCCGCTAACAAAAACTTTATCATGAATTAAAGGTATTAAATACCTACTAAAGAGATCAACAAGGGGGTTGATACTCGACAAGAGCATCTCAACACAGGGGTGAACTGAAGGATGACAGTTCAAGGTTGGCTGGTGAAAATGTGCATGATTCCCAAGGGAACTGCTATCAATTTTGGTTGTATTACTTTTGTTATGTGATTTTAATTCCATATTATTTATTTCGATTCAATTTTGTTTAGCATTTTATAGGATTTGAGGATTAGACATTAAGTAGAAGTTGTACACTAGAATAATTCACAGTGATAAGCTACTTTCCATAATGTTAAACTAATGTGGGGATGTGGGAAGAGTGAGATTGTTAGTTCATGTGATTGCATGTATTATTTCATGGTGGATCTAGTTATGTTGAATCTAAATCGGTCCCTATACTACAGAAACCTAGTAGTAGGGGTTTTAGTTACAATTAATGAAATCAAAATAGGAATTTGAGTAATAAATCTTGTGCACCGAGTATGGTACATAGCATTGAATGAGTTTCATTATTTGTTAGTTATAGAGCATAAGGTTGCACAATTATGTAGAAGCAATTGTTGGGCAAAGGGGGAAAGTTAAAAATGTTATGAGACCGAAACAAAAGTGGACAAGGGTGACTCCTACGCGATTATTGGAGTTTAGAATAATTAGCTATCCGAGCCTTGTCTTCTTTTGAATACCAAAAATAAAAATGAAACTATTCTCTATAACTTACAATTACTACGATGCTACAGGAAGAAATTAAAATACAAAATATGGAAATAAGAGAAACATAAATAAACCTCTATTCCTCTAATTCATTGCAATAAATATGAGCAACAGTCGAAAATTTGGAAGTTAAACAGACATTTAAGGCCAACATAAATATAATGATGAATCTAATGCTTTATGAAAATATTAATGAGTAACCTATACCCTCGACTTGCAGACAGGGAAGCAATAGCCTCTGTCCCTACAACATATACAAATACATAAATATGAATTTCATTAAAACATTAAGAATAGGTTTTACTGCAGTACATAGCCGACAACAGTAAAGGTCAACTACCACCACTAACATCAATGTAGAAATCGAACACGACCATATAGCTTATGGGACTATTCTTTTAACTCTTGCAATACAAAGTAAGAAAATAACCATATCTAAAAACCTTTAGGGTATAAATACATCACTCCCATCAAAGAGGTAGAAATGGTAAAAACTTGAAGTAGGTCATAATAAAAAATTATTGTTGGGATGCACTCTAGAAATTTTTCTGATTTCTAATATGCAATTTAATTTATTTTATTTTCATCTTAATTGGTTTGTAGTAGGATAGGGGTTGGAGAAGTGGAATCTGGAGCACTTTGGAGCAATCAAAAGAGACCAATATGGAGGATTTATAACTCTAATTGAAGATTTGGAGAACCACTCCCAACAACTCTTATTTTTTTGGATTTTTGTAAATGATTAAATAACAATCTTGAGAATGAGGAAGGGGTTCCTCTTCTCTGCAAATAGTGAATTGTGAAGCACTATTGTAAGGGATTATTAACTGTAGGTGAGGGGAAAACTTCATATTTGAGGTGTGTAGGGAAAATTATGTGATTTATATTGTAGTGCATTTAAACTTTTTTAATGTATTGTAATTTGAATTATGGAGAGATAGAGCATTTTGAGTCCTCAAAGAGAAGGATGTTTTGCACTACTATAAGCGATTTCTCCAAAGAGGTGAAGTCACTCATGGAATGATTTTTTTTAATGAAGTTCTCGTATGATTTTAATAATTTTTCATTACAATGCACTCTTTTGGATTGTAACTTAATATGTTATTGCAAGAATTTCTCTAATTGATTTTAATTTTTGTTCTAGATAGTGTATTTCATTTTGATATTGAGTACTATTGTCGTATCGTTTGTTTTATACTATTGAAGTAATATAGGATATATCTTTGAGGAGCATAACAGAATTAGAATTAATATGAATTAATTGAAATAGGAATGAACTGAGCAATAATTATTTATTGTTTAAATACATTCCCATTCTTTTTTTTCATTAATTAAATGAAATACTTCTTTAATTATTGAAAAACATATAATGAATTCAATCATTATATAAATAATCCTCTTCCCCTGGTTAGTTAGTTCATCTTCTCTTGAATTGAGAGAAGGCTATCCTTTTCCAATTCGAGATAGGATTAGATTTTTGCTTGCATCTTATAATAGATATGAATTTAGATTAAAGATTTCATTTTAAAAGTTCCCTTACATAGGGGAATACCTTATTTGCGGATTGGATGAGCCATAGAGTCAACTTAAGGATCTTCTTCCTTTCATGTGCACAACAAGGGGGCAAATCTGATTTCACTCTTTTTATTGGAAAATAAAATAAAAACTATAGGCTAGTAGGGGGAGAGAGGGGGTAACTTGACCCAATTGAACTAGTTGGAGCCATTACACAAATGGATAAGAGCCTGATTTGGGACTCTGATAAGGTCGCCTTTCCAATTATTTATAAGATCCTTTTTAGCCATCAACAGGAGGGTTGAGGAAAATTAATCATTAAATAATTCTCCTCTAGCAACTCCAAATTTATTTTTCTTCCTTGTAGTGTCATTTAACAAAAGAGCATATTACAAACTGACCTCACAGAGTCTTGGTTTTTTAATGTTTTCAACTGCTCATGGCTCCTCTCCCAACCTTTTTTTTGGAGCATGCTTTTAGTTTGTGCCAGCCTTCTAGGAGCATTCCTAAAGAAAGAATCAACTACTTGTTAAAACTAATATTTGATGGTGAGGATACCATTTATGCTCTTAGAAATACTCATCATTTTATGTTTAAATGTAAATATTTGGAGATTTTATTGACAATGAATTATGCAAGTTGTTTACTCTTACTTTCTAGGGGAGAATTGATAATTGGTTCAAAGTGCTGCCACCCAAATATACTCAATTGTGGAACCGATTCATTGAAGTATTTCTTAATGATAATCAGAACTATGGCTAACATGTTATGCTTAGAAATAAATAATCTTTCAATGCATGAAAATGAGTCTATTGAACAATTCTCTTGTACATTTTCTTATTTTGTTACATATTTCGTTAAAAATATTTACCCTTTATGGAAGAGCTAACATAATGGTTTTTAGTTCTTAATATTCCTGAAAATAAGAATAATGAAACAAACAATAATGAAAACAATATAGATTTTTCTCAACATGAGCAAGACATAAATCCAATGGTTAGTTATGATCCCATTTCTAATTATTTTGAGCCCATCCAGAATCTCAATTTTTTTCACAACCACACGTAACAAGAATTAGTTTCCAACATTTTCAAACTAATTTAGATTTTAATCTTCAAACTATTCGTGAAATCCCTCTTGATGTTGGTTGTGAAGAGGAAAATTCATTAGAAATAAAGTTCATAGAAAATCTAGATTCAATTAGTGAACATGTCATTGACGATTCTTCCTCAGAAGTCAATCTAGAACCAAGGCCTATTAGGTTAACAAGCGACCCATCGATTAATGAGAGCTTAACTAATAATCTCACAAAAAATGTTTCACTTCATGAAAATCACATGTAAATTGGTAGTTGTTGTTTTATGTATCTTGGTTTGATTACGAGTCTTGATACATGCAATAATGATTCATTTGGTCTTCATGTTCAAAATTTTCTTTTATCTAGTTTAGATTTAACCTAAGAGAAAAATTGTGCAAATCAACAAGATGAGCTAGATAATGTTTCTTAGGACTGTGTTCATAAAATTGAGATCAAAGTAAACCAACATGTTAACGGGTCTCTTGCATATCCATTTGTCAATGATAAGGAGCCTGATCTTTGCCATGATTTGCAGGAAAGGGAAGTTTGTTATGATGATTATGATGATGATATACAAAATGATGACATAGAACTCCCTAAACATAAGTCCTACTTCTCAATTTTATGTTCTGATGATAATATTTCTTCCCATTCTTTATCAATAGGGATATTAAGAATTGATTCAAATTTGTTTAAAAATGTCTCTTCTATTGATTTTGATCAACCTATGTTTAAAAAAGAATCTTGTGTTTATCATACAATATTACTTGAGATTTTAAAACATGATAATCAATTAAATAGGATTATTTCTTCTCATCGCGATATTAATCACAAGGCCTTTGCATCAGATGATGATGGTTCAAAATTATTGTTTAATTTTGTCACTTTGTCTCAAATTGTTGAAATATGTCGTTTTGAGAAGAATTATCAAGAAAATAGGGCTCCAATTAATGAATATTACATATTTTTATTCTCTTGATGTGATCTTTGAAATGTGTCCTCCAAGTTCAAAGACCTTTTGCATCTCCAATTTATTTCAAACTATTAGATGTTAATATTTGTACTTATCAGGATTTGATTCAGGATTGGCTTGAGCGGTCTTATCGCGAAAAGTTCCCAGAGAATGGTAAGATTATAATTGCCTTGTTTTTCAAAGAATACTTTCGAAGTATGATTTGTTTATATTTCATTTCACTATGCTCCAATTCTTTCTACTAACTGGGGATCTCTTGGTCGTTGTAGGTTTGAATCTACTTGAACGGATACACAGAAAATTTCGTTTCACTTAGATTTTCATTTTTTTAGAAGTTTAGGGTAGGCTTAGAAGTAGATTAGTTTGGTTTTCGACTTTCTTCTTTCTTGTTGAATAATGCAGTTGTGGGAGCCTCTTAGTGACAAATAAAATGATGAGTCATAATCACGACTTCATCAAGGAGGTTCTACTTAGCTTTTTTTCTTTCGTTATTTGTTCTTGTTCATCATGGAATATTTAATGAGGATACTTTAAGAGAATTAGTCATTGAGTAAACTTATCTCATGAAAATTTAATTGTTAGGGTTCTCCTTAATTTGAAATAAATATCATATCTGCACATTTACTTTTTGCTTCTATCACGCTTAATTTCAGTGGTCTGTAATAAAATATTAAATCATTAAACATCTTGAACAATATATAACTTTTAAAGCCAAGTATAATCTCATAAAGGGGATAAAATATTAAAGGGAATAAACTATGTAATTTTTAAAAATATCATATCATCCTCACATTTTGATCCTTGTTATTATTCTTGGCTTGTGATTTGATTAATACATTGGTGGATGTTTTTTTTTTTTTTTTTTCCTATTTTCATGCTTCACCTTTTCTTTGTTTTGATAGTTGTAGGTTTCCTAGTTCCTTTTCTCCTTAGTTTGTATGGGGGTAGATTTCAACACTTACGGGTTCTCCTTGACATGATTATTGGGCAAACAATTTATCCTCTATTATACATAAATGAAATCTTATCTTTAAGGAAATATTTTCTACAAAGATGTTTTCCTTGTGCTGACACTCAACCCTCCTGATATGTTAAGTTTCTGATTTTGTAAAGTTATTATTTGACTGTACTTAATACTTGTCTAAATATTTCCACCATTTTCAAAAATATTTGTCTTAAACCCAAGAGAAATGTATTCATATGATTGTTTCCTTAAAAATGAGTCTTTAGGGTAGCAAGACTTACCAGTGAATATTAGTCATCAAAAAACTTTTCCCGCCGTTCCTTGCCCTTAAGGAGCATATTTCCTACCCATATTTTAAGTAACCCATTAAAAGTTAGTCATAATCAAAATTTATTTAAATATAAAATGATTAACTAAGGGATTTTATGTCTCATTACAAGTTGACCTACCATGATCATGGGTCCTAACAAAAGTGAGATTATTTCTATTAGACACCAAGCCAGGTTAATTGCTTTCAATTGCAAAGATGAAAGAAAAGAGGTCTCATCACGAGCTGACTTATTCATTGATGTTAGTTCTTGTGAATGCTACTGTTGTTCACTAGTTACAAAGCTAGTACAATGACCTTCAGTTAATTCCTAAGAAATGTTAATAAGCAAACTAAACAAAACTCTCAATATATAACTAATCGATATGATACAATCATTTTATTGGGCTAAAATGCATCCCTATATAGGCTATGATGTAGGAGCATCTAAGCACCTTAGTGGGAAAAAAAATTAGAGAAAGAAGACACATGGACAACCAGGCCAACCATGAACAAAATTCAGTTAGTGAACCAAATTCAGTTAAAACTAAATGCATGTATAACGAGGTATTAAGGAAGAATTCATGGGTGCATGAAAAAAGGGGGAGGAGAGAACATGTGCATGTGAGGAGAGCCGAGCTGCGGCAAAGGATGAGGACGGGGCAGGCGCTGAGGCTTCCCCAACTCGTGCCCTCGAAACATTCATTTCTTATATAGCACGGACAGGGGGCCGAACAGGTCCAAGAATCGATTTCTCTGGTTTGGGTAATGGCACTGAGCTAGCCAAGAAGAAGTGGGAGAGCAAGGATAGGATCATTTCAGAGCGGAGTGAGTGAGCCTCTTTTCAAAAGCGTTTCATTTGGTTAAGGTTGAAATTTGCTGCGTATTCATATTCATGCAAGAGACGATTGTGGTGGTTCCTTCATCAATTTTTTTTAAGCTTTTGCCCTCTGAGGTTGGAATCTGCGGTTTTAATGGACTCAAACTGTGGAAAAGCATGTGCTTGCTTAGTATGGCTTCAGGATAAAGTGTTTTAGTTGAGCATGAGGAAGTAGGGTAGCCCAAATTATTAATGGTTTCAATACCTGTACAAAGAATAGGCAAATTGTAATGACGTTTATTGATTGTTAAATTTTATCCTCTCGTGGTTTTAAATTCATGAAATATCTGGAAGCTGTGTCTAAAGATATTTTTCTTTATCTGCTGTGTGATTTATGCTTCATATCGCAATGTGTCTGTGATATTCTTGCGCCATCCGGGTTTGTTCTAGCGAGGGCCTTCAGTGTTCCAAATAAGGCTTTGTGGGCCCATAACCCACAGGCCTCAAGGACGATTTTATTGGGGAAATGGGATTTTGGTTCACCCCAAAATCGCGTCCCCAAGTGGTATTAGAGTGGGAAAATATTTCCTGCAAAAAGGAGTTTTTGCATGCGAAGAAATAAGAGGTACAATTTTGGTGAAGATTTGTAAGCTTGTAATTTTTTATTTTATTTTGTGAAGGTGAGAATATTGTAGCAAACCTGGAGCAGGAGTGCTCAATTGGTTCGAGAGGAGAGAACCAGAGAGATGCCGAAAGACTAAGCTCAGGAGAGAAGCTTGGTAAGGCATCTGGTAGCAGGGAGGACTTGCTATTGAAGAGGTTTGGTTGTAGCTCATAGAAGACTATGAAGGCAGTTCCACTGAAGAAGTGAAACAGTGGGTAGAATTGCTATGGATAAGGAAACGCATATGACCAGGAGGTCATAATTTTTGTACCTCGGGAGTCTGAAGCAGGAGCATCCGAGCACCTTAGTGGAAAAAAATTTAGAGAAAGAAGACACGTGGACAACTAGGCCAACCATGAACAAAATACAGTTAGTGAACCAAATTCAGTTAAAATTGAATGCATGTATAATGAGGTATTAAGGAAGAATTCGTGGGTGCATGAAAAAGGGGAGGAGAGAACATGTGTGTGTGAGGAGAGCCGAGCTGCGGCAGAGGACAAGGATGGGGCAGGGGCCAAGGCTTCCCCGACTCATGCCCTCGAAACATTCATTTCTTATATAGTGCGGACAGTGGGCCCAACAAGTCCAAGAATCAATTTCTCTAGTTTGAGTAATGGCGCTGAGCTAGCCAAGAAGAAGTGGGAGAGCAAGGATAGGAGCGTTTCAGAGCAGAGTGAGGGAGCCTCTTTTCAAAAGTGTTTCGTGCAGTTAAGGCTGAAATTTGCTGCGTATTCATATTCATGCAAGAGACGATTGTGGCGGTTCCTTCATCGAATTTTTTTGAAGCTTCTACCCTCCAAGGCTAGAATCTGCAGTTTTAATGGACTCGAACTGTGGAAAAGCCTGTGCTTGCTTAGTATGGCTTCATGATAAATTGTTTTAGTTGAGCGTGACGATGTAAGGTAGCCTAGATTATTAACGGTTTCAATACTCGTACAAAGAATAGGCAAATTGTAATGACGTTTATTGATTGTTAAATTTTATCCTCTCGTGGTTTTAAATTCATGAAATATCATGAAGTTGTGTCTAAAGATATTTTTCTTTATCTGTTGTGTGATTTATGCTTCATATTGCAATGTGTCTGTGATATTCTTGTGCCATTTAGTTTTGTTTTGGCGAGGGCCTTTAGTGTTCCAAATAAGGCTTTGTGGGCCCATAACCCACAGGCCTTAAGGACAATTTTATTGGGGAAATGTGATTTTGGTTCACCCCAAAATCTCATCCCCATCAGGCTATAGACGTCTACTCGAAGTAGTGGCCATGGCTGCCTTGTCTTCCCCTAAACTCATTATCAATAAAATTCATTGATTTCATTTATGGGTTTATATTTTATTTTGTTTTTGAATTATTAGGGAAATGGTGTGGGCATATTGCAAATTTCCATGTGTTGTTCATACAAATTAGAGATGAAACTTTTCAGGGTATTTGATCTCTAGCTTTCCACAACATCTAATTTTTATTCGTTGGTTTTTATAGTTTTTGGATCTCTTCATCATAGATAACTCGTTCGCCCAATCAATCACCATTTGTTGGCCCACCAACAATTCCCCTGCATTTTAACAAAAATGATGGGGCCCCATTGAAATTTCTGAGAAATCCCTCATTTTATTTTCATTTGAGTGAATTATTCATAATGTCCCTTATCTTCATCATTTGACTTTTGCCACTTTTGGTCCTTTGAGGTTTTAGCATGATCTCTTGGTAATGAGTGAGTTTTCCCATGAATTTCAGTTGTTCTACTACCTTTCCTCTCCCGCCATTTTTCTAATGGATGAAATTTTGATGTATGTTGCTCATGAATTGAATTATTTCTTCTATCATTATGGCTCATTTTTATTTGCTCCTCCTTTTAGGTGTATTAGACTTGGTTTATCGTTATTACCACGTGACATTCCCATAACTTGCAATATGGGAAAACAATTATATATTAAACACTTGTAAATATATTACATATTGGAATTTTATGAAACGCTAATAAATATTCATAATAAAACTTTTCTCTATATAGTAATATATTTTCACTAAAAATTGTATTATCAAAATTAAGAAATAATTTGTACATATATAAAATATAACATTATTAATGAATACAAATTGTAAATGTATATGCATATATATAATCTTATAAAGTCATTTTATGAAAGTATGATATATATATATATATATATATATCTATCTATATATATATATATATATATATATATATATATCTATATATATATATATATATATATATATATATATATATATATATAGATATATATATATATATATATATATATATATATATATATATATATATATATATATATATATATATAAGAATCCATCGAGAAGCTAGTCAACCATGGCAGATTCACTGTCTCAGCACGGCACAAGAAAGGGTTTCTTTGCTGCAGAATCTGTCATCGCTCTCGCGACTGACCTCCTGGGCACGACCTCGGCAACCAGCACACCGATCCTCCTGAGCAATCCAACCAAGAACCCTGGGAAAAAAGGAAACCCCTGCCACCGTTCGACTGGTTGCATGCAAACCGCCCAAAGCAAGGACCTCTCAACAGGAAGCCAATATGCCCGCTTCGGCGTTTGGGAAGGCGAGAACTACCAAGTTGCTGGCCTTATCAGGGGCCTCCACAATGCTGTGCACCCCACCGATATCATACAATTTGTTTTGGCCTTCTGTGAGTTCAATAACAAGCACCAGATGGCAACCATTAAGGAGCCCGGCGAGGGAAATAGCCCAGAACCGAGTTTTCAGATCTCTAAGGTGGCTGGGCTGCAGAAGGGACACCTGCGCGCTACTGGGACTAGATCAAGTAGATCTCATGACATCATTGTTGTGGTTGGTGGGCTCCAGTATTGTAGCAATAATGCTACAACTCCTGGAGCTCCCTATCTCTAATTTTATAAACCCGGTAGTTCGTACAAACTTGGAAGCGACGGTGCTGTATGCACAAGTACTAGCTCTTGTCACAGCTGTCACTTGGTCAGCTGGCACAAGTCCGCTAGGGCTCAAGCCAACTTCTATAGGCTCACAGAAGAAGCTTTATGAATGATGGACGAAAGCTAACTCAAAGGAGACTAGTCTATTTGCAAAAAGAAACTGAAAACCAACGAAGCATGAAAACCCTAGCAAACCCTAATTTAACTAGCTTGACCCTTACAATGCAAAAATGCGAATGAAACTTCTACCAATGATGCTATTACATGCAGTGAGTTGAAATACATGAATCTAAGCTACTTGCACTTGAAAAGACATGTTTTTGTATTTTGTCATTAAGAGGTTGGATTTATTGTGATGGTGCTTTTGATTAAGGTTTGGTTGTGCAGGAGCGGTTGGAATGGAAGGAAAGCATGGGCAAGGTCAGGATGGCTAGGGGAGGTCCCAGAGGGTCTCTAGCATCGATCCCCAGAAGTCTACCACGTTCGGATGCTCAGCAACCGAGTTTGCAGACTTCTACAGGAAGTCTGCAGGGGATCCTACAGGGAACTCAGAGGTTTCTACAGGAAGGCTGTGAATTTCTACAGGATGGCCGACCGTGGGAGTTTTGGGAGATGGTGAAGTGATGGAGTGGTGTGGGAGGATAGGTGAGATGGAGATGGACCTGGTGATGGCTCAGGAGCAGAAAAATCAGAGGGAGGAAGAGTGCATGCAGTGGGTTGATGGTTGGAAGGATGGGATCAACGAAAGTTTAAGTAGATGGAGCTAAGTGAATAATGGATGAGTTGGAGGGTAAATGAGCTGGACAGAGGCCAAATGGGTGACTTGAGGAGAGATCAAGAAGAAGAAGAAGAAAGTGGAATGATATGGAGCAGCGTAAATGAAACAAATGACTTATACACCAAAACGAGGATTCATCAACCTATGATAACTGTGCCATGAAACCTATGAACAGCAATGGAAAACCAAGAAATGAAACTCGTGCGTGGAAGTGAAATGTAGAAGTATAGTTCTATGTCAAAAGTGCATGGATGGATCTTCAACGAAAGTGTCTATGTTGCAGCTTGCATGGAAGTGAGAAGAACTGTGTTTCTTTTTGGTGGTTGGTTATGGACTGCACCCCAATCACTAACAGAGATGGAAGTGAGCCTTTACAACCTTTTTCTGGAGCTCCAATAGATTATATCTATCCTCTTCTAACCTAAGCAACTGGAAACAAATTCACCATAAACTAATCCTATCTAAGCTCATGAAAAAGACTAAGTTAACAAACTGTAAATTCGAATTGCATGGTAAAGTAAGAAACTCAAAGTGCTGGAACGAAATGCAACAACATTACAACACCGAGGAGATCTATTGCTCTCAGGTTGGGCCCTAACCTGAGAGCTATAGCTCCCTTAGAAAACTCAGAATGGGATCAAAATCTGCCTTCTTTATTCATAATCTGATGTCATGCCAAAACTGGCTTACAAAAGGAACAAACACCGAGCTGTAGCTCGTACTTCCAAATTACAAGAGCAATACGAAAGTTCAAAAAGCTCCTATCCAAGGCTACGGCCTCAGTATTTATGCAAAATGATCATCCAACAGGTGTCCTTGATTTGAGGAGCTCGGCTGTCCAACTGAAGTTTAAACTGCTGATCCTGTAGGACAGTCATAACTGTTGTTCCTGTAGAACAGTTATAACTGCTGTTCCTGTAGAACAGTTGGCTGCCTCTAAGCTCGGTGGGGAGATGGATTGGAGCTCGGAGCTATGGTGGGAATCACGAGGAAGGTCCCAAGACTGTGGACATCCTCTCCTAAACCAGCAGTGCCACCTCACTATCTCCTTGTCTCCTTTTCACGTGGTCTTTTCTCCCTTTTAATGCCAAAAACTTGAAAGCATCATGCATTAGTCACGTAGATAAAATGTCTACCCTTCTTCCTACAAACAACATGAATAAACTAAGAAATGCATGCATAAGCAATAAAAAGTGAATGGTTTGAGCAAAGCAAGTAGGCCAAATGAGCCCAAATTATACCAAAAATTGGGGCTCATCATCACCCCCCAGCTAAACTATTTGCTCATCCTTGAGCAACTTTGCCCTGGCTCCTCGTCTTTGGCCGAGAACTAGAGCCCGGAGCATGCTTTTCCTTCCCTGTTTTTGGTGGTCCTGCCTTTTCTGCCGAGGGTGGCGCTGCTTCCTTTCCTATTTTTGGCGGCCCTGCCTTCACTGCCCCTGGTGGTGACGAAGGTGGTGCTTCTGCCCCCTTCCCTATTTCCTTGAGCCGGGCTTCGGACGGCGATTGGCCTATTTTTCGTGTCTAGGAAGTTATTTTTGGGCTCCCCTTCTCGGGGGTGGCTGTTGTTTTAGAGGGGGTTCTTGGACTGGGTGAAGTAGGGACATCCCCTAAAGTGGTTTGGCTACCGGGTGGAGGCTGTGGCTTGCCCGTGGTTATCCGCTTGCTTCTCCTGGCCTCAGATGGTAGAGGGGTCTCCCTCTCTCTCTTTTCCTTCGGCTTTGGAGGTGTACTGAGGGCGGCCAGCGCCGCTGCTGCCTCCTTTTCTAGAATACCAACCTTCTCTTTCTTGCGTTTTGCTCTCTCAGAGCTCCTTGTAGAGGGCCCCTCCTTTTCAGATTTTGGGCTTCCTGTGGAAGACCCTGCTTTGCCCACTTCCGGGCCTCCTGTAGAAGATTCTTTCTTTCCCGCTTTTGGGCTTCCTGTAGAAGACCCGGCTTTAGCCGCTCCCGGGCTTCCAGTAGAAGGCCCTCTCTCTGTCTTCAGGCTTCCTGTAGGAGGCTGTTTCTCAATGACTTTCGGGCTTCTTGTAGAAGTCCCTTTTTCCAATTTCAGGCTTCCTGTAGAAGCCTTTGTCTCCGTCTTTGGGCTTCCTGTAGAAGCCTGTTTCTCAACGATTTTCGGGCTTCCTATAGAAGCCTTGGTCTTTGCTTTTGGGCTTCCTGTAGAAGCCTGCTTCTCAATGATCTTCGGGCTTCCTGTAGAAGCCTTCGTTTTTGTTTTTGGGCTTCCTGTAGAAGCCTGTTTTTGCTTTCCTGTAGACACAGGTGTCTCCACCTCTGCTTGCTTGCCTGCTTGAGTTTTGCTTTTTGCTTTGGCTGCAGGTACTGTTGAGGTGCTTGGGCTGACGTGGACTACCTCAGCTTTGTCCATTCTGCTTTTCATCCTCTTTTCCCTTGCTGACAGGATAGGTGTGCCACCTTTTTCTTGGTCCTCCTTGTCCTCATGCTTCTTCCTTTGTTCTCTCTCCTGTACTGTTGTCGGGGTCTCTTGGCCTTCTTCCCTCTATTCCTCGGCCACTGCTTCGTGTTCCTCACTGCTGGAGGAACCCGTTTCTTCGATCAACATTTTAATGTCCCCATCTTTTGTCAAATTCCGGAAGGATTCCCATGAGAGGGGAACCTTATAAGAATGCAGTGCATCCTCCACAAGAAGCTTGATTAACCCATGGTGGGCTATCTGATCAGGTATGCCCTCTCTTAGCTTTGTAGCACACTCCATTAGAGACTGCAGGAGGTAATAAGGGACGCTCAGTTTTTGTTCTATAGGAAGGTCAATTCGGTGCCTTAATTCAGTGAGCAGACGAAAGTGATATGCATACACGATGCTGAAATGGCCTTCACAAGTAATATATTTCATGATTTGCAAACTGACTTCATTCCAAGGTGGCAATAGACTCGTTCTTCTCACCCCGTTTTTGTCCTCCGAGAATTCTTCCTCAGGTGGAAAGAATTCCTTCTTTGCTTGCTGGCTCAGTTTTCTTTCGTCCTTGTCCCATGGCAAACCCATAGGGAGTTTTGTGATCCGACTGATATGTTCTGGGGTGACCTTGAGGCTCAGACCTCTAAAGTTCACTGTGGCCAGTGTCTGGGATTTAGGCTTCAGAGCCTGCAATAATTCTTCGGCCACTTCATCATCGTAGCCCTGCAGCTTATCACAAAAAGGCATCCATTGTGCTCTGGTGAAGAGCTCTACCACTGCCGGGTTTTCCCTTAATTTAGTTGACTCAGTGGGTTCCCGTCTTATAAACCCACCCGGCATGATGAACACGGTCGTTTTAATTAAAGGTGGCAAATGAAAAAGAGATTTGGTCTATTAAGACAGAGCATGCACATAATCCACAAAATTCAACACAGTCTACTTATACCGACATCCTGTAGAACGACAGCATAGGCACAGCAAACAACAATTCCACCATCTTTATGACCCGACTGTGGACGATGGTCTTGCCACTTTTACTCACCAGTTGCATGAAGAGTTCAAGGTTACCTCTTTAATTGGCCACCTTTTTCGTGAGGCACCCGCTTCCCTGTAGATGACTGTGTTCCTGTAGACTGCATTCCTGTAGAACTGTGTTCCTGTAGAATTGCGCTCCTGTAGAACTGCGTTCCTGTAGAAGCAGTGCGCAGTTCTCGGGGAGGACTGTAGTTGGCCCGCGCTCGAGGTGTTCTTTATCGGCGTTCTGGTAGTCAACAGCTCGGCGTATCAAAGTGTAGAGGAAATCAGAATAGCCACCCGAGTTTGAAGTGTTGGATGATAAATGCATGCGCATGATCTAGCCGATTAGATTTTGAATCAGCGCAATCTGTGGCACGGGGGATGAGCTGTCCCCGCCGGACCGTTGGGCGACGTCATCCATCATCCGCCTGCGTATTCACTTGTTGCCGCATTCATTCCCATAGATTTGCCGCCGCCTTTTCCTGTTAAACTCATGCTTCTGACGAGAGTGTTCTCACGTGCGTGCCATTCATTCTCTTTGTCGTGGCCACCACCCAGACATCCAATTACACTTTAACTAGCCGACGTGGCCAGTCGACTGGCCATACGGCCGCTCAACCATTCAATTTTACGCTTTGCAAACAATTTCCAAATAAGATTCATGCGATTTGAGGAAGGAAGGGTTGAGACACTTACCTGCGTGGCTGCACACGATTTTTCCAATTCTTGGACGATGGTGAGTGGATCTACCTGCTGCATGCGACTTACACAGACCCGGAGGCTCGTGGTTACAGGCTGCCAACGATGGAGTGGATGTTTTGCTTGCATGCGCCCGCGTTTCATTTCAGATGGCGGTGCTGTGAATGGTATTCACTCGAGCAGGTTGAATTGTTACGGGATTCCCGCGAGGTGTCTCGTAACAGTCCTTTCTCCTTGGGTGCATGCTGCACGACGGAGGTTCTGGCCTTTCAATCACATTCCCGGAGCTCTTGATGCCTGCGGTATGAGATCCCAGCATTTGTTTAACTTTGAAAATGGCTTTTCCCGCGAGAACTCATCGATCTTCTTTGTTGGTGCAGGGAACTTGGTCGCATGTCGACAAGGATGGTGGAGCAAGGTGACAGCAATGTGCAAGGGTGCCAACAGAGGCTTGCATGCATCCAAACCAATCCATAGTCGCTAAATCTCCTTTTAAGATGAATTCTGGCCGTCCAAAACTCCTACAGGAAGTTTCCTGTAGAACACAGAGCTTCCTGTAGAAAGTTCGGCCTTCCTGTAGAAAGTCTGTACTTCCCTGTAGAAAATCCGCGCCTTCCTGTAGAAAGACTGCATCATCCTATAGAAGATTCAAACCATGATAAAATTGCACATACCTTGGAAAAAAACATGGATATCCTTGGAGGCGGTGCTGGTGAGGTCCCTTGACAGCATGATACGGACCTTTGGCTTTGAGTTGGAAGGTTTCCTCTCCTCCATAGAGCATCTTCAACCCTTCTACAGGAAGTTTCCTGTAGAACACAGAGCTTCCTGTAGAAAGTCAGCATGCAATTTTACCATATTTTGCTTATTGTTTTTTTCTTTTCTTTTTTCTCTTTTTTTGAAAGATAACAGGGGCGCCTCAAAGAGGTTTTCACCCATGCCATCTGCCCTGAGCGCCTCAGAAAGGTTTTCACTCAAGGATCTTTTTCAAACCTTTTTTCTCTTTTTTGAAAGACAATAGGGGCGCCTCAATGAGGTTTTCACCCCTACTACCTGCCTTGGGCGCCTCAGAGAGGTTTTCACCCAAGGATCTTTATTATTTTTTCCTTTTTTTTTTTTTTTATGTCCTTCAGGGTATGCCAAAAGCAGAGGCAGAACCCTTCTCTATGACCAATACAGATTTCTCCATAGTCTTGATGAACTCTTGTCTTGAGAGAGGTCTCCTGTAGATCTTCAAACGATGCCCATTGACAAGCATGGGAATGGCTTCCTCATCAATGGTTCGAATGAGGACAGATCCATTGTCATGGCATTTCTCCACTGCATATGGTCCTAGCCATCTGGTTCTCAGCTTCCCCTTGAAATCTTTGTATCTGGAGTCATACAACAAAGCCCAGTCTCCCGGCTGAAATTGCTTGTCATGGAGATGTTGGTCATGCCACACCTTTCTCTGAAGTTGAACCACCTTTGAGTGAAGGAGGGCCTGCATTCGGTGCTCATCCAGGCCATTCAACTGCAATAGCCTTTCTTGTTGTGCATGGCTGAGATCTAGGTCCAGCTGAGCTGCCATCCTCAAGGTGTTGTATTCAAACTCAATGGACAGCAAAGCTCTCTTCCCATAGACCAGCTCATACGGTGTGAAGCCGGTGGTGGTCTTCCAAGTGGTGTTGTAAGCCCATGTGGCTTCAACCAGGCGATCTACCCAGTCCTTTCTGTTGCTGCTCACCACTTTAGTCAAGATCCCTTCTAATTCTCTATTGGTGACTTCCACCTGCCCATTTGCTTGAGGGTGATAAGGGGTGGAAGTCCTATGCTTGATCTTGTGATGAGCTAGGAGATCTTCAACCAGGTTGGAGGTGAACTGGCTCCCTTGATCGGTGACCAGCTCTCTTGGATAGCCAAACTTATAGAAGATGTCCTCTCTTAGGAACTCGACCACTTTTTCTTCTGTTGCTGCTTTGATTGCTTTGGTCTCTGCCCACTTTGTCAAATAGTCAGTACACACAATGATGTAAGTCCTTTGCCTCGAAGAGGGGTTGATTGGGCCCACAAAGTCCATGCCCCACTTCTCAAATGGCTCAAGAGTCACTTGAGGTTGGAGAGGCATCTCATCCCTTTAGGTCGGTTTCCCCATTCTTTGGCATTGGTCACACTGACTGACATATCTTCTGACATCTTGATGAAGTGTGGGCCAATAGTAGCCTGCCTGTAGGATCTTGAAGGCAGTTCTCTTTGCTGCAAAATGTCCTCCACAAGGCCCATCATGACAAGTGAGGAGGATATCAAAGACTTCCTCCTCCCTTACACAACGCCTTAAGATCTGATCAGGGCCAAGCTTGAACAGATTGCCCCCGATCCAAGTAAATGAGGCACTTTTTCTGATGATTCTGCTCTTCTCTCTAGAAGATAGGTGTGGAGGGAACTGTGCTGAAACAAGATAGTTTGCTATATCAGCAAACCATGGAGAGAGTACTGAAATAGCAAACAGATGTTCATCAGGCATCTGGTCGTCCACTGTTCCATCCTCATCTGCAGACAAATCCAATCTAGATAAAAAGTCAGCAACTACATTTTCTCTACCTGGTTTGTCAACAATGGTCAAATCAAACTGCTGCAATAAAAGTAACCATCTAATAATGCGAGCATTCACATCTGGTTTATTCATTAAATATCTAATTGCACCATGGTCAGTATGTACAAAGGTCTGGTAACCAGTAATATAATGTCGGAACTTGTTCAGTGCATGGACCACAGCCAAGAATTCTTTCTCGGTTACAGTGTAATTCAGCTCAACTTTGGACAAGTTTTTGCTAACAAAGTAAATGGCATATGGAAGTTTTTGCTCAACTTGTCCTAAAGCTGCACCCATGGCTTTGTTCGAGGCATCAGTGTGGATGTGGAAAGGTAGGGCCCAGTTTGGACCTCTCAGGATTGGGGCTGACACCAACTTGTCCTTCAATTCATTTAAAGCCCTCTGACAATCGTCAGTCCATTTAAACTCCACATCTTTTGCCAACAGACCAAACAATGGCGAGGCTAGCTTGCTGAAATCCTTAATGAATCTCCGGTAGTATCCTGCTAATCCCAAGAAACTCCGGACATCCCTTACCTTTTGAGGAGGTGGAACCCTCTTGATGAGAGCAATTTTGTTAGGATCCACCTGCAACCCTTGGCAAGAAATGGTGTGGCCTAGCACGGTCCCTTCAGTCATTAGGAACTCACATTTTTCAGGGCTAAGGGACAAGTTCATCTCTGTGCATTTGGTTAGGACTTTTCCCAAGTTGGACAATGCTTCCTGGAAGTTGGCCCCATAAGGAGTAAAGTCATCCATATAGATTTCTACTGCATCATGGACCAGCTCCGAGAAGATGCTCAAGACAGCTCTCTGAAAGGTAGCAGGAGCATTGCATAGCCCAAAGGGAAGGACTCGATAGGCAAAGGTACCCCAAGGACAAGTGAAGGTGGTCTTATCTTGGTCTTCCGGGCTGATTTGTATTTGGTTGTACCCGCTAAACCCATCCAGGAAAGAGAAGAACTTCTTTCCTGCCAATCCATCCAACACTTGATCTATGAAAGGTAGAGGGAAATGGTCTTTCTTGGTAGCTTTGTTCAGTTCTCGGTAGTCCACACAGATTCTCCATTTCCCATTTTTCTTGGGAACCAACACTAGAGGGGACACCCATTCACTATCTGAGATGGGGTAGATGAATCCGGCATCCAACAGTTTTTGCAACTCTTCCTTGACAATGTCCTTAAGGGTTGGATTCATTCTCCTCTAAGGTTGCCTAACTGGTTTACAATCCTCTTTGATGTATATATGATGGGTACAGACCGAAGGATGGACTCCTTTCATTTCCTTATAGCTCCAAGCAAAAGCATCTAGGTGGTTGGCCGACAGACTACACAGCTCCTTTTCCTGGGAAGGAGATAGGGAGGAGCTGATCTTCAATGCTTTCTCAGGGCCGAACTCCACATTCTTGACTCTGGGAGTAACAGGGTTGGTTTTACAAAGATCCAATAGGGTGCTAGCTTGGGCATCCTCCACCAATTTCTCTAAGGGTAGTGCACTGGAAGGTGGATTCTGGATCAAGGTCTCGATCAAGTCATCCTCGGTTGGGGGGTCTCTTCTAGTGGTATCTAAGGTGCACAGAGGTGCTGAGTACACCTCGTCTTCCTCTCCTTCTTCCAACCAAAGTGGTAAGTCATGCTCTAAGGAGGGTTGGGCAGGAGGGTATAGGACTAGCTGCTTGGACATGGGACCATTTTTGATGGTCATGTTTCCTGCACGACAACTTATGTAAGCATCTGCAGTAGCTAACCAAGGCCTTCCCAAAATGAGAGGATATCCAGTAAGCTTGGCCTTTGGTTGCAGAACCAGGAAGTCTGCAGGGTATTCCCAAGAGTCAATGGAGACCAAGACATCCTCCACAATCCCTTCGGGAGTCACGGTGGAGCGATCTGCTAATTGCAGTACTGTCGAGGTCTTCCTCAAGGAACCCTGAAGATTGAGTTTAAGCATGGTATCCCTGGTCATCACATTAATGGCGGCCCCCAGATCAATCAAGGTGTGAGGTATAATGGTGCCATTGATGTGAACATCTACTACAGGACTTCCAGGATCTAAGTACTTTGGGAAGATGACTTGTCCTAGCATAAGGTCAGACAGTTGTCCTATGACATTGATAGTTGAAGCATCTTTCTTCCGTCTGCCTGGATGTTTGAAACACTTCTCCTTAACCAGTTTGTTGTATATTGGCACATCCTTGATGGCTTGGAGAAGTGGTATTTTTACACACAACTGCTTGAGCTCACCCAGAAGCTCATCTTCCTCTGGGTTAGGTTGTGTGGTGGCTGTTAGTCTCTCAGGAAAGGGTGGAATAGCCTTTGGTTCACTTTCCTGTTTATCTTTCTCATCCTCTGGGGGAGGAGGTTGGCGATCTGGTAGAGTCTTTCCAGATCGGAGATTGATCTCCTGGATCTCCACAGCATAGGTAGGGCATGAGGTTTCCCCAGTGTATACCTGTTGGGCCTGTCTATTGTTGGGGTTCGGGTTCGGTTGAGCAGGCATTTGAGGTTGCCTTGGAGGAGCAGGAGGTAATGGTTGAGGTTGAACTGGTGGTGGAGGCAAAATGGCAGGAGGGGTGTTGTATTGGGGCCTCCACCCCGACTGAGGTGCATTCCATTGAGGTTGTGGCTGGGCATGTGAGTGATATGAATGAGAAGTAGGTTGAGTGGGGTACTGAGGTGGGTAAGACCATGGAGGAGGCATGGACCATGAAGGATGAGCATGGGGACCCCAGGAAGGCATAGGAGTCGACTGGTTGGGGTTGTAATAAGCTTGAGATGCCCCTTGCATCCCCTGCTGATAAGGTCTAGATCCTTGTGGCCTCCTTTGGTTGAGGTAATAGAGAGGTTCGGTGGGAGCTTCTGTCCCTTGGTACATGGCTTTAAACCCAGGTAAGGTTGGACACTGATTTGTGGGATGGTCCTCCTCACAAACAAAACACACTTCAGCAGAATGCAATGGACATTCGTTCTTAGGGTGTCTCCTTGTGCACCTAGGGCAGAAGACCGCCAAGGCTCTCTCAGCTTCTTCTTTCTTTTGCTGAATCCTGAATGTGTCAAGCTGCATGGCAATGGTCTGTCTCACCTCACTCTTAAGATCTTCTAATTGATTTGCAAGCTCATGTTTGCAGAAAGGGACACTAGTTGAGAGGTGGTTTCCTCTACCTCGTTTCCGAGCTGCCCTGGAGTGGTTTCTAAACACAGTCTTGATGTCCTCATAAGGCAGTTGGTAAATGTCCCCCCCAGCTAACATGTGAAGGGTATCTAAGAGGTCTTCAGGGACTCCTCGGAGTAGGACCAACTTGAGGGATTTAGGGTCAAGTGTGCACCTAGCCCGCTTATAGCTTAGTTGGAACCTCTCCTCATAATCCTCTAAGGACTCATCATTTCCCATGGACATCCGAAAGATTTCCCCCTTTGTTTCCTTGGACCTACAGTAATCTCGGTACTTGGTGTTAAAAGCTTGCTGCATCTGAGCCCAAGTGGTGATACTATTCCCAGGTAAGCCCATGAACCAGCGTAGTGCTGCATCCTTAAGGGTGGAAGGGAAAAGTTTCAACTTTTGCTCATCTTCAGTATAGTCATAGGTTCTACAAAGGACAGCAAACTAAAACAGGAAGGTATCTGGATCTTCAGTGGTCAGCCCATGGAAGTGAGGTAAGGCGGAGGGGCTAATGTTCTTCATTTTCATCTCTCCATTGGTCTCTCTGATGGGGAAGGCATCTTCTATTCTTTCATCTTCTCTTTTATTATCAGCCATAGCTTCAGATGGAGTGGTCTCTAACTCTTCTTCTACTATAGGATCTTTGGATATCTCAGGATGTTCACCTATAGGTTTTTCTGGGTCACTGTCACCAAGGAAGAGAGAAGGGTGACTCAGTGATGTGGTGGGGGTGTTTGGTAGGAATTTGCCTGATCTATCTCGGTTCCTACGAGGCATGAAATGGAAAAGACCTTCTTTTTCTTTTGATTGTTTTTGCTTTTTTCTTTGGTACCTGCAAAACTGAAATAGACTGATATACAACTAACTATGAAAGATGCAGAATTAGACTGAAAGCAGGAAGGAACTAGTCTACTTTGCTCAACTCAAATTGCAAGAATGGAAATGCTAGTCTACGCTTGCAGAAAGGAAATGCTAATCTATGAAAGCAGGAAATGCTAATCTATGAAAGCAGGAAATGTCTATGCTACTTTTGCAGAATGGAAATGAAATAAACTACTTAGCAGAAGGTAAGAGTAAGAAAGTAGAAGAAAAGCAACAATTACTAATACTCTGATGCTTCCCCGGCAACGGCGCCAAAAAGATGGTGGGCTCCAGTATTGTAGCAATAATGCTACAACTCCTGGAGCTCCCTATCTCTAATTTTATCAACCCGGTAGTTCGTACAAACTTGGAAGCGACGGTGCTGTATGCACAAGTACTAGCTCTTGTCGCAGCTGTCACTTGGTCAGCTGGCACAAGTCCGCTAGGGCTCAAGCCAACTTCTATAGGCTCACAGAAGAAGCTTTATGAATGATGGACGAAAGCTAACTCAAAGGAGACTAGTCTATTTACAAAAAGAAACTGAAAACCAACGAAGCATGAAAACCCTAGCAAACCCTAATTTAACTAGCTTGACCCTTACAATGCAAAAATGCGAATGAAACTTCTACCAATGATGCTATTACATGCAGTGAGTTGAAATACATGAATCTAAGCTACTCGCACTTGAAAAGACATGTTTTTGTATTTTGTCATTAAGAGGTTGGATTTATTGTGATGGTGCTTTTGATTAGGGTTTGGTTGTGCAGGAGCGGTTGGAATGGAAGGAAAGCATGGGCAAGGTCAGGATGGCTAGGGGAGGTCCCAGAGGGTCTCTAGCATCGATCCCCAGAAGTCTACCACGTTCGGATGCTCAGCAACCGAGTTTGCAGACTTCTACAGGAAGTCTGCAGGGGATCCTACAGGAAACTCAGAGGTTTCTACAGGAAGGCTGTGAATTTCTACAGGATGGCCGACCGTGGGAGTTTTGGGAGATGGTGAAGTGATGGAGTGGTGTGGGAGGATAGGTGAGATGGAGATGGACCTGGTGATGGCTCAGGAGCAGAAAAATCAGAGGGAGGAAGAGTGCATGCAGTGGGTTGATGGTTGGAAGGATGGGATCAACGAAAGTTTAAGTAGATGGAGCTAAGTGAATAATGGATGAGTTGGAGGGTAAATGAGCTGGACAGAGGCCGAATGGGTGACTTGAGGAGAGATCAAGAAGAAGAAGAAGAAAGTGGAATGATATGGAGCAGCGTAAATGAAACAAATGACTTATACACCAAAACGAGGATTCATCAACCTATGATAACTGTGCCATGAAACCTATGAACAGCAATGGAAAACCAAGAAATGAAACTCATGCGTGGAAGTGAAATGTAGAAGTATAGTTCTATGTCAAAAGTGCATGGATGGATCTTCAACGAAAGTGTCTATGTTGCAGCTTGCATGGAAGTGAGAAGAACTGCGTTTCTTTTTGGTGGTTGGTTATGGACTGCACCCCAATCCCTAACAGAGATGGCAGTGAGCCTTTACAACCTTTTTCTGGAGCTCCAATAGATTATATCTATCCTCTTCTAACCTAAGCAACTGGAAACAAATTCACCATAAACTAATCCTATCTAAGCTCATGAAAAAGACTAAATTAACAAACTGTAAATTCGAATTGCATGGTAAAGTAAGAAACTCAAAGTGCTGGAACGAAATGCAACAACATTACAACATCGAGGAGATCTATTGCTCTCAGGTTGGGCCCTAACCTGAGAGCTATAGCTCCCTTAGAAAACTGAGAATGGGATCAAAATCTGCCTTCTTTATTCATAATCTGATGTCATGCCAAAATTGGCTTACAAAAGGAACAAAAACCGAGCTGTAGCTCGTACTTCCAAATTACAAGAGCAATACGAAAGTTCAAAAAGCTCCTATCCAAGGCTATGGCCTCAGTATTTATGCAAAATGATCATCCAACAGGTGTCCTTGATTTGAGGAGCTCGGCTGTCCAACTGAAGTTTAAACTGCTGATCCTGTAGGACAATCATAACTGATGTTCCTGTAGAACAGTTATAACTGCTGTTCCTGTAGAACAGTTGGCTGCCTCTAAGCTCGGTGGGGAGATGGATTGGAGCTCGGAGCTATGGTGGGAATCACGAGGAAGGTCCCAAGACTGTGGACATCCTCTCCTAAACCAGCAGTGCCACCTCACTGTCTCCTTGTCTCCTTTTCACGTGGTCTTTTCTCCCTTTTAATGCCAAAAACCGGAAAGCATCATGCATTAGTCACGTAGATAGAATGTCTACCCTTCTTCCTACAAACAACACGAATAAACTAAGAAATGCATGCATAAGCAATAAAAAGTGAATGGTTTGAGCAAAGCAAGTAGGCCAAATGAGCCCAAATTATACCAAAAATTGGGGCTCATCAGTGGTAAGGGCCAGTTTGTATTTTATATATCCACCCTGTATACCCGAACTTGCCCAAGGCGTCTTTGCAAGGCCAATCCAAAGATTTGAATCGAGCAACCTGACCAAGGAAGACAGACAGCTTCCCAGATCTGCTATTGAACCACCAGATCAGGTCCTCAGACAAAGTAGAAGCCTGCACAAAATCCAGATTTGGGGGAAAATCAGGATACCCCATAGTGCTGACACCCGGGCCAAAACCGCAGAGGAATGCCGGTTGAATGGCGATGATCTTGGGTTTGGAAATGAGACGATCCAGGCAATAGATCGGGGGCAACCTCAGTTGGGCTCAAACCCCAGAGAGGTGGATCTCACACAGCTCTTCATAAAAGCACCGGAAGGCAGGATTTATTGCTTGAGGTTATGGAGGGGCAGCAACATCTAGGAACTACGGAATGAAATACAGAACCTTCTTGGCATACCAGAACAGGGGCAAAATCTGATCTACAGGGGGCCCAACTTACAAGACAACCACACCCTTAAGGAATACATCATCACCACAGACTCAACTATCATCATTAACTTCCGTCTGCGAGGTGGATGTTCTGGAACCAACTCAAAGAATACAAGCTCAAAGAACACAGGCTCCTTCAAGGATGTTGTGAAGGGTAAAGGGAAGGTGCAAGTCAATCCAGCAACAAACCCTATTCTTCCTGGGCCCTATATAGTCCAACAAAAACCTGAGAATCCTACTCTCACCATTGAAATGCCTGAGGTAAAGGATTTATACTCAGATCTATTTTATCACTTTGTTACTTGTAGATTCAATGGTTACTGGCCAAAATCAGGTGATCTGCACCACTGGATCCATACCACCTGGACACCAAACTATGAAATCTACTTATGCCCTAAGGGGTTTTTCATAGTAAGATTCAACACAAAACAGGAAAAGGAACACATCCTTAATAAGGGGCCATGGTTCTAAGGCAATGCACGGCTCTACATCACGCCATGGTTTCCAGATTTTGACACCAATACAATGGTGGTATCAAAGATACCAGTATGGGTCAGGTTGCATAACCTCCCATTACACTTCTGGCATCACAAGGTTTTAATAGCCATAGGGAACACCCTGGGGAAATTTCTAAAGATTGATGACGACAGACTGGCAAAGGGAATTTTTACCTTCGCCAGAATATGTGTCGAAGTAGATCTCAGCCAGGGATTACCAGAAAGTATAATACTGAATTTTAACAACACACAGTGGCTACAATCATTGGATTACGAAAACACAACATTTCGATGTCGAGGATGTTTACAAACAGGCCACCTTCTCAGTGTTTGTCCACAGGCAAGAACCCCCAATCGGAACAAGCAGCAATAGAGGAAGCCTAAAGGATGGCAAAACACAATGCCATTGGATGAAGAAGAAGACGTACCAGACACCACAGACTTCAAAACAGAAAAGGATGAACAAGAAATCCAACCCAATACGCAAAAGAAAGAGGAAGCTCCCAGCAACCCTCTGCAAAAACAAGACCTCCAAATAACAGGAAAGGAAATATCCGGCAACAAGAGAACTCATGGATCTGAAGGATCTGAGTCGGACAAGGAATCTCCCACAACTATAACAGAAAATCAGCTCTCCATAGTAACCATCACCCCCAACTCTCTGGGAGATGGCGAATGGTGGAGAAAAGGAAAGGGAGAAAAGCATAGTTTTTCACTTCATTTTTTTATTCTTTTGGTTTCTGCAAAAACCAGATCAATATTATTGCATATGCTTCTGCATCTATAAAATGTAATTTTATCTTATGAATAAAATTACGACTTTTTCCACAAGAAATATATATATATATATAATAATACATTGGTATTTGTACACAATCAAATTTAAACATTAAAAGACATCTGTAATGGACATGTAGAAGACATACAACTTATATAACATGTGTCATTTTATAAGATTAACAATTAGGTTGTAAAAAGTAACATGGGCTAAATTTATAGCAAATGTCACTAGGAACAACAATTATTGGAACAACATGATGTTTTAAGGGAAACCATAATTTAAAAGCGTATCAAATGGTTATTGAATGGAGCAGGTGCATTATATATTCACGTTACAAGGAAAACATAATACGGATCCTTATAGCGGTGTAATCAGTGGTATTCCTAGTCCACCTCCCATTTACCACACTTCTCACATCGACTAGGCTTCCATGTCATCGATCACGTTGACGGTTGAAGTACAAGGTGAATTACAAAAGGCCTAATTTAATGGTTTATTACATGTGGTAACCTCCATAATAAGTAGCTCAAGGAAATCTCCAATTGCCAAAGGAATGCACCCGTTGGCGACTAAAGTAACATATGTTTTGGGTGATGTTTGACCATGCTTCGATGCGGCAATACCAGTCTCACTATATTGTGGTTCATCAAACCATCTTCATGTCAAAATTCATTTTAGCAAAAACTCACCATAAACTGTGATGCAGCAAGAGTAAGTCACTATTATATAGCATGGCCCACCACTATATATAAGAAGATAACCAACCTAGAAGGCTTTGGGTGCATCATTCATTATATTTTTATTTCACTAGATACCTAATTAATGGATCAAAAGGGTAGGGTTAAGTCCATCCACTGTATAATTTGAAGATTAATTGTAAAACGAGCTACCTATGTTGACCAGTCCCCGACATAGTTAGCATTTACACATCTTCGCCATGTCAATTGAGGACAATGCAGTAATGCAGTCAGTGTTGACTTATGTCATTCCTCGCCACCAAAATCAGTGCCAGATTATCAACTATCTAACAGCATTTCATGCCAAAATGTAATGAAATTATAAGTAAATTGGCATTGTTATTTTGTATGCCTGAGACGCATAACTTATTGGCATTGTTACTTTTGGTATTGGCATTGTTACGATTATGGTTTGATCACAAGGAGCGCCATATCCCAACGAGACATTGCCCAATTAATTCCAAAGAAGCAAATAACGTTGAAGACACCAAAATTGTTATTTCCACATGATTTGCTTGATTTAATCCACCATTTTAACACATTTTTATTTGGATTTCTCATTGAACGGATCCGCAAATATTTTTTATTGTTGTTTGGAACGCAGAATGTTCGTTGTTTGCCAGTCATTTCGAAGCTTCAAAACTTTGTTAGATAACCTCCAAATGATGGAATGGAATGATTTTGGTTCATTGTTAAGCTATTATTTTACTTTTAATGGAAATGTTGTTGCCTCTGCGACAAGATTTGGTCATAGTCAATATTCATAGCGTGTTACAGCAGAGGAAAAGGGCGATCCTTAGCGCTTCAACCTGGCTTTTCAACCCCACATTGGAAAGCAAATCTCAACCACGACTTATCTTGGAAAACAATGCAACAATACTCGATTTGGAATGCTTGTAAAATAATCTATCTGTAACCGATAGAGAAAATTTTTAGTGTATATATATTTTTTAAATTTATTTATAAATTTGGGGGCGGGGTTGGCATCGATCTGTAGTATCGGGTGGTATTTTAGGGGAATCTATATCTAGGATAGCGAAGGCGTGCACTCTAGAGGCCGAAATCTATACGAGGGAGGTACCTGTAGTATTACACACAGAATTTTGCAGAAATAAAATGTTTTCTAAACTATACTTGACTGTAGAATACTTGAATAATAAAATTAGTTTTATGACTTGGTTTCATTCAGTTAATTACTTATTGTGTTTTTAATCATTCCATAATCATTGATATTCATCGTCTTCTACCTTCTACGTGACTTAATTCGTCAGAATACAACAACCAATTACTACTCTGGGTGTCTTTTTATTCCATGAACAATTAACAATTCATTGCATTTGTTTTTTGTTTCATGTTAATTCAGTTTGTATATGTTCTAATTCGATCAATATTTCTCTCCAATGATTTTTATATTGAGATCAATAATGGATTTAAACATTTATCTAGTATAGGTTCCTCTGGTTTTATCCTAGAAATTTAGAAGGTAGATAATGTCATTTTTCTTATATGAATTGAGTTAATGATTATATTGTAGCTATTTCTATTTTTATATGTTCATTTTGATTATTTTATTATGATTCATAAACAAGTAATTGGGTGATTATCTCTTCTATGATATTGTTATAGTTACCCTCTATGTATATCGTGGTCCTAAATTAGTATAATTCTTAATGTGTGTTATTTCAACTGACATGGTTTGATCTATGTTAGTTCGAAAGATTTGAAGTTTATTTTTAGTTTATTTTTAGGGGTTTCACATCTTTCACTTAAATTAAGTATCATTTTCGTTTATTTATAATTGCACTTTTTTTTTTTCTTTTTTCTTTTTTTTACTCCTATATTGATACAAAAATATTTTTACAAAGAGGCAGTGGCCTCGAGAAATCTAGCCTAGAGATGCGGCATGCTTACATTAGATCGCTGAACACTAATCAAAAAGACTTGCTGAAGACTGACCAGAAGAGCTTCTAGGACCATGACCATGATTAGTTCATAGAAACAGAATACGCTAATATCGAAACTGAAGACTGACCAGAGGTAATTCAAAGACCAAATTTGGTTGACTGGGCCCATACAAATAAACAGGGAAGTGCTGCCCACTTCAAAACTGAAGTTTGACCCATTAAACAACTGTAACTGTATCTGCGACCCAAAGACATAGTCAGAAGAATGTCGCCCACTCAGGGGAAACCGACAATTTAACTTTAGAAAAAAGGTCTGAGCATGAGAACTGTAGAGCATATAATGACTATAAAACAGGAGGGAATTGAACACCTTGGAGCAACAGAGAATCAAAAACCATTGGACGCTTGATTAAGCTTCATGAGAGGTGGAAGGCGACTCTTCAACGATGCGACACCCATATTTGTAGGGATCTTCATCCTCAGAGGTATGGCCCTCTTTGCCTGAAGAACCGCCACCAGTAGGGATGCTCAGACCAGCTTGAATGTTCATGTCCTGGGTTGCAGTGCCACCAAGATCCTTACTCTGCTTGTTGTCAATATGATCTTCTGCCCTCGTCTCCAGAGTCACCCCTGGTGTCATAGCAACTAGACTAGAAGTATCCTCTCGAAGCTCAATGGTGACTGAAGCTATGAAGGAGAAATTACTGAGTGTACAGGGGAACTGAAAACGAGCGGTGTGAGATTGAGAATTATGAGAGTGCGCTGCTAAATTATGCCACCCTCGACCCCGTCCACGACCACTCTTGGTAACGGGATAGCGGTCAGAGCAAAAGTCTGAGGAATGAGACGAGGAGTCCGAAGTAGAGGAGGAGGGCTGGCGGATAACTCGCCCACGGGAACTTCCCCTCCTGTAGCACATTCTATGGTGCACTAGGCATAATAAAAAGAGCAGGAGGTGCTGAACAGGCATCAATACTGTGAAGGCAGGGGGGATTGAAAGGGGCCTAGCTTTAGCTCGCAGAGGAGCATTGGGAAAGACTGAGGATGAGCGACAACTGAATTTGTAGAATGGGCTTTGTGAAACATGAAATCTTGGTGATAAATCAACACAACATTCCAGAGCACAACGTTTCCATGGCTGGTCCGAAAGCAAGGCTCTGTGGCAGCAAGGGAACAACACGAGCGCAGGGGAGGAGCATGAATGAATTCTTGGAGGGGCGCCATGACAGATGAACTTGCAGGCTAGTGTGGAGGGACGAGCTGCATTAATGTAGCATTGAAGATGTTAGCAGAAGACTTAAAGATTGGCATCACGCAAGGCCGGATGGTGGTGGTAATAAGCCATGCGCCAACCCACCAAGCTGCCCACGTACAGAACGCAATGTTACACACCTGCATCCAGGATTTATAATTTCACTTATTAATTAGACACTATTTTGCATATATCTTGCTTTTCTATTCTGCAGAAAATATATCTACATTGCACACACTAGTTACAATATGTTCAAGTATTTGTGTCATGTAACATTGTCTTATATAATAATATCTTCTTTAGTTTCTATAACAAAATTCTATAGAAGATTGTTAATTTTAGATATATTTAATATTAGTTTAGGTTTACATATATAGTATACTTAGTATTAGTTGTCCCATGTTTCTTTCTTTTCCGTGAGAAGAAGAGGGGAAAGGCTAATGAAGCCTATAAACCCATGTTAGGTGACCACAACAAAGAAATGGGGTTATCTAAAGAGATTCGGTCTGGGTCACTTATTCTTTGTTGAGTAGGGTGCATAAAACCTACATTGACATATGACCATGTAAATTAAAGAGTTGAAATATACATTTAGGTATCAATCCATAAAAAACATTAAAACAATTATATATCTCACATTGCAAAAATTCAAAACCAATTAAAGTAGCACAACCATATAAATTAAATGGTAGTAAAAACCAATAGACATCAATCCATAATGAACATCTAAATACTTACCCACACTTCACTATGTAGATTCTTAATACTTAAATAGACTTTGTTACAATACATTGGGCCAATACCATGACTTATCAATACCACATACCTAAACTCCTTAACTCATTTCATATGCGATTTTTCTTAATTCAGCGTTTTAATTTAATGGAAGAAAGTACTAACTACTTTGAAAATCAATTTCAACCTATGATATGTATATACTATTATGAATATTCACTACTATCATAATTAGTGATAATTAAATTAAAATTGTAGAAGCCCTATTCCAAAATAGAAATACCTAACTCCATAATTATAACTTTATTTTAAATTATTAATAATATTAATATATTAGTTAAACATATATACTTTTGAGAAAACATAAAACATGGTCTTATCCATGGAGATTGATGCTAGTCATATTTCTTAGAAGGTAAAATTCATTGTCCTTTAACATCCAATGCGATATATATATATATATATATATATATATATATATATATATATATATACCCTTGCACAATAAAAATTAACAATGCCAATGTGTTGCAACATTGTAGGACATAAATCATTTAAATACAAAATCTCCAATTCATGAATTTTTTTTTCTCAAATATTCTAAAAGGTTCATCATAACATTGTTTAAATTTTGGTGTTAGAGAATTATTCTTGAATGCACGTCATTTTACAATATTATTCACAATATAAAAATATACATATATCTTCCCTTTTATAGATTTATGGAATACATTTTCTACAATTGTTATTGCAAACAATTTTATTCCATCAACTGACTACACACACATATAAAATGGAAAGAGAAAGTTTTTTTTTTTTTTTTTCCATATATCTCTTACATTTAAGTATATATATCTTTCTTAAAAAAACAAAAACTTTTTATAGGTATGTTTTTTCCTGTTATGATGGATTTATGCTTTCTATATACCATTACCATTTTGTTTTTTTTTTTAAATAATCCCAATTGTTCTTATATTTATCTAAAGGTAGATACATATATATTGTGAACCAAATCTTAATAAATCATACTCTCATTATAAAACTATTGAAAAAGAATTCTAGAAGATTTAGACGTTGTTTTTTTTTCTAAGAGTAAAATAAAATAAAAATTACCTAAAAAGTTTCTTTGATAAATTTTCCCCGTTCCTCCTAACTGCAACGTTGAGTAACAGGAATACCTACTTGTTACTACCAACTCCCACGAGCCCACTTCTATGTTGTAAAAATAGTTTATTCTCACTTCTTCACTTTCTTGATTTCCACTTTTCATTTCTTAGTTTCAATTCTTTGTTTCTTGATACATCTTTCTAACACCGTTTATGGGTTCTCCCACAGAAGAAAGTATCTCTTATTCATATTTAGCAAAGTCAAATACCAGTGACTAATTCTACGCCTTGGCCAAGGTTTTTCAATCCTATTATAAGTATAATAACTAAGTTAATTAGGCTTTCAATATTTTTTGCAAATTTTAGGTTAACTTTTAAAACAACTTCCTCAAAATACATCACCACTAAATATTTTTACAATAAATAGTATTTTATTTTTCACACATGGTTTAGGTAGGAAGTTACTTGTTATGCAACCATCTCACAAATAGATAGATCAACAATTTAAAAATTATCCTCTTCAAGGGGGAAACCTCCTTAAATTACATAAATTAACAATTGTTGAATGATACAAATGACAAGACCTACTTCGTAAGGGCACAATATAATCAGAGTCTACATAACAATAATAATGTAAGGGCACAACAATAACAATAGTGGGCTTGATGGGGCACAACAATAACAATATGGGGGCTACATGGGCACACCAATAACAATAAGGGGGATACACTAGTAATATAAGGACCTAACATGCCCGTCTCCTTAAAAAATGTGTTGTCAATGCTTGAGTATCTAGATGATTTTGTATAAAATTCTCATCCTCCGATGTGGAATCTTCAGTGGGTAAGTTCCTCCACTTAATGAGATACATTGAAATTGGTCGATTCCTTCGCTGTTGGGTTCTTGTTTCTGTGACTTCTTCAATCTCACATATGATTTTTCCTTCCCCGTTAAGTTTCGACAACACTGTTTAAACTGGAAGCTTGTCATCTATAACCTTCTTTAAGCACCAAACATGGAAAACTGGGTGTACTTGGGAAGATGCATGCAACTCCAATTTGTATGCCATATTACCAATATTTTGCAACACCTTGTATGGACGGTAGTACTTGGGTGATAATTTAGTATCCTTCTTAGCTTGCTTGAGAGACACTTGTTTGTATCGTTGTGCCGTAAAAATACCCAGTCACCTATATCAAAACTTCTTTCACTACGATGTTGATCTTCCTCTTCTTTCATTCAATTCTGTGCCAGAGTGAGGTTGTCCTTTAAAAGTTGGAGAACTTGTTGTTGATGCTCGATGTGATCTTCCACTGCTTGGACCTTAGAATTTTCTATTAAATATGATGTGATGGATGGTGGATGATATACATAAAAATCCGTAAATGTGGTCATTTTTGCTGTAGTATGGAAGGATGTTTTATACCACCATTTAGCTAGAGGTAACCACTTGATTGTTGGCATTATGACTAATGTGTTGTTCTTTATGGAAACCTGCTTGATGAGTTGTCCTTTGATGGCAACCTACTTGATGCAGATGTCAAGAAGATATGTCTTCATGTGACAAAAAAGGATTATCAAATCATAGACAAAATAATGATAAAGATGAAGTTTGAAGAAGTATACGTAGGTTTGGTGAAGTAAAGTAGAGTATACATGGCATCTGTAAAGAAAATTCATGGACACACGTGAGTATGAAGAAGAAAAGACACCTACATATTCTACACCATGGTATTCCAAATACCAGGGGTCTTTACCAAGGTATTGACCTATGGTATTTAGCCCAACAACAAATATTTGGTCCCATCCAAGAATACCATTGGCACTAGTATGGTTTTGACCTATGTTATTGCCTAAGGGCTAAGCTATTTAAGGAGATGAAGATCAAAGTGTTTTAGGCATGAATGTGATGAATATTTCATGAATGGCTACATTTGAAGCAAGTGTTCATATAATGGGCTATTATTGATTTGTTTGATCTAAAACTAAGTATGCACCCAATAACTTGATGATGGATAAGATCCAATAGATATGAGATGATAGTTTTGATTATGGGTTGATTTGATCAATGATGTTAGTGTCTTGACGTGTGATTTTTTCTATGTATACCGAGATCTGGGTATGTCTGAAGTTTTGTGATGTAGTGAAGGTTTGTGCCAATAATTGCAGATATGTACATAGGTTTGATAACCTAAAATATGTGTACACACACAAGTTTAATATTGGGAAGTCGTGTATATATTCAGATCTATACACAAGTTTATTTCTTGAATAATGCGTATACGTGCTGAAAGGTTTTGAGGAAAGCACATATATAAGCTAGGGTTTTGTTGGAAAAGATATATGACCAATTTAATCAGTCTTTCTATGTTTCTACTATTTGTCAATGAAGTGTTACTTCATTATTTGGGCTCAACAATGATGTATTAATTGAAGATTGATATGTTGAAGAATGATAATGCTACTAGTTGTTTGTGAATGAAGATCAATGATGGTTGTGGGATTATTTCAGAATGTTGCAATTGATCTGTGTATGATTTGGTATTTATTTCAGAGTGATAGTGGTTTAGTTTTACGGTTCAATGTTTTGAGATATGTACACGAGTATGCTTCAAGGAAGTCGTGTATACACACAGGTTCGCTACAGTAAAGTAGCATATATATTTTGATATTTTATTGATCTATGCTTTCATTTGATTCAGTAAGTTGATATAGTGTTTGGGTTCATTATTCTGGTTAAAGTGACCTATCTGTTCTGGTTGTTTGAGAATAATTTGATTGATTTGGGTTTCATTTGATTCAGTGATTGGTTGATTTAGTTGGTTCAGTATTTGGTATTGGTCTCAAATGATGATAGTGGGTCCAGCCTAAAAATTTGATGAAACATGGCCTACAAGTTGTGATGTTTTGCATAAGGTGGATCTAGTATGAAAATTTGTGAAACATGGTCCATAGAGGTGTTGAGGGTTGGAGCCTTCAACGAGGAATTCAAAGCTTCCTTCTAGTGGCAGATGGTAAATCAGATGAGGGTGTTGGAGCTCCCTTCCAGTGGGTGCTGGAGAACGAGAAAAGGTTGTAGCCTTTTGTAGGTGGGTTCTGGGGTGTTGGTATGAGTCTACACCGGTACAAGATTGTAAGAAGTTTTTCTTTATAATAAAAATAAGACAAAGATGACAACAACGATGGTTTCTTTCCCACATTGGTTTTCCACCTAAAAATCCTAGTGTTCATGTGATTTTATGTGTTGCTTATGTGTGATGGTTTATTTTGTTCTTAATGCACATGGTTACTATTTAATTAATGTTTAATGAGGTATTGATACATTGGCTCAAGTTAAGAAGATGATGAGTTAACTGAAAAGTAAGTTCGCTGGATATACATTAGTTTTCTGCATAACATTAATGTACATACGTGGGTTACCTTCGGTAAAGTTGCGTACAAAAATATAGATATGAAATTCAAAAGTTTAAGATTTGTAAATACTAATTCACCCCACCTCTTAGTATTTTTCCCAACAATTTCTATTAGGGCAGGTCCTTTAGAAGAAGCTTGATCGCTTGAAGAAGATCCGTCGAGATGATGGGAAAGAAGAAGGTTGCTTGAAGAAGGGATTCAGAAAATAGTGACAGTGATATATCAGATGTGGTGACAATTACAAACATCAAAAAATATTCAAGTTTGGGAGCACCTTGCTTTCTATTGATCAAGAATGAAGAAGACGATAATAAAACATTACCAGGTATGGGATTTTGTTGTAATTGTGATCCATTTCCTTGACTATGCAATAATGGTAGTGATGGTCTTTCAAATATTGAAGAAGGTGAGTCTGATCAAGAATGTCAAATACTTATGCCATTTGAAGATAGAAGTAGTAATGAGTCTGATGAAAATTTCATGGATGCCCTAGAAGAAGAGGATATTTTTATTGAAGAAATATCTCAGCTTAAGATTTGTTTAGAAGAAGCTAAATTAGCAGAAGAAACTTTGAAGGAACAAATCATAGAAAAGGAAGAGCACAATGAGAAGCTAGAATGCAAAAAAGTAAGTCTAAGGGAAGAAATTGAGAAAGAAAAAAAACCTTAATCTCAAATTTTCTAAAGGACCCAAAATCTTATATGAAATAGTTAAAGTTCAACGCTCTCCTCTTATAAAGACAGGTCTTAGATACTGTGAAGAAACGTCAAAGACTGTAAAGTCTTCTATAGAAACATGAAGCTATATCAATGCATTAAATAGAAGCAATCAACATCACTCCATTCTACAATAAAAGAATAAAGGACCAAATACTTCCCAGGTAAACTCTGCTTGGTTCAATAAAAAGGAAAACAACACTAGAAAGTGCTATACTCCTAGACACTTCTACGTTAATGGACAATGTTTCGCTTGTCACAATTTTGGTCGTAAGGCTGCTCAATGTGTTCCTTACAAAACTATCATGACTAGAGAATCAAGAAAACAAAACAATGAGGTTGGGGTAAAGAAATACTCTTACAATTCCTTCTATCCTCTTCAATATGACACTAAATGCTCCTTTTGCAATAAATTTGGGCATAAAGAATCTGAATGCAGGAGAAAATGTCAATCAATACCTCAGGATAAGAAAATGGAAACAAAATCTAAGGTATGGAAGAAGAAGACCATTGAATCTGAGAACTGTGGTCTAGATTTATATGCAGGGGATCAAGAAAACATGTGGTACATTGATAGTGGATGCTCAAAACACGTTACAGGTGAAAAAGATAAATTTATGTCTTTTAATGAAATAAAGAAAGAAAAGAACGTAAGCTTTAGAAATAATGCACTTGCTACTATTAAAGGAAAAGGAATTGTTTTGCTAAAATCAAAGGTTAATGCTTGAAATGTTTTATTAGTTGATGGGTTGAAGCATAACTTGCTAAGTGTTATCTATATGTGTGACCAATGGAATGATCAAAGAATTGTGTGGTCCGAAATCTCGATACAGGAAAAATTGTAATAAAAGCAACAAGAACTCCAGGTAATTTTTATGCCTTGGAAGGTGGTCTAGAAAAATTTTACTTGAGAAAAACAGAAGAAGGTTGGTTGTGGCACAAAACATTGGGACATCTAATATTCACTCAAATACATAAGTCAAGAAAGCTAGGAGAAGTTCGTGATTTTCCAACATCTCTCTACCAGAAAATACTGTATGCAAATAATGTCAATTCAGTAAGCAAACTAGCGTATAATTCAATGCCAAAGAAGGTTCTGCAAGTAGGCCCCTTGAACTTATTCATACTTATTTGTGTGGGCCAATGAAGAAAAGTTCACCTATAGGTGAACAATATTTCATCTTACCTATTTATGACTTTACTAGAATGTGCTGGATTGGTTTATTATTAAAGTATAAAGATGAAGCATTTCATATATTTAAAGTCTTCAAAGCTTTAGTAGAGAATGAGTTATACTTGAAAATCAAATGTCTCAGATCTGAAAAGGGAGGAGAATTCATATTAGATGATTTTTTCGAATTTTGTGAACAACATGACATCAAGAGTTAGTCCTCTATAGCTAAAAGTCCTCAACAAAATGGGGTAGCAGAGAGAATGAATAGAATAATTCAACAAATAGCAAGTGACATGCTTGATGAGTCTAGGATACCTCGTACCTTCTGGGGAAAAGCAGCACATACATTAGTAAATATTCTTAACAAAGCTCATATCCTTGTGAACAATGATTAAACACCTTATGAACTTTGGTACGGTAAACCCCCAACTGTTAAGCATTTTAGAGTTTTTGGAAGTAAGTAATGATAAACTTGGAAAGTTTGAACCTAGAGCTGATGAAGGAATTCTCCTTGGATACTCCTCTAGAACTAAAGGATATAAATGTTACGATAAAATACTTCAAAAGATTATTGAATGCATTGATGTAATGACTGATGAAGCATCCACAAGTATAAAATGAAGCACTAGTAGATGCCAAATATACTTCTACAACAAGCCAAAAAATGTGGAAGAAAGAATCAATGAAGCTTAAGATGAACGAAGTGACGTACAAAAGCACTAGAAAAGACCCCATCAAGGTATGTTCAGAAAAATCATCCAAAATCTCAAATTCTAGGTGGTAAGGAAACTAGAAAACACACCAGAAGAACTCTTGCTGGAACTGCTAGTCATCTAGGCTTAACACCCACAATTGAACCACAAAATGTAAATCAAGCTAGAAAATATGAATGTTGGGTTAAGTCTATGAATGAAGAAATTGAAAAAATAGAAAAGAATCACACTTGGGAATTAGTTCATAGACCTCATGATAAGAATGTTATTGGGACAAAATGGGTATTCAAAAATAAATTGAACGAGAATGGAGAAGTAATTATAAATAAAGCAAGACTCATTTGCAAAGGTTGATCTCAACAAGAAGGAATAGAATTTAAAGAAACATTTGCACTTGTAGCCAGACTTGAAGCCATAAGAATGTTTATTTCCTTTCCAAGATTTCACCATGTCAAAGTCTATCAAATGGATGATAAATCTATATTTTTAAATGAGAACCTAGAAGAAGAAGACTATATTGAACTAATTGAAGGGTTTGTTCTAGGAAATTATGAAAACATTGTTTGCAAATGTAAGAAGGCATTATATGGGCTAAATCAAGCCCCTCGTGCATGGTATTATCACATTGACATCTATCTTCAACAACAAGGCTTCAGTAAGGGGTCTGCAGATAGCAACCTATATATAAAGGTGGATGATGGTAAACTTCTAATTGTTGTGGTTTATGTGGATGACATCATATTTGGTAGCAATGAAGAATCCATGAGTGAAAGGTTTGCTCCTGTCGTGCTGCAAGAATTTTAAATGTCTTTACTTGGTGAACTAACATACTTTCTTGGTTTACAAGTACAAAAAGCAAAGAATGGCATCTCTCTCACAAACAAAGTACCTCAAGCAAATTCTGAAGAAATATGGAATGGAAGATTGCAAACCTATCTGAAGACCCATGGTGACAGGATGTAGTCTCAGTTTGCATGATGATTCTTCCCTAGTCAACCAACCAGAATACATATCCATGATCGGAAGTGTACTTTATCTTACAGTAGAAACACCAGATATCATGCATGTAATTGGGATTGTTGGAAAATTTAAAGCTAATCCATTGGAAACTCGTCTTCAGGCAGTCAAAAGAATCTTCAAATATCTACAAGGCACTCAAGACTTTTGTTTATGGTATCCTAAAGATGCAGATATTAATCTTCATGCTTATACAAATGCAGATTAGGTAGGAAACGTTGATGATAGAAAAAGCACTAGTGGAGGAGCATTCTATATGGGGCCCCACTTGGTATCATGGTTCAACAAAAAGCAAAGTTAAATTTCTTTATCTATTACAGAAGAAAAATTTGTTGTTTCATGTTGTTGCGCACAACTTCTCTAGATGATGCAAACATTGTAGGTTATTCAAATCAATTTTTCTCCACCCATTTCCATTCTATGTGATAATACAAGTGCCATTAGTATTTCAAAAAATCCTCTTATGCCCTCCAAAACCAAGCATATTTCAATTAAATATCATTTTCTAAGAGAACAGATGCTTGAGTAAAAGGTCAAACTAGAATATGTTCCCTCAAAAGAACAAGTTGCTGATATATTTACAAAACCTCTTCCAACTGATGCATTTGAATATCTCAGACATAAATTAGGAATGGGCCCTACTTCATCACTCTGTTGATTCTTCAAGTTCAAGGGGAGTAATACAAATGTGCCTTGATGATGAATCCCATGGTTCCTTTTGATGTTCATGATTTCTTACATTACTATCAGTGCATAAGATGCCGTAAAAGTGAATTGACATAGAGAGTACAGGCTCAGGGGGAGCTGAAGTTGTGAAGTTTCAATATTTCACTTTCTGTACGCAGATCTTATGAAGACAAGTCATATGTATATGTGTGTTCTAATCTGAACAATCGTTTATATTTTGGTATGATGAAGAAACAGTGCAACATCCTCAGAAAAAGGTTATGATATGCTTCAATCAATTATTGTTTGGCTTTAATATTCTGATGGTTGATGGTTATAGTTTGTTGAGGCTATTTAGAAGTGGTTTTGGCTTTTATAAGTTGTTGATATGCTTGATGGATAACTTATTAATGAAAGTACTTTGATTTTCTTAGTGATATATGAGATGATATGATAAGACATGACAGTGAACGATTGGTATAGGTTCAGGTGGATCATTTGATATGCTTCTAATAATGCATTATTTGCATTATGTTTTCTTTAGAATTCCTTCATACATAGTGATTCTTATCAATGGTGATGTTTCTTATGTTGTTGAAGTTCTTGAATGATGATGCATGAGTTACTAATCATGCTTGATGCTTATTAGTTGTGGAAAGAGCATGTATATCTTGCTGATAATGATGCTATCATGGATAAAGCACATGGGATGAGTAGCTGATTACGATGTCTGTTTGAGTTGCATATTGGTGGAATAAGACTTGATGAAGTGACGTTAGTGTGATAGTTCTTCTTGCATGAAGAAAATGGCGTTACTGTAGGATTTCATGAAGATATCTCCTAAAGGTTACTGTAGGATACATGGCATACTTGGTCACAAGTTGATGGTATTAATGCTACATTATCTTATCTTGCAAGTTGATGATGAAAATGTGCATGTTGCTGCTAACAAATGCTCATGGTGCAGATTCTACATAGTATATAATGGATGCTGAAGACTATCTTGGTCTTGCTACCTCACTATAGTGGTCTTTGGTATTGGCTATACATGTGATGCTTTTCATTTGATGTAAAGGTCATGTATGGACCTATGATGGAATCATTGTCAAGTTTAGTAATGTTTGGACTATTGTGGTTAAGTCGTTTTGGGCATGATATGTAATTTGTAACCCCACTGTGATTGGGTGGTTGATGTAATAATGAAGTCAAATATGTAAACCCATTGTGATTGGGTGATTGATGTAAGTTTGAGTCCTTGGCAATAGGAAAATTCATATTTAGTTGCGTCATAGAGTCATGTACTTCATTATACATCCTTTAGAAATTTCAACATGTGCTGAGGGGGAGCATGGTCAATATTCAATGTTCCTACTCAGATGTTCAACAATGCTCAAGAGACAAGCCTACATTCAGCATTGGTCAACCCTTTTCCCTTCATTTAAAATGGGCAGACTAACTTGGTGTTTGAAAATATTGGTGTTTAGCTTGACATGTTTTATAGGTATTTGTAGGTTGTGGTGACCAAACACAAAAGTGGTAGCCATCAAGTCCAGAGGGGGAGATTGTTGGCATTATGAATAATGTGTTTTCCTTGATGGCTACCTACTTGATGAGTTGTCCTTTGATAGAAACCTACTTGATGCAGATGTCAAGAGGATATGTATACATGTTACACAAAAGGATTATCAGTTTAGAGACAAAAGAATGATAAAGATAAATTTTGAAGAAGTATACGCACGTTTGGTGAAGAAAAGTAGAGTATATGTGAGTTATATAAAGAAAATCCATGTACACATGCGGGTATGAAGAAGAAAATGCGCATACATATTCCACACCATGGTATTCCAAATACCAAGGGTATTTACCATGGTATGGAGCCCAACAATAGATATTTGATCCCATCCAAGAATACCATTGGCACTAGTATGGTTTTGACCTGTGGGATTGTCTAAGGGCTAAGCTATATAAGGAGATGAAGATCAAAGTGTTTGATGCGTGCAAGTGATGAATATTTCCCGAATAGTTATATCTTAAGAAAATGTTCATGTAATGGGCTATTACTGATTTGTTTGATCTAAAAGGAAATATGTACCCGTGAACTTGATGATGGATAAGATTGAATATATCTGAGACGACAATTTTTATTATGGGTTGATTTGATCAATGATGATAGTGTCTTGATCTGTGATTTTTTCTGCGTATGCCAAGATCTTGGTATGTCTAAAGTTATGTGATGCAACAAAGGTTTGTGCCAGCAATTGCAGATCTGTATGTGGATTTGATGACCTGAAAGGCATGTATACACACATGTTTAATACTAGTAAGTTGCGTATATATTTAGATCTATACACTGGTTTGTTTTTTTAAAATGCTTATACATGCGAAAATGTTTTGAGGAAAGTGCGTATAGAAGCTAGGGTTTTTTGGAAAATATGTCTATTTTGTTTAATCAATCCTTTTTGTGTTTTTGTTGTCTTTCAATGAAGTCTTACTTGATTATCTCGGCTTAACAGTTATGTCTTGATTGAAGATTGATATGTTGAAGAATGATAATGTTACTAGTTTTTTCTCAATGAAGATTAGTGATGGTTCTGTGATTATTTTAGAATGATGCAGTGAATATGTGTATAATTTAGTATTATTTCAAAGTGACAATGGTTCAGTTTCAGGGTTCAAGGTTTTGAGTTCTTTATGCGAGTATGTTGCAAGGAATTCACGTATGTAGACGTGTTTTCTATGGTAAAGTAACGTATATATTCTGATAGTTTATTGATCTATGATTTTAGTTGATTCACTAAGTTGATGCAGTGTTTGGGTTTCGTATTCTGGTTACAGTGATCTAACTGTTCAGGTTGTTTGAGAATAAGTTGATTGATTTGGGTTTCAGTTGATTCAATGATTGGATGATTCAGTTGATATAGTGATTGGTTGATTCAGTTGGTTCAATATCTGGTATTGGGTTTAAATGATGATGGTGGGTCCAGTCCGAAAATTTGATGAAACGTGGCCTAAAACTTGTGATGTTCTGTGTGAGGTGGATCCAACATGAAAATTTATGAAATGTGGTCCACAGAGGTGTTGAGGGCTGGAACCTTCAATGAGGAAGTCAAATATTCCTTCCAATGGTAGTTGGTAAATGAGATCAGCGAGTTGGAGCTCCCTTTTGGTGGGTGACGGTAAACGAGATCAAGGGGTTGGAGCTCCCTTCCATTGGGTGCTGGAGAATGAGAGAAGATTATAGCCTTCTATAGGTGGGTGTCTATGTGCTGGTATGAGTGTGTGCCAGTACAAGATTGTAAGAATTTTATCTTTATAATAAAAAGCAGATAGAGACGACAACAACGATGGTTTTTTTCCCACATTAGGTTTCCGCCTAAAAATCCTGGTATTCATGTGTGTTGATCTGTTGCTTATGTGTGATGGTTTATTCTATTGTTACTGTACATTGTTTCAATTTAATTAATGTTTAATGAGGTACTGATACACTCGCTCAAGTTAAATAAATCATGAATTAACTGAAAAGTAAGTTTAGTGGATATACACTAGTTTTCTACATAACAGTCCCATACATACGTGGGTTCCCTTTAGTAAAGTCGAGTACAAAAATATGGATATGAAATTGAAAATCTTATTGAGTTGTAAATACTGATTCATACCCTGCTCTCAGCAATTTTCCCAACATTGACCCATTGTGTTTGTTTTTCAGATACAAAGAAACGAATATATCCTTCTATTGACATTACTGGACCCACCAACATGTGAGGGGATATCCCTGGTAAGAAGTCCCAACTATACCTCAAACAGTTTGGAGTAGGAGTCCCAGTAGTGGGCAGTAAAGAAATGCCTTGACTGTGATAATTCTCAGAGGGAGTGTGATATCTTTATCGGAAGCAAGTGTGTGACCTTGTAGCGAGTTAAGTGAGTCGCATGGGGATTCTAACAAATAGAGGGGAAAAGGAAGTGTGTCTCTTATAAGCTTGTAATAGTATGAACCTCAAAGGAACACGCGAGTGGAATGACATCACAAGATGGAAAGCAGAACATTCCATAATCCAAAGTGACGAGTTAAACCAACAACACATCTACAAAAAGGTTCATACAATTTCATACAAAAAAGCTAGTACAAAAATGTGTAAGTTCAATAACATACATTGCTAAAGCAACTAGAATAGTCCAACTAAAATAAAAAAATATGCATGAAAATGTGCTGGCTCTGTTATATATTATTAAGTGAAAGTTCCATCCATACATACACCATTGAAAACCACTAGCCCCAATAGTGGAACATTACAATCAACACCATCTGCTCCTTTAAAGAGATGTACTTGCTCTACGTTGTGGAGAAGCCAAGACTCATCACAATAATGCCTAGCCAAAATCTTGGCTCTGAAAAGCTTGTATTGTGAGTTATGAGGTTCTATATATAACAAAGAGTGGGGTGACCCTTGACATTCCCCTTTGCCTCTTGAACTATCCTCATGACTCTAAACATTACATAGTGACTGTTCAAATTCCACTAATGACACTTGGAATTTCACTTAAAATATATTTAAAATAATACAATTTCAACATATACCCATGTTGGACAAAATAGGCTTGAGTCAACCTTAGAAGACAAACAACATTGCTCAGGGTCATGGGGAAAGACCAACTCGGTAACCTCCTCACAGTGATATTCAGTGACAAACTGATACCAAGATTGGTACTGCGCTATTGTGTCCCCGCACTTTTTGGTGATGTCTTTGTCAAAGAGAACTCTTGCCTCCATGGCTTCTGGGTATATGGTTCTGAAACCTCTATCCATCTCATCCTGAAGCATGAGCAACATTGTCCTGAGTGTGGCTGGACGACCTATGTACTTCGGCATGTTCTCTGCACTGAGCTGCAAGTCATCACTAGTGGCTTCATGCATCAATTGATCTATGTACTTGTCGACATCCACCATGACTTGGTTCTTCCTCATGGCCTAGGTGAGGGTTCCAATGGAAGGTATCTTGTTTGTTCTCACTATGACATTTAGAATCTTGAACAATTGTGCATAGGAAGCCTCAATGCTAGTGATGAGTGGAGAGAAATGCTCATAGTTCTAGATCGACATCATAATTTGTGCTTTGTCTAGTTCAACCTATGGCTTCATCCTCTTTTGCAAGTAAATAGGTGCCCCCTTGTACCTCACTGTCCATTATTTCATGTGCGCAATAGCAGTGTGAATTTCTTTGAGAGTTTGGGTTGTCTATGTGCATTGCTGTTGAAATCCATATAGATGGAAAAACTCTTTGTGCATAGTGAAAAATATACTATACACTATCTGCATGGTGGCCTCCAAAGTTGATATCTCCAGCACTATTTATTTCTTTATGTATATCATGGAGGATCCTTCAAATTGCTCTGTTCTCTACCTGACCACTTGTAAGTCCTTCACCATTCGATCATTCTCTGCTATCAATAACTTGACCTTCAAACTCGTGGCTTTTGCATAGGCCTTTGGAGCCTTGGCCATTGTAATTGGATGTCTTCTAACATCTAGTACAATCACCCTTTCTTCTGTGTGGGTAGGTGACGTGAGATCATCCGAGAGATGCTTTCTTCATGTCAATACAATCCTATGTCGTGACTTGTCAAATGCCAGATTATACACATTCGTCTCTGTATCATCATTAAGGAAAACAACTTCTCCTTGCTCGCTCAGGATTGGTTTTGATTTTGGAGGTGGCAGAGACTATGGTGCGACATCAGATTCCCTCGACATGAGATCGATGTCGTGGTCCTGTAGCTCATGTTCTGTCTCCATGTCTATTGCCTCAACCAACTGCTCAACCTAATGAGCAAGTTCCTGAACCTACACCTGTTCACCCTGTTCATCATCTGTTGGCTTCTCTCCTTCCTCGACCTGTACCTGTGCAATTTTCTCTATCAGTGCACCTTGTCCTTCTTCATGTTCCTGCTTCCGCCTTTCCTCCCTTTCTCTCCTCCTAAGCTCTTGTTCTGCTTTTAGCTTCTTATAGATCTCCTACAATCTCCTCTCTGTATCTTCCAACCTTTTCTTCTCTCTCTTCTTCTGTTCTACTCTCCTTTCATAGAGTTACCTCTTCTCCTCTATCTCCAAAGCTACTTTCTCAACAAGAGTATTTTCTTTGAGCTTGTATCTTTTCTTAGCTTTTACGCTCTCGACAATCTTCCTCTTACCTTTGTCTTGTGTCGGTTTGGTGCTCACTACTGCTATCATTGTTGCTTCCTGTGGTGATGTTGCCTACAATGCTACTTTCCATTCTATGACTATGCTAACCAATTCATTGAGCCTAGAGAAGTTATAGAAATACCTCCAAGGATCTTCCTCTAGCCAATGACATGTCCCGTGGATCCATGGGTGGTACTTTGCACAATGGTTCTTACATATGTAGTGGGGATCATACGGATTGAATCTCTTGGTGTCGAAGCCAAACTTCTTCAATTCTTCGGCCTCGACATCTGCATATTTCAAAGTATGAATCTCATACAACCCAATTTGCAAGGGAAGAGTGGGCCATGGTGCCTTCTTCTTCCTGTGAAGTCCTGTTGATAACCCTATGGATATGTGGTATGAAACCTCTTGCATGACCAATTGTCTGTGGAAAACATCGGTAGCTCATGTGGAGGCTTCTCCATGCCAAACATCCTCATGAAGGTGCCACTGGGTGAGGCATACCAATCTATAATGTGAAGCAATTCCTGTGTCACTTCTTCAGACACGAAAGGTGGATCCTCTTCAAATATCATCCTATACAATGGGGCGATGAAGTGGTCAGACAACCTTGCCATGACTTCTCGGTAACTACACTCAAAGAGAAACTTACAATAAATGTTTACAACATCCTTTGATGGTGTCCATGTCCAACCCATGCGAGGGAACTGCTGTTAGGCATAGATTGCATCAAGCAGGTACACAAACATAAAGAATCTTTCTCATCCATCCTTCGGTGGATTTCGAGTATTAGACACATGCACTTTCAGTTGAAGAGCCAACATGTCCGACCAGTTGAAAGGCCTTCCTTCATTTTCCAATTGATCTAACATAAGAACCTAACTCTGTGGGAAGGTCTCTGTGCTCTCTAGAGCATACAAGCGACACACGAAGATGACAAGGAGTTGGTAAGCCTTCCTAAGTGACTTCTTCTTGTAGACCTGGTTGGGTGTCATCCTAAACTTTGATGGCTATTTTACCCAACGCTTCATGATTTCTCTAGTGTTTACATTACAGTTGGGAGTGAAGTAAAGTGCATCCGTGTAGTTCATCGGCTGTGGAAAGTGATACATATCATGGTAGTTTTCTGACCTGAAGGTGGCAAGCTATATTCCAATGTTATTGCTCAATGTCATCGTCTCGAGATCGGTATGTGAGACAATCTAGTGAATTATGTCTACGCACAGCAATGAGGGGTACCTAAATGCAACCCTGTTCAAGCCCGACTTGTGAATGTTGACATAGACTTGTCGATCTTCTAGATCTCCTTGAAACTAGATACAAATATGTTCTTTACTTCCTGCCATGTGATCTTGATGTCCTTCTCTATGAACAATTGTGTGTCTGCATAGATGGGCAAGTTCATTGGCACCTATTCAACCACGTCTCAATTGCTGCCGTCTACAATGTTCATTGGTCCAACTCTTTTGAAAACCATGATGCATGTACTGTTGAGAGACTGCTCAAAAACTTATGTACCTCGAGATAGAGACAGTCACAGAAATAAAATGTCAGCTTAAAAAAAAAAGCACTTCAAGGATCGATAATGCAACAAATTGGGTCACTGCTCGGAAAGATTATGTAGTAGAAAATCTCATAGGCGAGGGACTGTTAGCTAGAAATACACATTGTGAAATCTTAGCTGCCAGTGAGATGTGCTTCTGATTGGAACTACCCAAAGTGTATTCCAGTGAGACTGGCTCTGGAATGGAACTGTGCAATGCATAGTTTAGTCTAGCTTGATTGCTAGCTAGGACTGTGCATTGTGAAATCCTAGTGGGAAAGACTGGGCACTGTATCCCAGAGCTTTACGGAGCATAGGTGGAGGTGAGTGATAGGAAACATCTGCACAATTCCTGGAGCCAAGGTAGAGCCTTGAGATCCAGGAATGCATAGTGTATGTCGGGAAAAGATAGATCTGAGTGAAGGAAACCTAGATCTACCCAAGGGAAACTTGAAAACGAGTAGATATGAATGCATGAGCGAAGGATGGTGTAGATAGGATTGAATGATCATGCATGCAATCAAAACCAATGCAAGAATGATTCAAATGGACGAAAAATGAAGCTGGTGGGGAGAGTTGTCACAACGGTGAGTGTTAGTGCAAACACAGTGTTATGCATGTGACGATTAAGAAAGACAATGCAAAACTTAAAAAAAAACACTTTTACAAGTTAAAAAAAACAAAAACAACAATTTTCGTTCATTAAAACATGAAAAACAACGCTCACATAAGCCAAGGAAACAAAAGCGACAGAAAAAGCAGCAAAAGACTTGAGAAGAAAAAATTACCCAGAAAAGTTGCACTGAGTGTGCCGAAGGTTCATAGATGCCTCACGAATGCCAGAGCTCCAATATTTAATATGTAGAATGATCTCTTGGGCATCCATTAAATAGATTTGGTAGATTCAAGGTTTATGACGTGCATGCCAAAAATCTAGAAAAAAGAGACAAGTGGTGGGAATTTTCTAAAAATGACTTGAGTGTAACTCCCAGTGCTAAAAGTAGATCCTTATTTTTTAGGGATCCTTTTTCCTTTTTTTTTTTTTTTTGGGAAAGGCCGCCATGCATGCATGGATAAATTGTACAAATCTAGAGGGAACCGGGCAACTTGCTGACACATGCATCAGACAGTGGCTGAAGGAATGCTTCTGTGCAATTCTTGGGCTGAGTGGCTCTAGCGGCCTCTAATGCTCTGTACAATTTCCCAGCTGAAGACAAGCTGTCAGTTGGGTTTGTGAAGTTTCTAAGATGAAGCTCATTGTTGAGATGCTCTGCGCAATTCTGGAGAGCAAGGCTAACTGCCGAGTTGCTTTGTGTAAATCTTGAGAGCAAGGGAAGCTACCCTCTAGGACTGCATAGTTTGTCAAGACAACGTAAGAACCAAATGAAAACCGAGTCATAGGTTTAGCTTGTGGTTATTCAACAGAGCAAGTAAGAAAACACAAGCTGTAAAGGGAAATATAAACTTGAATGAAACACAGGTACCTAAGCAATGTAAGACAAGCTGCTAAGGTTTTGAAGAGGGAGGCTCCAAAACAAAGCGAAGGGAAAATTTTCGAGGGTGGTTGTAGCTGCTACAGCATTGGCGACACACTAGTAGAACTCCAATTCTCTGTATGCACCTTGTTTCGTGTAAAGCGAGTCTAACTCCTCCGGAAGTATTGTTCGATTCTTTGATCGTCATGGCTTCCTCACTAGCTTGACTTAAAGATATAGTCCCTGTCATTCTCTTGATTGGTTAGCACACATACCAAGCCAGGTTAACTAAGTTGTTTCAATTGCGGAAGAGGGGTATATTGATGCACAAGTAATATGAATGTCAATGTTTTAGCTTTATCTCTAGTGTTGCTCCACTGCCAACATGCCTGGAAAGTACCCCGGCAGAGTCACGCAGGAACACAAGCATCACTACGCTACCAGCAAGCTTGGTCAGTACTCCAACAGAGTTACTTGCATCACCTCTCTGTGTAGGAAGCATTTCCCTTCTTTCTCCTTTATTTTATTTTTTCATTCTTCAAAGAACTGTGCATATGCACTTATTTATTTCATTGGGCAGAAGAGGGATCTAGACTTATTGAGAGCATAAGAGGTTGTCCCTTCAGAGAAGTATGTTATATATACCTATGACATACTTGTTAAGTTCCCCCCCTCATCTTACTCTACTTGACTGAGTTGACAAGGGTTAACCGATTATAGAAAAACTGATTAGAGTAGGCGGTACTAGATAAAAGTGAAAGCGTTGTGTTTTCACCAAGACTCGTTCTGAATAAAACATATTTTCCATAATGGTATCATCGACTGAACACAACAAGCTCTTCTTAAAGAGAGATGACAACGGATAACTAATTGTTGATGGATGTACAAGTCCTCTTGTACTTCACCCTACTTGTCTCAAGAGCCAAACACGATTTCATGTGAAGCTAATCCTACAGGTGCATAACAAGCAAGGAAAGAAACAAGCAAAGAATAGAGGTAAATGAAAGAAAACCAACTAAGAAAAGAAAAACATGCAAGCAAAGCAAAGTATGCAAGGAAAGAAAACACTACTCCTACTCGTAAACTAAACAGTGCATGGGCCTACTCATGTGAATTGATATCTCCAATGCAGCCATCGGCGCATTGGTTGACCCATGTTGGTGAAGGCATGGTTGAAAATCAATATATACAAGTAAACCAACACACAATAATGATAAGACAATGAATACCAACACACTCGAATTTTGAATGCATCCATAGAAAAGAAAAAAGTAAAAGTGTAAGACAAACACTCTGCAGATGTACTATGCTGTTGCAACACACTATGTGCATACCATGAGCACATACACTCTTTTGACAATGACAAATGAGAAAACATGAAAAAGGAATACAAATTTTGCTTAATAAGAGTGCTCGTTGTGTATGATTCCTACAATGCATGAGCGATGGGATCATGTGATTTTGGTGTAGGATGTAAAATCTGTAGACCAAACTGATCTTCAATGCAAAGAGGAGAGTGATGAGGAGCCTGGGTATTTCAATAGATTTCTGATCAGGAGTGGAACTGACCTCAAGACGACGAGGACCTGGCATAACCATCATCTCGGGCTGAAGTACCTTGACATCTTGAGGGGTTTCCACTTCATCATCAGGTAGATCGTCAAATACTGGTAGATTATAAATATCAACAACAAATGAATCAACATCATGATTGAATGGAGTAAAGAGGTCACAACCATGATCATAAAATTTGAGATGTTCATTGGCATCCTCATGATCTGACGAATCATATAGAGGGGTTGATGAGAAACAAGAAGGTTCACCCTATGAGTTTTCATAAAGAAAATATGATTGATAGGGTAGATTCAGAGAGAAATATGTGTCCTCTCCATAATCTAATGACGAGTTGACATCCGGTGCTTTCTGTGAATGATCGGAAGTAAAAACATCCAGGGATGAATTTTGACAAGACAAATTAGAAATGGCAGAATCACAAAAGATGTCAAGAAACAATAGATGAGGTGTGGACGGAAGGAGGTCATCCTTCACCGTAGGTTCTTCTTTAGATTCCCACACATGCTCATCATAAATGACAGCGCAGATTAGTTGCTCAAAACCAACTCTGGTGACAACTTGATCCTCATGAACAACGAATGTGGAGTTTGGAACGGAAGAACACAACATAATACAATCCACAAGATAAATAAAATGAGAGGATAGAGGTTGAGAGAACAAGTTCACGTGACAACCAATAGGCTTGCAATCCAAATCTACACAGATATCCATAGCAGGTGGGGTGGGAGGATGTGACAGTTCATCGAATGGGTTCACAGCTTATGTCACCTTGCACGATAGAGCTAGAGTTGTTTGATGAGAAGCGGACGGAGGGTCACTTGTGACAACAACCTTGTCTATCTCAAGTTTGGAAGCTCTAACACTGAGGTAAGCTAGGATGGGTTCGAATGATTATAACACATGCATATTTTCAGATATGTGAGGAAGATATTGAAATATTTCATTGAGAAATTTCCAATCAATTTCATCTTATGGGAATTGAAAAGAGAGGTTACAGAAGAAATCCCAAAATTTCAAAAGGGTTTCATCAAGTGCTTTCCATAATTCCATAATTTTTTTATTAAGTGTTTTGTGATCATAGCAATAGAAAGCACGAGCCAACTCCCCGATCATTTGTTCATAAGAGTGAACAGAGGTTGCAGGCAATGTGACACACCATTTCAATGCATGCCCTCTGAGCGTGTAAGCGAACAACGAGAAGGCAATGTCGTCCGAGAGGATTTCATTCCTTTCACGGAAACCCATGAAGGAAACTCAGTGAATAAGCAAAGTTGCTCCACCTTCACCATTATATGTGTTACATGAAAAGTCATTAAATAGATCTTATGACACTTCAAAAACACGTCCATGAGACAAGCATGTCGAAGGATTAACTATAATGTAAGTCATGAAAGATGTGTAGAGATTCATTATAGACTTTGAGGACTCAACTTTTCATCTAGCCCTCCTTCTAGCACCAAAAAATGTTGGCGGTGCTGGACACACCAACATGTCAGGGGATCTCTCCAGTAAGAAGTCCCAACTAGACCTCATACCAATTGGAGTAGTAGTCCGAGCAGTGGGTAGTAAAGAAATGCCTTGACTGCAATAGCGCATAGAGGTAAGTGTGATATCTTTGTTAGAAGCAAGTGTGTGACATTTCAGCGAGCCAAGAAAGATGCATGGGGTTTCTAACACACAAAGGGGAAAATGAATACATGAGAAAAATGACATCAAAATATGGAAAAAATAACAATCCACAATCCAAAGTGACGGGCTAAACCAACAACACGTTTGTAACAAGATCCATACAATTGCATACAAAATAGTTCATACACAAATGCATAAGTTAAATAACATACATTGGTAAAACAACTAGAGTAATCCAACTACAATAACAAAATATGCATGAAAGCATGCTAGCTCTATTACATATTATTAAGTGAAAGTTCCATCTATACATACACCATTGACAGCCAGTAGCCCTAATAGTGGAACTTTACAATAAACACCGCCTACTCCTCCAAAGAGAGGTACTCACTCTAAGTTGTGGTGAAGCTAAGGCTTTTCACAATACTCTCCAAGCCTTCTCTAAGAAATGCCTAGCCAAACTCTTGGCTCCCAAAAGCCTATACTATGAGTTATGAGCCTATATATATAACAAAGGGTGGGGTGACCCTTGACATTCCCCTTTGACTTGTAGACTATCCTCCTAACTCTTCACATTACACAGTGACTATTCACATTCCACTAATGACACTTGGAAATTCACTTGAAATATATTTACAATAATATAATTTTCACATATACCCATGTGGGACAAAAGTAGCCTTGAGTCAGTCTGAAAAGACAAACAACATCACTCAGGGTCTTGGGGAAAGAAAAACTCAGTAACCTCCTCGCGGGGATCTTCGGTGAAGAACTAATACCAAGCTTGATACTGTGCTATTGTGTCCTCGTATTGTTTGGTGATAACTTTTTGAAATCAAATTCTCACCTCCTTGGCTTCTGGGTATATGGTGCGGAAACATCTCTCTAGCTCATCCTAAATCATGCACAACATTGTCTTGAGTGTGGCTGGACCACCAATACTTCTGCCTATTCTCTTCACTGAGTTGCAAGTCATCACTGGTGACTTCACACATCAACTTCTCTATGTACTTGTCGACATCCAACATGACTTGGTTCTTCCTCATGGCTTGGGTAAGGGTTCTGATGGAAGGGATCTTTTGCATTCACACTATGAAATCCAGACTCTTGAACAACCATCCATAGGAAGTGTAAATGCTAGTGATGAGTGGTGGGAGTTGCTCAGAGTTCCAGATCGACATCTGAATCCATGCTTTATCTAGCTCAGCCTATGGTTTCATCCTCTTATGTAAGTAAACCAAGGCCCTCTTATACCTCATTGTTGATTATTACATGTGTGCAATAGTAGTGTGAATGTCTTTGAGATTTTGGTTTTTCTGCGCGCACTGCTGCTTAAGTGGTATAGGTGGACAACTGCTTTATGCATGGTGACAAATTTGCTATACACTATCTGTGTGGTGGCCTCTAAAGTTGATATCTCCATACTATATCTTTCTTCATGTCTGTAATAGTTGATCCTACGGACTACTCTGTTCTCTGCCTGACCTCTTGCAAGTCCTTCACCATTTGATCATTCTCTGCTATCAAGAACTTCACCATCGAACTCATGGCTTCTGCATAGGCATTAGAAGCCTCAGACATGGAAACTGAATGTCTTCTAACATCTGGTACAATCACCCTTTCTTATGTGTGGGAAAGTGATGTGTGATCATCCAGGAGATGATTTCTTTGTGCCTATACAATCCTCTATTGTGACTCATGAAATGCCAGATTGTGCACATCCGTCTCTAGATCATCATCAAGGAGAACAAATTCTCCTTTCTCACTCGAGACTAGTTGTTATTCTTAGGTGGCAAAGACTATGGTGTGACCTTGTATTCCCTCGAAATGAGATCGATGTCTTGCTCCTGTAGCTCTTGTTCCAACTCCATGTCTATTGCCTCAACCAACTTCTCAACTTGCTGAGTAAGTTCCTGAACCTGCACCTGCTCACCTTGTTCATCATATGCTAGCTTCTCTTCTTCTTTACCCTATATCTACACAACTTTCTCATTCAATGCGCATTTTCCTTCTTCCTATTCCTGTTTATGCCTTTCCTCCCTTTCTCTCCTCCTGAGCTCACGGTTTTGCTTTCAACTTCTTCACCATCTCCCACAATCTCCTCTCTGTACCTTTCAACCTTTGCTTATCTCTCTCCTTCCACTCTACTCACCTTTCGTGCTCTCTCCTCTTCACCTCTATCTCTAAATCTACTTTATCAACAAAAGTATCTTCTTTTAACTTCTAGCCTTGCTTGACCTCTGCGTTCTCGACAATCTTTCTCTTACCTTTATCTTCTATTGGTTTTTTGGTAACTACTGCTGTTGTTTTTGCTTCCTATAGTGGTGCTGTCTGCAGTCCCATTTTCCATTTTACAACTATGTTGACCGGTTCATTGAGCCTAGATAAGTTATAGCAATACCTCAAAGGATCTTCCTCTGGCCAATGACATGCCCTGTGGATCCATGGGTAGTACACCTTTGTACAATGGTTCTGGCATATGTAGTGGGGATCATATGAATTGATTCTCTTGGTACTGAACCCAAACTTCTTCAAGTCCTCATCCTTAGAATCCACATATTTCAAGGTACAAATATCATACAACCCAATCCTCAAAAGAATAGTGGGCCATTGTTCCTTCTTCCTCCTATGATGTCTTACAAATAACCCTGTGGAGGTGTGGTATGCAACCTCTTGCATGACCAACTTGTCTACGGTAAACCATGGTAGCTCATGCGGAGGATTATCCGTGCCAAACGTCCTGATGAAGGTGCCACCGGGTGAGGCATACCAATATGAAATGTTAAGAAATGCATGCATCGCTTCTTGGGACATGAAAGGTGGATCATGTTCAAATATCATCTTGTATAGCGAGGCAATGAAGTGGTTAGGTAGCTTGGCCATGACTCTTTGGTATTTGCACTTAGAAAGAAACTTGAAATAAACATTCACAACATCCTCTGATGGTTTCCATGTTCATCCCATGCCATGGAACTACTGGTGGACATAACTTGCATCAAGATGGTACACTGACATAAAGAATCTTGCTTGTCCATCCTTAGGCAGATTCCAAGCATTAGAAACATGTGGTTTTAGTTGAGGAGCCAACATGTCTGACCTGTTGGAAGGCCTTCATTTTCCAACTGATCTAACATAACAACCTAACTCTGTAGGATGGTCTTCGTGCTCTTTTGACTGTACAAGTGACATGCGAAGATGATTATGAGTTGGTAAGCCTTCCTGAGTGACTTCGGCTTGTAGACCTGGTTGGGTGTTGTCCTGAACTTTGATAGGTATTTTACCCAATGCTTCATGATGTCTCTAGTGTTTATATTGTTCTTGGGAGTGAATAACAATGCATCCATGTAGTTCAATAGCTGTGGCAGGTGGTACATTTGATGGTAGTTTTCTCACCTAAAGGTGGCAAGCTGTGTTCCAATGGTATTGCTCAATGTCATTGTCTCGGGATGGGTATGTGAGACAATCAAGTGAATTCTATCTGTGCATGGGAAGGCAATGTACCTACATGAAACCCTGTACAAGCCTAATTTTTGAATGTTTACGTAGACTTGTCAGTCTTCCAAATCTTCCTTGAAACTACTTGCAAATATGTTGTTTATTTCTTGCCATGTGATCTTCATGTCCTTCTCTATGAACAACTGCATGTCTGCATAGAAGGGCAAGTTCATTAAGACCTGTTCAACCATGTATCCAATGTTTCTCTCTACAGTGTCCTTTGATCCATCTCTCTTGGAAACCATGATTCCTGTACTGCTGAGAGACTGCTCAACAACTGATGTACTTGGAGACATAGCGGACACTCACGACAAGAAAATGTCATCTTAAAAAACACAACGCACTTTAAGCATCGATCATGTAACAAACTGGGTGATTGCAGGGCTAGATTACACAGTAGTAACTCTCAAAGGTGGGGGAATCACTAGTACAAAATGATTAATTAGTTACTAAAAAAACAACTAAAATTTACATATAAATGACCACTTTTCAGTCGGTGACCAATAGTAGCTAATTTACAGTATCTTATAACGCACCCAAATTTTAGTCATTTTTAGCTTAGTCATTAACTTGTTTCCTCAATTTTACCATCTAGTAGTATATTTAGTCCTAAGTTTGGTCATTAATTTTTCATTGGTTTAGTCATTAATTGTCATAATTAATGGCCAAATATACAAAAAAATATATTACTATATGAATCCTCGAGAAAATCAATTAACGACCGAAGAAATATGACCAAAATGTTGGTTGTGTTATAAGATAATGTAAATTAGCTACTAATAGTCATATATATAGGCAAATTTTAGTCATCATTTGGAACCAGTTAATAACCAAAGAAATATGACTAAATTTTAGTCATATTATAAGATATTGTAAATTAGCTACTAATAGTCGTATATATGCAAAATTTAAACATCATTTTAATCGAAAATTTATCATTTGCAGTAGTCATTTATCGTTTTTTGGTATTTTCATATTCATTATATAAATGACTGATTTAGTAGTTTCTATTCATTTCATTTAATTTCATTCATAATCATTATAAACGACTAATTTAGTCATATATTCATTTTATTCATGTTCATCATTAATTAATATAAACTACTAATTTAGTAGTTTTAGATTGATTTTATGTGTTTATTATTAATCACCATAAATTAATTAGTATGATTTTGCGACTAAATTTTAAAAAAATGTCATACAATGTGCATGTTTATCTAATATGATATCAGAAAGTTACATATGTTAATTAAAAGACGAAATAATATCAAGTGAAAATATAAATAATTTCAACCATATAAATTTTATTATATAAAATAAGTATTACAATATGAGTTTCCAACATAATATCAGTTGGACTACAATTTACACATGAAATATTGTTTCATCATTTCAAAACATTGTCACTGTGTTGCCAAAGAATTGCAAGTGAATTCACCAACTTCGAAGGCTTAACCATCAGTCTCTATGAGTGTGTCTTATGCAAGATATTGGCTCTAATTGTATCATTGGACATATTCTCTTATCTCTGTCATTTTGCATTTGTCTCTCCAATGATATTGTTCTCCTCTTTCTTCAATTATTTCTTCTTACCATCAATATTTAATTCCTCCTTGAAAATGAAAGAAGATACAATGCAGAGTATAAGACATGAAAGATGATGAATACTTAAATATAAAATAGAGTAGACTATAAAATATTTATACGACATATACCTCAATATTCGATAGTGGCCACTATGCGGCTAGATGACTTGTATAATCAAAGAAAATAAAACATCACCATAGAAAACAACACCTTAGGAACTTCATATTCAACCTTCAACAAAACCTTAGGTACAATCATACCAACTAAGTTACATGTTTAAAATATCAGGTAATAGATAACTTGTGGAAACAAATGGAAAAACAAAATATCAGTGTAAAAAATATCCTTATTGCTTGTTCTAAAAGAGTCATGTTCCTTGAATCTGGATATTCTTTTACACACAATAAAAGTTCCTCGATATTATGACCTATGTTTTTAGGATCATGAGATTGATCCAACATCATATTGGATTATGGAGACAACATGATTCGACTTTCCAAGATGAGTACCTCACTTGGTTGAATGAAGGTGCTAGCTTTGAGTAGTGTAAAAACCTTAGGGAAGAAAAACACTAAGGCCTAAGAAAATATATCACCACTTGTCCACTGAAAGAAAAAAAATTCAACCCCATAATGGCTTCTGGGAGTACATTCTTTTGGATGGATATCACACTCTGAGAGATGATTGTCTAATACAATGAGAAGTGTACATATATTGTCACAATGCCCCTCACAGTCAGACCCTATAGTTGTGTCCTATAACATTAATCATATTATGCTATTTAATTATAAATTATGACTATCAGATAATTATTAGTTAGAATAACCAGTCTGAAATTGCATTTTTAGTATTTATGCATACATGAAAATATTCGGGAAAAAAGGTACTTTTGTGACTAGTTAATTTTGAGTGAATCTAAATACAGAAGAAATTATGGTGCCTTGGTGTTTCTCTAGTGGTTATCCGCTCATTATACCAATTTCTCCCATGTCCTCTATTTATTTTGGTGAATTCTTCTTTGATGATGTCCAATGCCAATGCGGTGGACATTTATCCTTGATGTTTTTATGAGCCAAAGGGAATCTCCACAAGTAACAACGAAAAATTAGGCTCAAATATATTATTGGGGTCCAAAATGCAGTAATTATATGGAAAGCAAAGAAACACTGCACGTTAATCATCTTCCGTTTAATATGGATTAATAATTTCTTTGCATGATCATGTAATACTAAAGTGTCAAGTAGGGACATTTAAAGTGAGTCATCCATCAATATCACCTTTGAGAGTGCTTAGCAGTTAATACTTCCTATTACGCACACAGTAGATCACCAACTTCAAGGATAGCAATATAAACACAACAAAAATGAAATTAAAAGAAATGCTAGCAAGTCAAATGCGACTAATCATGAGTCAAGAAAATACCTAGCTCTTCACATTAGCAAGGCATTCTTAGGCACTAAAACAGGAAAATCCTTCCATTGCATCATTTTCACCTTTTCTTTAATTTCTTTAATTGATAACATAACTTTATGAAAAAAAGCAATTGAAAAGGGTCTCAAAATCCTACAAATGCTCGAGTGATTGTCGTATCAATTAAACAGAAAGGAAATCATTTGATATGCCTTTAGCTTGAGGAATATATTGAAGAATATGAATATTTATCATCCCTTGCTCCTAATCAATTTGTAATCCATGGGTTCCAATCAAGTAATCAATTTCCCTCCAAGATACTTAAGAGATCACTTTGGAGGAGTTCTAGAAGCATTGGGATAATATAAATGGAATTAACTAGGAGGAAAATGAATCACTTTAGTGGGTGCTCCAAAATATTTGAATGCAGTTGAAAATGATTTTATACTCCCTCTACACATTTTAAAACAAAAACCATTTAGTTGCATCTCATTTATTTTGCACCTTTCTATGATATGTAGTTCTTTGAGCAAGAATAGAGCATTCATAAAAATTGTCATGAAAGAGGACTCTTCATAATCGTAATAATTTGGGCTCTAAAAAATAAAGAATTTCATGTAGTGAATAAATCTTACATGGTAGATTTTAGTGATTAAAATGACAAATTTATTCTTAATCTCATTACAACCAAAAAAAAAATCAACTCTAACTAGTTTGGATCTAAAAATCAAGAATTCCATGTAGTAATGTAAACTTACATGGTAGATCCCAATTATTTGCAATGACAACTTTATTCTTGATCTTATTACAACATAGATAAATTCAAGAGTACATACATATTTCCTTATTTGAGACAAACTTTGAACACATTCCAAGATTTCATAGAAATATAATTATATGATTTACCTATAGGACATGAGAAAGCTATCTACATCTAGCACCCGTCACTGGCCAATAGTGCTATTGAGACACCATCTCATGGCATTAGAATCATATAGATAGATAGTGTTATAGAGATACCTTACAACACCTATTCAACACTACCTTCAAGCTTCAAATTCATCCATTGATTTACTTTAGTAGCAAATTCTAGTGGGATTCCATTAAATACAACTCGACAAAAGCCATTTATGATAGATGTTGTTGCCTTCTTTGGATCTATCCCCCTCTGGAAATAGAGTAACTGATATTCCCTAATTTTTGAGGTACTTGCTTCATGTTCAACATGGGATATTGAGTTCTTCATGTGGAAAAGGTTACAAATATTAGATGTATAATGGAAACAAGCATGCAATTCATGCTTGCTCCTAAAGTCTCTTGGGTGAATTATAAAACACCAACTACTTAAAACATGATATATGTTAGTAATAAAAACCTACCCAAGGCCCCACTTAAGAATTCAAAATGTTGGAAATAGGAGATGTCTTAAACAATATAAACTATTTAATTTCATTATCACACTAAAATAGACAAATCTTTAAAATGTTGAAAAGTGTGAAAAAATGGAGTTGGAATATTATAATTGTCACGGTAGATATAGATATGTAAAATATAACTTCTATCTAAAACACGTAAATGTAACTTCTATAGCTACATGAAATGTAACTTTTATATATATATATATATATAATGGAGTTGTATGTTGAAATGTAACTTCTATGTCATGGTAAATATAGCTACGTGAAATGTAACTTCTATATAACATTTTAAATATCCTTTTTTCAATCATTTAAGAGACTATTTTTTTTCTTCGGTTAATAACTTAATACTCCACCAAAAATAACATTGAATCGGTTCTTCAACAACTAAGGGAAAATTTTAAAATAGTGTGAAAATGCTTACTCATTCCCATACCATATTTCTGATATTTTATTTGTGTGCGGATTTAAGCTAGTGTAATGTAACTTCTACATATTTGACAATTTAAATGTAAAAAATTACCCAGATTGAAGTTATACAATTAACATGTGCATAATGAGATATAATATGCATGAGTTATAAGTAATATGATGTTTACATGTTATATTAAGACAAAGGTTTTCTCATCTCATTAACTCTTATCTTATAGTTGGTGATGCATATAGCCTTTCAAATTATGAGACATCCTTGTCATATCTTATATTTAATGATGGATATAGATTTTAAAAGAATAAAGCTTGTTTGTTATTTTATGTACGACCGATTTAAATGGAATTGTTCATAATTTTATTCAATATTACCTTGTACAACTGAAAATAAAATGATGTGGGGGTGGTGTTTCTAGTGATTTTCAAAACTGTTTTAATTACCTAAATTTAGCCTATTTAAAGTAAATTGTTGCACTCGCCATGTTATCTTCAAGTCAGTAACTTTGTTTGAGGGCATCTTCATGACATCCACCATCTCTGAAAATCATGAAATATTAGTAGTATCTTGCACTAAATAGACAACATTGGCATATAATATTTTTATTATGTTTTTTACTCTGTGTCACAAATGTATTGATATATTATGATTCTTTGTTTCAATTTCCATGCTAAGACTGGATTGATCATGCTTGCTATGACTTTTAGTTGTGCACACATCATATTGCTCACTTCTAATTGTATCAAAAACAAAGAATATGCACAATGACATGTAGTGACACGTGGGTGTCTATTTTACTCAATGATATCCTTGATTTTTTAAACCATTCCGATCCTATCACAATGAAATTAAGAGAGACAAGGACACAAGAAGGACAATAAATAAATGAAACTAGAAACTTTAGAATGCAACTAAATTGTACCTGAATGTAATGATAAGTATTTGCAGCTGCATGGTCACTGATGATCATCGAATCACACTGTGAAAAAACCCTTTCATACCAAGAATTTGGTTGCACCTGCACTAATCCTCTGTAGTAGTTCCTTGACTTGCCTATAGATATACTTTTAGAAACAATCCTACTCCTGCAATTCTTCCCTATATGGATCATCTTTGTCCCCCCTATTGATAGTTATTTTTCAAGGCAATAGAATAGAACTCTCCAATTGCATCATCGTTTCTAGGTGATTGTCGAACCACTCTCTACTCAGGTCCACTAAATCCTTGATTTGTCTCCATCGTACAAACCTTTTTTCATAATAAAATTATAGATCCCATGTTTGCATTCCTTGTCCCCGACATACGAATTCTTTACAATGAAATACTTTATCAATGTTCCCTCGCTGCAATAGAGATCCACTACTATGGCATGGAGATGATTGGTGTCATAAAATGGTGCAGTGAATCCTTCAATATATGTCAGAAAACTCCTCTCACCTCATAGAAATCCTCTCATCGACAACAATAAGAGTCCTCTCAAACTGCCTAGTATTCATCTCATTGATCCTGAAATAAGTGGATATTTCCATGGGTGACAAAGTGTGCTTGGGGATTTAATAGAAGGAGCTATCACTAAAAAAAAATACGATGCGGTATAATAGTTATCAGTAGATGGAACAACCCTACTAAGATACTTCCTAACTAGATAAAGATACTCCTGAATTATCTCTTATAACGAACAAAAAATAACTTCAACTGCCTATACAGTCTACCTATGCATAGCAGCAATGAAAACATTGTCAAAAACAACATCTACAACAATATTGGTCAATCTCTTCTTCTAGTCAAGGGCATGACCATCTTTTGAAAAGTATCAAGTAGGTCAAGGTCCACCTCATCCAGGCTCTTCTTCTTCTTCTACTCTCTCTGTTTAGGTTCAGAATAATAGAAAAGGTCCTTGAAATTGATGGGTGGGTAAAAGTTATCATATCATTTGGGTTATTCCATTTTTAATCATTGTCTGTAAGAATTGAATCTAAATTGCAAAATCCATTCAGGTTCCTTCTTTCTAGCTAAAATTAACCTAAGATTCAGAGAGTTTGAAGGTTTAATAGATCTAAGTATATTCTACTTAAAATATAGTAACATGGTTTAAAACTGTAGGCATTGAGATCAAAATATAAAGATGAAACAAAAAAGATTTTATGTTCATGATTACAAGAAATTTTAATTTCCTGTAACAAAGTGTGAGGAAGGTCTAGAATGTGTCCTTCCAGAAAATTTGTTTCCATCACTCGAGCCCTTTGAATTTGGGCATGTTAGAGCCCATTACACAAACAATCAACCACTAAAAAAAGGTGAAAAGAAAAAATAAAATTTCATGCATTCTGACCCTAGCGAAATGATTTGTACAGTGAGGACATGAAAAATTATTGCATTCCATTGTCTTTTGATGAATTGTTGGCCACAATCAAGAGCCTCATTATCATAATCATTAAACCCATTGTACAATAAGTACATGCAAAATCCTTACTTGTGCATTGTATTTTGATGAATTGTTGGCCACAATCAAGATCTTCATTATCATAATCATCAAACCCTTTCTACAATAAGGACATGCAAAATCCTTACTTGTGCATTGTGTTTTGATGAATTGCTGGTTGCAATCAAAATGCATTATCATAATCATTAAACCATCAACCCTACATAAAATTTATGCGTTGATCATATAAACCCTCACCCATAAGAACAAAAATCATCTTTAGTAAAAAGGAAGAACTTTCCAAAGTCCAAATTCATACCCATATACAAATTACCAAAATCTCCACACCCAATGACCTTGCCCTTCCTCCATCTAATCGTTGATGCTCTCCTAAGGTGTTTCCCATGCAAACTCCATCTGGGGTTCGAATCCCATGAAATCCATAGATCACGTTGATGGTCTTCCTTCTTCACCTTGCCCTTCCTCCATCTAATAGTTATTCTCTCCTAACGTGTTTCCCATGCAAACTCCATCTGCGGTTCAGGAAAAGGAATATTTATATTGGAAAAAATAAAAGAAATATTTATAATATAAAATAAAATATATAAATTGGAATTGGGTTAAATGATTTATTTTAAATAAGAATTTGTTATTTTTGTGTAAGAGGTTAAACTAAAAAGAAGAAGTTAAAAATGACATTGGGATGAGTGTAAACATTTAAATATGACCTCAATTAATAATAAAATGTTAAATTAATAAAAATAATAAAATTCAAATTTTTATATTTTGATTTTTTTATTAACTTGTGAATATGCTTTGTTACAATACCATGGGCCAATACCATGGATTATCAATACTAACAGTGTAAAAACCATAACCTATTTCACAACCAAAATATTTTATAACAATATGACAAGATTATTAACCGTGGATATTCACCCCCACTAACCTATTTCACAACCAAAATATTTTATAACAATATGACAAGATTCTTAACTATGGATATTCACCCCCACACTACTGTAGATATTATTAACTTGTAAAAAATAGTCTTTGTTACAATACCATGGGGCAATACCATGGATTATCAATACCACATGCCAAAAAAACATAAATTATTTCACAATCAAAATATTTTATAACAATATGACAAGATTGCTAACCATGGATATTCACCCTCACTTTACCATGGATATTAACTTGTAAATAGGATTTGTTACAATACCATGGGCCAATACCATGGCTTATCAATACCACATGTCAAAAAACCATAACTTATTTCATACTAAAAATATTTTATTTTAATTTAATTTTTTTTCTTTTAATTGAATCTAAAAAGGAAAATAATGTTACAATTTGAGATATATGTCAACCATCTATCCTCACAACTACTAAAAATATTCCCATAGAAATTCAATTAAGGTTTTAATAAAACTATGTTAAGATGGATCTATGTTGGATATATATATATATATATATATATATTCCAAGATCCTTAACCATGGATATTCACCCCCACATTAGGGTAGATATTGTTAACTTGTAAAAAATAGTTTTTGTTACAATACCATGGGTCAATACCATGGATTATCAATACCACATGCCCAAAAAACATAAACACATTACAATAGATATTATTAACTTGTAAAAAATAGCCTTTGTTACAATATCATGGGTCAATACCACATGCCCAAAAAACATAAATTATTTCACAATCAAAATATTTTATAACAATATGACAAGATTGTTAACCATGGATATCCACCCTCAATTTACCATGGATGTTAACTTGTAAATCGGATTTATTACGATACCATGGCTTATCAATCCCACATGCCAAAAAATTATAATTTATTTCATAGTAAAAATATTTTATTTTAATTTAATTTTACAACATTTTTTTAAGTGAATCTAAAAGGGAAAATGTTACAATTTGAGATATATCTAAACCCTTTATCCTTAGGACTACTAAAAATATTTCCATAGAAATTGAATTAAGGTTTTAATAAAATTAAGCTAAGATGGATCTATGTCGGTTCTTTATATATATATATATATATATATCTATAGAAATTAAATTAAGGTTTGATTCAATTTGAGATATATCTAAACCCTTTATCCTTAGGACTACTAAAAATATTTCCATAGAAATTGAATTAAGGTTTTAATAAAATTAAGCTAAGATGGATCTATGTCGGTTCTTTATATATATATATATCTATATATATATATATATATATATATATATATAGAAATTAAATTAAGGTTTTAATAGAATCAAGATAAGATGGATCTATTTCAAGGTTTTAATAGAATCAAGATAAGATGGATGTATGTCAATTCTTTATATATATATAAAGAACAGCCATAGATCCATCTTAGCTAAGGATCCAAAGGATGAGAGAAAACTAATTGACTAATTATAATAGATTAAATATAGTGCGTGATTTTTTAAAGTTTTTCATTATTTTATTTGCTTTGACATGAATGATCCAAAATATAGGTTTAATATTTTACAACCAATTAAGTTTTTTTTATTTAGATAATTTCTTAAACATAATACAATGTGATCAAATTTAAGAGAGAGTTGGGGAGAGGGCAGAGAGAGGAAGGGAGATAGTGAAAAATTTGGAGGACAGAGAGAGAGAGAAAGAGAGAGAGAGAGGTGGCAGTGATCCAGGTGGCTCTAGAGACACACACAGGACAAAAAGGGTTTATGGAAGCTCAAAAATCAAAGTGATTAGAATGCTTTCGAAACAAGACCAGAGCGTAGATCTCGTTGTTCGAATTGCAGCAGTGTGAACGGTTCGTCAATTCGAGCTCATATGAGGGAGAACGAGCCAGTAAAATTTTTGGTTGACTTTTGCTGACTGGGCAGGCTTAATGGAGACACAATTTGGAAGTTTTCCAACATAGAAATCTAGCCAACTCCAACGAGATTCCAGGAAAATTTGTGGCCTGTTTAATTTCACTCCTTCGATCAAATTTAGGATTTTTTAAAATGGACTTATTATTATTAAAAATTAAAAAAATATATAAATGAGGTGGCAGGACGCCACCCCCACCACCCCCAACTATATTAACAAAAATATTTTATTAAAGGGCTGATGGGCCATGAACCCTGTCGGCCCAACTGCACCAAACACCATTTAAATGTTGGGTTGGTGGCCATGACCCCGCAAACCCTCCTCCCACTATCCCATAACATATTACAACTTAATATGGTGCCACCTCCAGTGGACCCGGCCTACACCCAACCACATTACATAAATGTCACGCCATATTAAATGGGGCCGATGGGAGTTGAACCCACGACCGATGGGAGGGCCAGCCCCGCCCACACAGCGGCTCCACGTTAAACCCATAACCCATGTCACGGCCCAACAAACGTTAATACGCCCCATGTCATGTCACATGAACCATCGTACCATGTAACCAACGCACCCTCCCATTTAATGTTCAACACCACGCGCCTTTTCAAGGAGTTACGAAGGTTATGGGGCAGGTCGCCCAATGTGGACCCGACCCCCAAAACGAACATGTTTAATATTACCATTACACCAAAAAAATTTCTTGTTTAATTTGCCACAAAAATTTATATTAACCTTCATTTCATCAGTTCGCCCAAGCATGGAGGAGTAGGAGTGTGCACAGAAATCGAGGAGATAATTTTTTTAATTAATTTATTGTAGGTGGAATCATGAGTGAGTGAAATTCTCAGGAGGGTGAAATTTTCGCAGTGTCCAAATTGGACAAATTTTATTTCAATCTTACACCTCTTAGCAACATGAACCCGATGGCGCAGTTCATTTCTTGATCTGAGCAGCAGATTTGTAGAGGACCCAGAGGAGGGAATATTTGAGGAATCTAAAAGATTGCCTAAGCCCCATATTTCCACTTTCTCAGAATTTAGATATTTGATAGTCGATTTTGCACTATTCCATGCCACAAATCTGACGGTGTGTCCAGATTTTCCATTTGCTCATTTAATTTTTCGGCCACTTTGCAAAGTGGAGTGCAAGTGTTAGCATTCATGTGCGAGCAGTCATTCCATGAGATTCAATGCCGCGAGATTGAAGGTACGGCCAACTTCAGCAGTTTGACATCCTTTTCTTCAGATTGCCTCAGGATGTGAGGTATATGCAGTGTGTTCATGTACTTTTTTTTCTATGCATTGCGCTGCACAGATCCTTGTTTGATGTTTGATGTGGGATCTTGTTTCTTACTTTTTTTCATGATTCCTACTTGATGTGATGCAGAATCATTTGTCAAATGTACTTGTCGTCATGATTCTTCATGCTATTTGGGATCCCTTTGTCATTATGTTGATGGGATAATCATGTGTCGCCATGTATGTTTGCATTGAGGTCCCTTTTATGCCATGTTGGCAGGATGTTCATTATCATCATGCATGAGTTTATGTCATATTGATAGGAGTCCTCTTTTACTGAGAGTTCCTGTATTGGAACATCTCTTGGAGCCACTCCTGCGTGAGGGCATTTTCCTTGTATGATAGCGACATCACCTCTTATGTACATCATTATTGACAACACTTAATTCAGTGGCCTACACCATCTTGACATCGAGGCCCACAGATGTAGTCCCTCCTGGATGAACTCCATTATCAACATCTTGTTATTTTATGTTGTTGATGAATGTCATGCTCCTCTTCTTTAAATCATGCACATGTATTCATTTATATTTTTTTAAAAATGCAATTTAACACATCACCAAAGTAAAAGGTCTTGGAAGGGTCCTTTGTCACACCAGGACCTGGATCAAGTGGTATCAGAGCTGTCTTTCCATGTATTTGAATTGTAAGTGTGAACAATGGAACGTGCAGCGACAGAGGATGAAAAAGCGATGTACGAGACCATGCTCAAAATTTCCCAAAGGGTGTAAATAATGTATGAAACTTTACAGAAAGAGACAGAGGAAAGGAGCGATTACAGCTTCAGTTTCAAGCCATGGAAGAGGTCGTGGAAGAACTGAAGCACAACAACCAAAGTCTTGAAATAGATAATGCTGAATTGGAGATTCTTCTACATGAAGAGAAAGAGGAAAGACACAGTTTGCTTCGGCATCTGAAAGCTAAGGATGAGGCCTTCCAAAAGCTACAGCATGACCCATGTGAGGTAAAAAGTAATTCTCTAAATTCATGTATGTGTCCTGATGATGATTTCACTATTTTTGAAAATCATACCACAGGAATTGGCTCCAAACCGTTGAAGAGAATGGGGTATCAAGGAAAAGGCTTGGGCATTAATGGCCAAGGCATTGTCAACCCCATCAAAGTGGAGGAATTACCTCGTCAGATAGGACTTCGGTATGTCTGAAAGGAAGCTGGGGAATGCGTGCAGACAACAAGCGAATAAAAAACAATAGATGATGAACAACCCTCATCAGTTATTTCCAAATCGACAGAGGAGGTAAAAGATTTTGATTTCCTTTCGGCTTTGTCTTCACATATTATGATTTTTGTTGGAGATTTGGAAATCCCAATTACAGGGACAAACATGAGGCTCCTTAACAGGATGAGGCACGAGGAGGAAAAAGAACTTGGTGCTAATAACCAAGGCATAACTCAACCATTGAAGGTTGTGCAGAGACCTCAATTGCAGGCATGGATACACCAAAGGAGAATGCTCAAAGGTATCATATTCTTCCGAGATATTGTCAAAATCGTCAAGGAAAGAGAATGATGGGAACACGTCCCCATCATCCCATGGCAGGGAAATAGTTGAGGCAAGCTCTCATCACCATACTTACACTAGAGATGACAAGGAAAGGTATAACCAGTTTTGACATTCGAATGTTCATTTCTATTATAATAATGTTTTTAATGATGGACATAAATCAAGACATCATAAAACATGTACCTTTTATGGATTACATAACCATACATTTTCTAAGTGTTGGAAAATAATAGTAGCAGACAATAGGAGGAGGCATGAAAGACCCTCTCGACAGTAGGGAAAGAAACATGTCTAGCAAATATGGAGGAAGAAAACCTATTGTAGTCATTGCAACAAAATTGGTCATCAAAGAGCCACTTGTTGGAGGCTCCATCCAGAGCAGTGCCTTGAAGAAAAAGTGTTGGTGCATCAACCAGGTGAAGCAGTTTTTCGACAAGCAAAACCACCACAAGGAGGTGGCCCATTCACAACAATAAGTGAAAAATTGTTTCTGGATATGTTAGCTTGTCATGGTCGTGCTTTGGTAAATCACTTGTTGTATTTTAAGATGTAAAGGTGATGATGTGTTTTCCATCACTTGTTAAGCAACAACGATGTTTAGTCTTATTCTAAGTTGCGTGATAAACTGTGAAAGTGATGTCATGTTTCCATCACTTGTCAAAACGAAAATAGTGTTTTTCCTTATCTTTGTAAATCATGTGTTGTAGTGATGATGTGTTTGCCATCACTTGTTGAAGCAACAATGATATGTTGGCCTTGTTGTCATAGCTAGGGTATTGTGTCCATCTTGATGTAAACTTGACCACCGAGTATGTGTTATAAACTTGTGGCAAGTATGGGATGCTTGGGTCATTAGTTGGTCATGAAAATCAAGCATGCAATTTGTAAAAATAATGTACTACAGGTTGCAGAGGTAGTAGGTGTCGGCTCATCGCTTAAGGCTCCAAAGAACAAAGGTGAAGGAGATGGAAGCGAGACCTTTTCAGGATGCTTGTGATGCAAACAAGGTACAAAGGAGTTGCAGGTTATTTTTCATGCTTTTGGAGGACCAAATGCTTCTGAGTGGGGAGGATTGATTCAGATGGCTCTAGAGACACACACAAGACAAAGAGGGATTATGGAAGCCCAAAAATCAAAGTGATCAGAATGCTTTCGAAACAAGACCGGAGTGTAGAACTCATTGTCCAGATCGCATTGGTGTGAACTGTTCATCAATCCGAGGTCGTATGAGGGAGAAAGAGCCAGTCAAATTTTGGTTGACTTTTGCTGACTGGGCAGGCTTAATGGAGACACAATTTGGAAGTTTTTCGACGGACGAGATTTGGCCAACTCCGGCCAAATTCCAGGCCAATTTTTGGCCTGTTTAATTTGACTCCTTCAGTCAAATTTTGGAATTTTCAAAATGGCCTTATTATTATTAAAAATTAAAAAATATATATAAATGAGGTGGCGGGCCACCACCCCTGCCACCCCCAACTATATTAACAAAAATATTTTATTAAAGGGTTGATGGGCCATGACCCTCGCTGGCCCAACCCCACCAAACACCATTTAAATGTTGTGTTGGCGGCCATGACCCCGCTAAAACCTCCTCCAACTATCCCGTAACATATTACAACTTAATATGGGGTAGGCGCGGGCCACCTTTGGTGGACCCGGCCCACACCCAACCACATTACATAAATGCCACGCCATATTAAATGGGGCCGGTGGGATTTGAACACATGGCCGGCATGAGGGCCGGTCCCACCCACACGGTGGCCCCACGTTAAACCCATAACACATGTCACGACCCAACAAACATTAATACGCCCCATGTCATGTCATATGAACCATTGTACCATGTAACCAACGTGCCCACCCATTTAATGTTCAACACCATGCACCTTTTCAAGGAGTTACAAAGGTTATGGGGCGGGCTGCCCAATGTGGACCCGACCCCCAAAACGAACATGTTTAAGATTACCATTACACCAAAAAAAATTTCTTGTTTAATCTGCCACAAAAATTTATATTAACCTTCATTTCATCAGTGTGCCCAAGCATGGAGGAGCAGGAGCGCACATGGAAATCGAGGCGATAATTTTTTTTAATTAATTTATTGCAAGTGGAATCATGAGTGAGCGAAATTCTCAGGAGGGTGAAATTTTTGCAGTGTCCAAATTGGACAAATTTTATGTTGATCTTACACCTCTTAGCGACATGAACTTGATGGTGCAGTCAGTTTCCTGATCTAAGCAACATATTTGCAGAGGACTAAGAGGAGGGAATCTTTGAGGAATCTAGGGGGAATCTAAAAGATTCCTTGAGCCCCAAATTTTCACTTTCTCAGAATTCAGAGATTTGACAGTCGATTTTGTACTATTCGACACCACAAATCTGAAGGTTCATTTAGATTTTCCATTTTCTCATTTCATTTTTCGACAACTTTCCAAAGTGGAGTGGAGGTGTCAACATTCATGTGCGAACAGCCATTCCATGAGTTTTGACGCCGTGAGATTGATGGTACGACCAACTTCAGCAGTTTGACATCCTTTTCTTCATATGGCATGAGGATGTGAGGTATATGCAGTGTGTTCATGTACTTCCTTTGCTATGCATTGAGCTACACAGATCCCTATTTGATGTTTGATGTGGGATCTTCTTTCTTACTTGTTTTCATGATTCCTGCTTGATGTGATGTGGAATCATTTATGGGATGAACTTGTTGTCATGATTCATCATGTTGTTTGAGATCCCTTTGTCGTTATGTTGATGGGATACTCATGTGTCACCATGTATGTTTGCATAGAGGTCCCTTGTATGCCTGTTGGCAGGATGCTCATTATCATCATGCATGAGTTTATGTCATACTGATAGGAGTCCTTTTTTACTGAGAGTTCCTGTAGCAGAACATCTCTTCGAGCCACTCCTGCGTGAGGGAATTTTCTTTGTATGATAGCGACATCACCTCTTATGTAAATCATGATTATTGACAACACTTAATGCAGCGGCCTACACCATCTTAAAACCGGGGCCCGAAGATCTAGTCCCTCCTGGATGAACTTTGTTATCAACATCTTGTTATTTTATGTTGATGAATGTCATGTTCCTCTTCTTTACAACATGCACATGTATTCATTTATATTCTTTTAAAAATTCAATTTAACACATCAGAAAATTAAAATATCTTGGAAGGGTCCTTTGTCACACCCGGACCCAGATTGAGCAGAGAGGGAGTGAGAGGAAGGAAGAGAGAGAGAGAGAGAGAGAGAGAGAGAGAGAGAGAGAGATGGAGTTAGAGTGAGAGAGAGAGGGAGGAAATAACAAAGACATAGAGAGATAGAGGTGGAGAGAGAGAGGAGTGCGAAGGGAGAGATGGAGAGAGAGTGAGGGACAGAGGACAGGAGGGAAGAGAAAGAAGAGGAGAGGATAGAGATAGGGAGAGAAGGGGAAGGGAGAGAGATGGAGACAGAGATTTGGAGAAGGACTAGGAGGGGGGGAGATAGTGATAGAGTTGGATGGAAGAGAGAGAGAGAGAGAGAGAGAGAGAGAGAGTGATTTTTGGGGTAGAGATAGAGGGAGCTGGGAGATAAGGGATAGAGTGGAAATAATATAGAGATGAGGAGAGAGAGATGGAATTGGAGGGTGTAGGAGAGGGAGGGAACAAGAAAAACATAGAGGGAGAAAGGTGGAGAGAGAGAGGGGGTGACAAGGGAGTCATGGAGAGAGAGTGAGGGAGAGAGGAGCGTGGGAGGTAATAGAGAGAAGGATATAGATAGAGAGGGAGAGAAGGGGAAGAGAGGGAGAGAGGGTGCGTGTATGTTTGGGGGGTGAGATAGAGAGAGGGATTAAAAAGAGAGACAAATATAAATATAGATATTATATAGTATTATATAACCAAACTAGATCCATATTGGCCTTATAATTATCAAATGCCAAGAGAGATCTAATCTCTCAAGGTGTAAACATTTCCTCAAGTTTTGCACTACAAAAAAAAGTTTGCACCTCGAGCGATTGGACCCCTCTAGGCACTTGATAGATCTGGGGTTAAGATGGATCTAGGTTGATTAATATGAAATTAAAGTAGTTTTTATTTGATATTATAGTCTTAAAAATTAAAATTGCTCTTCAAATTAATTTAAAATTGGAACTAGTTCTAATTAGATTTAATGAATAGATTTTTTAAAAATACGTAAAATAAATTTTTATTAAAAATATATATATTTTTAAAATTACAAATTATTATAGATAGATAATGCAAAGTGGGCTCACCTATACACAATGTGAGGATGAATAAGTGTTTAAGGAAGGATAACCTTTCAACCAATCTTTAACAACATTTCAATCCCTTATCACTTGTAAGTTTAGATTGCTTGACACAATTAACATGACTAACATCAAAAACTGATTCATATTATTGTAGTACTTTTTAGGTAGTTGTATTTTTGTTCTTGGACTAAATTAGTCATTCATGTTAGTCATTTTAGTTGTATTACTTATTAGCTAGTCACATATTTTAACTCGCGACTAAATTAGTGATTTATGTGAGTCATTTTTAATTCAGTCACTTAAGATTGGTCATTTTTGGTAGTATTTCACTTGGAAAAGTTGTGGTGACTAACATTTTTTAGTCACCTAGTCACTGATTGCTCATTTTCTACTAGTGAATGTTAGCTGGAACTACACATTATGCAGTCCCAGTTGCCAGTAAGATGTGCTGCTGATTGGAATTGTGCAGAGCGCATTCCAGTGAGGCTAGCTATGGACCAGAACTACGCAATCGACATTCCAATCTAGCTTGATTGCTCCCTGGGACTGCACATTGTACAATCCCAGTGGGCAAGACTGGGGACTGTCTCCTCAAACTATGATCTAAAATCACCCCTAGGTGACCTCAGGAAATTAAATGAAGGTATTACAGACTCATGTGCTAGTGTGTGTGTCTATGTTATTTTAGGCAATGGATTGATAAGATTGTGAAATACACAGACACTTGAAACAATAAGAGATCATAGTAAGAAAAATATAAACAGAACAAAATTTAATAAGGAGTTCACCCAATGCTCCTGGGCTACATCTCTTGGTCTAGCCTTTAGTGGTGGCCTTTTTATTATGTCTTTAAAATAGAGGTTTACAATAAGGAGCTCAATCCGAGTCTCACTTAACAGAGAAAGATCAGTAGGATGGCACTTGGAATTCCCAAGTCCTTAGAGTTCACAGACTCCTATTACTGAGTTTCGACCTCAATTGGTCTCTGTCTGCTTGATGCCGCCTTTGCTCTGATGGTTAGCTCAGCCCTTCTGTTCTCTGCAACTTTGCCTCTCTTTTTGTGTCTCTCGGCCTTTGGTTTCTCTACTGCTCCCCTTTGCCTCACAGTCTGCTTGTGGCTTTAAAGCCAATTCGTTCCTTTGACTGTTCGTTTCTGCTTCCCATCTCTTTGGATTGCCTGCCTCTGTCTGCTAGAACTTCTCTACCCTGCACCGCCATCGTTGTGTAACACTTCCCAGAGAGGTGGCCACCTGTCTCTTTACGAACTGAGGGTCAATTTTTCCTGAACGGTTGTTATTTATGTTATTTCCCAGATGCCTATGAAATGGATCCTTCTGTTGACTCATCGATCAAAGTGGACTTCAAATATTATGTGTTGTAGTTTATTTCTCCCTTGGGTCCAGTCATCCATCAGGTTGAACCTTTGCCGTTGATCTGGAGCCCCCAGATCCTATGGTCTTCGCTCATATCGCATGGTTTAGTTGCTCGACTGTTACTCCGCGATGTAAGCGGTTTTTCTCTCTCATCCACTGGACACGTGTCACTCGGTGTATGGAATCACTGGGTCCTCGGCCAAACCCACTTACCGCTCGAAATTCCTCTGATATTTTGCTAGTTTTTAGCGCGGGACTTGCGTTGTTGGTTTTAGTGCTTTCCCACGGTTTTCCGGTTTTCCTTGTGACCAAGTGCTCGGGGCTTTTCCTTCTCGAGGGGTTTTGCCCAATGACACACAATTGCACTAATCGCGTATCAGAAACAACCTCTATTTCTGGATCTAAGCTTCCTAATTGCCATCTTCACACCATGCACGGTCTCCATGGGCCAATGGTCAGTGCACTTTGACCGAAGGTACTCGTTGTTCCGTGCTGGCTGCAAATTGCCATTATTCAGAGGTTATTTCTGATAGCTATAAGATTTCTTGAAGTCTCTCATTCATCCTGATCAATCATGGAATTGTTTGAGGATCCAATTCGGATCACGACCTTCCCACTAAAAAAGATTTTGGACCACCAAGAGTTGGTTTTCAAGCATCGACTAAGTGAGGATACAACTTTCTCACATCTCCAATCTTTATCCATTTTGCACTGCTTGGCTTTGAACCCTTGAGTCCAATTCTGAGGTACTCAACATCTCCTCTGCGTGTCGTTCCCATATTCCTGTCCAGAACTATGTCTTCCTGCAATTCATTAAGATATTTAGGCAATAGGTCATCAATAAAAGGCAATTGACTCTGCTCTTTAGGATCTTCAATTAACGAAGGTTCAAATAGTCGCAGGCTGTCTGCATTAATGACTGAGTAGATGTGCATGTAAGCTGGTAAATCAAGGCGAAATACATTCTCACCAATTTTATCAAGGATCCTGAAAGGTCCATACCTTATTGGTTTTAGCTTTTTACCTTCACCTTGCATCCTGTCTTTGCTGATATACAGCCAGACTTGATCACCAACTTGGAAACTATGCTCCACCTGATGCTTGTCATGCCTTGCCTTGTATTTGGCCTAGCTCGTTTCCAGCTGTTCCTGTATTGCCTGATGGATATCTTGGATTTGTTCAATGAACCTAGTTGCCTTGTCCACGTCATTGTGTCTGTTATCACTGAAAAGATTTCAAAGGAAAAGGGTAAGGTAAGGGAAAATTGGTCTTGGTTATTCTCATGCTCCTTTCATGCATATGAAGCACTTGGCAAACTCAGGGTCAGCATACATCAGAGTTCTTTGAAGGCTCAAGCAAGGCATGTAAGGTAATCCTAAATTTTGATATAGATTACATTTTGAAAGTTTTCCTTGAAGAATGGTGTTTATTATATTCAGTTTTGAACAAGCTTCATGACATGTGGAGAAAGCCATTTCAAGAAAAAGGAAAGACTCTTATGAACTCCAAAGTTTCATGTTATGAAAACAGCAGCCAACTTCCAAGGGGATTACCAAGCAATGGAAAACTCATCTCTGAAAAGTAAAAGAGGTTTTCATTCTTAAGATACTAAAGTACAAAAACGTCTTCCACTTTCTTCAAATCAATTATTATTTGAGAGAAATGAATGATCAAACTTGCGCTACGAAACTGCCGTAGGTGCAAGTTTTCCACAGGCATATTTCTCTGTTTCAAAAGGTAGTCAACTTCCAGGAGGTATCTAAAGCAACTGAAAGCCTATTTTGGGAAATGGAAAGAGGTTTTTATTCCTAACAGACTGAACTAGAAAAACCTCCTTCAGTTTCCTCAAATCCGTTACGAGCTGAGACAAATTAATGACCAAAGTTGCGCTACGAAACTGCTGTAGGTGCAATTTTTCATCTTCTGTTTTACACCTCTTTTTCAAAGACAGATTCTGGGCAGCTGGAGTAGTGTTTCAAAAAACCAAAAGAGGTTTTTGTTCAGAATGGATTGGTTCAAAAAAGCCTCCTTCAGTTTTTCGAAATACATTTTTTATGAGAAGTTATGAGCTCTGTCCCAAGACCTATTTTTCAGCCAGAACAGAGCAAGGGACAGCCTCCTAGTTTCTAGGAACAACAAAGGGATGAGTCATCAAGGGCTAGATGGAAGGATATGAGCACCATCAAATTCGACTTCATGGAGTGTTAGGTGTCAAAGAATGCTTTAAATGTTTAGATAAGGTTGTTTTAGTCATAATAAGGAGTTACACTCCTAGTTGTATTAGGTCTCTAGGACTACTAGTTAGTTGTCAAATGCATTTAAAGTTTTGTTTTATGGTTAGAATAGGTGTCAAGGATGGCAAATTCGAATTCCCCTCATGATGGAGGAAGGAATCCAAGCATGTAAAGAGCTCTATATATAGGAGAAGAGCTGATGTACAAAGGGTTGGAAATTTCAAGAGAAAACAGTGCATATTATGTTATTGCAGAACACTGTATGTTTTATGTTAATGCAGAACTTTGGCTTTACTACTCAGGATTCAGAGAGGGTTTTATGTGTTTTATTTCCTCATGGATTTCTTCATTTTCTCACTTGCAGTGGTATGAACACATGTTACTTAGAATTCATTGATAATGCTCTAACTTCCTTCATGTGTTCATAAACTGTGTTTCCTATATGATGTCTCTGTTTTGCTAGTAGATTAAAACTCTTTATGCCCTGACTTCCATGTAAGCTGATCAGTTGTTGTACTAAAACATGCTCTGACTCCATAGCCCAATAGATGCTTGTTGATTGGAATTTCAACCATTTATACATTTTCATTTGATTTCAATCCATAGAGTTAGCCATCTTATTCATTATCCAAATCTCTAATCTTGTGAGAGAGCCCTCTCAGGTTGGGGAGGCTAAGCCTCAACCAAAAGTTGGTTTGAAATAGTTACTCAAGGTCTACCTGATTAGCAGCCTATCAGGGGTCTGATTTTGTGATAACAATGTCCATCAACTGTTGTGTCCTTACCAAAGACAAAATCTAAGGGAGACCTTGGTGTGAAACCAAAACAAGTCTCAAAAGGAGATCTTGATGTGGAAGAATGTTTGGCTTGGTTGTAAGCATGCTGCACATAACACAAATGTTCATCCCAAAGCTTGGGATGCTTGCTGCAATATCCCTTGAGAAACTGGATCACTGTCCTATTGACTACTTCTGTCTGGCCATTGGTTTGTGGATGGAAAGCTGTGCTTTTCTTTAGTTTGGTGTCCATCAGTTCCCACAGACCTGACCAAAACGTCCCCACAAGTCGGGTGTCTCTATCAGATATAATGGAAGTGGGTAATCGAAAATGAACCCATACATGCTGAAAGAATAAGTTTGCAGTTTGTTCAGCTGTAATCTGTTTATTACAAGGTATCAAAATACACATTTTGCTGAACCTGTCCATGACAACATATAGATAATCATGACCTTTCCTAGACTTAGGCAGTCCTCCAACAAAGTCCATGGAAACACTTTCCCAAGGATGAGAAGGAACTAGCAATGGAGTGTACAAGCCTAATTTCCTATTGTTGGGCTTGCTTTTAGCAGACATAGTACACCCTCTTACATATCTAGAAATTGTCTCGTTCATTTTTGGCCAATAACAAAATCTTTGCAGCTGTGCAACTGTTTTACTTACCCCAAAGTGACCTAATATTAGAGAAGTGTGTGCCTCTTATATTATCTTTACTCTTTCAGTTTGTGGAATGCATAGCTTCCCACAATGATACAAGAGTTGGTACTTAATATGATAATCCAATTCTTCTACTCATTTTCCTTGACTTAAAGTTGCATATACATCTTTAAAGTCTATATCTTGAGCATATTGTTCAATGTAGCTCTCATGCAATACAGAATTATGCCTAAGTATAGTAGATGCATTTATAATGGGTCTAGATAACATATCTGCAACTTTATTATGTATGCCCTTTTTATATCTGATGACTAAATGAAACTCTTGTAGGAACCCGATCCATCTATAGTGTCTTGATTGCTGCAACTTAGTTTGGGAGTGTAGATATTGAAGTGGTTGATGATCAATATGTATCATTGTTTCTTTTCCCATTAAGTAATGTTTCCACTTTTTCACACTTTGTACTAATGCATACAATTCCTTATCATATGTGGGATAGTTAACTACTGCAGAGTTAAACGTCTCAGAATGATAACATATGGGTTTACCGTGCCGTATCAACACTGCTCCCATGGCATAGTCACTGGCATCTATTTGGATCTCAAATGGTCTTTGAAGATCGAGCAGTGCTAATACAGGTGTTGTACTAATATTTTCTTTCAAGGTGTCGAAGGATTTCTGTTGTTTGCCTCCCCACTGAAACACCTTGTTCAATCATTTTAAAGCATGTAAGGGAGCTGCAATTAAGGAAAAGTTAGAAATAAACTTTCTCCAATATTTTGCTGCTCCTAAGAAGCTTCTAACTTCTGTGGCAGACCTGGGTTTAGGCCAGTTTACAATGACTGCAACCTTAGAGGGATCTATCTTCGATTCACCACCCCCTACTATGTGACCTAGATAATTCAAGGATGTTTTGCCAAATTCACATTTTGAGAGTTTAACATAAAGTTTTTCTCTTTTCAAAACATCTAATGTCTACTTAACATGCTTTAAGTGTTCTTCCCACGTTTTGCTAAATATAAGAATGTCATCCAGATACATAATAACAAAATCATCAAGAAAAGGTCTGAGTCCATCATTCATCATTCTCATGAAAGTATCAGGAGCATTAGTTAAGATGAAAGGCATAACTAGCCACTCATACAATCCCTACTTTGTTTTGAAAGTAGTCTTCCATGCATCTTGTTCTGCAACTCTGACTTGATGATATCCACTATGCAAGTCTAACTTGGAAAAATAAACAGCTTCCTTCAATTGATCTAACAGATCATCTATGCGAGGAAGGGGATAACGATTTTTGATTGTTATCTTATTTAGCGCTTGGTAAACAATGCACATTCTCCATGAGCCATCTTTCTTTCTCACCAAAACGATTGGAGATCCACATGGTGATGTGCTAGGTCTGATAAACCCTTTCTTGAGAAATTCCTGCACCTGCTTCTTAATCTCTGCATTCTCTAAAGTGGACAACCTGTACATTCTGATGTTAGGCAATGGAGCATTTTGCTGCAAATTAATATCATGTACTATTCCCTTTTTGGATGGCAGGCCCTTAGGCTCTTGAAACAAGACATCATATTCTGAAACAACCTTTTCTAAATCAGCGTGCTGCTTCGCATCACAGCCCTCAAATACATTGGTTTTATCAGGTTTCTTTTCCTTTACAACCATCAGTAAAAATTGCTTGCATGAATTTACAATTAGTGTCATCTGCCCTGAGTTTATGAGAGTATAATTATCCCTAAGCTTATGAGCTCTTACAATATATTTGATTCCATCTTTAACGAGGGGATACTTGTTCTCAGCTCTATAGAAAATAGCTTTTCTGTCATACAAGTAGGGACTTCCTAAAAAATTCCACATATATCCAAAGGAATTACATCTAACTCAACCTCATCTACAAATGCTAACCCCAAAAAAAACTTAAGTCTACGTTGTCTAGTCACTTGTAGTTGTGCTTTATCACTCAACCAACCTAATGGGTATGGTTTCTTGTGAGGTGTAGTTAGTAATCCCAATTTCTTTACAATTCTTCAGAAATCAAATTTACTTGTGAGCCACTATCAAACAAAGTATCTATCTTTTGATGCTTGGGAATAACTCGAATATGGAAAAGCTCATGTCTTTTTCTCCCATTCTCTTCATTAATAGATTGTGCAGGATTACTAGTAGATGTTTCGGAATTTTTATCTCTTATACCTATGGCTGCAATGGTTGCTTCATCTCCTGAGTCTGACCCCAAATATTTTTGAACAGCTGCAGCAGTCTTCTTCTTCTTGCCCTTAAACTTATTAGGTCTTAGCTCTGGATGCAGTATCCAATAGTTCTCATCATCATGTCCCTCCTTATTACAGTGAGTACATGAGGACTTGCTCTTCTGTGCAGTGTTGGCCTTCCTCTCTTTCCATTTCTATTTTCTTTTCTCCTTATTCTTGATTGCAGTGGGTTGGGATGATCCCCCAACTTCTGGGTTCCCATTCTTTCCTCTAGCTTCTAGATGCGTAGCTTGAACAGATACCTCATCTAGACTATTGGGATTAAACATGAGGATATTGTGACTCATGTAGCTATGCAAACCACCTATGTACTTCAACAAAGTATCAGGTGAGTCTAATGAAATTCCTAGAATTAAAGATCTCTTCCTAAATTCTTGAGTGTAACTTTGCACACTTTTCCCTTTCAATTGGCGAAGAGTTTGCTAGCTCATCATGGCTTGCTGCATATAAGCCAGTGGGTAGAACTGAGTTTTGATTGCAGAAACAAATTCACTCCAGACAGAAAGAGTCTTACGATGTTTCTTCATGTCAACTTGGGTCTTTCCTTCCCACCATACCAAGGCAGTGCTCCCAAGGCATAGGCTGGCCAGTTGAATCTTGCTCTTGTTTGAGTTAACATTCTGTACTTTGCAATAAACATCAATTTGTCTGATCCAATTGTCCAGCTTTTTTGCATTCAACTCTCCATCATATATTGGTAGGTCAAATTTAGCATCTAGTTTAATCAAAGATCCTTTCTTTTTATGTTCAGGGCTATTAGGAGGTAAGAGAAAACTTTCTTCTTTCCCTTTGCCTTTGGAGTGGTCATGGAGGGGAGATTCTTCTTCCCCCTTATCTTGTTTGGAGCTTGATGATTCCTCATCTTTTTGTTTTCTAAAGTCCCTATACATTTCCTCTACCATGGACCTCATGGCCAAGAAACTCTCTATAAATTGTGGGTCTCGGCCAAAGGAACCTTCCTTCGACATTTTCTTCTGAGGATAGACTCTCCCAATTTCAGGATTAGTTTTGACCAACTCTTCTTCTCCTAATTTGAGCTTTGATCTAGTTAGCATTCAACAACTAAATCCAACACAAGCTTGTCTAACCTTAACAACCTAAAGCTCTGATACCACTTGATCTGAAATCACCCCTAGGTGACCTCAGGAAATTAATGAAGGTATTACAGATTCATGTGTTGGTGTGTGTGTCTATGTTATTTTAGGCAATGGATCGATAAGATTGCGAAATACATAGACACTTGAAAAAATAAGAGATCACAGTAAGATAAATATAAACACAAGGAAATTTAATAAGGAGTTCACCCAATCCTCTTGGGCTACGTCTCCTGGTCCAGCCTTCAATGGTGGCCTTTTTATTATGTCTTTGAAATAAAGGTTTACAATAAGGAGCTCAATCTGAGTCTCACTTAACAGAGAAAGATCAGTAGGATGGCACTTGGAATTACCAAGTACTTAGAGTTCACAGACTCCCCTTATTGAGTTTCGACCTCAATTGGTCTCTATTTGCTTGATGTTTCCTTTGCTCTAATGGTTAGCTCAACCCTTCTATTCTCTGCAACTCTGCCTCTCTTTCTGTGTCTCTCGGCCTTTGGCTTCTCTATTACTCCCCTTTGCCTCATTGTCTGCTTGTGGCTTTAAAGCCAGTTAGTTCCTCTCACTATTTGTTTCTGCTTCCCAGCTCTCTGGTTCGCCTGCCTCTGTCCGTTGGAACTCCTCTGCCCTATGCCACCATCGCTGTGTAATGCTTCGTAGAAAGGTGGCCACCTGTCTCTTTGCGAACTGAGTGTTAGTTCTTCTTGAACGGTTGTTATTTTCATTATTTACCAGATGCCTGCGAAATGGATCCTTCTGTTGACTCATCAGTCAAATCGGACTTCAAATCTTATGCGCCGCAGTTTAATTCTCCCTCGGGTCCGGTCATCCATCGGGTTGAACCTTTGCTGTTGATCTGGAGCCCCCAGATCCTACAGTCTTTGCTCATATCACATGGTTGAGTTGCTCGACTGTTACTCCACAATGTAAGTAGTTTTTCTCTCTCATCCGCCGGACACGCATCACTTGGTGTATGGAATCCCTAGGTGCTCGGCCAAACCCACTTATCGCTTGAAATGCCTCCGATATTCTGCCAGTTTTGAGCACGGGACCCGCCTTGTTGGTTTTAGCGCTTTTCCATGGTTTGCTAGTTTTCCTTGTGACCGAGCGCTCTGGGCTTTTCCTTCTCGAGGGGTTTTGCCCAGTGATCGCGTATCAGAAACAACCTTTATTTCTGGATCTGAGCTTCCTAATTGCCATTTTCATGCCATGCGTGGTGTCCGAGGGCCAACGGTCAACGCGTTTTGACTGAAGGTCCTCGTTTTTCTGTGCTGGTAGCAAATTGCCATTATTCAGAGGTTATTTCTGATAGCTATAAGATTTCTTGAAGCCTATCATTCATCCTGCTCAATCATGGAATTGTTTTAGGATCCAATTCGGATCAAACTATGTAGAGCACAGCTGGAGGCCAGTGAAAGGAAACTTCTGTGCAATTCTTGGAGCCAAGGTGGGGCCTTGAGATCCAGGAATGCACAGTGCATGTTGGGAAAAGCTAAATCTGAGCCAAGGTAGCCCAAATCTGCCCAAGGAAAACATGAAAATGAGTAGATATGAATGCATCAATGAAGGATGGTTCAGATAGGAGTGAATGATCATGCATGCAATCAAAACCAATGCAGGAAATAGTCAAATGGATGAACAATGAAGCTAGTGGGGAGTGTCACCACAACGATGACCGTTAGTGCAAAAACAATGTTATGCATGTGATTCTTAAGAAAGACAATGCGAAACTTTAAACAACACTCCTACAATTTAACCCAAACTAAATTTCCAGTGGTCATTGAGTAAAACATGGAAAAAACAGTCACACAAGCCGAGGAAACAAAAGCCACAAAAAAGCAACAAAATACTTGAAAGGCAAAACTTACCCGGAAAAGATGCAATGATTGTGTTGAAGATTCCTAGATGCCTCAAGAATTCCAGAGCTCCAAGATTGAATGTGTAGAATGAGATATGGGGCATCCATTAAATATATTTAATAGATTTAGGGTTTATGACGTGCATGCCAAAATTCTAGGAAAAAGCTACAAGTGGTGGGAAGTTTGTAAAAATGACTTGAGTGTAGCTCCTAGTGCTAAAAATAGATCCCTATTTTTTAGGGGTGCTTTTATCTTTTTTGGAAAAGGTCGCCATGCTTGCATGGAGAAATTTCACAGTTCTGCAGGGAATCGGGCAAGTTTCTAGCACATGCATCAAACATTGGCTGAAGGGATGATTCTGAGCAATTTTTGGGTTGAGTGGCTCTGGCTGCCTCTCATGCTCTGCACAATTTCCTAGTAGAAGACAACTTGTTAGCTAGGTTTGGGAAATTTCTGAGCCGAAGCTCACTACTAGGATGCTCTGCCCAATTCTAGAGAGCAAGCTGCTCTGTGAAATTCTTGAGAGCAAGGAAGGTTTCCCTATAAGACTATGCAATTTGTCAAGACAACATAATAACTATATGCAAACCGAGTCACAGTCTTAGCTTGCGGTTAGTCAGCAAATCAAGTAAGCGAACACATGTTGCAAACATAAATATAAAATTGAATGAAACACAAGTACTTGAGCAGTGCAAGACAAGCTGCTAAGAATTTGAGGAGGGAGGCTCCAAAACAAAGCGAAGGTGAAATTTTGGAGGGTGGTTGTAGCCGCTACAACACCTTCCAAACATTTTTTCACTATATTTGTTTTTCCATCAAATTTAGGATGATAAGATGAGCCATAAGCTAATTGAGTACCAAGAAAAGAAAATAATTCCATGAAAATATTTCCAGCGAAAAATGGGATCTTTGTCACTTACTATTATCTTTGGATTTCCATGAAGCTTTTGAATTGTTTCCTTAAATGCAGTAGCAACTTTGTTGGCTTTAAAAGGATGAGATAATGCACACAAGTGTGCATACTTGGTAAGTCTATCAATTACCACCATGATGACAATCTTTCCTTCTGACTTGGGTAAACGTGTGATAACATCCATTGATACCTCCTCCCAACGCTGACTTGGAATGGATAAAGGTTGTAGCAGACCTAAGCTCTTAACTGTATCAACTTTATTTTGTTGGTAAACCAAACATTCTGCCACAAATTTTTGAATATCAGATTTAAGGCCATCCCAAAAAAATTCCTTCTTGACCCTATGCTAAGTTTATAAAAATCTTGAGTGCCCTCCTAAGGGAGAGGTTTGAAATTCCAAAATAATCTTTTGTTTGATTTTAGAATTCTTACAAATATATAAGTGATCTTTGTACCATAATGAATCATTTTTCCAGCTAAATGGATCATATGTACTCAAATCTTGCTGAAACTTTTGAATGAGTGACAACACCACTTCATTATTCTTCCATTCATCCCTTGTTTTGGTTATCCACTCAGGCTGGATAATAGAAATGGCACAAAGAAATTATTTCACATCCTCATCCATTCTTGAGAGTGCATCCACAACACCATTTTACTTCCTATTTTTATAGATGATTTCAAATTCATAACCGAACATCTTTGTCACCCATTTTCGCTGCTCTTCTGAAGATAATCTTTGTTCCAAAAAGTATTTAAGACTATCGTGATCAGTGTTTACCTTGAAGTGTCTTCCCATTAGGTAAGGTCATCATGCCTTAGTGCATTACCAACATTTCCTTCTCATATATAGTTTTGTGTAAATACTTTCCTTTGATTGGACAACTTTCAAAAGAAATGGGTATTCCTTCTTGAATTAAAACAACACCAATTCCATTTCCTAAAGCATCACATTCCACCATAAAAGGTTTTGTGAAGTCTAGTGTAGCTAAGATAGGAGCTTGGCACATTGCATCTTTAAGATGTTCAAAGGCCTTCGTTGCTTCTTGAGTCGAATAAAATGCATCTTTGTTTAGTAATGAAATTAGAGGTTCCACTATTCTCCCATAAATATTAACAAACTTGCGATAATACCCTGTCAACCCAAGAAACCCTCAAAGATGCTTTATGGTTGTGGGGATTTTCCATTCCTTAATGGTTGTAGTTTTGTTAGGGCCTACCTTAAGAGCTTCAGGAGATACAATATGACATAAATATTCCACCTCCTGCACTCCAAAGAAACATATGGAGGTTTCTGCATATAATTGTTTCTTTGCCAATAGTTTGAGCACCTTGTCAACATGTTGAACATGATCCTTCCAACACTTGTTGTAGATTAGTATATCATCAAAAATGATAACAAAAATTTTCTAAGGAAGGGTTTGAAAATGAAATTCATCAAACGTTGAAATGTGGAAGGTGCATTAGTAAGGCCAAAAGGTATAACCAAAAATTCATAATGACCCTCATGAGTTTTGAAAGTTGTTTTCATAATCTCTTCAGTCTTCATTCTAATTTGATGATATCTTGAACGAAGATCCAACTTGGTGATGCAAATTGCTCCAAGTAATTCATCCAACAATTCATCAATGATAGGATTGGGAAATGTATCTTTAATAGTGATCTTGTTGAGATGCCTAAAATCTAGACACATATGCCATGATCCATCCTTCTTGTGCACCAATACTACTGGAGCAGAGAAAGAACTTTGACTAGGTAGAATTATACCAGCCTCTACCATTTCTACAACCATACATTCAATTTCACTATTTTGGGCATAAGGATACCTGTAAGGTCTAATATTTGGAGGAACACTTCCTGGAATCAAGTCAATCACATGATCAAGATCACGAATAGGTGGGAGGCCTCTGGGAGTCTCAAACACCTTCGAATGTTTGTCCAAGACTTTTTGGAAATCTGGATACATAGATGATTTCGATGTTTGAACCCCCAGTGAGCATAATTGTGCAATTACACCCCTTTTTTTTCTTCATAATATTTGTCATGCCATTAGAGCTAATTATATTTCCTTGTTTCCCTATGATACCCCTTAATTTAACTTCCTTTCCTTCCCAAAAAAAATTCAAGAAAAGTTTTTAAAAATTGAAATCTATTGTCCCCAAAGGTTGTAACCATTGGACTCCTAGTACAACATAAGTGACATGTATTGGAATGGAAAGCATTGGAATAATTAGTACATAATTTCCCATGGTTAGATTGATATTATGGAACTTTCCAGAGAAATTTATAGTTCCTCCATTTGCAACCATCACTTGACACTCTCGTGTTGGATATAGGAAGCAGTTCAATTCCTTGGATATCTTACAATGAATAAAATTATGCGTACTACCCGAATAAATAATCATTATTACCTTTTTCTTCTTGATATATCCTTCTATATTGAGAGTTTTGAGGAGTGGTGATTCATGCCAATGCATTACAATATATGGTTGGATTTAATTGTTCTTTCTCTAGGATTTGATTCCTATTGTTATGTCCCTATACTACTATTGTAACCCCTTATTGTTATTAGTGCAACCCCCTTATTATATTTTTGTGCCCATGCAGTACCCATATTTTTATTATTGTGCCCCATAGAAGCCCACTATTGTTATTATTGTGCCCTTACATTATTATTGTTATGTCGGCTTTGATTATATTGTCCCCTTAGACTCCTATATATACAAAGAAGATATTTTCATTTGTATCATCCAAAAATTGTTCATTTATGTAATGTAAAGGAGTTTTCCCCCTCAAAGAGGCTGATTTCTGAGGCGTTGATTTATCTTTTCTATTTTTTTGTGAGCTGGTTTCATAACATTTGGTATCATAGCTTTGGATTTTATGGTTTTGCTGCTCCAAACAGGTCATTGTGGAATTTTCGCTATAAAATTTCTTTCTACAACATTGCAGAAGAAAAAAAAAAAAAACCCATTTGATATGACATCTCGCTGAAATGCGGGTCAGAATTTCAGATCTTGTCTTGCTATAGTTTCGGAGATATGATCTGAGGAAGTTAGGGTTTTTGCAAGCTCCAGAAGTCCATCTCAAAGAGGTCATCATGGAATTTTTACTATAATTGTTTTTCTACAAAGTTAGAGACTCTGAAATCAAAACCCATTTGAGCACTTGGTGTAGCTTGGGCCCAGATTTCAGATCTTGTTTGGTTATAGTTTCGGAGATACAGTCTAATACATTTAGGGTTTCTGCAGGCTCCCGAATTACATCCCAAATAGGTGACCTTGGGAAAATCGTCATAACTATCTCATTGAGCATCAAATTGACATTGTGAAAGAAGTTACAGAAAGACGATAGACTGTAGTTTTCTGTGTATTGGTTTCAGGTCCTAAGGTTGAAACAGGGACACGTGGAACTTCGTACAAGTTCACTATACTAAACCAGTTTATAATCAGGTCATCGTGGGAGATTTGACATAACTCTTCCTTGCAAAATCTAATCTAGATTAGACTTGCAGGGTTAGAAACAGGACTCAGAGGGCTACTGTAGGACGCAACTTTAGAACTTTGAGATCTAAAATTACTGAGTTAATTTTGTTTCAATATCGAGCTCCTAAAATTAAGAAAAGACGATATGAGGAAGTTTGATGGCAAGGATCCGTTAAATTGGATGCTACAGATGGAGAAATATTTTTATCTACATGAGGTGAGATTGTTCCAAAAGGTATGTATTGCATATTTATATTTAGAAACGAATGAATTTTTATGGTATGAAGGGCTTTGTTGTTGTAAACGACTTGTCACGTGGTCAATTTTCACAGAGGAAATGATAGCACATTATGAGGATACAAAGAGAAACACTTTCTTTAGCAAATTGATAAATCTCAAACAAAAGGGTTCAATTGCAGAGCACATTGAGGAATTTAAAAAATTGAATATAAGGGTAAATGATATTCCATAGAAGCAAAGGATTGATGTCTTCATAGGGAATTTAAAGGATAACATTCAACATAAGGTTTATCTTTACGAACTTGATTCATTGGAGAAGACATTCAGGTTGGCAAGAAAAATTGAAAGTGAAATTATGGAAATAAGGAATCCCACCACTCATGACTATAATTATGGAAGTGTTTTTTCTCCTAGCCTTTCACAACATACAAGGTTTAAACCATGACATTTGGAAGAAAAAAAGAGAAAAAGGGCTTTGTTACAATTGTGATGGCAAACACACTAAAGGTCATAAGTGTGCTGAGAAGAAATTTTTTTACATAGATTATGAAGAGGAGGAAGAAAAGGATCAAGAAACATCAAAAGAAGAGGATATACACCAGGAAACAACCCCAGAGAAAGATGAAACGAATCTGACCATATCTTGTAAAGAATTGGCAAGAATCACCACTCCTCAAACTCTTAAGGTAGAAGGACATATCAAGAAGATAAAGGTTCAAGAAGAAAGATCACATCGAGAAAGAAGAAATGAATCCGACCATATCTTGGCCGGAATTACCACTCCTCAAACTATCAAGATAGAAGGATGTATCAAGAAAAAAATGTTCAAGAAATGAAAGATCACATCGAGCATCAAGAAATGAATCCTACCATATCTTGTAATGCATTTGAAGAAATTACCACTCCTCAAACTCTCAAGATAGAAAGAAATATCAAGAAGAAAAAGATTCAAGAAGTGAAAGATCACATCGAGCATCAACAACAAGTTCTCCAACTTTTAAAGGATAACTTCACTTTGGTGCAGAATCAAATGAAACAATAGGCAGATCAACATCGTAGTGAAAGAAGTTTTGATGTAGGCGATTGGGTATTTTTATGGCTACATCTCAAGCAAGGTATTTATGAGAAGGAAATGTTGGCAATACTACATGCACTTAAGAAATGGCGACCTTACCTAATGGGAAGACACTTCAAGGTAAAAATGGATCATGATAGTCTTAAATACTTTTTATAACAAATATTATCTTTAGAACAACAAAAGAAATGGTTCACAAATATGTTGGGTTATGACTTTGAAATCATCTACAAAAAAGGGAAGCAAAACGTTGTTGCAGTTGCACTCTCAAGAATGGATGATGATGTGGAAGCATTGTTTTGTGCTATTTCTATTATTGAACCAGATTGGATAAATGAAGAAAGGGATGAATGGAAGAAGGACGAAGAAGTGTGGCCACTCATTCAAAAGTTGCAGAAGATCCCAGTTCAAACAATATTCTCAGAACTTGACAAGGAAGGAAAAATCATATTGGAACCTGAAGCAGTCACAGAATCGAGAAATCGACAGCTACGGAATCAATCAATTTCAAAGTATCTCATCAAGTGGAAGAACTTACCTGTTGAAGATTCCACATGGAAGGATGATAATTTTATACAAAATCATCTAGAACTACTCATGCGTTGAGGACAACAATTTTTGAAGGAGAGGGGCTTGTTAGGTCCCTATACTACTATTGTAACCCCTTATTGTTATTAGTGCAACCCTGTTATTATATTGTTGTGCCCATGTAGTACCGATATTTCTATTATTGTGCCCCATAGAAGCCCACTATTGTTATTATTGTGCCCTTACATTATTATTTTTATGTCGGCTTTGATTATATTATGTCCCCTTAGACTCCTATATATAGAAAGGAGGTCTTGTCATTTGTATCATTGTTAGGAAACCAGCTCACAAAAAGATAGAAAAGATATATCAACGCCTTAGAATTTAGCCTCTTCGAGGGGGCAACCTCCTTTACATTACATAAATGAACAATTCTTGGATGATTCAAATGATAAAACCTCCTTTCTATATATAGGAGTCTAGGGAGTACAATATAACCCAGCCGACCTAACAATAATAATATAAAGCCACACAAATAACAATAGAGGGATTCTATGGGCACAATAATAACAATATGGGGACAATAGGGGCACAACAATATTAGTAAGGGATACAACTACAATAGTAATGGGGTAATCACTAGTAGTATAGGGACCCAACATGCCCCTCTCCTTCAAAAAAGTGTTGTCCTCAACACTTGAGTAGTTTTGGATGCTTTTGTATAAAATTCTCATCCTCCCATGTGGAATCTTCAGCGGATAAGTTCTTCCACTTGATAAGATACTTCAAAATTGATCGATTTTGTAGCTGTCGAGTTCTTGTTTATGTGACTGCTTCCGGTTCCAATATAATTTTTCCTTCCTTGTCAAGTTCTGGAAATATTGTTTGAAATGGGAGCTTTTCCCCTATAACCTTCTTTAAACATGAAACATGGAAAACTGGGTGCAATCGAGAAGCTGTAGGAAGCTCCAATTTGTATGCCATAGTACTAATCTTTTGCAACACCTTGTACGGACCATAATACTTTGGTGATAATTTATTATCCTTCTTAGCTTGCTTGAGGGAAATTTGCTTATATGGTTGTAGCAGTAGGAATACCCAATCACCTACATCAAAACCTCTTTCACTACGATGTTGATCTGCCTGTTGTTTCACTCTATTATGTGCCAACACGAGGTTATCCTTTAAGAGTTGGAGGACTTGTTGTTGATGTTTGATGTGATGTTACACTGCTTGAACCTTACAATTTTCTCTTAAATATGATGTGATGGATGGTGGTTGATGTCCATAAAGTGCCATAAATGGGGTCATTTTTGTTGCTGTATGGAAGGAAGTGTTATACCAACATTCAGCCACAGGCAACCATTTGACCCATTGTGTCTGTTTATCAGATACAAAGCAACGAAGATATCCTTCCAAACATTTGTTTACTATCTCAGTTTTCCCATCAGATTGAGGATGATAAGATGAGCTATGATCTAACTGAGTACCAAGGTAAGAAAATAATTCTGTCCAAAATTTCCAGTGAAAATGGGATCTCTGTCACTTACAATAATCTTTGGGTTTCCATGTAGCTTTTGAATTGTTTCCATAAATGCAGTAGAAACTGTACTGGCTTTAAATGGATGTGATAATGCACAAAAGTGTGCATACTTGGTAAGTTTGTCAACTACCACCATGATGACACTCTTTCCCTCAGGCTTGGGTAAACCTGTGATAAAATCCATTGAAACCTCCTCCCAACGTTGGCTTGGAATGGATAAAGGTTGTAATAGACCCGGTGTCTTAGTTGTTTCAACTTTATTTTGTTGGCAAACCAAACATTCCACCACAAACTTTTGAATATCCGATTTAAGGCCATCCCAAAAAAATTCCTTCTTAACCCTGTGGTAAGTTTTTAAAAATCCTGAGTGCCCTTCTAAGGGAGAAGTGTGCAATTCCATAAGAATCTTTTGTTTTAGTTGGGAATTCTTACAGAGGTATAAATGATCTTTGTACCATAACGAATCATTTTGCCAGTTAAATGTATCAAACGTACTAGAATCTTGTTGTAACTTTCGAATAAGTGCTCACACTTCTTCGTCATTCTTCCATTCCTCCCTTGCTTCGTTTATCCAATCTGGTTGGATAATAGAAATGGTGCACAAAAATGCTTCCACATCCTCATCCTTTCTTGAGAGTGCATTTGCCACCACATTTTGCTTCCCTTTTTTGTAGATGATTTCAAAGTCATAACCCAGCATCTTGGTGACCCACTTTTGTTGCTCTTCAAAGGATAATATTTGTCCTAAAAAGTATTTAAGGATATCATGATATGTTTTTACCTTGAAGTGTCTTCCCATTAGGTAGGGTCGCAATTTCTTAAGTGCATGGAGTATTGTCAACATTTCCTTCCCATAAATAGATTTGTGTAAAAACTTTCCCTTGATTGGATGACTTTCAAAAGCAATGGGTCTTTCATCTTGCATTAAAATAGCACCAATTCCATTTCCTAAAGCATCACATTCCACAATAAGGTTTTTGTGAAGTCTGGTGTAGCTAAGACTGGTGTTTGGCACATTGCCTCTTTAAGATGTTCGAAGGCCTTTGTTGCTTCTGGAGTCCATGAAAATGCATCTTTCTTCAATAATGTTGTTAGAGGTGCTGTTATTCTCCCATAATTCTTAACAAACTTGCAATAATACCCTGTCAACACGATAAATCCTCCCAGATGCTTTATGGATGTGGGGATTTTCCATTCCTTAATGGCTTTAATTTTGCTAGGGTCTACCTTAACTCCTTCATGAGGTACAATATGACCCAGATATTCCACCTCTTGTACTCGAAAGAAACATTTGGATCTTTTTGCATATAATTGTTTCTCCTCCAATAGTTGTAGCACCCTGTCAACATGTTCAACATGATCCTTCCAAGACTTGCTGTAGATTAGTATATCATCAAAAAATATTAACACAAATTTTCTAAGGAATGGTTTGAAAATGGAATTCATCAAACCTTGAAATGTTGAAGGTGCATTGGTAAGGCCAAAAGGCATGACCAAAAATTCATAATGACCCTCATGAGTTCTAAATTTTGTTTTGGAATGTCTTCAGTATTCATTCTGATTTGATGATATCCTGAACGAAGATCCAACTTGGTGAAGTAAATTGATCCATGCAATTCATCCAATAATTCATCAATGATAGGAATGGGAAACTTATCTTTAATAATGAGCTTATTGAGCTCCCTATAATCTGGACACATGCACCATGATCCATCCTTCTTTTGCACCAATACTACTGGAGCAGAGAAAGAATTTTGACTTGGTTGAATTCTGCAACCATACGTTCAATTTCACTCTTTTGGGCATAGGGATATCTTTACGGCCTGATGTTCGGAGGAACACTTCCTGGAATCAGATGAATAGCATGATCATGATCACGAATAGGTGGGAGACCTTTGGGAGTCTCAAATACCTTGGAATGATTATCCAAGAATTTTTGGAGATCTGGAGAAATAGATGATTCCAATGTGGAAACATCTAGCAAAAATAATTGTGCAATTACACCTCTTTGTTCCTTTTTTAGAAGCTTTGTCATACTGTTAGAGCTGATTATCTTTCCCGGTTTCCCTGCAATACCCCTTAATTCAACTTCCTTTCCTTCCACAAAAAATTTCATGAAAATTTCTTGAAAATTAAAAGCTATTGTACCCAAGGATTGTAGCCATTGGACTCCTAGTACAACATCAACACCTCCCATTGGAATGGAAAGCATTGGGCTGGTCAATACATATTCTCCCATGGATAGCTTGATATTATGGGACTTTCCAGAGAAATTTATTCTTCCTCCATTTGCAACCATCAATTTACACTCTGGTGCTGGATATAAGAAGCAATTCAACTCTTTTGCTACCTTACAATGAATAAAATTGTGGGTACTTCCTGAATCAATCAACACTATTACTTTTTTCTTCTTGATTTGTCCTTCTATCTTGATGGTTTGAGGAGTGGTAATTCCTGCCAATGCATTACAAGATATGGTCAGATTCATTTCTTCTTTATCTAGGCTTTGTTCCTGGAGTATATCTTCTTCTTTTGACCTTTCTTTCTCCTTTTCTTCTTCCTCTTCACAATTTATGTAGAATAATTTCTTCTCAGCACACTTATGACCTTTAGTGTATTTTCTATCACAACTGCAACAAAGCCCTTTTGCTCTTCTTTCTTCCAATTGTTGTGGTGTCAACCTTATAGGTTGTGGAAGACTAGGGGCAACAACACTTCCATCTTTATAGTTGTGAGTGGTATGCTTCCTGGTTGCCATAATTTTGCTTTCCATTTTTCTTGCTAACCTGAATGCCTTCTCTAATGAATCAGGTTCCCAAAGGTGAACATCATGTTGGATATTATCCTTTAAAGTCCCTATGAACACATCAATCCTATGATCCTCTGGAATATTTTTTACCCTTATGTTCAATTTTTGGAACTCCTCAATGTGCTCCATTATTGAACCCTTTTGTTTGAGACTTATCAATTGGCTAAAAAAAGTGTTGCTTTTTGTATCTTCATAATGTGTTGTCAATTCTTCTGTAAAAATTGCCCAAGTGATAATTTGTTTATGAGAGCAAACCCATTGATACCATACAAACTGATTTGGTTCCAAATATAAAGTTGCAATACGTACCTTTTTTGTGTTTTGCACATTATTGAGATCGAAAAATTTCTCCATCTGTAATATCCATGTTGCGGGATCCTTGCCATCAAACTTCCTCATATCAATTTTTGGAATATGGTGGGTCTTCGATCCCACATTAGAGTCTATGAAATCATGATTAACATTTCTTTTGTTCGCATCATGAGTTTCCTTTACTACCTTTTCACCATTAGTAAGTATTTCTTGTAGAAAATTTGTCAAATCTGTCTTCAAATCTGCCATGTTTGTCTTCAAATATGTCTTCAAATCTGCCATGTCTCTCTTCAAATCTATCTTCAAATCATCCATCTTAGCTTCCATGCCCTTTATATTATATTCCACACCATTTATCTTAGCTTCTGTTAGCTTTTGTGAGATTAACATTTTTTGCACTTGGTCTTGTAATTTTGATATATCATGTAGCATTTCTTCCTCTTATTCATGAGTCATGATAGAGCTTTCAGGTTTCTTATTAGGTGTTTGCATTTTCTTTCCTCGGGGCATCAATTACCGGTAAAAACGCTGTACTATTCCCTTTGAATTCCTTCAAAATAAATTTTCAAACCAAGCTTCAGCAAATATTTAAAAAATTCTACACACCTTTTTTCACTTTGTAGGAGCTTGATATTGCCTCTGATGAATCTCTATACTTTCCGATCATCCAATTCTGAAATTGCGACCTGTGGTAGTCCTTTATGTCCTATTTCCAATGCCACTAGTCTGATCTAAATTGGATTCTCCAAGGAAGAGTTATGCAAAATCTCCTACAGTGACTTGATTATAGACTAGTTCAGTAGAGCGAACTTGTACGATGTGCCACGAGTCACTGTTTCAACCTTTGGCTTTGAAAAATATATACAAGAAACTGCAATCCGTCTTCTTTTTGTAACTTCTTACGAAATTTCAACCCGATGCTCAGAGAAAAAGTTATGACGATTTTCCCCAGGTCACCTGTTTGGAATGTAATTCAGGAGTCTACAAAAAGACTAACTTCCTCAGATCATATCTACGCAAATATAGCACGAAAAGGTTTGAAATTTAGACCCAAGGTTTAGGGCGATGTCTTCTAAAATGGATTTTTTTTTTAGCTTCTGAAACATCACAGAAAAAGATTTATAGCAAAAATGCCATGATGACCTATTTGGAGCAGCGAAACCCTAGAATCCAAAGCTCTGATACCAAATGTTAGGAAACCAGCTCACAAAAAGATAGAAAAGATATATCAATGCCTTAGAATTTATCCTCTTAGAGGGGGAAACATCATTTACATTACATAAATGAACAATTATTGGATGATTCAAATGCCAAAACCTCCTTTCTATATATAGGAGTCTAAGGAGTACAATATAACCTAGCCGACCTAACAATAATAATATAAAGCCACGCAAATAACAATAGAGGGATTCTATGGGCACAGTAATAACAATATGGGGAAAATAGGGGCACAACTATATTAATAAGGGATACAACTACAATAGTAATGGGGTAATCACTAGTAGTATAGGGACCCAACAATCATCCAAGAATTGTTCATTTATGTAATGTAAAGGAGGTTGGCCCCTTGAAGAGGCTGATTTCTAAGGCATTGATCAATATTTTCTATTTTTTTGTGAGCTGGTTTCATAACACCTGGTGTATATCCTCCTCTTTTGATGTTTCTTGATCCTTTTTTTCTTCCTCTTCACGATCTACGTATAATAATTTCTTCTCAGAACAATTATGGCCTTTATTGTATTTGATATCACAATTGTAACAAAGCCCTTTTTGATTTCTTTTTGTATGATTAGTTTTGCTGTGCTAATTATACTTACAAATTTATAGACATGTTCTTTCTTCTTCTTCTTTTTTTTGTGTTGAGGTTTCCTTAGTTGTTGGAGCTCACAAACAGGTAAATTTACTCAAGTTAAACAAGACATTCATGAGCAAAATATATTAAAAAATAAATACTAAATAACAAACATGTACAGTGCAGAAAACCATCAAAGAGACACATTAACACAATATTTTGATGAAGGAGTTCACCGCTCTTGGGCTACTTCTCCTTGGTCCATCTTCCATGGCTTAGGCCTTTGTATTAGCTCAATGTGGACATAATATTGTTTACAAAGCTCTATGGCTCCTGATACCTGCACCAATGTGTTCAAAATGTCCAAATTAGCCAATAACACTTCTTTCTGAGTTCAATTTGGTCGAAAATTGCTCAAGATATGCTGCATTTAATTTTTCCCTAGGAAACCCTGCTAAATCTGGAGAGACTCCGGTTAAGTCTGCCAAAACTGGAAGTTCCGTTGACTTTGGTGCTCCGCTGAAATCACTGCCAACTTAAACACCAGTTAATTAATATAAAACAATTTAATTAATCTTTAAACGTGTTTAGGTGTGCTCTTAGCGCTGGCCACAGCCCCTGGTTCAGGTGCATGGTCACATGGGGTGGGGGCTGGCCTGTAGGGCTGGCTCCCCCCCTTTCCCAATAGTCGACACTCTATGCGTTAAATGCAATTTCGTGGCAATGGTTTTCAAATCCACGCTGGTGGTCCATTGGCATGGCATGGAGTTCAGGTGGGGGAGGTCGAAGGGTTCAAACACACCTCCTGTTGAGCTAATTTATTCACACAAATTAACACAAATATTCCTTATCAATCCGGGTTGGTAATACTTAAAGGCAAGTCCACTATATATGAATATCAGATGTAATCAAACTTGAAAGATAAGTTTTTCAAAAACTAAAGAAGTGCAAATTACAAATAAAACAATTCCAATTCACTTGGTAAAGAGGGAAAGCTAAAATGACTCTTAACTTAAGAGGTCCAATTCTTCCTCAATTATTACTTGATAAACAGAAATCAGAAACTAATAGCTTAAGATGGTAAAGTCATTAATGAAGGGAGGATCCTAACTTAAGAGACCTTTGGTATTTTCCATCATAATTCATTCACCATAATGCCAAAAATACATAAGAAAACTGCTTGCATGTAATCAAGGAAAACTAGTTACAATTCACCAAATTAATAGAAGGAGTGCTCAACTTGAACACTTTGTTTTTCCAACTTACTAAAGTGATGAATAAACTAAGATTTAATGAAATAAATCATTACACATTAACGATAAACCAATCTGAAACAAAGCATGTAAACAAGTTCTATAATAACCAGATTATGGAAAATTAAGCTAGTTTAAACAAAGAAGTGTACTTAGCTTGGAATGGGGGACCTCCACCCTTGCTTTGCACACTTGAAGATTTATATTAGAATCTTAAACTCAGTCACACATCCACATTATTGAACAGAAAAATAGAAGTAGAACAGGTTCTTCAAATTACCTCTCCAATCCAAAATGTCTCAGCATGAAATTATACAGAAGTCAATACATAAGCCATCAAAGCCTTGGATTTAAATAGAAGTCTTGTGAAACAAACTGATCTCTAATCCTTCTAACAAAAATATCTACTCATATTCACCTATCTAAGTAGAATTCATTAATCCCATCCCAAGAAATATGGTCAATCCCATAAAATCTCAAAACTGCTCTATTTCTATGGAATTTCTGAGTGACTAGTCATGGTTGACCAGCACTAAATGGGCCTATTAAAGCTTGTTCTGTTTGAACCAAGTAGAGATGGCTCAGTCCTAGTTCCCAAGATATCCATCCATGCATCAAATTCGTGCCCAAGTGTCTTGCAAACATGTCAACCATATAGCTATTACGGGAATTTTTGAATCTGTCTCTATTTTCACTTGAAACCAAATTTTCATAAAAACTTTAGAATTTGAAAAATTAAAATTAAATACTTGAGTAGACATGAAATATATCAAAATGGGATGGATAAAGTGGAAAATGGATGGATTAAGTAAGTTTCCTTTAGCAAAAATTAGACCAAAAACGAGGGCCAACATCCCCCCCTTGCTGATCGTCAAGCATGTCGTCATGCTTGTTTATTCCTCTTTGATCTTCTATTCCCTGTTGTAGATGCAATTCCTGTAGATGCTTCCTACTGTGCTGCCCTTATCAAATAGTCCATACCTGAATCATGTCCTTCTCTGTACAAAGTGGCCTTAACTTTCTGCTTCTCATACTTAGCCTTCCACATGTTCTTCTCTTTTAGCCATTTGAATGCTTGTTTGGAGAGCAGATCATTCTTTCTTTTCAATATTCCTATTTCTTCATTTAATATTTCATTTTATTTGACCAATCTAGCATTATTCTTTTTGCTTGCTTGGTTTTCTTCTTTCAAATGTTTTTCCAAGATTTTACTAATTTCTAGTTGGTCTGTTAACTCCCTGATTTTGCCCAAGTTTATTTCTTTTTCAAGCTCTTGTGTAGTTTTGATTAATGATGCTGCTGCTACATCATCATAATAAGAATCTCTCTCTAATGCCTCCTATTCAATATCATCCTCTACCTGTTTTCCTGTGGAACATGTGTCTACTAACTGAACTTATTTTTCTCTGCTATTTATTTCAGTTGGACTTTTATTCCTAAATCTCCTAGGAATAGACATGATGGACACTTCATTTTCTTGCATGGCTGTATTATTTTGCTTTTTAGCTCTAGTCCTGGGATAGAAGGGTGAGCTCATCATTCCCCTGGTTTCCTGCTCTACTTTGTTCTGTCCCTCATTGATCTGTTCATTGAACTGGTTTTTACTCATGAACTCCCTCCAAATTATCCCTTGTGATCTTACTTGATATTCAACCAGGATTTTTATCAACCCCTGGTGATAAATTTGTGCTTCTTTGGGCTTGTGTTCATGTTTTACTGTCTCTATCATCTTCAGGAGGCTTCTAAAGAGAAAGTATGGTAGATTAATCTTATCTTCCCCCTTAATGTGTTGTAGGAGTCGGATGTGATATAGATGGGCAACACTATATCCCCTATCACATGTAAGAAACTTTTGTATAACTAGAACCAACTCGCCCCATGGTTCATTGAACCATTCCCTTGGTATACCTTTGGTTCTGTCAAAGGTTCCTTTTCTATTCTTTTCAAGGAAGAAAGTCCATGCTTTCTCCTTGAAATGCAAGCCTTTATGATACTTCTCTCCTATCATAGGGAGGTCTAGAGCTTGTGAAAGGAATTCCTGAGTCACAGGAATGATAACATTTCCTACCCTTGTTTGTTCTTGGTTGTAATTGTTTATGAACTCCCTTGTTACCTCCTCACTGTGGCCACTAAATCTCTGCAAGAATCCTATCAGTCCCGCTTGGTATAGCTTCTCTATGGTCTCTTTTTTCCAGTTTTCTATTTGAAACTTTGGCTCTATCCTTGTTGACATTGTGTCTGAAAACCATTGAATGTATGCCTCTGTTGTCATTAACTTCATCTTTTACAATGACAATCTACAAATACTGTTTTGTAAAATGAAATTTTGAAGTCAGAGAAGCTTACCTGCCTTATGCAACAAACTTAATTCAATCTACTTGGGCCTCTGTTTTTTTCTTTTTGCAGCGACAAAGTTTCTCTTTTAATCCCCTGTTGTATCCAAACATTCAAACATCCTGCCTTATATATCTCTGTAAAAACACTATACTCTGTTTTGGAAAAGAAATACATAAGAAAACAAAATAATCATGTCATAATTTTGTATTTCTTAATGTATTCTTAAGGCAATTTTTTTATAATTCATCATACAAGCCTAATCTTCAGTGTTGTATGAAAGGAGAACAAAAATGGTTTTCAACTCTGCCCTGGTTGTAACAGCTCTAAAAAAAACAACTCATTTCTACAAAGAAACAAGCGATTCAGCCCCTTATAACAACACTAAAAGACAATATTCCTCTGTTTTTATAGTATATAATCCCTGTTATGCAACAACGCACAATACAATCCCCTGTAACAGCACTTAAAAATTCATCTGTTCACGCAATACAATCCCTTAACAGCACTTAAAAGTCATCTGTTATGGCAATATATAATCCCTGTTATGTAAAATTACACATTACAGTCCCTGCTTAAAAAAAAACATGCAATATAACCCTTTGTAACAACATTTAAAAAACTCCTTTGTAATACACAACCCCTGCTTTACAAAAACATGCAATACAGTCCAAAAACTCTGTTTTATCTATGCGTTTTGCATGCAAGATGTAGTTGAAATGCCTTATTATCCACACAGGTGTAATCTACTACTTGTTTTACATAAACTACATGCTTCACTCAAATCCTTAGTTCATGCGATTACACTTATGAACAGATTTCTTCTTTAATGCATGGTCGTTTATTCTTCGCTCCATTAACTCACTGTCGTTTATCTAACCATTACATGGCCGTTTATCTAACCCTTACATTTATCATTTTCTAGAATCATGGTGAGTTTTCGGCGTTTACCTGGCTAATGGCTAGACTCGTGGATTGTTTAATGGCGCTCCATATCTCCTGTAGCTTCGTTTCGTGCTGATTGGTGGCAAAAACAGGCATATTAATAATTAAATGACAGGTAGTTCTAGCCAAAATTTGGTGATTGTAATCCTGACTCATCTTTCTAAGAAAATCAAATCTCATTTTTACCTGAACTTTCCCGAGATTCTGGGCAACTGACTTGCGCTATCTCCGTGAGGTTTCCTACTTATCTCTCCGCAGATTCACTTACGTTTTTCCCTCTCTTCGTCTGTCAAAATGTGCAGTGCTTCACCACTATTCTCCTGAGCTCTTTAAGGGCGATGATGGCATACAGATGTGGTTTAAACAATCGGCAGACCGGTTTTGAAATGCACAACAGACTGGTTTTGAAGGTTTCGTGACCGTTTCTTATTTTCTACTGTGCTCTAGCTGAGTAAGCCGTAAGCACATCCTATTGGCCAATGTTTGCACGTAAGCATGTCGTGTTGGTCCTGTTGACCAGTCACCTGACTATTTCATTAGGATGGCCTGACTGTTTTCATAATTTAAATGCGAGCTTACCTGTATGCGGGTTGTGGCTGTCCTTCCATGCAGTTTACGGCCTTGCCAGCATGCCTTCTGTGGAATTGTTTGAAGGCACCAACAATGCAAGCGTATGATGGTTTGTGTGCATCATAACTCCGTTCCACGTTGTTCAATCTCATTACTGTATGAACCTCATACTCGTTTGAACCATGTGCTCGGTTTGCAAGCCCGTTTGAATCATATCCCCCCGCCTAATATCATTTCATATTAAAATCATGCAAGCCCACCTTTCATTATGCAAACCCACCTTTCAATATTATGTTTTAATACAACGCATATGTTCAACATATTTTTTTGTTGTATGCAAATGTTTTATTGCGCATATATTTCCTTATGAAATATTGCCTTATGAAATATATTTCCTTCGCGCATATATTTCCTTATGAACTATTGCCTTTCTTATTTCCTTTGCGCATATATATGAAACATTTCTCATATTGCTCATATATGAAATATTTCCAACATGTTGCACTCTTTTGATCCCTTTTTTCTTTTAAGGAAAAATACTTAGGGGTTAAGGTCATGAATATGGAATGAATATAGGATGTACAAGGTTATAGTTAAGGGTTATAGGATATGATACTTAGGATAATGGGTGGAGATAATGGAAAATATATACTTCAGGTACTAATCTCAATTTAACAAAGACTAAAAATTTCTAAAAAAAAATTGAATTCACAAGAGCAAAATGACTATACTTGTACTTCCCTGATAATATTGGATGATGTCTACTGTTCTTTACAAGCTGGATGAAATCGTTTGATCAAATGTCTTAGATAGATTGAAAGGTAGAATTTATTTCTGCTTCCTGTTCTTCATGCTTCATTGGTTCTGGTTCTTGAATTGCTGGTTGTTGTTCAGGTCCCTCTGGAATGATTTCATGACTCAGGTCCCAACTGTCATGCACATGTTTATGCTAATATTTCAGGTCCCTTTGCTATTGTTGTTCAGGTCCCAACTGTCATGCACATGTTTATGCAATATGTACATGTTTCTGCTAATATTTTAGGTCCCTCTGCTATTTTTGTTCAGGTCCCAACTATGAACAATACAAGTTCCATCATCAATTCAGCTGCACAACTAAAGTTTTTGTGCAATCCTCCCCCTTGCTTGATATTTGACTTGTCCTCAAGTCATGTTTATGTGGAGGATATCCTGCAAATCAAAGTTGTGATAAAAATAGAACAAGAAAGTGAATTCATACAGTCCAAAACATGTTGGTTTTCCTCTATGAATTCGTGTTTGCTTGGCAGTAGTGTCCTGGTTTTCACTAGCAAACAATTTTATTTTTTTTATTGTGTATATATATATACATATATATATATATATATATATATAATTTTTATTTTATTATTATTATTATTATTTTTTAGTAGTACACTCTTTATTCTTCTGTAGCACTGGAAGATGGTTGGGTCTGGTGTGCCATTATTTCCAGTTCTGTTCCTTGTATCAGTTGTTTCATGAATTCTTCTTTGTCAATAGGCCTGTTGTAAACTTTGAGCCTATGTCCATTTACCAAAAATGATGTGGATTCCTAGTCAATTGTCTTGATTTGAACAACTCCATTATCAAAGATTTCTTCTATCTCATATGGCCCTAACCAGTGTGTTGTGAATTTGGCCTTGAAATCTTTGAATTTGGAGTCGAACAGTAGTGCCCAGTCTCCTTTGTTGAATTTCTTGTTCTTGATGAATCTGTCATGCCACTTCATTCGTTGCTATTGTATCAATGTTATATGTTCTATTGCTTGCTGGCGATGTTTATCTAGTTGATTTAATTCCATTATCCACTACTGCTGTGCTTCAGACAGTTCCAGTCCTAGTTTAGCTGCCAATTTGTATGTGTATCTAAAATTATATGGGCAGTAAGACCTCTTTTCCGTACACTAACTGGTATGGACTGAATCCAGTTGTGTTTTTCCATGTGATTTTGTATGCCCATAGTGCATCCCTTAGTTTTTCTGACCAGTCCTTTCTATTCATCTGTACTATTTTGGTCATTATGTTCTCTAGGACTTTATTTGTTTCTTCCACCTGTTCGTTTTCTTGAGGATGATATGGTGTGGACTTCCTGTGCTTTATCTTATATTTTTCTGTAAGATCTCATACAAGCTTTGAAGTAAACTGTGCTCCCTGATCGGTTACAATCTGTCTTGGCACTCCATATCTTACAAATATTTCTTCAAAGAGGAAGGTGACCACTATATTTTCTGTTGCTTTGGTGACTGCCTTTGCCTCCACCCATTTGGTGACATAATCTATACATACTAAGATATACCTCTTGCCATTTGATGGTGGATTTATTGGTCCCACAAAATCTAGAGCCCATTGCTCAAATGGTTCTATTAGAACTTATGGTTTGAGTGGCATCTCATTTGATACTATTGGTCTTCCTATTTTTTGGTAGCTGTCACATCGCTTGACATATGCCTTGGAGTCTTTGAAGATTGCTGGCTAGTAGTAGCCTAATTGCAGCACCTTGTAGGTTGTTCGTTTGTCTGCAAAATGACCACCACATGGTTCATCATGACATGCTTTCAGGATTTCTAATATCTCATCCTCTCTCACACATTTTCTTATTATTAAATCTGAACCAGTATAAAACAAATCGCCATTTACCCAACTATATCTAGAACTTTCTTTAATAATTTTTCGTTTTTGTTTCTTGGAGAATTGTGTTGGAAATTTCCCAGAAGATAGATAGTTTGCTATGTCTGCAAACCATGGTGTTTTTACTACTATTGCAAACAAATGTTCATCCGGAAAGTTGTCCGCAACTGGATTTGGATCGTTGGGTGAATGTATTCGTGAAAGAAAGTCAGCCACTTGATTTTCTTTACCTGGTCGATCTTGAATTGTGATGTTAAATTCTTGCATTAACAGTAACCATCTTGTTATTCTCCCATTGGTGATAGATTTATTCATCAAATATTTTATTGTTGAATGATCTGTATGAATAAATACTTGGTATCCTGTTATGTAATGCCTGAATTTATTTACTGCATGTACTACAACTAACATTTCTTTTTCTGTGACTGTATAGTTCAATTCTGCAGGTGTTAAGTTCTTGCTTATGAAGTATATTGCATAATTGAACAGATTCTCTTTCTGCCCAAGTGATGCACCTATCGCAGTATCAGATGCATCAGTTGAAATATGAAATGGCAGAGACCAGTTTGGTCCACGAAGAATGGGTGCAATTGATAGTTTTTCTTTCAATATTTGAAATGCATTTTGACAGTGATTTGTCCATTGAAATTCAACATCTCTCGCTAATAATTTTAATATAGGTTGGGCTATTTTACTAAAGTTTTCGATGAATCATCTATAGTAGCCTTCATAACCCAGGAAACTCCTTACCTATTTTTGTGTTGTAGGTGGCATTAAATTCACAAGGACTTGTATTTTTGCTGGATCCACCTTAATTCCTGAAGCGGAAATATGGTGTCCCAAAACTATGCCTTCTGTCAACATCATATAGCATTTTTCGTTACTCAATGAAAAATTTGTTTCTATGCATCGCTTCAAAACTTTCTCAAGATTGTTGAGGAAATTGTCATATGTGTTTCCATAGACCGTGAAGTCATCCATATAAACTTCTACACATTCATGGATTAGATCAGCAAATATTGCAAGCACTGCTCTTTGGAAATTTGCAGGTGCATTGCATAACCTGAATGGCAAGACATTATATGCATAGGTTCCCCATGAGCAAGTGAATGTTGTTTTGTCTTGGTATTTTGTTGCTGTTCTAATCTGATTGTACCAACTAAACCCATCCAGGAAGGAGAAAAATTTCTTTCCAGCTAATGAGTCTAGAACCTGGTCAATGAATGGTAGTGGAAAATGATCTTTTAATGTCGCTTTGTTTAATTCTCGATAATCTACACATACCCTCCACTTCCTGTTTTTCTTTGGTACTATTACCAATGGAGAAACCCATTGACTATCTGAAATAGGATAGATGAACCCAACTTTAAGCAATTTCTGTAGTTCTTCTTTCACTATTTCTTTCATCATGGGATTCATTCATCTTTGAGGTTGCCTTACTGGTTTGATTTGATCATCTGTATAGATGTGGTGGATACATGTATTCGGATGGATTCCTTGCATGTTGGTATAATCCTAGGCAAAAGATTTTGAATATTTTTGTAATAATGCAATTACCTCTTGTTCTTGTGACGATTGCAAATGGTTTCCAATGTTCAAATGTTTTCCAGGATATATCTCAATTGTTTTTGTTGTTGAATTGGTAATTGTGTTTACAGGAAAAATGTTTGTAAAAGAGCTTCGCAAGGATTGAACTGTACAAGTTTCCTGAAAACATTGGTTCAAGAGATTACTTGCAGCTTCATATTGAATCTCTCTAAGCTGCTCTGAAATATTTGGTTCTGAGATGAAAAGATCCATTAAATCTTCATTCTCTTCTTCTTCTCTAAGGTCAAAGACTTGATTTATACTTAAAACTGATTTAGTTTGCTGCTGTTCTTGAGTTTCAAGTATTGATTCTAAAGAAGATGATTGTGCAGGTGAATAAAGTGTAATGTGTTTCCGTTCATCTCCATGTGAAATAATCATACTTATAGATCTGCATCCTATAAAGGCATCAGCTGTGGCTAGCCATGGTCTGCCTAAGATTAGAGGATGTCTTCCCAAATTTGTTTTTGGCTGCAAGATAAGGAAGTCAACAGAATACTCCCATGAATCCAAAGAGACTATGATGTCTTCTAGTATTCCTTCTAGGACAACCTTAGATCTGTCTGCTAATTCTAGAATTGTAGAAGTTGATCTAATGTTGTTTAAATGCAGACTTTTCATTGTCTCCATAGTCATTACATTTATAGTCGCTCCTTGATCTATTAATGTATTTGGAACTGAGAAATTATTTATTGAAATAGTAACCATATGGATACCAGAATCAATATATTTCTCTACCATTGTTTGTGTTGACATGAGGCTTGCTAATTTTCCAATGACTTGGATTCTAGTAGGATCCTTCTTCTTTTTACTAGTTTTCTTAATGCATAATTCCTTTATTGTTTTATCATATATTGGTATTTCTTTAATTGCTTTCAATAAAGGAATTTTTACATAAGCATTTTTCAATTCATCCAAAATATCAAATTCAGGAAGGTTCATTTCTTTTTGTTGCTCTACTAACCTCTCAGGATAGGGTGGTGTTTGAGTTATAATAGTTTTTCCTTTCTGAATTTGTGTTTCAGATTGTGATGTTTCAGGTGGTTCTCCTTGCTCAATTGGCTCTTCTATGATTGGAGGAGAATCCTTTGTAAGAACCTTTCCAGGACATCATTTACAGGAAGAATAGAATATGTTGGAAAATATGTTGCTTCTTCTATAGTGTATGCAGGTTTATCCATCTTATTGTTCAGATTTGCCACTGGTTGGGCTGGTAATTGAGTTGGTCTGGGCTGGTTTGAAGGTAGCTGTAGCTGTTGTGGTTGTGTTAATAATGGTGGAGAATTCTGTTGCGGAAATGGCATGGATTGCGGATATGCAGAATTTTGTTGTGGAAATGGCATGGACTGTGGATATTGTTGATATGGAAATGGTTGTTGATATTGTTGCTGGTATTGTTGTTGGTATTGTTGAGGTGGCTGGTTTCCATAACCATATCCTCTCCATCCTTGTGCAGGTTGGTTTGGATATTGTTGTGGAGGCCAAGCTTGCCATGGCATTGGAGTATTCCAAGAATTTTGAGGCGGATATGGATAGTTTTGTTGAGGGAATTGTTGCAGATTTTGTTGAGGCAGCCTTGGTTGCCAAGGTCTTCGTGGTGCCACATAATAGAAACCTTCTATTCCTTGCACTTCTTCCATTGGATTCATTTGCAATTCCTTCAACCTTAGACAATTTTTTGTTGAATGGTTTTCTGTACAAAGACCACATACTTGAACACTATCGAAAGGACATTCTCTTAATGGATGTTTCTTTCTACATTTGGAACAAAAGATTGCTAAAGCTTGTTCTTGTTCTTCTTTCTTCTTATTTGCTTTTAGAACATCTACCTGAGTTCCTAATGTACTTAGGAGGTCAGTTTTGAAGTTTTCTAATAAGCTTCCTATTTCTGCTCTTATTACTCCTCTGACTACTGATTTTGTTGCTTTTGAACTCCCATCTCTCTTTCTAGATTTTGATCTACCTCTAGAATATCTTTGACATAATTCAACAATTTCATTGAATGGTAAGTTTGAAATATCTCCCTTGCCCATCACATTCAGAATGTCAAGATATTCATCTCTTATACCTTTGAGAAATATTGTTCGAATGGTTTCCTGATTTAGAGAGTGTTGTTTAGATTTTTGTAGATTATATGCAAATCTTTCTAAGTATTCTTCTAGACTTTCTTCTTCTTGTTGTGTCATTCTGAAAACATCTTCCTTTGAGTCCCTAGGCCTACAATAGGCTTGATACTTTTTAAGAAAGACTGATCTCATATCATCCCAAGAAGCTATTGTTTGCTCTCCTAAACCCATGAACCATTTTAAAGCTGTTGCTTTCAATGTAGAAGGAAAGAGACGAAGTTTGTGTGTGTCATCAGTGTATCCATATGTTCTACATAGGATATCAAATTCAAACATGAAAGAATCAGGATCTTCGGTTGACATTCCATAAAAATTTGGCAATACAGAAGGTGGAATATTTTTCATTTTCACTTCTTCTCCTAATATTGCACTTGTATCTATTATTGGAAAGCCAAAGGTAGTTTCCTGATCACCACCATCTTCTTGTATTTTCCTATCCTCTTCTATCTTTCTATCATTTTCTCGTTTTGCCTCTTCCTCTCTTTGTCTTCTCCATTCTCTTTGTTGTCTCTCATATTCAAGTCGTTGTTCATGAGTAAGAATAACAGATCCATGTCCCTCTTCTGCCATAGGTTTAGTTGTTTCAATGTTAGTTTGAGATTCAGGTTGTTCAAAGTCAGGTTGACTTACAGATTCAAAGATAGGTTGTTTTTCTTTAGCAGTTTCCTTTTGTTTTCCTGAAGTTGATAGCTGTTTTCTTTTTACTTCCCAGGCTAACAAAGTTTGCCTCTCAATTAAAGTTAACCTTTGTCCAGTTCTTTGTTTTTCTTCCAATTCCTCAATTGTTGGATTACCAGTAACTGGTGTTGTTGGCTTTGATGGTCCTACCTCTATTTGTGGGGGGTTTTTAATAAATCTACCTTGAGGATCTCTATATCTAGGCATAAAGAAACATAACTAAAAGGAATGTAACTAATTTTTTTTATTTGTTTTATGAATTTTTTAAAGTTTGCTTGCTTATCTTCCTATTGACTATGTCGATATTTGCCTCCCTGGCAACGACGCCAAAATGTTGAGCTAATTTATTCACACAAATTAACACAAATATTCCTTATCAATCCGGGTTGGTAATACTTAAAGGCAAGTCCACTATATATGAATATCAGATGTAATCAAACTTGAAAGATAAGTTTTTCAAAAACTAAAGAAGTGCAAATTACAAATATAGCAATTCCAATTCACTTTGTAAAGAGGGAAAGTTGAAATGGCTCTTAACATAAGAGGTCCAATTCTTCCTCAATTATTACTTGATGAATAGAAATCAGAAACTAATAGCTTAAGATGGACAAATCATTAATGAAGGGAGGCTCCTAACTTAAGAGACCTTTGGTATGTTCCATCATAATTCATTCACCATAATGCCAAAAATACATAAGAAAACTGCTTGCATGTAATCAATGAAAACTAGTTACAATTCACCAAATTAACAGAAGGAGTGCCCAACTTGAACACTTTGTTTTTCAAACTTACTAAAGTGATGAATAAACTAAGATCTAATGAAATAAATCATCACACATTAACCATAAACCAATCTGAAACAAAGCATGTAAACAAGTTCTACAATAACCAGATTATGGAAAATTAAGCTAGTTTAAACAAAGAAGTGTACTTAGCTTGGAATGGGGGCCCTCCACCCTTGTTTTGCACACTTGAAGATTGATATTAGAAGCTTGAACTCAGTCACACATCCACATTATTGAAAACAAAATAGTAGTAGAACAGGTTCTTCAAATTACCTCTCCAATCCAAAATGTCTCAGCATGAAATTATACAAAAGTTAATACATAAGCCATCAAAGCCTTGGCTTTAAATAGAAGTCTTGTGAAACAAACTAATCTATAATCCTTCTAAAAATCATTTCTACTCGTATTCACCTATCTAAGTCGAATTCATCAATCCCATCCCAAGAAATATGGTCAATCCCATAAAATCTCAAAACTGCTCTATTTCTATGGAATTTCTGAGTGACTAGTCATGGTTGACCAGCACTAAATGGGCCTAATAAAGCGTGTTCTGTTTGAACCAAGTAGAGCTGGCTAAGTTCTAGTTCCCAAGTTTTCCATCCATGCATCAAATTCATGCCCAAGTGTCCTACAAACATGTCAACCATATAGCTACTACGGGAATTTCTGAATCTGTCAATATTTGCACTTGAAACCAAATTTTCATAAAAACTTTATAATTTGAAAAATTAGAATTAAATACCTGAGTAGACATCAAATATATCAAAATGGGATGGATGAAGTGGAAAATGGATGGAAAATAGATGGATTAAGTAAGTTTCCTTTAGCAAAAATTAGACCAAAAACGAGGGCCAACACCTCCGCCCATCCCATATAATTTTACCATATACTATATATGTGCCATATATATAGTTCAATGTGCCATTGTATTTCGTTGCCCTTTGACCTTACCAAAACATTTAAATAATGCAACATTCAAATAATTTAGATATATGCGGATATATATATATATATATATATATATATATATATAGATATATATATATATATATATATATAGTTTAAAAAAAACCATATAATATAAATAATAATTATATATATAATATATAATAATATTAAAATAAAAACAAATTCAAATTCCACCTTAGAGCCAAGTAGGCAATTTCACCTTCACACAACCAAATTGCTGAATCTGTAGGTGACACTTGTCATAGCTCCATTGGGCGAAAACTGAAGAAGATTCCCCTTGCTGACTGGACTGCAATGTCATTATTTTGTCCTATTCTGCAATTTTTTTAGCTATAACAACATCTTTCGGTAAAAATCACATAGGAGATAAACTCGTTGACGCATGCATCGATGAGTTTATATCGTATGTGATTTTTACCGAGAGACGTTGTTATAATAATATGCATTGACCAGTTTATATCCTACGCGATTTTTACCGAAAGATGTTGTTATAATTAATATGGATCACAGAAGTCTAAATTCAATTTCTTTTTAGCTGTTTAGGAAAATGAATAAAAGGCCTTTTCTCCTTCATCCAGACCTCATTTTCATTGAAACAAATTGCGTTGCAATCATCTCGATGAGGTGTACACATTCGTACAGTTTTTGAGCCAATATGAGAACTTTTGTTTTTGAGCTAAAAATTGAGCAGCTGATCATTCCTCCCCACTAGAAGCCTTTTGGAACCTAAAAGATACTATTATCTGACAAGTAGATGAGGGTACAACCCCCTTACCTTCCAATCTTGATCCAATTGGTTTTTGGTGAATTTGTTTCCTTGAGCTCCTCTCTAAGGAAATCAACATTCACTTGCCTTGAGGACCCCGTTCTTCTGTCATGGATGGTGTCTTGTTGAAATTGATTCAGAAATTATGTAGGAATGCATTCAGAATGTGAAATCTGAACATTCTATCCTTGTTTAACAACTTGAAGCCTCTTTTTGCAATATTGACACCAGCTTCTGTTGGTATCATCCCATGACCCCCTTTTTCCTCCTAAAACATATCATTTGCCCATTCCTTTTCATCATATATCTCTTAGAATCCTTGAAAATTGGTTATTTAATAGTCCTATAGTTATTAAAATGCATTAAAATTGATTTAGGAAGTTTATGATAAAGAATTAGAAGTTTTTGGTGAAATGGTTACAGGAAGTTCCAACATCCTGTAATTAGCTCATTGTTTGACATGTGGCACAACAGCTAGGCTAGAGCGAAAGGCATGGATGAAAAGTAGAATGTCCAAGCATGGACAAACACCTATCCTACAGCAGAATCGACCCTCCTACATGCGCGGTCAATTCAGGTCAAAGTATGGCACACTGGCGACAAAGGCAGCAACAGCAACACATTCTAACTTGATTTAGCTTTTGTTCTTTTTGAAATCAGTTAGGATAGAAACATTTTGAAAATCTCGATGTAGTAAAAGCGGCAACAGCCAAATTCCGAATGTACATTCATTTTTGAAATGACATGGTTGTAAATAGACATATGTAAATACAGTCCGGGTAATGAATGTATGGTTAATCGTTGTATCATTCTGAAACAGAGTTTTTGAACTTAATACTAAGAACCCAGTTACAGTTACGACTCGTGTCTTGTGCATTGATTTGATAACCGGTTGAATATAGTCCAGTATACCTCTGGAACATGGACGGGCCCTGCGTTAAACTGGTATACTGTCCTTTTCATTTTATTCGCACTTAGGGTATTATATGGTTTGCACAGTAGTTACGATTGGTTTCTTATTTCAATAGTTCTTGCTTTCGAATTCAATAGGTATTATATGGTTTGCACAGTAGTTACGATTGGTTTCTTATTTCAATAGTTCTTGCTTTCCATTGAATGTATATGGTTTGCGTTTGTGGTAATGCTTGAACAATCATCGCTTAGATCTTGAAGCGCGTCCTGTAAGGGATTCGATCCCTGTGTATGTCTTTTAAAAGCAATGTCATGAACCTTGTTTTCATTTCAAAATCCATTTATGATTTCTGTATATTTTGATATTGTATAAATATTAGTGAATGCTGGGTGTTTGCTGAACAAGGGTTTTATGTGTAATGTCTTTGTAAGGAGATTGAGATCATTGTTGCAGTGATACACAGTGTTCAGGTTCAGTATTTAATTTGGTAGATGCATTTAGTGATAGTATTGTAATCAGGTATGTTAGCAGAGTGACCTGAGTGTTTGCATGATAGGTAACATACCCCAATCTTCCGTAAAGAAGTACTGTGACCTACATCATAAACACTTAGCCAACAATCCTTTATGTCTATATACTTTAGATGCATGCCTCTAAGCTTACGCATCCTGGTCGATAATAAATATAGTCTAGTCTAGTACCCTAGCTAGAACACTACATTTTGGCGCCGTTGCCAGGGAGGCGTACTTAAAGGATTCAGACAAAAAGAAAAAAAATTCAATACACAAAAATAAACAAAAGTACAGTTAGAAATCATGTTCATTTATGCCTAGATTTAGAGACAGTCAAGGTAGATTTGTAAAAACCCCCCACCATCTAAAAACTAACCCATCATCATCAGGAGTAGACTCTCTAGGGAATACAACACCAGCTGAGGAAGTTATCCAAACATTGGAAGAAAAAATTTATTCAGGGCAGGAACTTACTCTTATTGAAAGGGAAACTTTATTCACACACAAATTGCAGAAGAAGAACTTTCTTAGACCTTCTACACAAGGAGAAAGTAGTACAGTTACCGAACAATCTTCCTTCCTCCTTTTTCCACCAAGTGACACTGACACAGAGAGACCAATTAGAATGGCTGAGGAAGGATCTGGATCAGTACCACGCCAAGGAGATGAAGAGGAGTCAACTTTTAAGTTCCCTATACATGAACCACAGGAGGATGAAGAGATCAAAATGAAAAACATACCCCCATCAGTGCTACCAAATTTCTATGGTATGGCTTCGGAGGATCCAGACTCATTCTTGTTCGAGTTTGACATTGTATGTCGAACTTATGGCTATACAGATGATGCCCATAGACTCAGATTGTTCCCAGCCACATTAAAGGCATCAGCCTTAAAATGGTTCATGGGGCTAGGTGAGCATGCTATAGTTGATTGGGATGGCATGAGGAGAATATTTCTAAGGAAATATCAACCTTATTGCAGATCCAAAGACTCTAAAGATGATATCTTTAGAATGAGTCAGCAAGAGGATGAAACCTTAGAGGAATATTTAGAACGGTTTGTCTACAACTTACAAAAATCTAAACACCGAACTATGCCTCTTGATCTGGTCCGCACAATATTCTTGAAAGGTATCCGAGAGGAATACATGGATGATCTCAACTTGATGGGCAAAGGCGACATTTCTGCCTTACCCTTTGAAGAAATCGTTGAGTTGTGCGAAACGTATTCAAGGAGTAAAGCTAAAATGGGAAAGAGAAACCTGTCATCAAGGGTCACAAAAACTGCCTCTGCAAGTGTCACCAGGGCTGAAATAGGGAATCTTCTAGAAGAGTTTAAAACAAATCTGTTAAGCACTCTAGGGAACCAAATTGATACTTTAAAAGCCAAGAAGAAACAAGAAGATGAAGATCATATCATGGCTATCTTCTGCCCAAAATGCCGGAGGAAACATGCACTAAAAGATTGCCCTCTAGAGAACATCCAAGTTTGTGCTTTCTGTACTGAACATCATGATATGTTTAACTGTCCTAAAGTTAAAGTTTTGCAGAACTGTAATATGGCAGCCAATACAGAGATGGAAAACGTGTATTACATGGGCACAAAGCGACCATGGCAGCCAAGGCCAGCACCCCAAGGTATGTTTCCAAATCAAAATCTGCAATTTCCTATGAATGATCAAATGTATGCACAAAACTCATGGAATGTACCCATGCCATGGCAGCACCAAAACCAACCACAACACCAATGGAGACCGTCTCAACAGTACTCCCAATCTTATCATACATATCCTCAATCATACCCACCTTACTCACAACCATATCAACAATACCAACAGCCGTATCCATCACATTCTCAACCATATCAGCAGTATCCTCAGCAAGTTGTCTATCAGCCCCAACCTCCTCAACAAGCACTGCCTGCTCCTCCACCAATAAATGCACCACAACTGCAATTTCCAGCTAACTCACAACCTCCCAGACCCACTCAAATTCCTGCTCAAACTGTCCCAAATCCGAATAATAGAGCAGAGAGGCCAGCCTATAATGTAGAAGAAGGAACCTCATATTCCACACTGCCTTTGCAAAACATTAATTTGAGGTCTGGTAGGGTGCTCCACAAAGATTCTCCAATAACAGATAAGCAAGAAGAAAACTCAGAAAAGGAAAATGAAATGACAAATCAAACCAAACCAAATAGTGATACCAAAGATAAACAGATGCAATCACTGCATCCACCTTTTCCAGACCGATTGGTCCAAATAAAACCACCACTGTCTATACCACAATTTGATGTCTTAGATGAACTTAAAAATGTCTACATAAAAATTCCATTGCTGCAAGCTATAAAAGACATTCCCATCTATACTAAGGCCATCAAAGACATATGTCTCAAGAAGCCTGCTAGAAAAAGGATTGATCCTCAAACCATTCATGTCATAGGACATTTAGCAGGCCTTATGACCAATACCATCTCCATGGAAAAGTATGTTGATCCTGGCATTCCCAAAGTGACCACCATCATTAACAACATACAAATTCCAAACACTTTGATAGATCTTGGAGCCGCAATCAATGTCATGACTCTTGAAACCATGAGAACACTCCAGCTCATAAATTTGCAACATACCACGATTGTTCTAGAACTAGCTGATAGGTCCAAAGTCATTCCTGAAGGGATTTTGGAAGACATCATTGTCTCACTGGACTCTTGGGAGTATCCAGTGGATTTCTTAGTCCTTCAACCCAAATCCAATTTAGGAGGACACCCTATCATCCTTGGTAGACCATGGTTAGCGACTGCTGATGCATTCATAGGATGTCGATCAGGCAACATGATCATTTCAAGAGGGACCGAAAGAAAACAACTCACCCTTTATCCATCGGCACAATCACCAGCAGTAACACATAATTTGTGGCTTGATGATAAATTTAATGATAAAGAAGAAGTACAATCTGTTTTTAGCATTGACCAAATCTATGATTTCCAGGAAGACAATAATGATTTGGTAGAATTATTCCTTTCTCAACCTGATATGTCTGAAAATTTGAGAAATGAACAATATCATGCTGCAGATGTACTTTTGGCTCAAAACTTTCAAGAAACATGCACCATCCAATCTTTGCAAACTACATTTCACGACATTTTTCCAGTTCAATCCATCACCAATACACAGAGTCAGATCATAGAGATTAGTCCAGGGAAAACTCTGAACATAGGAAATCACCTAGACTCATCTCAGCAAGAGAAATTGATTCGACTCTTGAGAAAATACCAAAAAGCCTTTGCTTGGGACTACACCGATATGCATGGGATTCACCCCGACACATGCAATCACCATATCTATACAGATAGCACCATTAAACCAGTGAGGCAACCACAGAGAAGAATGAACCCTATGCTCCAAGATATTGTCAGAGAGGAATTGCAAAAACTTTTGAGAGTTAATTTTATATATCCTATCTCTGACAGTCAGTGGGTATCCCCATTGGTTATAGTGCCCAAGAAAAATGGTAAATGGCGCATTTGTGTTGATTACAGACAGCTGAATAAAGCAACGCTCAAAGATTACTTCCCACTGCCATTTATTGACCAAGTGTTAGACACCCTAGCTGGCAAATCATCATTTTCTTTTCTTGATGGTTTCAGTGGCTACAACCAGATCAGGATCGCCTCTGAAGACCAGGACAAAACCACATTCACCTGTCCTTGGGGCACCTATGCTTACAATGTTTTGCCATTTGGACTTTGCAACGCTCCAGCTACATTTCAGAGAGCTGTGTTAGCTATTTTCGCTGATTTAATTCATGATTGTGTTGAAGTCTACATGGATGATTTTTCAGTATATGGCAATTCATTTGAACATGCATTAGAAAATCTTGAGAGAGTTTTGAAAAGATGTATTGAAGCTAACCTGTCCCTTAGCAATGAAAAGTGCTTTATGATGTTAAACGAAGGGATAGTGTTAGGCCACTATATTTCTTTTCAAGGCATCCAGGTTGACCCAGCAAAGATCCAAATCATTGCTGATTTGCCAATTCCATAGAATCAAAGAGAGGTAAGAAGTTTCCTTGGGTATGCAAGCTATTACCGCAGATTTATTGAACATTTTAGTAAGATAGCTTTACCTTTGTTTAAACTTCTAACCAAAGATGTACTTTTCAACTGGAATGAGAACTGCCAACAAGCATTCGAACAACTCAAAAAGAAGTTATCAACCGCACCAGTCTTGAGAGGGCCTAATTGGAGCCTACCATTTCATATCTTTACAGATGCATCTGACACTGCAGTAGGTGCATCATTAGGCCAAAAAGAGGAATCTTGCACTTATGCCATTTATTTCATTAGTAAAAATCTAACACCTGCAGAGTTAAACTATACAGTTACAGAAAAGGAAACACTTGCCATCATTTATGCTGTGAATAAATTCCGACATTACATAACTGGTTATGAGGTCTTTGTACATACTGATCATTCGGCTATTAGACATTTAATGAATAAACCAATAACTAGTGGTAGAGTTACCAGATGGTTACTATTGTTACAGGAATTTAACATCACAGTGTTAGATAGACCAGGCAAAGAGAACCAGGTGGCAGATTTTCTCTCTAGACTGCAAAATCTAGGTGAGGTTGTTCCAGTTAAAGATTCTTTTCCAGATGAAAACTTATTTGCAATTTCCATAGTAACTCCTTGGTATGCTGATTTGGCCAATTATTTGTCTACAGGAAGGACACCTCCACACTTTACTGCAAAGGAAAGGAAAAGACTAGTCAAACAAAGTGCTAGATATTCATGGCTTAATGGTGATTTATTTTACACCGGTTATGATATGATTATTAGAAGATGTGTAAGAAATGATGAGGTAATTGATATTTTAAAATATTGCCATGATGAACCGTGTGGTGGGCATTTTGCAGCGAAGAGGACAACATTCAAAGTTCTTACTCTTGGATACTACTGGCCATCCATTTTCAAGGATGCCAAGAAGTATGTAAAGAGTTATGACAGCTGCCAAAGAATGGGTAGGCCAACAGCTACCGATGAGATGCCCCTTCAGCCCCAAGTTCACTTAGAGCCATTTGATAAATGGGCTCTAGACTTTATAGGACCCATTAACCCAACCTCCAATGGTAAGAAGTACATCTTAGTATGTACTGATTACGTCACAAAGTGGGCTGAAGCAAAAGCACTGGTTAGAGCAACCGAACACACAGTAGTCAATTTCCTTTTTGAAGAGATTTTTGTGAGGTATGGAGTACCAAGGGAAATTGTAACTGATCAAGGTACTCAATTCACCTCAAAGCTAGTGAAGGACATCACAGACAAATACCAAATCAAGCATAGGAAAAGTACCCCTTACCATCCACAGGCCAATGGGCAGGTGGAATCAACAAACAAAACCTTGGAAGGCATCATTACTAAAACTGTTGTAATGAATAGGAAAAATTGGGAAGAAAATCTCAAAGATGCACTCTGGGCTTACAGGATTACCTGGAAAGATACGACAGGATTTACACCATATCAATTGGTGTACGGCAAAGAGGTAATGCTTCCTATTGAGTTCCAAATACACACTTTTAAACTGGCTGCAGATTTACAAATTGATTTGGACCAAGCACAAAAAGAAAGAATTCAGCAGTTGAACCAGCTGGATGAAATGAGGCAGCAAGCAGAAGAAACCACCATCCTCATGCAAAAACAAAGGAAGCAGTGGCATGATTCACATATTAAGAAGAAGCAGTTCAAGGAAGGTGACTGGGCTTTACTTTCTGACTCTAAATTTAGAGATCATAAATCCAAGTTCACCACCCATTGGATGGGCCCCTACCAAATTGTTCAGGCTTATGACAATGGTTCAGTCAAGCTCAAAACTATTGATGGAGAAGGTCACTCCTTTACTGTCAATGGTCATCGCCTGAAACTATACACGAAGCCCATCAGCAAGCAAGATTTTCTCCATACACTATCTCAGCAAAGAGAGGTTGAGATACTGCAGCCCTCAGCTGCAGTATCACTGCCTTAGTTTATTTCCTTTCAATTTCAGAGTCAAAAACAAATAAAAAAAAATAAAAAATCAATAGAAAACAAAAACTAAAAAAAAATATATATATCAATTTTTTTTTTTTTTTTTTTAAATAATGGGTTAGATGTGAAAACCAGCCTCTGGCACAATCTAACCCCGAATTCCTACTTGAAAACCAATTCGTTGGCGGGTAAGAATTCTCTTTCTTTTGTTCACTGTTTGATTTATCAGCTGAATCATGACTTGAGGACAAGTCAACATTTTAGTCGGGGAGAGAGGCATCAGCATTCTGTTCTTTTATCTCTCCATTGTAAATTCTTAAAAATTTCTTATCCTATATCTTCACTGTAAATTTCCAAAGCAGTTTGTTCTAGCATTCCAGACTTCAATAAATAAGCTGTTTTGTCATTGTTTTATCTCAGAGGGACCTGGTTATAAACATTATGCAGGGGGACCTGTTCTGTCTAGACAACTATGCTACCAACACCAGCAGTAATGGGACCTGTTTAAGACATTCAGAGGGGACCTGTTAAAGAAATTGACACCAAGGGCTACTTCAACAAAGTTTCATCAAGTTTCTACAAGGATTTGGGCACCAAGACTCCATCAAATGCCCAAGCTCAGTGAACCTATATCAATATAAGGAGCTGCATGAACATTTTCGAATTTTTCTCAAGGGACCTGTTACATTCAATCTTTCTCAAGGGACCTGTTACATTTTCAAATTTTTCTCAAAGGACCTGTGCATTCAATCTTTCTTAGAGGACCTGTTACAACAAGCAAAAGAACAGTCCTACTCAGCATGTCAATACAACAATGACCAACAAAAGAGTAATATGTTTCTTGTTCTTAAACATTTAATTTCTGAGATTGATTTTTAATGTAAATTTGATGACTGTGGCTGTTATGATCGATTTCAAGGACACCTACATTTTCTACCATCCCTTATTCCACCGATTCTTATCATTTCTCATACTTCAACCTATTCATACTTCTAAACCCATTACCAACACATCAACCTTGTCATACTAAATACATCCTACAGCCATACCAACATTCTCCATCTGACCGAATGCCAACTGAAATAGGACACATGGCGGATTGTGTTTTTAAATACAAGGGAAAGAGACAAATGTAAAGCGGCCTATTCATTTTATTCCACACAGTCAAATTATGACTCCACCACCCGACGTACCCAAGTGATTCAAGGGACTTCCCGAAATCATACCCAGCATTATATATATATGTTCCCAGCGTTCTTGTGGTGACATCTATGCAAGCGTACAGCACTCCTCTGTTCTAAAACATGAATACGCTGTGAAGTGAGTACAACTGGTTATCCCACCATCATTTTCGCATTTGATTTCCATAACTTTCAGAGTAGAATCAGAAGCAGTGAGCGCCGAAAGAAGTATTATCACTTGGGTTCGATTTACACAGTGAGGATTGGAAGCAGTGAGCGCCGAAAAAGGAAAACATAACCACTCTGTTTCGACTTCCACCACAGTCATAAGACAATCGACCGACCGAGCATCATATTGAAGATTAAGGGAAGCGATATATCAGGTAACAAATTTGAAATTTCTTTGTTGAAATTGTAGAAACATAAACAGAGAAGGGTTAGAGCACGACCCTCTGCCACTATGACTAATAGGGTCGAGCCAAGTGTGTTCGACAGTTCACAATATCATGAAGATTGCATTGAAATTCTCAGAGAGATACAGTGGTTACCATTCTTAGAGAAATTTCATGGAAGTAATGAGGAGGTTACCAAGCAATTTGCTTTCACATTCAATGGAGAGAAAGCCCTGATAGGTAACTTCTCATTCAGGGTTTCAGAGGATACTATAGCTCAGGCAATAGGGATTAGTCCAGAAGGGGAGAATTATTTTAAAACAAAACAATTTAAAGAGAAATCGTGGACGCAGTTTATGTCTAGATCCAGAGTCTCATCAGTCAACTGGAAGAAGGGTGTTCCAAGAAGTTGGTTGATGCATCCCTGGGATGAGATGGTCTACATCCTTCAAAAATTCATAACCTGTGAAGGCCATTACAGTATTGTCTATCTATACCATATTAAACTACTGCTCCACTTGAAGAAACAATGTGTTATCAGTCTACCATATTTTCTATTACAAAGCTTAACCAAGATGTCCAAGACTATCCAGAAGCAGAAGGGGAATGAAGACAAGAGCCTATATCACTTTGGCTTAATTAAAATTCTTATTGAGCATGAATTGCAGAGAAGAGGGAAACCGTGGAAAGAATTCCTAGCTGCTAATCAAATTAGAGATGAGAAAGATAAAGAAGAAGTGCAAGAGGACTCAAGGTTCATGAAGGATATTGATGAAGAAATCCCACTATCCAAAGCTAGCAAGGCACCTCTACCTGTGGGCAGCATAAGGACTAGGAACATGAGAAAGGAAGATGCTAAGAGGGCCGAAAAAGATAAAATTTTCACCACTTACTCACGAAGAACAAGGAGGGCACCAAAAGCCCAGTTACAAGAAGACCAGCTTGAATCCAATGCACCTGCACAAATGGATGTTGAGAGTGGTGACCACTCACTACCAGGACCAGAAGTTGATATAGAGGTAGAAAGCAATAACAAGCAGGAGAAATGTTCACCACCTCCCATTAAGAGACAGAATAAATTGGAGAAACAAATTGAGGAATTAAAGGAAGAGCTCATGGAGGCTAATATGATAGAAAAAGTTATCAAAAGAGAAAATGAAATGCTTCGAGCGCAGAGTAAAGAAACTCAAAAGCAGAATGAAAAGTTAAGGGAGAGAATCAGTGAACTGGAGGCTGAGAAAACGGAGATTTCTAACTGGGCCACTAAGTGGTACAATCAAAAGAAGACCCTCAAAGAAAAATACAAAAGGTTAAAGCATGAGCTCAAGGGTCAGAAAGATAACCAGGTGAAAAAGAATGTGGACACATTGCTCAAGGCAGCAGAGATCCAGGCAGGGACAAAGTTCAAGGGAAGCACTTCGGGGATAGCATGAGGACATGCTAATTCCTTAAGTCGGGGAGAGATGTTGGTATCATCCCATGACCCCCTTTTTCCTCCTAAAACATAGCATTTGCCCATTCCTTTTCATCATATATCTCTTAGAATCCTTGAAAATTGGTTAGTTAATAGTCCTATAGTTATTAAAATGCATTAAAATTGATTTAGGAAGTTTATGATAAAGAATTAGAAGTTTTTGGTGAAATGGTTATAGGAAGTTCCAACATCCTGTAATTAGCTCATTGTTTGACATGTGGCACAACAGCTAGGCTAGAGCGAAAGGCATGGATGAAAAGTAGAATGTCCAAGCATGGACAAACACCTATCCTACAGTAGAATCGACCCTCCTACATGCGCAGTCAACTCAGGTCAAAGCATGGCACACTGGCGACAAAGGCAGCAACAGCAGCACATTCTAACTTGATTTAGCTTTTGTTCTTTTTGAAATCAGTTAGGATAGAAACATTTTGAAAATCTCGATGTAGTAAAAGCAGCAACAGCCAAATTCCAAATGTACATTCATTTTCGAAATGACATGGTTGTAAATAGACATATGTAAATACAGTCCGGGTAATGAATGTATGGTTAATCGTTGTATCATTCTGAAACAGAGTTTTTGAACTTAATACTAAGAACCCAGTTACAGTTACGACTCGTGTCTTGTGCATTGATTTGATAACCGATTGAATATAGTCCAGTATACCTCTGGAACGCGGACGGGCCCTGCGTTAAACCGGTATACTATCCTTTTCATTTTATTCGCACTTAGGGTATTATATGGTTTGCACAGTAGTTACGATTGGTTTCTTATTTCAATAGTTCTTGCTTTCGAGTTCAATAGGTATTATATGGTTTGCACAGTAGTTACGATTGGTTTCTTATTTCAATAGTTCTTGCTTTCAATTGAATGTATATGGTTTGCGTTTGTGGTAATGCTTGAACAGTCATCGCTGAGATCTTGAAGCGCGTCCTGTAAGGGATTCGATCCCTGTGTATGTCTTTTAAAAGCAATGTCATGAACCTTGTTTTCATTTCAAAATCCATTTATGATCTCTGTATATTTTGATATTGTATAAATATTAGTGAATGCTGGGTGTTTGCTGAACAAGGGTTTTATGTGTAATGTCTTTGTAAGGAGATTGAGATCATTGTTTCAGTGATACACAGTGTTCAGGTTCAGTATTTAATTTGGTAGATGCATTTAGTGATAGTATTGTAATCAGGTATGTTAACAGAGTGACCTGAGTGTTTGCATGATAGGTAACATACCCCAATCTTCCGTAAAGAAGTACTGTGACCTACATCATAAACACTTAGCCAACAATCCTTTATGTCTATATACTTTAGACGCATGCCTCTAAGCTTACGCATCCTGGTCGATAATAAATATAGTCTAGTCTAGTACCCTAGCTAGAACACTACAGCTTCCATTGTCGACCTGAAACCTATGATTGACATAATACGTGTTGTTATAGACATTTTTGGGAACTGCAACCCCAATCATAAATGTCCATAAACCAAGGGCTCCTAAGTCCCTTAAAGTGTTATTCCAACCCCTAAAAGAACAAGGTCAACTGATTACAGCATCTCCCAGAAGTTCTCCATGAAAAACTACTCAGAATTGGTCAAAACTGGACCATTTCACCTGATGCATGGTCAAAGTGCGCTGCATCCTACCTAAATACACACAGGAGGTGCAATGCATGTTGAAAAGCCCTTCTATCGGGTGCGATGGGCGAGAGTGTACAAATGGCAGGGTCAATCTGCAAGGTGGAGGATCATGGAATCTTCCAGAAACTTCTCCTGTGACACTTGCCTCTCTACATTCGCCCAAGGATGAGTAAGAGCTCATCAATCTCCAAGTGGAATCAAGAACTATCAGAGAGAGGACACTAATCAAATCTCAGAAGCTGACTCACCCCCCTTGCAAACATCTATATATGGATCCCTCATCCCAGAGATCCAGGGGCTGGAATTTTGTATCTTGTAAGGAAGTGATGCTGGTTTCTTGGTGTAACATCATAGTGTTGGGTGATCTAAGATTTTCATGAGGTGAAGAAGGGCTTTCCTGCTGAGAGGATGACACTGGGTCAGAACAATTGGTTGTAATCCTCTTTGCTATTCTTGATTATTAATAAAGCTATTCGATTTTTCCTCCACATTCTTGTATGATTGATGATTTATGCATTTGTGTGGTCAATATATATCTGGTCCTATATTGTTTATGATAGTAGATCTCCGTTCTCGGATAGTGTTATGCTGCTTTGATTTTACAGGTTCTCTTTGAAGCTGGGTAGACAAGGAAGCAAGTGGAAAAGATCTGTCAGAAGGGAGAGGAATCGAGCAAGGAACCAAGCGCAAGACTGAGGTTGGTCTCCTTCATTCTTCTCTCATCTACTTCTCATAAAGGAAAACAAAAGTGGTTTTAGTTTGTTTGTTTCTAAGGTAGCTACCAGCCTTACTGGGACTAGCAGCTCTGCATAGACACTAGATTTCCCGATAACAAAATGGTGACTCCTCTGGGGATCAAATACATTGTTTGTTTGTCTATATTTGTTTACTTTATAAACTTACAGACGGAGCCTGAAGTCAAGCCATCTAGCCTTCGAACTGCATTTGCTATGCAAGTGCAAAGTAGATCAATGCTGTTTCAGTCTATCTCCGGGTTTTGTTTATGAATTGAACAATTGATTTACAAGCTCTCTAATTTCCCTTGTGGTGGCTCTAATAACCTCCTTAGATCTACCCCTGTGATTCATTTACTGATTACCACTTGCTCGGACTTAATCCCTGAACTGAGCTGAAAACTGTGACCCAGAACCTGGTTGAAGTCTCATCCCTAGACCACCGCACTGTATCTTCTTTGGAACCTGAATGCATTGCACTTCCCAAGTGTAGTAGGTGCGCTGCTTTTCACTTTCCCTGTGTTATAGGTGCGTTGATCAAACAAGACCTCTTTTTCTCTTAGATTTTGGTTTTTGTGTTTACTCCTCTCAGCTCTATTCAGGAGTTTTGCTGTCTGTAGTTAGTATACCTCTGTTGGAACCCCCCTTCCTTGTCATTATTCCGCTTCCATTGTGCAAAGAACTGTAAATGTTTTTATGTATTTTGAGCCATTGTCAGTTCTCTTTTAAAAAGAAGTAGCATAATTGAACTATCCTTTCTTGATTTGGAAGTGTCGCAAGTGTCGTTTTCAGTCATAGAAGAGAACCCGATTGTTCTTGATAGTCGATTACACTGTTACTCTTGTATTTGATTTGAATTGGTAATTTTTCAAGTGGCAAAAGCAAGTTTTCAGTTCCAAATAACAAAGTGTCGTCATTGTCTTCATTTTGTTTTGAAAATAAGATTGTTAGTAATTGTCGCTTTGAAAAATAATTTAGATTTGCACTTAGCTTTCTTTTTATCATTCACACATTAAGAAGGCTGAAAACAAATACATGCATGCGCATTTACATTTAGAATGTTTGTTGGTTTGATTTAGGACAGTGCATATAGTGTGTGCTCTCTGCTCTATGTTGAAATAATATCATCTCTCTTTCCTTAGTAGCTAGGATTTTCATTGCAAAAAGAAGATTAAACGATTGTTTGTCATCTTAGATTGCATTTTAGGAATTGTATATCTACATCATGCGGTGAACCTGAAAGGAAAATTTCTTAAGCAAGATCAACTATAAAATAAATTTAATGAATCTAAAAATGCTTTGGAACCTAACGCACAACATCTAGAAGTCTAGGCTAGAGACGTATTCCGGCGTCGTAAAGCCTGGTAACTGTTGTTTTCACTGTTGGTTGGGTGATTTCTCCACTTTGAGACGACAAGTGCCAGTACGGACTTGTGCTCCCACGTACCATCGAGTATATATTGGGAGACCACAATAGGCTTTATCCTTTATCCATAGGAAGTCGTGTCTGCCGCCCTATCGATCGTAATGCACTGAACACAACATTTAGGAAGATTGACTGCCGTACCGTAAAAAGTATTCTCCAGTTTTGCGATTGGTTTGGTAATCCCTCTATCTAGATTTCTAGAGTAGTCTCTTTCGTTCCTTTTCAGACTCCTTAAAGGAAAAGGTCCATCTGAGCACTTGTCACTTCAAGCTCATTAAAAATCGAAGGCGACTAGAGTCATCTTTTGTTTTTTCTCGACTCTTAAAAATCGAAAAAACAAGTTGTTTCAAAGCATATAAAATTTATTTTGATCGGAATAAACATCACCTTTCCTTCGTTGGTCTTAGGTTGAGAAAAATGGAGTCCACCAACCAAGGGTTTCCCCTTGGAGGAAATCCTAGTCCCTTCTCCTCTTGGGGAGATGTTGGTGCACCCCATATGGCCACATTGTCTCTTCCAGGATTGACAATTGGCTTTCCCATATGGCTCTTCTCAACCTCTGTCATTCAGAACATCGTGATTCCTGAACAATCGAGTCAGCAACTAAATGATACCAGAGTTACCCCAAACCTTCTACTTCGTCCAATTCTTCCTCTCCTTCTTCCTCTTCGCTTGATGAAGCTGGTAAAGCCAAAAATCAAGTAACTGAGAAGAAGAAGGAGAAGAAGAAGAAAGAGAAGAAGAAGAAAGAGCCAAAGGAAAAAAGGGGCGACTAGGCATCATCTAGCGAAAATCCACACATTGCACCGTCCAAGCCTAAATCACCATGTGTCATTTGCAAAGGAGACCACTATCATCGAGATTGTCCTTGCATCCCTCGGATCTTAAGGGACTGGTCTCCTCGTTTGCACAATCCGGTGTCATCAACCTCTGATGACCATGTTGAGCATACACCGTCAACTAGTGAAAGTGAAGGCCCTAGACAAAAAGGAAAATATAAATTTCCTTGTAAATTGTGTGAAGGCGATCATTCCGTCCACCGTTGTACCTTCTTAGACGAGGCTAAAAGTGTTTTGGACGACCGTTTGGTTTCACCGTTACGGCTTCCTCCTGGATATAAGAAACTCTTGCCGAGTCCGTCACTAGTTGAAAATCCGATTGACACGCCATTGTGGTCAGTTGAAGCGTCTATCATTGAAGATAAACCATCTGAATCCACACCAGACGAAAGTCAAAAGGCCGAGGCGGCAATTGTCCCGGTCTTGCCTTCAGAAGGTCCATCTTTAGATGATACAGTCACTGGAGAGAACCAGAATGACACCGTTCAAATTCTCTTCATAAGCACAGACTCCGACGAACATGGGGGCAGTCTACCCGTTCCTTTACTATAGGAAGGAAGTTCTTCAAAGTCGTATCCGGCCGTCTATTCGGTCCCACCTCCAAGCAACCTAGTTGTTTCTTTCGACTGGAATCTACTAGGCAGACCTCGTTTACCGGCTAGTGTACCATTTCGAATCATTGCTCAAATATATAGAATGGTCATGGCCGGTACCATCATAGATGAAGGGGCTTCTATGAGTATCCTTTCCTCAACAGCTTGGAAAGCGCTTGGTTCGCCATTGCTTTTGCCTGAAATGAGAAATCTAACAGGCTTTGACAAAGGAACCAGTCGACCATTAGGGATCCTTCCCAATGTGCCAATAACATTGAGAAGGAAAACCGTTCACATGAACATAATGGTAGTCCAAGGACCCCTGTATTATAATCTACTCCTTGGACGTGACTATATTTATTGCATGGGAGCCATTGTCTCCTCACTCTTTAGAGTAATGTGTTTTCCGCATGAAGGAAGAGTGGTCAAGCTTGTAGACCAGCTTTCATTCCCTGGTTCACACATAGCAAATAGTCATATACCATCCCTGAATGGTCTTTTCACGTAAGGAATGTCTCATCAATCCCTAGTCCATCCATTTGATGATCGCGAGTGATTCGGAGGACATGACTGAAACCGAGGGGGCATGCACCCTAGTCTGCTTCGGCAGGAAAACTTCAGGTATAGAGTAGGTTTCCGCGAAGGATATATGACTGGTTGACACACCCGTCCATTTAGGAAAATGGGGTTAGACCGGAATAAGATACCTCTGTTAGAAGGTAGGCCTTTCCCGATAAAACAATTTTTTTGTCTACAGATTGAGGGGTAACCTGGAAACTCTACTTCGTTATACCTAGGGGCATGCAAACCTTTTGGCATGCAAGCGAAGAGCGACCATTTTTTTTTTTAAATTTGTAGGTCCTCTAACCCTTTAAACTCATAGGATTGGTCGTTTCCTAACTTGCATAAAGAAAGGATGCAGGGCAAAGCTTTGAAAAAATGCCATCTTAAGTGAGACATCCATTTTATACGACTGGATCGAGCAGTTTTAACGCGGAATTCAAGCTCGTTAAAAAATAAACATAAGGAATGAGAAAATGTTCCTCCAGAGTTTAAGCTCATTAAAAAATGAACCAATTTCTAGTAAATAACCATCGTGAATGCATTATCATCAGCCTTTGAAGCCTTGGTCGTGTTCTCATCATCACCTCCACTCTATATTAGCCGATCATTCACCTCCATTTGATTGTTTATCCTTTTTGAGGAACAACTGCGAAGAATGATCCTGTTAGCCATCCTTGCGTCACTGCCATGATTGGAAAATTCCAAACCTTACCTGGAATTAGCTGCTACCCAAATTTATCACTCGTTCCTCAAAAAACGAGTCTCCTTTAAGCTCTTTTCAACTGACTTGTAAAATATGAAAAGATTGCCGAGCAATTGGCCTCTCCGGCTCGTTAAAGTGACCAGAAGTGCTATCCCTCCTTTAGATTTTAATCTTTTTGGACCTGAGGGATTATTACACAAAAAGATAGAGCGCTTGATCCGGATTTAAGCAGGAACGCAATAGATTACAGGGATAACCATAAATACAGAGATGCGATAACCATAAAAACAGAGATGCAGCAAAAATAATACTTCATTTCATTAATGGAGAATACTGAAATATGCTTACAAATAGAAATAACCCAGCTAGGGCGATGGTAGCTTATCTCTGAGAAGAGATGTGTCGGCTACATGCCTCTGAACTGTTTCGAACTGTCTTTACAATGAGGCTCGAAGGCCTATTTATTATTGAGAAACAATGGAAAACCCTTCACATTCCAAAACCTAACCCTAGAAGATGAAACGCCAAATTGTGGGCCCCGTTTTGGGGTGAGTTGGACAGCCAACTTCCCGGGGTCGCGAATTGGTCGTCTTATCTCCGTTTGACGCGCATGATAGCCCGTTGGAAAGATCTCTCCGAGGACTACGACGGAAAAGACGATTTTTATTAGAAAAATCGTTGGCCGTGGATTTCCCAAAAAACGTCGTTTAGGTCCTCAAAACGGCTCCAGAAGTTTAGGACCCGAAAAACTGCTAAAAATAGTAAACTGCACTATAATTAAGGAAAGTGAAAAACTGAAAGAGATAGTTGTGGGGGTCCAAATGGGATAGGTGGGTGGCCACCAACGTCCACCTGGATCATTCCTCCCCCCTTAGGAAGCAATGGTCCCCATTGCGTTGAGTTCCTCCCTGAGATGAGGAAGCTTCTACTGAGCTGGGTCTCTGGTGAGCTGTTCTGCAATCTCTAATGTGTCCAGAAATGGTGGGAAGCATGGTCGACGACGGTCCACATTGAACACTCGATGCAAGCGAAGGAATGGAGGAATGCTTTGCTTCAAAGCATTGTTTCCCATAGCCTTGGTACTGGTGTAAGGACCATGTCGGAGTGGCCTGAGCTTCTGATGGGTTCTGGTAAGGCGTTCTTTCTGTCGATGCAACCAAACTTTGTTCCCCACCTGAAACTTGTGTGGTACCCCCGTGGGTGAGAAGAAGTTGTTCCTGTGTTCTGTTCTGACTGTATCCCTCTGTTGCTGCTGCTGCGTGGAGGAACCCTTCGTGGGGGTCATGGATGTAGCAACGATCTTCCCCTTACTTTGGGAGCGAACCAGACAGAAAATAAATTTCCTAGTCTGTGAGATGAGCTTGCTGCCTTTCTTAGCAGTGATCAAAGAGGTGGCAGTAGGTGGGGCTACCTCCGGTATCCTGTATAATGAATTATCCAAAGAAATAATGACAGCGCGAGGCCTTGACTCATACACAGCATGTCGCCTCCACAAGTATGGCTGGCCTAATAGTACATCACAAACATCCAGAGGTGTAACATCACATAATACCTCATCTGTGAAGGGCTTGATGCTGTAGGGAAGGCGGCACTGCTGGCGAACTTTGAGATCTCGTCCTTCGTGAAGCCACCCGATACTGTACGGCTGCGGGTGTGGTGTAGTCGATAGGCCCAACCGCTTCACGACCTCTGCTGAAATGAGGTTCTTTTGGCTGCCACTGTCGACAATGAATTGCAGTGGCGAACCCTTCACCCACATTTGTGAGTGGAAAAGACGTTCCCCCTCCTCTGGCTCTTCGGGCTCATTCTTCTGGATCTTGGCAGTGGCAACAGTGGCACTAGGATCCGCATCAATGATCTGCTTCCCTTTGCCATTCCCCTTGTCGGGTTCTGGCTCAGAGTCGGAACATGCATCTGATTCGGAAGCCTTCAACTCGGCCACCAGCAACTGCTTGGTCTGACACTCACTTGTGTTATGAGTGGGACTCTTGTGGAACTCACACCACTTTCCTGTGTCCTTCTTCGGCTTTGTGGTGATGTTCTTTTCTTGCGGCTTCGAGGGGTTGTCTTGGGTCACCCAGCCTTGGCTTTGTCCTTTAGGCTTTGGATTTGTAGATCCAAAGTCTCGCTTCTTCTGTTTGAACTTTTGCTCGATTTTGACAGCGTATTGGTATGTTGTGCCGAGTGAGGAGATGTTCAAGAACTCCATCTCTTCCTGGATGTATCTATGTAGGCAGCCGCGGTATTTGAGTACCAGATGCAGCTCAGAATCTTTGATACCCAACTGTGTGCGAAGGGTATGAAAAATATTTGTGAACTCTGGCACCTCTTGGTCTCGTCCCTGCCGCAGTGTGGTCCATTTGATGTATTTGTCCTCATAGCTTTTGATAGGGTAGTACTGCTCCTTGATGGCATCCCGGAAGTCATTCCAAGTGGGTGCGGCTGAAAACAGTGAGCCTGTACTTTCATCCTTCTGCTCGCAGTATGTTTCCCACCAGTCCTTGACGTGGGGGGCTGCTTTGAGAAGAGCGAAAATAATCTTTTCCCGACTTGAAAATTCATGAACAGAAAAATACCCTTCTAGCAGATTTAACCATTTATCTACGGCATCTGCGTCTATTTGACCCTCGAAGATGGGGATTTCAAAATTAACTTGTACCTTAAATGGTGTGGCGTTTCCAGAGTAGCTATTGGAAGTCGATGCGTCGCCTCTGGGTAGCCGCTGAAGGATCTGCGCAAAGCTATCCATCATCACGTTCCTTTGCCGCTCGAGGGCTTCTTCGAGCAAGATTCTGATAGGATCTCCTGCCCCCTCGTCTTTCTTCTCATCCGCCATGGGAGGTCGTCGAGATTTGCGAGGCTGGTCTTGCAAAGGTTCGACCAATTCAAGCCCTAACTCCTTATATCCCGACCTCGTTGGGGACATGCAAAGAAAAACAAAGAAAAAGCAGACCGCTCTGATACCACTGATCCGGATTTAAGTAGGAACGCAATAGATTACAGGGATAACCATAAATACAGAGATGCGATAACCATAAAAACAGAGATGCAGCAGAAATAATACTTCATTTCATTAATGGAGAATACTAAAATATGCTTACAAATAGAAATAACCCAGCTAGGGCGATGGTAGCTTATCTCTGAGAAGAGGTGTGTCGGCTACATGCCTCTGAACTGTTTCGAACTGTCTTTACAATGAGGCTCGAAGGCCTATTTATTATTGAGAAACAATGGAAAACCCTTCACATTCCAAAACCTAACCCTAGAAGATGAAACACCAAATTGTGGGCCCCGTTTTGGGGTGAGTTGGACAGCCAACTTCCCGGGGTCGCGAATTGGTCGTCTTATCTCCGTTTGACGCGCATGATAGCCCGTTGGAAAGATCTCTCCGAGGACTACAACGGAAAAGACGATTTTTATTAGATAAATCGCTGGCGGTGGATTTCCCAAAAAACGTCGTTTAGGGCCTCAAAATGGCTCCGGAAGTTTAGGACCCGAAAAACTGCTAAAAATAGTAAACTGCACTATAATTAAGGAAAGTGAAAAACTGAAAGAGACAGTTGTGGGGGTCCAAATGGGATAGGTGGGTGGCCACCAACGTCCACCTGGATCAGCGCTTGCTTTGTTTGGCTAATTAAAATTACCGAAAATTCATCCCTTTTGTATTATTTTATCTTTTTCGGACTTAAGGGATTATATGATGAAAAAGGATTGTTGGAGTCTTCTTTACGTCCCTTTTTCAGACTCTCTAAAATTGAAAAGGAGCGAGTTATCTTTGTCGTTAAACTCGTTAAAACCGAATAGCGACAAACTTGTCCATATAGACAAGAACGAGTTTCACCATCGCCAGGCTCATTAAAACATAGCGATGGGTTTGCCCGAAGGGCAAATTATAGAACAAGCATATGTTATCCTCCTCAAGCTTGACAAAAATAAATTGGTACTAGTCAGCAATGACTGGGGAAAAATTGGGAAGAAAACTTGAAGAAACTTTGTTGATAGCAAGTCGCTCTTGAACATGACACTTTCACTCCGCATCCAAGTCGGGTTGGGTTGTTCCGTTCACTGGTCATATCACCATTGGTCCATCACACCATCCATATTTGGGGTTAACGCTACCAATCCATCATGTCAGTGTCGCCAATATGTTAAAGAGAAGTTGCTCAGAGAATTCACCTGTGTCTCATCCGCTGCAATACATTCATGCTCCATCCTTTCATGACCGCCACCCTGAACCTTATGTCATCAAATTGTTTTCACCTCCATTAAAATCATTTGCTCCGTTCTGTGTCATTGATGTGCGATTCACTAAGGCCCTCCTATGACGGATCGCTTCTTGTCGACATCAGCTCATTATCGAGGAAGTCGATCTAGGAACAACCCTTTCAGTACTTTGAAGCTTGCATGCCTCAATGGAAAGTTTCTCACTTCCGGTGACAGGTTTACATCAATGGCCTTCGACCGAAAGATTTTGTGTGGTGCTCGACACCAAGTCCCTTATTCACACCACGTGAATTGTAATGTAGTACCTTGAGGGTCATCATCATTATCGGTGATTCTTCTTGCGCCTGTTAACAACTTACATCACTGGCTGGTAATCAGGCAATGTCTTTCCATGTTCGACTCCAGAACACCTCTCACATGGATCGACTTGTACTTAAGTGAAGATCGAACGAGATTGAAGACCCCGGATCTAGTTTCATCCATCTGGGCTGTGATATATAATCAGGAAAATAAAGACATCGAATGTACATCATTGCTGCACAGATAATCATCCAATCTAAGGATCATGGCTCTACCAGAATCATCAGTCTACACTCAGACAATTGTCTATCCTATGTACATGAAAATGAAGTTATAAAGCTGAGCATGGGAAATGCCTGCCTCAGCTAGATCATGAAAATATTATGAAGATAATGTATTGTACTGTATCTTATTATAGGTCGCCTTCCAGCTTGAAACAACTTCAGATCCTCATGATAAAGCATTTCACCTGACATCAAAAGATTAATGACCTCATACTTTAGGGGACAACTATTATATACATTTTTGGGCACTGCAACCCCAATCATAAATGTCCATAAACCAAGGGCTCCTAAGTCCCTAAAAGTGTTGTTCCAACCCCTAAAAGAACAAGGTTAACTGATTACAGCATCTCCCAGAAGTTCTCCATGAAAAACTACTCAGAACTGGTCAAACCTGGACCATTTCACCTGCTCCATGGTCAAAGTGCGCTGCATCCCACCTGAATACACACAGGAGGTTCGATGCATGTTGAAAAGCCCTTCTATCGGGTGCAATGGGCGAGAGTGGACAAATGGCATGGTCAATCTGCAAGGTGGAGGATCATGGAATCTTCCAGAAACTTCTCCTGTGACACTTGCCTCTCTACATTCACCCAAGGATGACTAAGAGATCATCAATCTCCAAGTGGAATCAAGAACTATCAGAGAGAGGACACTAATTAAATCTCAGAAGCTGACTCACCCCCCTTGCAAACATCTATATATGGATCCCTCATCCCAGAGATCCAGGGGCTGGAATTTTGTATCTTGTAAGGAAGTGCTACTGGTTTCTTGGTGTAACATAATAGTGTTGGGTGATCTAAGCTTTTCATGAGGTGAAGAAGGGCTTTCTTGCTGAGAGGATGATGCTGGGTCAGAACAATTGGTTGTAATCCTCTTTGCTATTCTTGATTATTAATAAAGCTATTCAAGTTTTCCTCCACATTCTTGTATGATTGATGATTTATGCATTTGTGTGGTCAATATATATCTGGTCCTATATTGTTTATGATAGTAGATCTCTGTTCTTGGATAGTGTTATGCTGCTTTAATTCTACAGGTGCTCTTTGAAGCTGGGTAGACAAGGAAGCAAGTGGCAAAGATCTGTCAGAAGGGAGAGGAATCGAGCAAGGGACCAAGCGCAAGACTGAGGTTGGTGTCCTTTATTCTTCTCTCATCTACTTCTCATAAAGGAAAACGAAATTGGTTTTAGTTTGTTTGTTTCTAAGGTAGCTACCAGCCTTAGTGGGACTAGCAGCTCTGCATAGACACTAGATTTCCCGATAACACGTGTACTTGTATTTTCCCTTTTTAAGCTGATCTTGCACTTTTTTTTGTACCATTTTCAGTCGTTCATAGAAACTCATGGTTTTTTCCATGTCGCCATCAAAAGAAACATCCTTCTTACCAAGACGACATAACAAAATATATTGCAAATGGATGACAAATTTCACTACTTGTTTTTCTTGACTCAAGCCCGATTGTATATCTTGAAAGCATGAAATTTTCTGATCATAACTTTCATGTAAAACATAATGACGCTTGAATACAACAGTTACATAACTAATAGGCCTAAAAGGTATAACAAGAAATTTGTTGCTTATACCTCTTTTGTACCTTCGAACCAAGTGAAAATTTTGACAAGTATCCATCTAATGAAAGTGCATGGATCATTGCAACTTAATCTTTACACCATGGAAATATTTTGAATGAGACAAGATGGTGAAGTTGCTTACATAAACTTGAAACTAAAATGAACCTTTCAAGTTTGAAAGAGCATAAATAAGAATTGAACTGATCTTTTGGTTTGAAGCAACACATGCTTCTTGCTGTTATCCTACCCACTCGAAGACTTTGCACACACATGATAATGTATGCCAAGGAGGTTCGAAAGAATAAATCTCAACAACAACTCTCCTGCAACATTGGGCTTCTCCCAACAAACCTCTTATCAAAATGACGATCTTGGGCGTTGACCAATCAATTATGCATCCAACTTGGAGAGGCTTGCCTTCAAATTATCTCCTCCAATATCATGGCCCAAATGCATCAAAGAAGTGAAACCCAACTTGTACTTTGATATCTTCAAAACATCAAACAATTTTCCTTCATAGTTGACACGTGCACAAGAAAAATTTCTAAACAAGTTTATTTCACCCAAGTGGAAAATTTCTTCAAGAAAGGACTCTTTTTTGGCATAATTCAAATACATGTATGTAATAGAAGTGCTACAAAGAACATACAACATTAAAAGCCATACAAACCATTCTTTTTTAGTGTTATGTATATTCTTGCACTGACCTCATTTTACAACTTTGCTTTGGTGAAAATTATTCCTTTTGTCCTCTTTCTTGAAATACTTACTATTCCTCTTTGACACCATAACCATCGATGCACAACATGGCATAAGGGATGATTGAATGAGTCCATTGTTCAACAAACTTTTGCATTGCATTGGTGTCTCTATACTTTGCAATTTTGTCAACACTTCCATGCTAACATCACAAAGAGAAACCTCTTACTACAAAGATATTTCATGTGAAGTTTCTTTCTCCTTGAAGGACGATTCTTTCACAACTTGGAATACTTCATCACTCTGATGAACTGAACCAACCAAATCAGAGTTGAAACTTTTATTACATGCAACAACATTGTCATAAAAAATATCATCATTTGGCTTGAACATGAGAAGTACTAAACTTTTACTTGAATTCACTAGTCTTTTTTCCTCCCCTGCATTAACCAAAGAAATGTTCATATTTTTGCGATGGGTGTTCATTATGTAATACACGCCATCCTTGAACAAGTGATACTTATTTTCATGGTAGTAAATGACTACTTTCAAGTCATAAAAGTATGGATTACCCAACACCACACTTGAAATATCAAGTGATACCACATCTAAATCTACTTTGTCAAAACATTTTGCAGTGGTTGCAAAGGTAAACAAACATTTTCTTATAACCTGTAAACTAGTGTCTCTTGTTATCCATCCCAAAGGGTTTGGTTTATGGTGAGGTACACTTTCAAGATTCAATATGTTTATTGTCTTCAAAGATTATATTCACTTGTGACCCACTATCGAAGAGTGTGTCAATATTGGTGTGTTTAGATATAACCCTAACATGAAATAACTCAATTCGTCTCTTTTCATCTGGAGTAGTAGCAGTGTTACAGTTTTGTGAACTAGTGCTTGCAATATATTGTTTTCCTTTGATTCCCATGATAGTGATTTTGTTTTCATGACTTGATTCAGAACTTAAATCTTCTTGAGTGATAGAAGTGGTTTTCTGTTTCCCCTTATTTTTGAAGTTATTTGGTCTCATTTCTAGATGCAATTTCCAGCAGTGGGCTTCACCATGCCCCTCTTTTGAATAGTGTTTGCATGTGATTTTCTCCCATTCTTTCTTTATACTTTCATTTTCTTCCCTTTCCATTTTCCTCCTTTCTCTTTATCCTTACCCTTAAGTGGCTTTTTATTACTATACTCTTCATAAGTGTTCTTTCCTCTAGATTCAAGGTGTGTGGCTTGCACACATACTTCATATAAATTACTTGGATTGAACATAAGAATAGTGTGTTTAAGATAGGAATGTACACCCCCAACATATTTCAGCATTGTATCTTAAGAATTCAAAATCACTCTTAATAAGAAAGCTCTTTTCCTAAATTCCTATGTATAATATTGGACTGTTTGGCCTTTAAGCTGCATAAAATTCTGCCAACTCATAATGGCTTTTTTCATATAGGCTAAAGGATAAAACTGTCTTTGAACTACAGAAACAAATTCAACCCAATTGATGGATATCTTACCATGGATTCTCATTTCTTCTTGAGTCTTTGCTTCCCACCAAAGTAATGCAACTCCTTCTAGCCTTAGTGAAGCCAACTGGATCTTTATGTCGTCTTCTTGAATGTTCTAAATTCTGCAGTATACCTCCAATGGTCGAATCCAATTTTCCAAATTTTCTGCATTCACCTCTCTATTGTACATGTGAATTTCAAAATTTATGTCCAATTTCAATAATGGAATTTTTCCTTTTGGGGTTTTGGAATGAGTATGGGTAGTTTTAGTGGTTGTAGTGGAAGATGATGCCGTGTGAGATGATGGAGATGATGGGGAAGATGATGAGGATGGTGGAGATGGAGGTGGATTTCCACCATTCCCTTTGGAATCCTTCCTCTCATATTTTTTTCCCTCTAAGCTTCCTTCTGCATGTGGAGGTTTAGAACTCTCTCCGACCATTCTAGTACTCCTCTCTTCATAGAGGACTTTAACCATCTCAATCAAATTATATAAATATTTCTTGAATTCTTCCTCTTCTGAAGCGGGACCTTAAGGATCTCTTTCTCCAGACACAATTGCTATGGATTCTGGGTCAGAAATTTGTACTGATTGTACTTCTTTAATCTCAATTGAAGGAAAAACTTGAGGAGCTTCAGGTGCAGCTGGAATTGGAAATTTGGGTGGTGGAGATTGTGGCCTTGTGGCTCTCCTTATTTTGGGAATTACTTGAGGAGTTGCAACCAATAGCTTCCCTTCTCCTTTCTGCAACTTTAAGCTTGTAAGAATCACAATTTTTCAACCATTTAAACCGTAATTGCACAAACTCAAGCAATCAAGAAATTCAACCTTGGGCTCTGATACCAACTTGATCTATTGTTTTGTGATTAGTTTTTTTGTGCTAATAACAATTATAGATTTATAAAAATGTGCTTGCTTCTTGTTTTTTTTTTGATAAGGTTTCCTTAGTTGTTGGTGCTTACAAACAGGTAAATTTTCTCAAGTTAAACAAGGCATTCATGAGAAAAATAGCTTCAAAAACAAATACTAAACAACAAACATGTATAGTGCAGCAAACCATCAAAGAGATTGATTAACACAATATTTTGATGAAGGAGTTCACCCCTCCTAGGCTACATCTCCTTGGTCCAACTTCCATGGCTTGGGCCTCTGTATTAGCTCAATGTGGCAAAAATTCTATTTACAAAGCTCTATGGCTCTTGATTCCTATACCAATGTGTTTAGAATGTCCAAATTAGCCAAGAACACTTCTTTCTGAGCTCAAATTGGTTGAAAATGTCTCAAGATATGTTGCATTCAATTTTTCCCTAGGAAACCCCGGTAAATCTAGAGAGACTCCAGTTAATCCTGCCAAAACTAGCAGTTTTTCTGAATTTGGTGCTCTGCCGAAATCACCACCAACTTAAACTCCAGTTAATTAATACCAAACCAATTTAATTAATCTTTAAATGCGATCAAGAGTGCACTTAGTGTTGGCCCCAACCCTTGGTTTGGGTGCATGGTTGCATGGGGTGGGGGCTGGCCCATAGTGCTAGCTCCCCACCTTTCCCTGCCTTTGACACTCTATGCGTTAAATGCAATTTCGTGGCAATTCTTTTCAAATCCTCGCTGGTGGTTCGTTGGTATGGCATGGAGTTCGGGTGGGGAAGGTCAGAAGTTCAAACTCACCTCCACCCATCCCATATAGTTTTACCATATAATATATATGTGCCATATATATAGTTCAATGTGCCATTGTATTTCATTGCCCTTTGACCTTACCAAAACATTTAAATAATGTGCCATTCAAATTGTTTAGATATATGCAGATTTTTGGATTTAATTTGGAATATGAGATTTATAATGTTTATATGTATATATATATATATATATATTATATCAGTTACCCTGATATTCAATTCTTGGAAGTCTTCAATGTGATTTTCCATTGAACCCTTTTGTTTGAGATTTATCAATTGGCTAAAGAAGGTGCTGATCTTTGTATCTTCATAATATTCTATCATTTCCTCAGTAAAAATTGACGAGGTGACAAGTGGTTTACGAGAAAAAAGCCATATATACCATACAAACTATTTCTTTTCTAAATATAACGATGCAATACATACCTTTTTTGAGGGTTTCACATCCTGAAGATCAAAATATTGCTCCATTTGTAGTATCCAAGTCATTGGATCCTTCCTATCAAACTTTCTCATATATATCTTTGGAATGAGGTGGTTCTTTAACCCCACATTGGAGTCTCTAAAATCATAATTCATATTCTTTTTTTATTCATCATGAATTTCATGGATTTCCTTGTCACCATTGGGAAGCCTTTCTTCTAACAACTTTTCCAAACCTTCCTTCAACCCTTCTATATTGAAATTCATCATTTCTTCCATGTTTGATTTTAACCCATCATTCAAAACTCCCACATCCCTTTTCATATCATCTTTCTTAAAATTCATCATGGCTTCCAATTCATTTTTTGTTACTTTTTGCGAGAGAGAAATTGTTGCACTTGGTCACGTAAATTTGCTATATCATGTTGCATTCCTTCCTCTTCTTCATGCGTCATAGAATATCTTTTTGGCTGCTTACTAGGTGTGTCCATTTTTTTGTTTTAAGAAATTTTGGAATCAAACAATGATATCTATGCTTCAATATGCCCATTGAATCACTTCAAATTGATTTTTCAAACAAAAGTTATGCAAAAAATACACACATTTTTCTTGTGTTTTAGGAGCTCGATATTGCATCAGTGGTATCTATACAGTTGCGAATCCACAAGATATGAAATTTCTTCCTATGGTAGCTCTTTGAGTTCTCTTTCCAACCCAATAAGTTTGATCGAGATTGGATTCTTCAAGAAATATTTATGCCAAATATCCCACGATGACTTGATTATGGACTTGTTCGGTAGAGTGATGTTCTATGGGATGCTAGGTGTCACTGTTTCAACATTCAACCTTGAAATTGCTACACGAAAAACTACAGTCTGTGCAATTTCAGCAACCTTTTACATAATTCAAATCTGATGCTTTAAATGAAAGTGATGACAAATTACCCTAGTCACCTATTTGAAACATAATTATGGAGCCCGCAAAAACCCTAACCTCCTTAGAACATATCTCTGAAAATATAGTGAAAAAAGATCTGAAATTTTTACAAAACATTCTCGACGATTTTGGCTCCACATGGTAAAAATTTAAGCTTTTTACACAAGATGACTCGTTTGAAGACGCAAAACCTCCTTTACATATTAACAATTCTTGGAAGATACAAATGATATATATATATATATATATATATATATATATATATATATATATATAGATATATATATATAGGAGTCTGAGGGGTCACAATATAATCCGGGCATACATAATAATAATAATGTAAGGGAACAAGAATAACGAAAATGGGCTTCTATTGAGCACAACAATATGGGGGCTACATTGTCACAAAAATAACAATAAGGGGGATACACTAGTATTATAGGGATCTAACATTACTAAAGCTATATTTATTTCTCTATTTAATTATAATATTTACATAATTAACATGTTATTTAAATAACTAGTAACTACATCAATATTGTATTTTAATAAAACAAACCATATTAATTTATGTTCATATGTTTAATCATATTGATGATGGTTCCTATACTCAATACTCGCTCCCAAAATTGTTGTAGCCATTGCATCTGCATCTTTCAAGCCACCCAATAATGCACTAGGAGTAGTGATGAGCCCTGGTTTTGTGTCAAGGATGTTGTAACATCCAAGGCTTTCAACTTAAATTATCAACCCAGTGTTTGTACAAAATTATATGTGACAATGATCTATGCACAACATGCTAAGTTCTACTCATGTCACCCTTCATCATTAGATCAGATCAAGGTATTCAAGATCACTCCAAATAACTACAAAGATAATTTCTTATGAAAGCATATCATGATTGCAAGGAAATGAACATGATTGTAACTACAAAAATGAAAATGCCATTCATTAAATGTAAAGGCTAATTGTAATTGTGTGAAAGGAATAAACTAGTCTATTTGCATAAGTAAACCATGCCACCCTACTTTCATGCTAATCAAATCAATATTCTACTTGCGTTAATCATTTATCTAATTGCAACTTGATTGAAAAGGAGGAATTCAATCTTCAACACAACTATGGACTTCAAAAATAATAAGCCTAATTCTTCTTGTTGTCTTGTGTTTGCAGTGAAAAAAATGTGGGGTTGGAGTGTTCTTGGAATCTTCCTTAGTCAGGAAATGAAATTCGAAGGGCCATTATTCAACTTAAAAATGCAAGAGTCAAGGTTTACAACAAGTATGGTGGGGTTTAAGTAGTGACCCAAGACTTCTAAAGGAAGTGCTACAAGAGGCCATGTTTTTCTATATGAGTGGGTCTGAGAGCTTTCTGAAGGAAACGATGGTGTCTTACCATACCCACATAATCCTTCATTGTCCTTGTAAGTGTCATCTCAGTGATAGAGTTTGAAAGCAATGTGAAGTGTCAAGGAGGGAGGTGGAATGGAATAAGTCGATGTGGCTAAAAGTGCCAACCCCTGCAAGTCAACAACAATCCCTGCATAATAATCAAGTACATGCATTAAATGATCAATATTGCAGAAAAATGAATCAAAGTGGAAATGATGAGTTGAATTTTATTTCTTTAAGATCTACTCTAAAATATGCCTACTGTAATTTCCAAATCAATGCTACTAACTTCTACGTTGAAGAAACAAAGGATGCAAAAGAGTTTCAATCCAAAACTTAAAAATTTTCCACGAAATCATAAACACATGTTTTTGGCTTGTTGTTGTAGATCTTCTAGCCACACTTGTCATAAGAGAGGTAGTGGTCAAACTTGCACCTACAATTTTTGTAATATAACTCCTACTTAAAAAAGGGAAGAAATGTAATCACTTAAACAAGAAAAAGGAAATAATATAGGAGAGGGAATAAAGCTCTGGGTTGGGCCTAAACCTAATTGTTTCATCCCTCCAAATTTAACTCAGATCTAGGAAACCAATAAACTTTTTATTGACAAAAAATGAGAGTCATATACATCATATGAAAGATGAAAATAATAGTATCAAGCACTAGGTTCTCAATAGCTACTCCTATCTCCAACAAAATTTTGAATCCTAATGAGCCTTTAGTTTTGTTTATTTATACAAAAATGAGCTGAGGGAAACTCCCTCAAAAGGAGGATTTCTGCCCTCAAAAATATTGAAATTTGTGGATTTGGTTCCCTTAGATCTTCACATATACTTGAGTTCCTCAACTATTAGTGGATTTGAGCTATTGGTGAGGAATATTTGATCTCAAGTAGAGTTGGAGAGTTAATGTAGTGGAAACTCCCCCCTATATTCTCTTTAGAAGTCTCCAATCAACCCCAACATATTAAATATCTCCAAAAATGCTTCTTTTTCGTTCATATTAATTACCTTAGGCCATGAAATATGACAAGTTCCCTTTGGTCTTCCTACTAAGATTATTATGGTAGAAAATGAAAATTAATGTGAGAAAAGGAGAGCTTTAAGGGTTGGAGGATAACACAATGGGCCTCAAAATATACCTATTCATGGGACCCATCAAGTAGTTGCAAGGTGTTGACACATTACATTTAACATCACAAGCCATTTCAATTTTCCCTAATTAACTTGCTCTCTTTTATAAATGAAATTTAATCTCAAACAAAAAAAAATTAAGTTCAAAGGATGTTAGCTGGAGCCATACCTAAATGGGTGTTATAAAGAGTTATTTAAATCATTACAATATGATATATCTACTACTTGTACGTATTTTCTTTTTACATGTCAAATAGTCAAATTAAAGCCTCATCAAGCATGCCAAGGTCCTAAAATGAATTTCCATGTTATGACTCCTTTTATATAGATCAAAGGGTTCATGCATATTGTTATTAGTCTTTTTATAACCTTAATAAAAAAGGGTCACAACATCATATTTCATATACTTATTTCGATATCCAACAAGAATAATATGATCAAAGTATCATCAGATTTATAAATTATTATCATGACTTTATATTCTTTGGGTTGTTGTCGGGGTTTATACTATCTAATACAACTTTCACCAACATTCTCTTGCAAAAGGTCATAATCTAATGTTTTTGGTCTTCAAATTAATGTGAATAAGACAACACATGTAAATGACATATAAAGTTTTATCCAAGGTATATATGAACTATGGAATATGTAAATGCAATGAATGCTTTATGACTTTGCTATTACCAATCTTCGTCTCCACAAAAAATTAACCATTATTATATATGAATATCTAGTTTGGTGGGTTATCAATGCACATTGATGAAATATATACATGTATGTTTCCCATAGGCACAATATATGGTTTTCCCATTGTCACATTAAATGAAAGGTATCATATTGGTTTGTGATATGTGGCTTGCACAAAAGCTACTAGTCAATCTTACTAACATATATAAAATTTTGGTATGGAGAGAATAATTTTAATTTGCGTAAACCCTCCAATGTGTCTATCCACGTCATCACCCACATCCTTTCATTGTTAGGTCAATTCTTTATGTCAACACTAATAAATGAATATGGTACTAGTTTTTATGACTTTTCATGTCCCTATGTTAATGTGGTAGATGGCTTCAACTTTTGAGTTAACACCCCATGAATTTTGAGGATACTATGCATTCTACACAGATTTAGGTTTTAAAGCATGCAACACCTACAAGGGTTGAAGGATATATCACCAAGAACTCAGATCCAAGAACCTAGAGTTTGAATTGATTCAACTGTATCAACACAACATAAAATCATTGGTTGAAGGTATGTATCTTCTTTTAGTAAATGTGAGACATAAGCTAGAGATTGATAGTCTGATTTCTTTGAAAATATAAGTGGTGAATCCCTTACCCTCATTTCCCTTATGTATTGATTCAAACTCTACATGCATTTCTTTACTTAAAATGTTACTTTATATGAAGCCTTGGTTCATCCCACTGCTCCATCCATTTGTTTTCCTTATCTCTTCATATTTTTTATAGCCTTTGAATACTTCTGCAAAATGCATATTCTTTCATTTCTCATTGGTCTTAGCCGTAATGTACATTTTCTACTTCTAGGTCATAACAGTCTCACATTTTATGCACTCTTCTCTTCAATTCACTTAATTCTAAAATATTATTGCATTTCCCCTTTGGGAAAATTCATTACCACATATGAATATGAAACTTTCAACCCCAATCAGAGCAACGATTTTGGTTCTAACAACTCAATTTCATTTTGAGTAGCCATTATATCAAATTGGGCATCTCTTACAATTGTGTGGTATTAATAATGATATCAGCCTCCAGTTTAATATTGACCCCTCTCTCTTGTTTACGTTTATACATCGTAAAAATATTTGTATCACCTAGGCTCTTGAGACCTACTCTTTTGGGACTAGACGAGGTGATTAGATACAAATTTCAATGTTTTGGGTGAAATATATAAGTTTTTCCTCATTAAAATATATGATTGGTTATATCACTTCTTGGATTTATTATGTTGCCTCCTAACATTATGGTTGTTGCACTCAGATGCTACATTGCATTTTTTAACTTTAGAACGTATCCATTCGCTATCTCATAGGGTGTATACATGCTTAATTGCTTGTTAATAATATCCCTCTACATTTGCAACGAAGAGTTTTCATTTTGTTTTGACCTTCTCCTTGGCTAGTAACTCCAATCTCTTATGTTCACTAACCATATATATGAGTTAAAACTATTTCTCCCATGTATTTTTCCATCCTACATTTTGATTATACTATTATTCTCAGCCCTAAAATAGTCACACTATTGATTAAATTGGTGGAAATATTCCATTAATACATGTACATGCATTATGATTCACTGACAATGTCTAATCATATACAATCCAGAGAACCATGGTAGTGGTTTGGAATGTGCTATAATACATTTTATTTTCCATGATGATCTATAGAAAGGATAAAACGAGCAGGATTGTTTATGATATAAAATAACTCATGCTTCTCGATGAATGTTTCATATTTGCTTAAAAAAAATACATCATGTTTTTCTACATTTTCTCCAACGGATGTCATTATATCAAGATAGATAATTTTGATTATGATGTTTTGTAAGTGTATTAGTCAAAGCAATCATAAGGTTGAGAGGAGAGCCATGGCGCCGAGGAGCCAAGTTCAGGTAGGAAGGGGGGAGAATGAAGTCTCAACACAGGAATCTCACACGGCGGCCACGGTCGTGGAAGATGCCATGTCTCCTGAAACCCTAGGAAATGCACAGGCTTACGTTTCCTCTTTGTTGCTGCCCTTCCAGACGAGTCAGAGTCAGCTCGGAAAGGTAGGTGAAACACAAGAGGTAGGGATTGAGCGCATAGTCTACACAAGATGAGAGGTCTACCTTACCCCTGGGGGAGAAGTCGCAGAGCAGGAGACCAATTGTTCCACCCCAGCCACCGTGCAGGCAGGGTTTGACCCGTATTATAATGTTGCTGCTGCCGCGCCCAAGTATGCCCAGATGAACCCTAGCGTGGGTTATGCTGCGCCCGGGTATGACCAAACGAACCCTAGTGCGGATCCTGGTATCTTTGTCTCATCCTCATCCCATTTACGCGGCCGGAATGCTCCAGATTTCCTCTCTGCCAGAAACAAGCAACGAATCTGCTCCTCATTCTCACCAGATTTTCTTGCAGAGGTTCCTCTCTTGAATCAGCCAGATCTGTCTGAAGAATCTCAGGAATTTCAGATCCAAGTCAAACTCTTGGGCAAGACGAGGATGCATTGGGTTCGAGCAATAGATCTCGTGCAGGATCTTCTGCAAAAACTCGAACGCCGGCTGGGGATCCCCTCCTCTTTCCTTAGATTGTTATATAAGGGTAAGCAACTTATGAATCCCCTTCCTCTCTCCTTTTACAACATTCATAAGGACGCTTCTATTGGGGCTTCTTTTCGTTTAAGAGGTGGTTCCTTTGGGCAGACCTCCTCTGCCCCTTCTTTCTCTTATAAAGATGCAGCTCGCAAAGACGCTGCCCAACCTCAGTCCTCTTCAAAAGCAGCCCATCCAAATGGGGCTCCAAAGCCGTTTTTGGTAGACAAATCAGAGGAAATTCCTTCCATCAATTTCTCTCATCATGAGATTGAAGATCGCTTCCAGATATTTGGAGAATCAGCACTCATATGCAGATTTAATGGGCTTTGGCCTAGCACAGCAGATCTATACCAATAGATCCACTCCACTTGAACTAAAAAGAGCAAGATCTACTTATGTTCAAAAGGATTCTTCATAGTGGTTTTTGAATTAAATATAGATTACTAGACGTCCTTAATGGGAGGCCCCTGGTTCTGGGCTCGGTTGGGCTTTTTCTCACCCCTTGGTTTCCAGACTTCAACCCTTCTACAGCAGTCATCACCAAGCTTCCCATTTGGGTCAGGCTCCCGAATCTTCCTGCTCATCTATGGAATCTCTCAGTTTTCTTAGCCATTGGAAATACTTTAGGACGCTACCTGGCTACGGACTCCTCAAGAAATGAAAATGGTCTCTACACCTATGACGGACTTTGTGCAGAGATAGATATCAGTAAAGGACTGACAGATCAGATTAATCTCAAGATTGGAGATTTCCACTGGACTCAAACCTTGGATTACGAGAATATAGCCTTCCGTTGCCGCCATTGTTATCAAACGGGGCACCTCCAGAGTAAATGTACCCAGTTCCTCGATAAAAAGAAAAATTTGAAACGCAAACCCAAATCCAAGCGATGGAATTCTTGTGAACCTCCCCGTCCTATGGACAATTTAGATTTCTCCAGCTCAGATGAGGAGGAATCTGAAGCAGATGTGCAGAATGATGAGGATACTATAGCGGATGTGGAGAATGATGTGATTCAGATGGATGCTCCCTCGGTCGGTCTGGAAGTCCCCTCTGACCCTCAGATTTCTCAGAAACGTTCTCATTTTTCTTCGTCCTCAGACTCTGATAAGGATATTCCACCGCCAGTGCAGAATAGTCTACAACTTGTTATGGCTCAGCCAAACTCCTCTGGGTGGGTCAAAGTAAGCAAGAAAAAAGGCAAAAAATGTCGTGTGGCAGGAACTGACCCCTCGGGGTAGTTCTCTCAGCTTAGTTCTATATTTTTGTATTCCTGTGTTCTCTATGGCCCTTTCCTTGACTGTCTCTATGGAGCGAGGTGGATAGCCTATCACCTGCGGCTCCCTTGCTTTTCTGCTTTGCTTGCATGCAAGCTTGATTGTACTATACATTTCTTATCTTAATAGAATTAGTCTTTATTCAGAAAAAAAAGTGTATTAGTCAAAGGTCACAATAGAAGATACTACCAAACCATGTACAATGTATTTGTTAATATATTTTCATGTTTACCACTATAATACCCCTCTATTTTCTATTTTAATGTTGATTATTTTAGACATGAAATTTTTATTGTATTGGATAGCTGCGGAAGCCATGTTTAAACTATTGTGATGATGTAATATATTTTATTATTGCTAATAAATAAAATGTTGGAAAATACTGAGGAAAAGAGAACTAGAGATATAACATTTCTTGTGAGCTTAGAAATAATTGTTGGTGGTTAAGTTTAAGATGGACCTTCCCTAAAAATATCCTAAACCTCCCTAGGAGAAAATAAAAATAAATAAATGGATTTAATATGATGGGAGAGAAATATCATATTAAATCACATAGTTGGAGAAAGATACTAAGTCCGAGTGGAATAAAGCGTTGCAGGTGTGGAGCGATAAAAAGGTGTCTTGTGAACTCCTAATTACCTCACATTAATTATCAACACATGGACGACTTTTTATTTCAAGAGTGTACTCTGTCTGAGGCGGCTATTTACTTAAGAGTAATGTTTTGCAGTATAGTGCTTAAAACCCAAAAGTAAATGAATGCTTGAAAAAGAAATCTAATTGAAACAACAAGAAACTGAAAATGTCTTAAACTAAATCATTCATTCAAACAACCATCAATCGAGGATATGGTAGCAATAACTCATTCCTCTAGAAATTGATGAAGGAAAAAGGAATTAGAGTATGGATCATGGTTCTGGGAGCATAATAGCGTCTGCTGTGTCTCACGACAGCCTTGATCCTCCTCCCACACTAAAACAATAAAGGCAAGTAAATAAATCAGCAGAAAGTAAAACGGAACAGCGAAATGGAAATGGGACAGCAATAAATAATACAGCAGTAAAATGGAACAGCAATAAATGAAACAACAGCAATCAAATGGAACAGCAATCCTTTAATGAATTATGAAACAACAACTATCACCCGTATGTACATGATTTACATTAATATAGCAATCTGAAAGTATGGAATGATATAACTATGTTTCTGAACGAAGGAACATTGTCCTCAAGCCTCACAAATACTATTTCATAAGAATCTAATGATGATAATATTCATACCAATTTCCTGCTATGGAAATAGATGCAATTCGAATAGATTCACTTTGCGTAATACAGAGACATGAGTGAAGGAACGTATTCAGATTTAGATATTAATCATGAAGCATAGTCTGTCATATAAAAGATATATCAGATTGCTGAAACAATAGAAAGAAACAAACCAAACCCAAATCACCGTATGATACAACAGCGGCAAGTGTCCGTTGGAGCCGGGCCCGTAGCTTCCAATGGCACCGCCGTAAACTTACTTCAGATGCAGGGAGAAATAAACGACAAGCCTTTTACATTAATTTCATTAACAAAAGTATAACAGGATCGGGTCTCAACGAAACTTAATGATCACAGTCTGTTCTGAAATTTATCATTACAAAATACAATCGTTCCCTTCCGCCCCGCCTCTGATCTTTGGTTTCCTTTTAAATAAAGAAGGATCAGAGCATGGATAAGTACAATCATGATTTCTCTTACAAATTTAGGTTGATTCCAACCCATTGATCAACAAGAACAAGGCGGATTTGGGTTTGCAGCTAAGATTTGGAGGGCGGCCGCAACAGCAAATCCCAGAACAGCGTGCTCAAAGAACCCTGCGTTTCTCCCTGTACAAGCCGAATTTGGGCAAACTGTTCTTTACCAAGATAATTGGGCCCGTTCTGGACAAAACCCATGTTCCGGATTTTCCAAATTCGTCTTCATTTGCTCAGAATCGTAACCGCAAAACTGTCACTCCTTAAACCAACGAATTTCTGAGTTGGCTGATTTAAAAATCAAATCTTCAATCTGGAAGTTACCTTGGAGGCTAAAAATGGTGAATGATGTTACAACCAACTTATTAGAACTATCATTGGTAAAATAATGCATAATAATCAATTTATTAAAAATAAAAGAGAATAAATAATATTCATCCATGAGAGCATAAATTATTTATAAAATGGATTTAAATGATAAATTATAATAAATGTCATGATGAAGAATGGTGGGAATGGGTGGAATAAACGTTCACACGTGACAATAATCATGGCATATTAATGACCCCACACACCCCCACACTCAATATGTTGCATGTCCTCATGCAACGAAAACTGAATATATTGCATGTCCTCATGCAACCCAAAGACAAAAACCATGTGTTAACCAAGCAATAAAAATTTGAGAACAAATGAATGCTTTTTTAATTAATGAATATTCAATCTTAGCAATCTTGATGAAGGCATAACAATTTTTACATTGACATTCAACTATATGTATGAAGTTGCAGCAAAATATGATATAGATAACAACAAACTTCATTAAGCATTTTCTCAAAACTACAAACCAGATTTTGTTGAAATGTTGCAAGTAAATTTACAATATATGAATGTCTCTATGATCCAAAAATCAAATCGTTTTGATGCACGGATCATGAGATATAAACAAAATGGCTGTAAGTGAGAGTGCATGATTTCCGAAATTTTATGAACCACTATTTCTTGAAATTGTGTGGATTTGTATTAATGATACGTATGTGTTTTCCAAAAATTACAAGAATTGGGTTCATAGCTTTTAAAAATATGTGGAAATCAATTTCTGCACTGTGTAAAAATGAAATTGTATGCCTTAAATAAGGAAGAAAGTAGAAAACATCCATCATGTATAGCAATTCCTCCCCCTCTCTGAAAAATTAGCATGTCCTCATGCGATGCTAGAAAACAAAGAGAGGTGGTTGCTACCAGCTGTAGAATTCTATGCTTGGTGTAAAACAACATGAAATAAGGGAGGTGTTGAGAATGGATAAGAATAGCAATGGATGATAAAGAATATGAATGACATGGTCATAAGAAAGAAATGAAGGAACACTCCCCCATACTCGGAAATGACATGCTACTGAGAAAGGGGAAGTGGTAAAGATGTGGAATGAAAGATGACAAATAATGCTCAGAATGGATTTTCATTAGATTCTCCGAAATTTATAATAAATTAGAAAACTATGCAATTTTACTTCAAGTTTTACCTCCAAAAATGACATATATGTACTGACAGTTGTTGAAGCTGATGTAGGCAAAGTTGGTGCTGAAAGTGATGCAAAAGGTGGAATCCAGGGAAGCACATCATGTCTGAAGAATTGTTCACGATCACGAGCCTCTACTGTGAAGTGCAATAGTGTGGTCATGCTACGAATAGAATTATGCCCATACTTGTTGTTCTCCTGTAAACAAAACACTATTTTGCATACAATGTGCTTGAATCCATAGTGTTAGCTTTGAACAGATAAGATGCATGAAAAAATTTCAATCAGAAAAACTTATCAAATCAACAAGTTATGGCAGAGTGTAGTAATCATATCACATGCAATCCCATAATGCATACATTCCCCCCTCCAATTGGAAAATGGGTTTCATAACCATAAAGCATATGAAAGGGGTGGTGCTGACGGCAAGGCAATGGAATGAACAATATATCAGTAAGGGAGCAGAGTACACTTATCAATGATAGGATGGTGAAAATTATGGTTATATTGAGAGCAAAGTGTGTAAAGATAGTTATGAATAAGAGATAGGACGCTTTGAATTGATGATAGTTTATACAAAACGAAAAAGGACAACAATATGCTAAAAAGATGCTTTGCTGATAGTATTCTAGCTGAAAATGATGCGGTTGATCATAAAACAATTGCTCATGCATAAAGGTTCAAAACAGGGAAAAAGTTAAGGAAATCACTTCTCTGATAAAAAGAAAATAAGAAAAGGGTATTATAATAATAATTGACGAAAAGATATAACTTCAATACCATAAGCAGAGCCTCTGCTGCCAGCAGGCGTCCATAGCCTCGGCAGGGTTGCTTTTTAACCCATATGAGCCAGGATCCTCAATTTATAAATGGAGAGTTTTAGTGTTGTTCTACAGAAGAGATTAGTGTGCTGGCGTGGTAACCAGAAAACCACACTGCCATTCACTAGGAGGTAGCAAAAGTGATCAGGCCGGCTCGTGATGAGACCTCCTGTTCCAAGGATAATTTGGCTATCCAATGGATCATAACCCTGGTGTGGTGGCCATAATGGGAATGTCACTTTGTTACAACCTTATGAACATGGTAGGCTGGCTCGTAATGAGACCCCCTATCCTCCATCTGCGAACAAAATTTTGTTGTTATTACACATTTTTATGATAAAAAGAGGGAGGCTCAGTACTCCTTAAGAGCAGGGATGGCGGAAGAAGTTGAACATGTCAATATATAAAAAAAATATACTCATAATCTCATTTATTACAGACAGAGAAGATTATAACCAGGAAGGGTGGAACCAGCATGGTATTAAGATGATCAATCAGTATCATGTACAGCAGAAAACAATGCAGTAAAGGAATATATAAATAATTGTGTCCCCTTTTTTTTTAAAAAGAATCTATCATCAAGGAGCTGTCCTGTTAAAGATCATAACGTGAATAATATTAACTTTGCTTCAAAAGAATCCATAATTCCTGTCCTCATAAAAGTAGTGTACTTCATGCCGTGAAAGCGAATCAGGAGAATGTGGTTGAGCTGAACTATGAATAATCCCACCAGAGAAAGGAAAGGGTTGCCCTCAAAAATATTCCCAAAGTGTTGCTCTTTTGAATGAACAGCAAAAACACTCACAAAGCGGTGTTTCGTGTAAGGAACACAAAGAAAATGCATACCAAAAAGGAAAAAATACACACAAAAACGCGAAACTGCTGTTCCTTTTGAAAAAGGAACAGCAAAAACACGCACTGCTGTTCCTTTTGAAAAAAAGGAACAGCAAAAACTCAAAAAAACACAAACTGCTGTTCCTTTTGAAAAAGGAACAACAAAAACTCAAACTGCTGTTCCTTTTGAAAAAGGAACAGCAAAAACACGCATTGCCGTTCCTTTTGAAAAAAGGAACAGCAACAACTCAAAAAGAAAGTGGTGTTTTGTGTAGGGAACAACAAAGAAAATGCATACCAAAAAAGGAAAAAATACACACAAAAACGCGAAACTGCTGTTCCTTTTGAAAAAGGAACAGCAAAAACACGCACTGCTGTTCCTTTTGAAAAAAAGGAACAACAAAAACTCAAAAAAACACAAACTGCTGTTCCTTTTGAAAAAGGAACAGCAAAAACTCAAACTGCTGTTCCTTTTGAAAAAGGAACAGCAAAAACACAAACTGCTGTTCCTTTTGAAAAAAGAACAACAAAAACTCAAACTGCTGTTCCTTTTGAAAAAGGAACAACAAAAACTCAAACTGCTGTTCCTTTTGAAAAAGGAGCAGCAAAAACATGCACTGCTGTTCCTTTTGAAAAAAAGGAACAGCAAAAACTCAAAAAAACTCAAACTGCTGTTCCTTTTTCAAACTGCTATTCCTTTTGAAAAAGGAACAACAAAAACTCAAAAAGGAACAGGAAAAACATGCACTGCTGTTCCTTTTGAAAAAAAGGAACAGCAAAAACTCAAAAAAACTCAAACTGCTGTTCCTTTTTGAAAAAGAAACAGCGAAAACACAAACTGTTGTTCCTTTTGAAAAAGGAACAGCAAAAACTCAAACTGCTGTTCCTTTTGAAAAAGGAACAGCAAAAACACGCACTGCTGTTCCTTTTGAAAAAAAGGAACAGCAAAAACTCAAAAAAACTCAAACTGCTGTTCCTTTTTGAAAAAAGAACAGCAAAATGTGAAAGTGCAAAAAGTGTTGTTCCATTTCAAAAAGGCACAGCAAAATGTGAAAGTGCAAAAAGTGTTGTTCCATTTCGAAAAGGAACAGCAAAATGTGAAAGCGCAAAAAGTGCTGTTCCATTTCGAAAAGGAACAGCAAAATGTGAAAGTGCAAAAAGTGCTGTTCCATTTCGAAAAGGAACAGCAAAATGAACTGTGAAAAAGGAACAGCAAAATGAATGGCTGAACCAAAAAGTGCTATTCCTTTAGAAAATAAATAGCAAAACGAAAATGATGTCCCTTTGAAAAAGGAACAACAGGAATGACAAAAATGCACACAAATGCTGTTCCTTCAGAAAAGGAACAGCGAAATATACAACCATAAAATGCAAGCACGCAAAGAATGAATTAGCTGTTCACTGTATTGAAGCTGAGGATGGGTCACAGATTGAATGAAGCAACACCTGAAACACAAAATATAAAAGAAATTAGAAAAGAAACAACAAAAAGCAGTTTGTAAATAAATAAATTGAGTTGTAACAGCTATGATGTTATGTCAAAAAAATGATCTATTTGAAAAATGTTTTGGCAGCAGTGACAAGATATGAATCTTGAAATTGAAATCAATTCTTCATTTGTTCTATTATGAATCCGTTGGGTAATGATTTGGATAAAATTCCTTTGTTCTATAAAAATTTCTTTGAAAAATCACTCGTCCATAAGTTGACCTTCTTTATTTTCCCAGGACCTGCAAAAAAATGAGTGTCTACCTGCAATAAAACATTCAATCATGGAGAAAGAGAGGTGTGCGGGCTCCCCTAATCCAAGAATTATGTAAAAAACTAACAAGTAGTTACTCTGTAGAACAAATCCTTGGAGAAAATAACAAAGTAAAGTTTATTTGTTACCTGCGGGAGAGCAGTGGTCGACCATACTAACCAGCAGTGTTTTAATCACAACTTCTTTGTTTTTCGTCCAAATTGAGTGATTCCAAAGCCAAATGAGAGCTAATTCAAAGGTGTATCTCCGATAGAAACAGGTTTTAAAAATTCAATGATATGATATGTCAATTTTAGTTAGAACAACCTGCATAACAGAGTCATTTTCGATTACCCGGCTTAGACCAACAGTTGATATTTCAAGCGTAACTTTTTCATTTGATGTCGGATTCGAATGATTCAAATTGGAAATGAAAATAGATTCATTTATTGATCTCCAATAGAAACAGGTTTTGAAGATAAGAAGAATTGATAGGTCAAATATTGTAAGGAACAGCCGGAAAAACATAGTTTTAAGGGTGCTGATTTACGATAGACAGTCAGTATTTTGATCATAACTTCCCCATACGATATCGAAAATGAGTTATTCCAATTGCATTGTAAACTAGATTCATAGGGGAATCTACCATAGAAACAGGTTTTAAAAATTCATTCATTTAGGCCTCCAAAAACTGACTGTCCCAACTCTGTTCCTGAGCTGCCCGCTAGATAACCGGTCAATGTTTTGGTTCTAACTTTTTCGTTTCAAATCCAAATTGAGTGATTCAAATTGGGTTAGAAAGTAGACATCAAGGGCTACTTAGGGTAGAAATAGGTTTTAAAAATATTCACTTTTGGTCCCTCAAAACATGACTGTCCCGACTGTTTTTCCAGAAAGTTCATCAAGCCCGCAAGCCAAAAAAAAAATGAAATTCAAGCATTTTTTCAAATTGGTGATAAAAATGAAAATGAGTGTTTTTAGAACTTATTATTTCCATTATGATTCATCTACATACACAAATTATAAAAAAAATGATCACCGATGTTGATTTGCATAGCATGTTGCAACAAAAACCCTAGTTTTACAAAAGAACAAAATGCACTTATTTATGTCCTTATTTTGTTTTATTTTATTCACTAACCTACTTTGATTGAAGGATGAATATGACTACGTGTATGAGTACTTCCAGTGAAGCCATTTTCGAAACACGGCTTCACGTATGCACATACCCAAATTTGAAAAATGCATATTAATGAAAATTAGGGTATGAGAAGGTGGCTTCCCTTGAAAAAATGATATCAAAAATTGTTGAAGCATAGAGTGATGTTGCAAACAAATGATGGAGTGAAACCAATCTTCAATATATCCTTTATTTTTTTGATTTCACATAGCCATCATATCATGAAGTTCTTGAGCTTTTAAAATAGCTTGTTGATGCATAGTAAAAGAAACCTCATTTTCTTCCATAACTTCTACAATTTTTGCATTTGAAACATTCTGAATCTCATTGTAGGTTTTCTCTAATGACACATGTGAGATAGAATGGGTGGGAAGGGTGGGTAAATTTTCCAGCTCAACATTGTAAGCATGTTGTACTGGTTTATTATGGTGGGGGTGTGAAATTAGTTGAGCAGGAGCATTTTGATGATGTGGCTGATTGGGTTGTGTGAATGGGCAAGCAAGGTGTTGTGAAAGAGCTGGTGGAGAATATGGAGGATGTGCTTGTGCTACAAGATGAGGGAGAGTAGTCACGCCATCATAAGATGAACCATGCCCAACTTGTAAACAAGATAGGTGGTTATATTGAAATTGACATGGCTGCCCTAACACATTAGCATTCCATAATGGATTATGCAAGTATGATAATTGAGAAAAAGTGTTTTGAACCATACCTATAGGCCTTGTTGTAGCTTCCTTACCTCTTTGATATGCTACTTCCATCGTAGATAAGGAAGAGTGAGTATCTATGAGATACTCCTTTCGGTCATGAGGACAAAACACTTCATCAAATTCTTCATTTTTATGAACCTGCAAAACATCCAATTTTTCATTTAGAGAGCTAATAAAATCAACTTTAAAATGTTCAAATAACACATTGATTTCAGCTCTTATGTCTCCTGTTCTTGTAGCAGATTTGGAAAACAAAGAAAAAACATCTCTAGGATTCTTACCAGCCTTGAAGATTCCTCTTGAATACCTTATGCACAACTCACAAACATCATCATATGATAACTGAAAAACATCACCTTTTCCTATTAGATTTAAAAGTTCTAAAAATTCATCTTTGATTCCTTTAAGAAGGAATGTTTTTAAGATCTCTTTTTCCAAATGCTTATATTTTGATTTTTGAAGGTTGTATTGAAATCGATCTACATAGTCCTCCAAACTTTCATCTTCCCCTTGTATCATATAGAAAATATCTTCATTGGATTTGCAATAGTCTTGGTACTTTTTCAAGAATATGTTCTTCATGTCCTCCCATGATTGGATGCAATTCCCACCTAGGCTCATGAACCATCGGAGAGCTGCTCCTTTTAGAGTAAGAGGAAACACTTTCAATCTTTGATCATTAGTACAATAATCATATCCTCTACAAAGTATTTCAAACTCAAACATAAATGTATGTGGATCTTCATTTGCTAAACCATGAAAATTTGGTAAAGATGGGGGAATTATGTGCATTTGTGTCACTCCTCCTAGATCTTTGATAGGAAATTCAAAAGTAGAAACGTGAGCCATTTCTTACCATAGTTTAAGATGTTCTTTATGTGTTTCTTCGAGGCTCCTTCTTCAAATGTTCCTGTCAATCGGTTAGTGAAATGGGTGGTGCTTACATCACCACTTGCGTGAGATCATGTGATTCATTTTTTAAAAAAATTTCTATCTTTTTCCTAATAATTCACACAAAAAACTCAAGCATCTATCTCTACCCTAGGTTCTTTAACAGTCCTGCTGGAAAGCGGACGGGGGAGCAGGGCTTTTACATGCTCCGTACGCAGGTTCTTACCTTCCGTTTTTAAGATCCAACTCTTCCCTAGCAGGCACTCATCAGATTCACACTACTCTTTAGAAATGGCTACACTCTCCCCGGCAACGGCGCCAAAACGGAAGGGAACGATTGTATTTTGTAATGATAAATTTCAGAACAGACTGTGATCATTAAGTTTCGTTGAGACCCGATCCTGTTATACTTTTGTTAATGCAATTAATGTAAAAGGCTTGGCGTTTATTTCTCCCTGCATCTGAAGTAAGTTTACGGCGGTGCCATTGGAAGCTACGGGCCCGGCTCCAACGGACACTTGCCGTAAACTTACTTCAGATGCAGGGAGAAATAAACGCCAAGCCTTTTACATTAATTGCATTAACAAAAGTATAACAGGATCGGGTCTCAACGAAACTTAATGATCACAGTCTGTTCTGAAATTTATCATTACAAAATACAATCGTTCCCTTCCGCCCCGCCTCTGATCTTTGGTTTCCTTTTAAATAAAGAAGGATCAGAGCATGGATAAGTACAATCATGATTTCTCTTACAAATTTAGGTTGATTCCAACCCATTGATCAACAAGAACAAGGCGGATTTGGGTTTGCAGCTAAGATTTGGAGGGCGGCCGCAACAGCAAATCCCAGAAAATCGTGCTCAAAGAACCCTGCGTTTCTCCCTGTACAAGCCGAATTTGGGCAAACTGTTCTTTACCAAGATAATTGGGCCCGTTCTGGACAAAACCCATGTTCCGGATTTTCCAAATTCGTCTTCATTTGCTCAGAATCTTAACCGCAAAACTGTCACTCCTTAAACCAGCGAATTTCTGAGTTGGCTGATTTAAAAATCAAATCTTCAATCTGGAAGTTACCTTGGAGGCTAAAAATGGCGAATGATGTTACAACCAACTTATTAGAACTATCATTGGTAAAATAATGCATAATAATCAATTTATGAAAAATAAAAGAGAATAAATAATATTCATCCATGAGAGCATAAATTATTTATAAAATGGATTTAAATGATAAATTATAATAAATGTCATGATGAAGAATGGTGGGAATGGGTGGAATAAACGTTCACACGTGACAATAATCATGGCATATTAACGACCCCACAGCAGGAGAAAAAGTCAAGCAAAAGGGTTAAGTTTTTAGGATGCTGCTAAAATATTCTAAGAAGAAAACATATAAAATAAACCACCAAGGCATCAAGGGGGTTGTTGATTTTGAGGGAAAGAAAATATTATCTCAGGGAGAAATGGTAGGCACAGTTCATGGTTAGGAGGAAAGGTGCTTAGTGCTGAAAAATTTCTAGACACCTGTAGTGGGTAGAACTCTTATTATACTTTTTTTAATAAGGGAATATTAGTTAACTTTCGGTTGTTTCATTTATGTGATAATGACCTTACTGAAATAATGTCTAATGAGGATTGGTATGTAAAATATAGACACACGTATATGTTTGGTTTTACATGACCAAGTTAAGATTCTTAAATCTGCTAATCATAGTGATAGAAAAATTTCATTATGAAAGCACACAAAGTGAATCACATGACTTTGATTTAAATATTTGTTTTATGCATGCAATTATATAAATCAATTTGTATTCTTGATGTAGGTCTGCCACTATCTCCTTGTCTACCATATCAGGATTCTGAAAGGGGGTTAGTTATGTAATCAAGAAAAAATATATGTTTGTAATGACAAAGCATGGATGTTGCTAGAGAATTGAATTTCATATTAAATAAGCAAGTGTAATTCAGATAACTAGAGGAATGGGTCAAGTAACAGAAGAACATAGTGATAGGTGAGTGATAGAAACAATAAAGTTACCATTACCTAACCATAACTAATGTTAACTAATTAATAAATTTCACATTCAATTTGATTTCAATAAGATATGGTTTTCATCTAATAATAAATATGGAAATTTCGATAATTAAGTTTAAGTGCTCAGAGATGTAACCAAAAGAAGTTAGGTGGAAAATACATATTATGCAAAGAAAATTGAAAATCATAGGGAGTTATTCTAGATTGTTAGTTACAGAACAATGAGTGCAATATGGAAATAAAATGGATTAGTAAATTTTTGTACACTTTGAAGGCTACAGGACTGACAATGAATTTAGAAAAACCAGGTAGTCCAATAAGAGTAGGCTTGAAAGAATCATTTTCATTACAAAAAAAGAAAAGAAAACCATTTACATTTGTATCATCCTCATCTTCCATATGCAGTAAACCCAAAATGATCATATGAGAATTGTACTTAGTCCTTATCATTGACTACCCATAAATATTTCAAATACAAAGGGAATTTCTGAGCCAAAAAAAGAACTAAAGAAATGCTGAAAATAACATCACTGAAAAAACATAAGTATGTAAATTTAAAACACTGTAATTCATAATCACTAACTATTAGTAATGACAGAAGTTCCCATGAATACAGGTGAAAATAAGACACAATACTTTTTCATTGGGATTTAATCATCATTTTTTGAAGTATCTATTAAAATAGAATTAAATAAATGGAAATAGTAATTTCAATTATACATATGATAGAAAGTTCAGCTCATTGGATTGTAAAACCCCTAAGACTATAAGCTAACATTTTTCACAATTGAGAATCAAGGCAGAATTAGATAGCTCCAAACAATTGGAAAGAGTGACGTGTGAGAAAAAAAAAAGGATCTATCCACAAATCATACTAGTTACATTTCTCAATATCTACCCACCTGTTGTGATGAGACCACTATAGGTGGAAGGGAACCAATTATCAACTGCAATTCGTAGCAAGTGCCAAGAAACCCTCAATCTTGATGGTGATGCTCTATAAAGTGATGAGGGTGGAAAATGGAAAAATGAATCTCAGGCACTAAGGGTTTAGGGTTAGTTTTACCCAAAATTAACCACAACCCTTGGATGAACACAAAGTACTCCCCACCATTGGATATGACGATAAAGGAATTCACATGGCAGTCACATGATTGTCTGATGTGTAGAGATTCGAAAGCCACTAGGTGCAACCCAACAAAAGGACAAGGGAAACACCAAAAACACACCTCTAGGATTTATCTCTCTAATTCCATCAGGATATTTCATATAAAGAATTAACTCATAAATAAATAATAAATTAAAATCGAAGCTAAGGTATAATGTCAAGCACATTGAGGTGGTTTGTGACTATATAGTGCACACACCCTATGAAAGAAGTTAATGGTAGTGAAATAAAAGATGAGACCCTTTGTGGTAATGTATCTAAATTTGAAGCCAAAGAAACCATATAGTACGAAGAGTAACTATGAAAAAAGAGAGTAAGAAATATATATTTCTTGGTTATAGAAAGACTTAAAAAACAATAAAACCATATTCATTCCTACTTTGAAAATTCTTATTACCTTGGTACTTTGAATTAGTTAAAAAAATAAAATTAAATGAGGGATGTGACATAAAGGGGGCAAAAGACTAGGCCTACAGGGAACCACCACATTTAATACACTTGAATAGAATTATGTATTATTTTAAAATGTGCAAACTAATGATGGGTTGTGTTGACTATAGGGTACTCAAGTGAAGCAATGTTATAGGACAAAATGGAAGATGTTTCAGATCTACGTATGGTAGAGGGAGAAGGAATTTATGTGGAGTTGGGAGGAGGAAATACCCCACCAACAACTCAATTTATGGAGATCATGAGAAGTATTCAACATTATCTTGTTCACCTTAGAACCAATCATGAATGTTTGTTAAAGGTTACTGAGGAACAAGAATGGTTGATACGGGACATAATAGAGAAATATAGTCATAAAACCACAAAGAAAGTGGGGGATTGAGAAAAGGTGGAACCCCTAAAAATAAAAGATGTCGAGACAAAAAAAAAAGTCTCATAGTGGAAGTGAATCATACAAATCATATCCACAACCATATAAATAAAAAAGGAAGAAGAAAATGGAGTTGTAAGGAGAGTTCAAGAAAATGAAACCTCCTACATTTGATGGTGGAAAGTAGGAGGATAGGGAGGCATGGATTCTCAATATGAAAAAGTATTTCCAAGTTTATGAGTGTTACAGTAATTTGAAGGATAGAGTGACCATTTATAACCTATAAGAGAAAAATGCCCTTTGGTTGGAGGAGGTCAAAGTAATGCATACCCTGAAGGAAAAAATAGTACCTTGGGAAGAGTTACAGAAAAAATTCAAGTCTAAATATATAAATGGATGATACTATGATGATTGGGAAATGGAATTCCATGAGTGAAATTAGGACTATTGGTAGGCCAAATTGCTTAATTTTTAACCCCTTTCCTACTTCAAATTCATAACCTTAGACCTCTGTTTTAACCTCGCAACCTCCTTATTCCTGCACTATTCCAAGAATCATGCCTTTTCCTGCACTAGCTTTATATTTCACATTTAAGGGTCACAAACGTAGTTAATTAATTATTTGTTATAGATTTTATACCTTTAATATTCTTTGCAACTAATATCTTCTTTCCTAAAGTACCTCGTAAGCAACGTATTAATCATTTCTTTAGCATGGTCGAGTGCAGGTAGGATTCTTGCACCGCTAGCGAATCCTAAACTTTCGTGACAGCTCACTACCTAACGTGGAAATCGCATTCAGAATCAGTCATCTCGAGTTAGGCTTAGGCCTGAGATAAGTTAGGAATATGATAGATCAAGTCGCTAGCCAAATGCTTAAGTTTAGTGTTTTATTATAGCCGAAAGGCTTGGAATGTAATGTTGTTGCTATTTCGTTACAATGGAAAGGCTTAGATTGTAATGCGAAATGTAACTTTGTTATGGCCACAAGCCTAAAGGGATGTATATAATGTGGGATTTAGATAGAAAATGGTAGTGAGTGGATCGATAGCTATGCTTCTGTAACTTTGGTGTTTTGCAATGTTGTTCGTATTGCCCTCGTTCTGGGCTGGATTCTATTTCATCATGTACATTTGCTAATTCTAAAATTAAATATAAAGGGACTGTGCCATGTTGTTTCAATCCTGTGTTCTAATTATACGTTGATGCGTTACTAAGAGCTAAGTTTCCAAGTTTCCTAGACAGGGAAACGAGCTGGTTGCCTAGGGCCCAATCAACCCAACTCGTTCTCCCTTGCATTCTTCTTTCTCGTTAAAGGTGCGTTGATTTCGTTTTAATGCAAGGTGTGAATTAAAGTAGATGCTTCTATTCTTTCACAAAGTTCAGGTTCAATTTCATTTATAGTTATTGTGTGACGGATCTGTGGTGTGCATGCTTAACTAAGTTTGATCTTACCCTTTTTTAATTTTCTTTTCAAAGCTTAGTAATATTTTTGTCGAGATCGTGCAAGCACGTTATTCCTGTACTAATGCATTTATAATTCTGCAATTTGATTTCTTTGGTTCATTACAACGAAGTTTTTCATTCTTTTCTGTCACAAGGATCTTGAGGCATTTCTGCAAGTGAGTGTTCATCTTTTAGAAGTATTCTTGGTATTATGGATTGAATATGCTTAAGGAATGAACGTTGTTATAACGCATTAGTTTGTACTCGCACTTTACACTTTTGAGGAAAGGATCGAACTTCATATCTAATTATTCAAAGTGAACCTTTCTAAATTAAAAGGATTAAAAAGGTAGATCAGATTTATGTGAATAACTATTATAGGGACAAAAGTTTGATGTCAGAATTAGATGATTTCTTTAGTTGCATGAAAGAGTTCCTTGATTGGAGAAAAGTGTGCTTTGACTTTCGAAGTTAATTCTTATTTTTAAGTTAAGTGGGTTGAAGCATTTTTCTATTTGTGAAATCCTTTTTAAAGTTTTGTTCACCTTTGCAAATTCTTTTCTTAAGTTAACACACTCTTTATTCTTTTATAAAAGAAATTTGAAAACTTGGTGCAAGAATCTCTGTTCCAATACAGAATCAATATTCTGATACAGGAACAGAGTGCTCTAGTCCCAAGACTTAGATCCCCTGCACGAGGACATAAATATTAAGTACAAGTGTAGAATATACTTCCAACATATAAAATTTGTTCCGGTACTAGTGCAAGAATATTGCAGAAGTACAGGAATAACAACTTAGGGCAAGGAGAAAGATCTATAAAGAAGTTAGATATCTTCAAGGGTCCAACTACTAATTTGACATACAACTATATTGAAGATAGACATAGATTTCCATTTCAATTAATCAGGATTGCTTACAAGAATTTGAAATTTCCTTTTATTTATTTCTTTGCAAAAGTACTTTCTTTCATATTCCAGCACTAGAATTTCTTTGCTATAAATTGCTAGGTGATTTTTTCTTTTCGATTCTCCAAGATTCTAATTAAGGAAGTAGAAATAGAGTTAGGAAAAGTTCATATAATTTCTGTAATTTCCCTTGCTTTGCCTCTAAGTTTACGAAACCCCCAGGTTGACAATTAATTGTTGAAGGAGTTTGCTCAATTGCAATTCTTGCTCCCAACAAGGACACTTAACTATAGATTAGTTTATGGCTAAATTCACCAATTTACTACATTATGTTCACTACATCAAGGAAGAGAAACCCAAAGTGCAAAGGTTTTTAAACCACTTACTTGTCCCTTATAAATAAAGGGTTGAGGTCAACAATTCTAAATCAATGGATGAAGCAGTGAGGAAAGAAATATTTTGTTATCAACAATTTGAAAATAGAGGAGAAGGCTCGAAAACATGGAAAAATGAGGACAAAAATAAATATTGAAGAGGGACAAAAGGACAAAAACTTGTATACTTTAACATTTTTGGAAGCGAACAACAATGAAATAAGTTCAGAAGAAGTAATTCAACTCAACCTACATAATTGCAAACTGGGTCAAATTCCGTGTAGTTGAATAATAAAAAACAAGTGAGATTAAAGAGAGAGAACCTTTAAAATGTTGGGGGTGTGGAGAACCTCACTTATTAAGGGACTTCCTGCATGAAATGAGGTATCTTCAAAATATACAAGCAGTACATCACTAGTACATGAAGCAACAATAGTAAATGATATTGCAAGGAACATTCCAAAAATAAGTGCAACATTGGAGGATAGACAAGCAGAGCACCAATCCACTATGATTGAGATTGAAGGTACTATATTGAACCATTTTGTCTCTGTATTAATTGACCCAAGGGCTAGTATTAGTTATATTATTCCTCAAATTATAGAAAATTTAAGCTAAAAGCTGAAAAATTTAAGAATGCATGGCTGGTACAACTAGAAATAAACACAAAGGGAAAAGTAACTAGCCATGTAAGACAATGCCGTATAGATATAAATGGTTTTCCAATTGCATTTTACTTAAATATGCTTCCTTTAGGATCATCTGATGTAATAATAGGTATAGACTTGATGGAAGAACTTAGAGCTATAATAAGCTACCCAAAGAGAACAATAAGCTGTGTAAATCAAGAAGGAATAACGTCGTTGATAAAAGGCATGGCAAAACCCATTTTAGTTGGATAGATTTCAACATTACAAATGAAAACTATGTGAAAGAAAAGGTTGTAAACTATTTATTGTTCAAATTGAAGAGAATATTTGGAAATATTAAAATCAAAATTTAGAGGAGCTACCCGTAATTAGGGAGTTCAAAGATGTATTTCTAGAAGAAATTCTAAGACTAGCTCCCCGTAAATACATATATTTATTTACTAATTTAGTACTAGGGGCTACCCGAATGTCTAGAGCGCCTTATCGAATAAGTATCCCAGATTTATTTGAACTGAAAATGCAGTTACATGTACTACTAATTAAAGGTTATATTAGACCTAATGTTTCATCATGGGGAGCCCCAATACTATTTGCGAAGAAGAAGGATGGCACATTTAGAATGTGCATAGAATACATACAATTAAACAATTTGACCATGAAAAAAATACTCATTGCCACAAATAAATGATCTGTTTGATCAAGTAATAGGGGTAAACATATTCTCAAAAAACTATATGAGAATTGGGTATCACAAGTTAAGAATAAAGGATGAATATATTCATAAAACAACTTTTCGAACCAAATATGGTCACTACGATTTGGTCTTACAAATGCACCAATGCCATTTATGTGTTTAATGAATAATGTTCTTAGTAAGAACCTTCATAGGTTTGTGTTGGTGTTTATAGATGACATTTTTCTGTATTCCAAACATGAAGAGGAGAATAAAGAACATTTGATACTAATATTGTAAACTTTGAGAAAGCATTAATTATATGCAAAGTTTAGTAAATGTGAGTTTTGTAAGCACAAAATACAATATCTAGGTCTTGTCATTTCAAAAGAAGGATTGTCTATTGGTTTGGAAAAGGTTAGGCCCATTTTGAACTGGCCCTTGCCTAAGGTTGTGTCAAATTTTCGATCCTTCATGGGAATTATAGCATACTATAGAAGGTCCATTGAAGGTTTTTCAAAACTGGCCTATCCTACCAATTACAAATAAAAGGGAAAACATTTGAGTGGACAAGCAAGTGTCATGAAATTTTTTATAAACTAAAGCATTTATTAACAATAACACGTAGTTTATGGATTACAGACCCAAAAAAGGAATTTGTTGTATGAACAGATGCTTGTTTGGAGGGATTAGGTGGAGTCTTAATGTAGGATTGGTGTGTACTGGCCTATGGATATAGGGAATTGAAAACACATGAAAAAAATTATGTAATATATGACTTTAGATTTGGTCGTGGTAATACATGCATTAAAAATGTTGATGCACTACTTATTGGGTAAAAAGTTCACACTAGTGATTGAACACATTAGCTTGAAATATTTTTTTAGCCAACCAAATCTCAATGCTAGACAAGATGGGTGGATGACTTTTCAAATTGTTTGATATAAAACTTAATAAGGGGAAGGAAAATAATTTGGTAGATGCATTAAGTAGGCATGGAAATGAACTAATGGAAATTTTTGTTAACATTGTCACCACAAATTTTGTTGAATGTGTTCGAAATTCAATACAAGAGGATCAAATTTATCAAGAAATTCTGCAAAAAATACAAGTAGAAGCATTAGAGAAATTTTAAGGTAAAAAATAGTCATAACAAACATGTATAATAGAATTCAACTTTATGACAACCAATAAGATTCAACATGATGATGTCAACCATGGGGGATGATTCACCCTTTTTTGAGTAGAAAGGTAAAAAGATAAGAAAAAATAAATAAAACTATTTTTTCAACTTTATGTGGTGAATACAACCACCCTCCAAAATTTTTCCTTAGCTTCTTTTTGGAGCCTCCCTACCAACCTTTCACAACAACATGTCTTGCTTCGTCAAGTACACAAGCTTCAGTGTTTTCCTTGCAGAAAGGCAACCTGTCTATCAAAGCTTGATGCATTCCCCTCAGAGGTTGTTTCTCTAGACATGGTCCAGCTGCAAGCTGAGCAGCTCCTTCAAGAAATTGTGTAATTATGGAGGGAAACCAGCCTTCCCTCCAAAAATTCTACAATTCAATCTGGCAACCTGCTGGGCTCTAGAATTGCACAATTCCGCTAGTCAAGATTCATCCAAAAAATTGCGTAATTCCCCCCAACAGGGATGCTCAGCCCGGGAATTGCACAGTCCTAGGCAATAGTCAGCTGCTCTGCCCAGAAATTGTGTAAATCTCCTGGGTAGTCAGCCCAACTCCTTTCCAGAAATGTGAATTTTCTCCCAATAGTTGAGCAACCTCTTGCATGTGTAGTTGGGTTGACCAGTTCCACCCGAGACTAAGGAAACTTGACTTGCATGCATGGCTTGATTTTTCCCGAAATAGAAAAAGAAACATGCAAAAAGCATCCCAAGATTTTAGGGAGCTATTTTTAGCAGCTGGAGGTTACATGCAAAGATCATTTTAGAATATTTCCTCCAAGTGTCACTTTTTCCTAGATTTGTGGCATGCACGTCATGAGCCCAAACTTATTTATTCGACACATCATATCTCATTCTTCCATATCGATCTTGGAGCTCTGACATCCCACATCACATCCAGGACTCTTCGACACATCTATTCATTGGTAAGTGGAGTAAACTTGTCTTTTTAGAATTTTTGTCGCTTTTTACGTTTTCACTTGTATGAGTTCTATTTGCTTGATTTCTTTGAATGTTTTCTGTCATTTACATGCATACTAGCTTGTACTAGCACCATTTCAGTTTTCGTTGCCATCTCACTGTTGTCGCATACATGCAATTGTTTTGCACGAATGATCATCGATTCGGAAACCCGTTGTACCAACATGCATGTTGTTCCATTTTTTGAATCTTTCATTCACTGTTTTCATGCACGATAATTTGCTTATGATTACACTCAATATCTCTATGTATTCACTTTCACATTTGCATTCAGTTGCCTGTCGATGGGTATGTGTAGCCTTGGCCCGGACTCTGCCTAACCAAGACAACATTGTGCAACCTGAAGAAGGAAGGCTCTGCCTTCCCCTCCAGATATGTGAATTTCTGCCCAACAGCTATTCCCCAGGCCTAATTTGTTCAATTCTGAGGGACAGTGACTACTGGCCCAAAACATTGCGTAATGTAGTCACTGAGCCTGCGACCATTGCCAACTGAAATTGCGGATGGCGTAATTCCAATAGTTAGCAGTAAACCTGGATTGTGCATTGTGCAATCCCAACAGCCAATCATGCCTCCTAGACAGTCCAAACTTCCTTTTGCGTAGCTCTGGTAGCCAATCACCCTACCTCCCAGAAGAAATTGCACAATATTTGCCTATCAATCCCTAGGTATGTGTTATGTCACTCCTCAAATTTTCTTTGGTTTTCACTGACAAATTTCTTTCCATGCATGTCTCTTTATCTCTAGATCTAGCAGGTGTTTGTCTGCCTCTTGACAGTTTAGGATCAATGGACTCTAAGAGTGCATGATCAAAGGACACTGGTGGAAGTGCAACTGGAGCAGCGGTTGAGCGAGTGTCCGCAAGTGTACTCATCTATGAAGATACCAAGATGATTCTAGACAAGGACATCAAACTGATATGGAAAGAGGTCAATGATGTATTTACAGGCACATTTTGGGGAGACCTCGAAGACCGCCAGATATACGTGAACATCCACAAGTTCATCTTGTACTATATTGCATGCAGATACCCCGCATTCACATGTGTAGACATGATACACTGGATCCTCTCACACACTGATCCTGAGACGATGACCTTGAGTAGTGTTAGCGAGACGAAAATTATAACCTTCAGGGCAGAGGATTATGATGAGATGTATGATATGTTGGAGATCGTGACTATCATGGAGACTCCCTTAAGCTTCCCAAGCAACAATGCCAACTCGAGAGACATTTTGAAGAAATGGGTAAAGGAGAGGGCTAGATTTAGGATGACATCCAACCAGGTCTACATGAAGAAGATACTGTAGAAGTCATATCAATATTTGGTAATTTTTTCATGTCAGCCAAATGGCCAAGAAAGCACAATAACCTTCCCACAGAGTTGGGTGATCACGCTGGACTGACAGGCCAGAGAGGGAAAACCATGCAACTGATCTGACATGTTGGATCATCAGTTGAATGAACAGGTAACAAGGGCTTGACAACTGCCCAAAGGTATGCAAGTAGAAATCTACATGTCCGCTTATATCTTGGATGTAGTCTGTGCCCAACAAGAGTTCTTGGGCTTGAAGTGGGCATGGTCACTAACAGAGACTGTTGTCAACACTTATTGTAAGTTGTTGTTCGAATGCAGCTTCAGAGGAGTTAACACATGACTGTTCGATCATTTTTTCACCTCGATCTACAAGATGATATTCGAACTGGATCCACGCTACATGTCGATGGCAACAATGGATGCACTAATAGACATATCTGATTGGTGTGCCTCGCCATCTGATCCCTTCATATGAATGTATAGTGCGAAGAATCCTCCGCATGTTCTATTGAAGTTTTCCTTGGACGTGCTCATCATGCAGGAAGTAGCATATCACATCTCGGCAAGATTGACATCTAGGCTACATCGGAAGAAGAAGGCAGCTTGGCCCGCTCTTCCACTGCGCATTGGTCTATATGGGATCTGAAGTTTCAAGCACATGAATGTTCAAGCAGAGCAGATGAAGAAGTATCCATTTAACCTCTGAATTTACAATCCGTATGATCCACATTGTCTTATGAAAGATCAATGCACGAGAGTACAATTCAGCTGGGTCCACAAGGCATTTCATTGGGTAGAGGAGGACCCATGGAGATATTGCTACAGTTTCTCCAGACCCAATGAATAGGTCAGCTTCGTTGTGGAGTGGTTAGCGAAGCAACATCCCGGAGAGCACCAAAAACAGCAACAGCAGTAGAGGTGAACATACCAGTGAGCAACAAAGGCAAGAGGAAGATTGTGGATCGCATGGAGGAAGAGAAAAGATGGAATTTCTGAATAGATCCACTTGTAGAGAAGGCAACTATGGCTATAGATGAGAAGAGGAAACAACGTGATAAGTGGATCATGCAAAGGCAAAGGGAGAAATGAAGGATGGAGGAAACAGAGAAGGAGTTGCATGAGTTCAAGGAGAAACTATGAAAGGAATAAGAGCTGCACAAAAAGGAGAGGGAAGCACAGTAGCAACAGGTATAGCAGGGGGTGCAACATATGCAGATGGATGAAACAATGCCTGTGTAGGTAGTGGACTTATCAGAATAGCTGGCGTCAAGCAAGCAAGGTGAACCATCAGAGGAGCAGGACTTCTCTTATGAGATAGATAGAAATTCAACAGTTGGATATGGATATGGAGTAGCAGGAGCTAGAGAAAGAAATTGACCTCATTCCTCACCACCAAAAGGTCAACCCACCAGCTTCATCGCATCCAAAATATGAGCAAGTCCCAAGTGACCAGGGATACACTAATATCCTTGGAGATCAACCAGAAGGAGAGATGTATAACATCTCATTCGACGAATCTCAACAGAGAGTTATGTAATCTCGTAGAGTGTCAACTATGGAGGATCATACATCTCCTGTGTAGTATGAAGAATGAGTGATCGTGTCTGATGTGCGCAACCATCCAATAGTCTTGGCCGATGCCACTAGAGCATATATCGAAGCCACTATCTCAAGTGTTCACTTTCTGATAACTAAGAATGAGCGAATGGCTAAGGAGCTACAAACAACAAGGCAAGGAGGAGAGTTGGTGATAGCGTTACCCGAGCTGAACTGAAGAAGGAAATACTAGATGATGTATTTTCCCTTGACACAGTTATGTGAGCATTGTATTCAAAGTTTGGTACCTTGTATAAGGCAGTTGTCCATCTCAACGGATGGCAGTAGCGACGTGCTAGAAGAGCACGTATCTTGTTGAACATTCATGCTGCTATTGATTACATGCAAACATGGACGATGAGATACAAAGGAGCCCCGCTTCACTTTCCTACGATAGTGAAGCCCAAAGTGGTCGAGCTGAAGGCATGCATCTGGAGTCAGATCAAGAACTATGAAGAGCTCCCACAAATCATCACTAGTCTACATTCTTCCCATGCATGTGTATTCAAGAGTATGGATGTTGTGGTGCGCGCACATGGATCCCATATATTAGGACTCTCACCTAGCTGAAGACAAAAGCACAAGTCTGACTAGAGCTTGACTCATACTTTGATGAGTTAATGCACATTACCACTAGCCCAGACTTGCCCATTAGTGTAGACATCATGCACAAGTATGTTGTTGGTCTAGTCACATTGAAGAAAATTATGTGCATGCTTTCAGACGAGTTGGACAGAGGAGCCCGAGTAGTGTACCCAGATGCTATGGAGGCAAGAGTCAAGTTCTAGAAAGATGTCACCTTGGAACACAAGGACACCATCGCAGACTACCGATCTTGCCATTAGTTTTGCTACTGTCAATCATAACGAAGATGTCTAAGAGTTGGTATTCCAACAGTTGTCCAAGTCATAGTGATGTCTAATAAGACCTGCTCAAGCCATTTTGTCCCACATGGGTACATGTGCATTGTAATGTAACATCTTGTAAAGTGTAAGTTCAAGTGTCGATAGTAGACGTAACAGTCATAGAGTAGATGAAGAGTCATGAGGGTAAATTAACTGTCATAGAGGGGAATTCCAAGGGTTACCCCACCCTTTGCTATAAATAGTCCCTCATAACTCATTATAAAGGCTTTTAGTTAACCAAGCTTCCGATAGGACTATCTTAGAGAGAGCTTGGACAATATTGTAACGAGACTTGGCTTCTCCACCGTGCAGAGCTAGTACATCTATTTGGAGGAGGAGGAAGTTATGGCTGTATCGTTCCGCTGTCGGAACTAGTGGTTGGACATGGATGTATTGCATGACTGGAACTTACACTTCTTAATATAACAAGCGCCAACACATTTCATGCACATGTTGTATTGTATTCTATGCTATCTAGTTTACTCTGAATGATATATGTATCTGTTTTCTTACTCATGCATGTATAGCTTTCTGTGTATGTATGTATGAATCTTTCTAAAATGTGTGGTTGGTTTAACCATCAATTTGGATTGCTAACTAACTTGCCTTACATGTTGTGATGCATCTTTGCTTGTGTGTTCCCTTCTTAACTCTTTGCTATCAAAGGTTTCCAATGGGCGCACTCATCTCAACCCCAGTGTGTTAGAACCTCTCATGCACCTTCCTTGGCTCACTGGATATATCACACCCTTGATACCAACAAAGTTATCTCACTTGCCTCTGTGCAAAATCACGGTTAAGGCATTACCGTATGACCCACTGTTGGGACTCCTACACCAAATGGTCTAACATCTAATTGGGAATTCTTACTAGGGAGATCCCTTGACATGTTTGCGGGTCCAAAACAATGAACACAAATTATATTTTCAACTTATCTTCCTATGATTTTACTCAAATTTTGGTCAAGAGCACTAGTTGGATGCATAATTTAATTTTCATCGAAGGAGTACCCATGTTGTGTAATTTCAATGGACCCTACTACAAGAAAAATGAGAAATACATGAAAGAACGTGATTGTAATCACGTTTTTCATGTATTTGATATTTTCATGTAGCAGGGTCCAACAAGTATTCCCACTAGAAATTCTAGTAAAATCATAGCGAGATAAGTTGAAAAAGTATTTTTTTTTTCTTTCTTCCCTCCAAAACTTGATGAGGTAATCTAATCTTATTTTATTATTTACACTATTATTTTATAATGTTCTTTAGGTGGCCAATTTTAGACCTCAAAATTTCTCTAATGTTTTGGAATGTTGAAAATTCAGAAAAAAAAAAAAAGAAAAAAAGAAAAAAAAAAAAAAAATACATACATACATACATACATACATACATACATACATACATACATACATACATACATATATATATATATATATATATATATATATATATATATATATATATATATATATATATATATATAATAAAATAAAAGGTTAACTTACAAAATTAAACTTTATATTCAAATGCCCATGATCTGAAACAACTAATATTAAATGCTCATAATAAGAAACCGTATGTCAGACACCCTAGTTATTTAAAAAATATTATTGTACTAAGTAAATAATTTATTTTCTTAGTATGAAGAAGGAAGTGGCATAATATTTATTCAAATTTATAGAATGTTAGCAAGTGAAGATAGAACATTGACACCCAATTGGACTATTAAATCCACTACCCATTATGGAATGAAACGGTAAGTGATTTCTCTAGAATTTATTACTGGACTCCTGTGAATAAGAATACAACATGACTCAATAATGGTGGTGGTAGACAAAATTTGTAAGGCAAGACACTTTATATCAGCACAATCTACATTTGGAACGACATATATTACAAACATCTCTATGAGGGAAATCTTTCGATTACATGGTGTACCAAAAACGGTAATATATGATAGGGATGCTAAATTTACTTCCAAATATTGGAAGGCCTTGTGTGGAGGGATGGGGACTCAGCTTAATGTTAGTATAATTTATCACCACCAAACTGATGGGAAAAATGAAAGAACTAACCAAATTCTGGAGGAAATGTTAAGAATGTATGTCATGGAAACACCTACCAAGTGGGAAGATTTCCTACATGTAGTAGAATTTGGATATAAAAATAGTTATCAAGCTTCTATAAAAATGTGCCCTTTTGAATAATCATATGGAAGTAAATGCCACATGCCTTCTACGTGGAGTCATCCTGAAGATGGGCTAATTTGAGGACCTAATGAACTACAGAAAACAAAACAAGTGGTGAGAAAAGTGAGAGAGAACCTAAAAACTGCATAAGATAGACAAAAACGTTATGTGGGCTGAAAAAGAAAAAAACATGGAATTTAAAATTGGATAACATGTGTATGTAAATGTAAAACCAAGAAAGAGCACCTTGAGGATGGGAACCTATCCTAAATAAGCGCCATAGTTCTCCAGTTCTTTTGAAATTTTAGGTAGAATTCGACCTGTAGCATATCAACTAGCATTTCCCAGCTATATAAGAGTACACAATGTTTTTCATGTGTCTTTGCTAAAGAAATATAGTCATGTTAACTCTCACATAATTGATTGGAATTTGATACAGTTTGAACCAAAAGGAGACTTACTGATAGAACCACTTCACATCTTAGATTGGAGAGAAACCTTGCTCCAGAATCGAGCCATTGCTCAGGTTAAAGTGAAATGGAAGGACTTTACTCCCAAGGAGGCCACATGGGAGATGGAAGACAAAATGCAGGAGCCATTTTGAGCATTGTCCTAGAAGGAAAATAATTAGACTTCTAGCACTGATAACGATGCTGAATAAAAAAGGGGAGGAAGATGTACTACGCCTCTATTTTCTATTTTAATGTTGACTATTTAGACATGGAATTATTACTGGATTGGATGGATATGGAATCCATGTTTAAAATTTTATGATGATGTAATCGATTTTATTATTGTAATAAATAAAATGTTGGAAAATAATTGGGAAAAGAGCACTAGAGTTAGAAAATTTCTTGTCATGTAGGAAACCACTGTTGTTGGTTAAGTCCAAGATAGAACTTCCTAAAAATCTCCTAAAAATCCCTAGGAGAAAATAATAAGAAATAAATGGATTTAATATGATGAGAAATAAAGGTCATATTAAATCACTTAGTTGGACAAATATAGTGAGTCCGAATGGAACAAAATGTTGCGATAGAAAAAGGCGGGATTTAAAAAAAGGAAAGAATCTTTTTCGAAAACAAGAACAACAACAAAAGGTCTAGGCAAAAGGGTTGGTAGACCAAAAAGTGGGACACTGCTAAAATATGGTGGGAAGAAAACATATAAAATAAACCACCAAGGAATCAAGGGAGTTGTTGATTCTAAGGGCAACTATATCTTAGCTCGAGGGGAACTAGTAAGGACAATTCATGGTTGGGAGGAAATATGTTCAGTCCTAAGAAATTTCCAGACAACCATTGATGATAGAACTATGATTATAGTTTTATTAGTAAGGGAATATCAATTAATTTTTTTTTGTTTCATTTAAGTGATAATCACCTTTCTAAAATAATGTTTGATGAGGATTCGTATGTAAAATGTAGACACATGTATACGTTCCATTTTTCATGAATAGGTTAAGATTCCCCAATCTGCTAATAATAGTTATAGGAAAATTTCATTATGTGAGCATATGAAGTGAATCATAGTAATTTTAATTAAATAATTATAATTTTTTAGGCATGCAAGTATAAAATTTGATTCTTATTCTTGAAGTAGGTTTTCCACTATCTCCTAGTCTACCATATCAAGATTTTTAAAGGGTTCTAATTCCGTAATCAAGAAAACATATATGTTTGTAGCAGAGAGCATGCATGTTGCTAGAGAGCTGAATTTCGTATTAAGTAAGTGAGTAAGTGTGACTCATATAACTAGAGGAATGGGTAAAGTAACATAGGAACATAGTGATAGAAAAAATAGAGTTACCATTTCCTAACCATAACTAATGTTAACTAACTAACAAAATACACATTCAATTGGATTTCAATAAGATAGGGTTTTCTTCTAATAATAAATATGAAATTTTTGATAATTAAGTTTAAGCACTCAGAGAAGTAACAAGAAGAAGTTAGGTGGAAAATACATATGTATACAAATAAAAGTGAAAATCATAGGGAGTTATTATAGAATGCTAGTCAGGGAATAATGAGTACAATAAAGAAATAAACATGTATTAGTAATAAATTTATGTACGCTCTTAAGGCTACAGGATTGACAAGGAAATTGAATAAGAGAAACACTGAAAGAATAAATTTCATTACTAAAAAAATAAAAAATAAAAACCATTTACATGTGCATCATCCTCATCGTCCATATGTAGTAAACCCAAAATGATCCTATGCAAACTATACTTAGTCATTATCACCGACTACCTAGAAAAATATGAAATACAAAGGAATATATGTGCCAAAAAAACAGAACCAAAGAAATGCTGACAATAGCATCACTGACGAACATAAGTATGTATATTTACAACACTGTAATTCATAATAATCGACTATTAGTAACAACAAAGGCTCCCATGAATACATGTGAACATAAGAGACAATATCTTATGGCTGAGATTAAATTATCCTTATGTGGAGTATATATCAAAATAGAATTAAATAAACTAAAATAATCATTTCAATTATACATACAATAGAATGTTCATATGATTGGGTTATAAAACCCCTCTAACTATAAGCTAAGATACATTTCTCATAGTTGAGAATGAAGTTAGAATTACATAGCTCTGAAAAAATGAAAAGGGTGATGTTGCAGAAAAAATAAAGGAACTATCCACGAATAATCATGGTTAAAGTTTTGAAGAAAAAAAAAATACTCGTCCCTATAATGGAATTCACTGTGCTAGTGACAAGCAGTGAGAGACTACACCATGGAAAATATAGGAAACTAAGATATGAAGTGCCGAGCTAGAAAACTAATGCAGTTGAGGTAAGACTTACTCTAATGCTGGAGGAAAAAGAAACAACTTTAACTCTTCTTCCCAAAACCAAATCCTTATACTTGTAAGAACCCATCTAATTGTATTGTTATTAAAGTCTTAATGAAAACAAAACACAAAAATAAGGAAATAAATAAATATGTGCACAAGGGAAGGGGAATCTCTATACTTGGGTGAAGCACGACCCTTGCTCCCTTCGAAAACTTGTAGATTAAAATTAAGGGTCAATATGATTAGGATATAAATAGATTCACCCAAATTAGTTTGACTTAGGCAGAGAACTATATCCAGAAGAATTTCAATTAACCCAGTGTCAAACAATAAGAGACTACTAATATTTATTAAATGAACTTAGATAACTAGAGGGTTTTGGAACAGGTGATAACTTATAACCCTAAGAACAACATGAGAAAACTCACCATACCTAAAGAATGAGTCACTAGAGTCAAATTAGAGACATAAAGGGAAAAAAATAGAAATATATGTAGGGTCATTTTCTAGTATCATGAAAAACGGGATAATCAAAACATTGGAGAAAGTTTCTTCCTCAAGAAGTAATATATTATTAATACAAGCCCCAAATACTGCAATCGGTGTGAATTAAGATGTCAACAACCAATTCAGGAAGTAACGAAAAGAAAAATTATGACAAATACTTGAATAAGAAACTACCAGGTTTCAGTAGCTCCTTTAGTGTAGCATGGTAAACCTTAGCCTAACAAACAGGTGAAGGTGAAAAAATAAAACTCATATGTTAGTGGTGAAAACCAAAATTTCAAATTCTAGGAAAATGAAGCAACACACCCACATATTATTTAGAAACAAAGAAAATAAATGGAAGTGTGTTCTTGAGGATACCTTTATTCGACGAATGGAAGGAGAGTTTAGGACCATTGTGAACCAAGTGAATCATTTACAATGATGTCAGGTGGCATCGAAATCTCAAGACTCAGTGAGACCCATGTATAAACTTGAAACCAAAACACCTAAGAAAGGTTACACCTAGAAGATGAGGAGGGGCGAGGAACAAATTCACAACCTTTAGATTATTTTAAGCATAGTAGAACATAAAAATTCCAAATTTCTACCTAGATAAGTGGCTCAAACTTTTTTGTAAGAGATGAGTGTTGTGATGAGATCGATATAGGTGGAAGGGAACCAGGTACCATCTACAATTCTTAACAAGTGCTAGGAATTCCTCAATCTCCATGGGAGCACTCTACATAGCGACAAAGCTGTATAAGGGAAAAATGAATCTCAGGCATCAGGGTTTTAGGTTTAGTTTTACCTCAAATTAACCAAAATCCTCTGAATGAACACCACGTAATCTCCACCATTGGATATGACAACAATGGAATTCAAATGGTAGTCACGTGATTATATGACGTGTAGCCATTCCAAAGCCACTAGGTGTAACCCAAAATAAAAGGACAAGGGAAACACCAAAAACATGACTAGGCTTTATAACTCTAATTCCACAGGGATATTGCATATAAATAATAAACTCATAAATAAACAATAAATTAAAATCCAATCCAAGTTATAATTCCAACCACATTGAGGTGGTTTATAACTATATAGTGCACACACCCTATGAAAGAAGCTAATGGTAATGAAATAAAAAATGAGACCCTTTGTTTTAATGTATCCAAATGTGAAGACACGGAAAACAATATAGTACCAAGAGAAACCTTAAAAAGAATGGTAATAAATATATATTTCTTGGTTAAAGAAAGACTTAAGAACAAGAAAACCATAGTATTTCCTACTTGGAAATTTCTTACTACCTTGGTACTTTGAATTAGTTAAAAAAAAATGTAAATGAGGGATGTGACAACCACACCCTGTCAATTTACATATGGTCCTTATATTGTATTCCAATCATTATGTCTGTGGTCTATGTTTGACCTGATGATTCCTAAAAGGATGAAATATTTAGAGTGGTTACAATGAGTTTTCATTATTATGATTGATGCACATTCATCGTTTCTTACCAAGATGACATGAGGAATTTACTTGCATAACTTAAGTTTCTTCAGTCAGCATAATCATGACAGAGGCATATACAAGGGGTTCTTTATGATGATATATTATGGATGGGAACGAAGGAAGTCAAAAGGCAAAAGGAAAAAGTGTTTAGTATTTTCTACTTAATGATTATAGTTTGACGCATTCCTCACATGATTTATATCTTGGTTCATAAATATTCATTGGCTTATATATTGAACATTATATGGCATGAACTTACTTCAACATTGTTTCTAATTCAACATTTTTTGGACATATATACCTGTGGATTATTATTTTAAATTTATTTATTTTTGGGAAATGAAATGAAAATTAAATATTTAAGGACTAGGAGGTTCCCACATACCAAAACATAAATATAATAAAAAAAGTTAAATTTTATTTAACTTGCCCCTTTAGAAATCTTGTTACCACTTCATATTCAAAACATGATTAGAGATAAAATACAACGAATTATCAAAGTAGTTGAACTTCCCAAATGCATTGAAGGTCCTTATAAGGTAATGAAGTCCATGAATGGAAGAGACAGAACATTGTTAGGAGAGGTATGCACAAATTTTTATATTGTTGCTATTTTCTATGATTTTATTTTCTATAAGTCAAAGAAGCTTTTCTAATAGTGGTCAAATAATTTTTTCAAAGGGAGACAAATTTGAAGGTAACTTGATCTAGTATTTCTCTAATACAAGAATTATCCAAGATTTTTATTTGGTTGATTTTAGTAGAATTGCATGAAAGAGAATGTAAAAAAAATATATGTAAACACTTAAAGAAGAAAAAACATAAAGGAGACCATAAATATAATGCACACAATAATTGGATAATGGAGTTCATCCAGTGTGGACTACATCTCCGGCCCTTGCTTCAATAGTGGGGAGGCCACTTCATCCATGTCAAAGAAATAAAAAATAATACATGGAAAAATACATGATTATACCTCTAATCATAGGAGTGACATGAAATTCGACTTCTCAAAACACAACAATCATAGAATCAATAGGTCCATGTCATCCTCCTTATACTTTTTACTATAAACATGACCCACTTTTGAAAGGTTCATTGTTTTTTTGAACTTCGTGGCCAACAATTAATTAAGAATGTAGGTTTTTGCAATGAACCCTGAAATCTACTACTCAGATGTAAAAATAGATTGCACCCATGAAAATTTGGTTAAATTGAGTATATATTTCGCCACCTGCAATTTTGGCCCCTTAGGGAATATTTTAGGTTCCTCACATGTTCTACATAGAATATTTTGATAATATCAATTCTCAAAATTCGTGTTGGGGAAAGGTTCCCTCTGTGCTAGGGTTTCACCCTTGTTATCGTTCCCACTGGTCTAGGTTTTATCTACTCTAAGTTCCTTCAACCTCCTCCTGATCTCACACTCAACCCTTTGCTAGTTGAATAATAATTGAATCGAGTTAAGTAATGGTTGGACGACATTAAAAAAAAGTCCGTTCATTGGCTGACTGGCTGGCATGGTTAAAATTAGAGTTTTCGGTTGGACGGGTCACATGCTGAAACCTGAGAACCCATGGTTATACCTGCCACTATTATGTCACTGTTGAACATTATAAAATCCATCAGGAACTTTTTTAATTTTCTGTTGGCATATATTTTAAATAGTGTTTTTATCCATAAACATTTGTTAACCATTAACAGTTCTGCTGATGTTAACTAAACCATCTTCATAGTGACGTTGAATGTCGGTTTGTATGGCCTCTTCCATTTGGCATCAAATTTCCAACATTTAAAACTTCCAAATCATATGGTAACCATTGTTGTTGAAACGACAATGCCACTGATTGTTAATTTTATTGTTATATTGTGTTGGCAGTAGGTTGTATATGGAACTCCATCATTCTTCCATTTATATTTAAACGTGAGTTATATTACTAACTACCGATAAAACCATTTGTTGGTAGTAATTATTTTGACCGTCGTTATTCTCAAATCGCCACCAGATATATTTGGAATACCGCTCAGTTGGTATTTAACATAACAAACATTAAAACCACTAACAAACCATATGCGACCATTAATATTTTCAAACAATCTACTGACATAACTTGGAAATAATTAACATAGAACTTGACAACCCAAAACCACCACCTGATGGCTAGTATCTTTTATGGGCCACCCTAGGGATCCACATAGCGCCAACTAATTGGGCCATGTGGCCCCTTTATGTTCGGCCAACTAGCACCTAGTCACCACTGCCAAACTTAGTGGAGTGCCATCATATTTGGTGGTCCCACCAACTATAGTGGTGCTACTCTATTTATCTAGAGGTCAGCTAAAGTTAGCCCTTATATGTCACCAAATTTGGCCGGATTTCCAAATTTTTTGATGCTCCAAATTTTTCTAGCTACCACTAAATCCTATTCTTGAGTCATTTTTGACCATAAGTTTGATGGTGCATAGAGTTTGCATATGAAGTAGGATTGAGGCACCGACTTCGTCATTGGAAAGATTACAACGAGCTCTTGAATCTGGTTGTAGTTTTTCTACAATATAGGGACTTTGATTTTTGGGCCATCAAGGATCCACCTAGATCATTCATCCCCACTAATGTACTTTTGTTCCTCCAAAATTATAAACAGTACTACAACATTGATCTGCATAACAAATGCATCTAACATTCTACCTTCCCTTTCCTTCATCTCCGTTCTTCGAAACTTGGAATGATGAAGCCAACACCTGTATTGATATGAAAATATGTAGCTACTAATACATGTCCAACTTGCAAGATTCCAAACAATACAATACTTTCCAAGAGTTTATAACACACTTATGGTCAAGTTTTACAATAGAAATCATACCCATGATATCGAAAGGCCAAAATATCATTTTATTGCATTCATAAATGATGTTATACAATGCATCACTTTTACAAACACTTTCGTAACACGTGATTTACAATGGTGGCCATCCCAAATTACTTTGAAAAGGTACCCCTTTCTTGCCTAACTAAGTTAATGGGATCCCTTCCCATAATTGGCTTCCTAGTTCAACTTCTTCATTGGTCGGTTCCTTCACAAGAACTTTCATATGCTCCCTGTCCTTTTTTGGTCATTTCTTTGACTGGAGCATCCAACATTTGGATCTCTGATGTCCACCCTTTATGCAATGCTTGCAATGATTTTTTTTCCTCCAAACATTCCATACCTTCTTTAAACAAATTTATTTCGTGTGGCTCTAGTGAGGAGAGCTTGCCTTATCTCTTGCTTCAAAATTCTCACTATCACTAGAAGGTTGTCATGTGATCCCAACATCCTACATTGTCTTATACTTCTCACTTGAAGACTCTCATGTCTCTTCCTTTCTGACATAGTTGAATCTTGCATATCAAGGTAATTCCACCACTTAGATGTTATTCACAATTCCTTGTCCATTAAAACCTAGGTCGTTGCCTTCATATCCCATCTTCTTCATTAGCTTTGAACCAATTCCTATAGTGTGCTTTTCAAATGCACCAAAATCATCATCATAATGAAAACATGAAACTAAAAGATCACGGACACTTTTTACCTCCGTTACCAATTCTGATGCGGGTGATGACAACTTTACTAAGCCTTCTTTTCACTTTAACTTTTCTAAGGCCTCTTCTACAACTTCTAGCTGAAGGTGCAATGTCTTCTTCTTCTCTCCTACTTCTTGTAGCAATCTCCTCAATTTAGAATTCTCTCCTTGAAGGTTCTGGTGATGGTATTTTGAATGATGAGAAGAAGATAACGAAGAATAACATTCACTCGAAGTTGGAGATGGAGGTTCTCTTTAATTTATCGAAGCATTGCCCTCTTCTTTCTCTTCCTTTTTATTCTCCTTCTTTATTATTCTCTTGTCATAATCTGCAAACAATTTATCTACCATGTCTGCCATCCTATAGAAAGATTCACTGAAAGCTTTGTCATTCTCCATTATCCTTCTTCGTGTCGCATATCCAATCCCTGATTATCATTCACACTCGTAATTCACATCAGGAAGAACACCGGTCTGATTCCAAAATTGATTCGGTATTTCTATGATACAAGCATTGTCCAAGATCTTTTCTTCAGATGTTCACAGAATTGCATGAAAGAAAATGTAAAAACCAAATATGAAAAAACTTTAAGAATAAGCAACGTAAATGAGACCATAAGACAATGCACATAATAATTTGATAATGGAGTTCATTTAGTGTGACTATGTCTTCGGGCATGTTGTGCTGTTCAACAACCCCCCCATTTATTGATTTAATATTTAATATTCTATTAATAAATGGGGATCTTTTATTAAAATCCCTCCAAGAAAAGTTTATCACTTAGGCGCTTTCTTTTTAAATTTTTAGAAATAAATTAAGATATCAAGCCAAATCCCCTTAAGACTAGAAAATCTCGTTTTTATCGCATATCGCTGGGCCAAGTGTATCAAAGGTTAATTAACAACGAGGATCCTCGAATTGCGATGGAAGGGATCACCGAATTTAACTTAGGATATCATTAGACTTTCCATTTAAAAGCTAAGACTTAAGGAATTTTTTGTAAACTGAAGCACCTATCACAATCGTATATTAGCATTTATAAAAGACGCAACTCACAAATCCTGTCATAATATGCAAACTGCGATATTGCCGTAGAGCGATCCAATACTTATTGCATCGTGGCACTTTAGTTAAAAGACAATCTTGTGAATTATAAAAGTTTGTGAAGTTCGATAGAACTCGGTCCCGATAAAAACAAATGTTATAAACTACAAGTTAAGTTTGATGCTTAGTAAAAAGGAACTTTATGAAGTAATTATTCATTTAGGAAAAGTTCGCTCTAAACAACGAAAATTATGCCACTCACCTTACATCCCACAGAATTCTAAACAACTGGAAAAATGAACAACCGAAAATGAGATAGTGCGATTTGCGATATTGCGATAATCTTATTGCAATTGCATAATCGACATTTCTCACTTTAAAATCACCACCTTAAATTTTTCCCTTTCCCATTTTTGATGCGGTAGTTTAAATGAGTAATAAAGGCAATGATAAGAAACCTTAGTGGGTATTTAATAAGTTTAATGGCATTTATGTTAAGATCGGCTCGACATGATTTGATATCTTTTCATCTGTGTTTTGAATAAAATCTCCTTTCTTGTCACCTTTTGAGGTTAACTGTATCTTTTAATTCTCATTGTCATAATCTAATAACTTCCATTTGCTCCATTTTAGGAAACCTTCGCAGAAAACATTGTTAGAAAGAATCGCGAAGAAGGGTGTTCGGGTCCTATAATTTTTATAGGATTTCTTGATTATAGCTAATGATTATTATATTTTGGATATTGTAAATAATATTCCATATTGTAAATTATTCCCAAAAAAGGTCAAAACCTTAAGAAAAATAAAAAAATATGCTTGCAAGATGAAATGCAGCATTAGAGGATAATTAAGTATGTTTAGATTAAATTAATCACATGATTTAAATGTGATTAGATAAAACTGTAATAAAGGCCTTGGTACTATAGTTTGATTTTATTATAAGGTTGAAAATGATAAAAATGGATTTTTTCACATTGAGTTAAATAGTTGCAACTTTCCTGCATCCACGTTATTCATTTGTCTCATGATTAGTTGAAACTATGCTTTTTCCTATACGCCACATTGACTTCAAACATTGTTTCCAAACCAATGAGGTCTAAATTTCAGAAAATGGAAGAGGTTTTTTTTTTCCAACATCGTCATGTACAAAAACCTCTCTGTTTTCTATCAACTATCATGGTTTTGGATACACAGATGAATCTTTGCAGACATATTTTCCCAAATTTTCATGTTTAGTCATATGTTTAAAAAACATATTATGGCCAATAAGAGATGAATCTTCAGAATATGGAGGAGGTTTGTGTTCCTAAGATTGCAAAGTACCATAACCTACTTCATATTTTACACATCTGTTACAGAATGAGAGATACATTTACATCTTTACAGGCTATTGTTTAGACTGTGGAAAGTCCAGTTTCAACCACCTTATTATAGAGAATATGGGGAACCGATGGAGCTGCATTTTGGTAAACAGAGAGAAGTTTATATCAAGAACATATTTATCTATAATAACCTCTCTCACGATTTATAGAGCTATCTCGGATTGAGATATAAAAAGGGATGACTGGACCCTATTTTACAGGATTTTGGGAGGAAAATGTTCAAAGGCAGTTAGCCACCTCATCAACTAATATTTTCAATTAAATTCAAATTTATATTCTTTTCAATAGAAATCCATAATCATAGTGCCAAGTAGGTACATTAGTTTTTAATGTCCTATATTTCGTTTCTATTTGTGTAAAAAAAGTTTAGGATATTTGTAAAAGGATCTTGAGATTTTTATCAAGTTATTTTAGTTTAGAATTTGTATAAATATGTTATGAAACCAGCTCACAAAAAAATAGAAAAGAGAGATCCATGCCTTAGAATTCAGCCTCTTCGAGTGGGCAACCTCCTTTACATTACATAAATGAACAATTCTTCGATGATACAAATGAAAAGACCTCATTTCTCTATATAGGAGTCTAAGGGATCATAACATAATCAGAGCCAAATAACAATAATAATGTAAGGGCACAATAATAACAATAGTGGGCTTCTATGGGGTACATTAGTAACAATATGGGCACTACCTGGGTAGATCAATATAATAAGTGGGTTTTACTAATAACAATAAGGGGTTACACTATTAGTATAGGGGCCTAACATGCCCCTCTCCTTCAAAAAGCGTTGTCCTCAACGCTTGAGTAGTTCTTGATGCTTTTGTATAAAATTCTTGTCCTCCCATGTGGAATCTTCAGCGGGTAAGTTCTTCCACTTGATGAGATACTCTGAAATTGATCGATTTCGTAGTTGTTGGGTTCTTGTTTCTGTGACTGCTCCAGGTTCCAATATGCTTTTTCCTTCCTTTTCAATATCTGGAAATATTGTTTGAATTGGGATCTTTTGCAACTTTTGAATAAGTGGCCATACTTCTTTGTCCTTCTTCCATTGATCCCTTGCTTTGTTTATCCAATCTGTTTGGATAATATAAATAGCACAAAACAATGCTTCCACATCCTCATCCTTGAAGAGTCTTCCCATTCGGTAAGGTCGCCATTTTTTAAGTGCATGTAGTATTGCCAACATTTCCTTCTCATAAATATCTTGCTTGAGATGTAGTAGTAAAAATACCCAATCACCTACATCAAAACATTTTTCACTACGATGTTGATCTACCTGTTGTTTCATTTGATTTTGCACCGAAGTGGCATTATCCTTTAAAAGTTGGAGAACTTGTTGTTGATGCTCGATGTGATCTTTCACTGCTTGAACCTTTTTCTTCTTGATATGTCCTTCTATCTCTAGAGTTTGAGGAGTGGTAATTTCTTCCAATCCTTTACAAGATATGGTTGGATTTATTTCTAATGCTCGATGTGATCTTTCACTTCTTGAACATTTTTCTTCTTGATATGTCCTTCTATTTTGATAGTTTGAGGAGTGGTAATTTCGAACAATGAATTACAAGATATGGTTGGATTCATTTCTTCTTTCTCGATGTGATCTTTCACTTCTTGCACCTTTTTCTTCTTGATATGTCCTTCTATCTTGAGAGTTTGAGGAGTGGTAATTCTTGCCAATGCTTTACAAGATATGGTCTGATTCATTTCTTCTTTCTCTGGGGTGGGGTCCTGGCGTATATCTTCTTCTTTTGATGTTTCTTGATCCTTTTCTTCCTCCTCTTCATATTCTATGTTAAATAATTTCTTCTCAGAACACTTATGACCTTTAGTGCATTTGCTATCACAATTGTAACAAAGCCCTTTTTCTCTTTTTTCTTCCAATTGTTGTGGTGTAACTCTTGTAGGTTGTGGAAGGCTAGGAGAAACAACACTTCCATCTTTATAGTTGTGAGGGGTACGCTTCCTGCTTTCCATAATTTTTCTTTCCATTATGTCACAAAGCCCTTTTACTCTTTCCAATTGTTATGGTGTTGCTCTAAAGAAGGTGTTGCTCTTTGTATCGTCATAATGTGCTATCATTTCCTCCGTGAAAATTGACCACGTAACAAGTTGTTTACGAGAACAAAGCCCTTTGTACCATAAAAATTGATCTGGTTCTAAATATGAAGATGCAATACATACCTTTTGTAACAGTTGTACACCATGTAGATCAAAATATTGCTCCATCTGAAGTATCCAATTTATCGGATCCTTGCCATCAAACTTCCTCATCTTGATTTTTCTTGATTTTAGGACCTCGATCTTGAAACAACTGTAACTCTGTACTTGCGGATATTTAAGTTCTAAAATTGCTACCTGTAGTAGCCCTCTGTGTCCTCTTTCCAATGCCACCAGTTTGATCCAAATTGGATTCTCCAAAAAAGAGTTATGCACAATCTCCCAGGATGACCTGATTATAGACCTTTCCAGAAGAGCGAACTTGTATGAAGTGCCACGTGTCAATTTTTCAACCTTTGGCTCTGAAAACGATATACAAGAAACTACAATCCGTCCTCTTTCTGTACCTTCTTACGAAATTTCAATCCAATGCTCAGAGAGAACGTTATGACTATTTTCCCCAGGTCACCTGTTTTGAATGTAATTCAGGAGTCTGCAAAAAGACCAACGTCCACAGATCATATCTCCGCAAATATCACGCGAAAATCTCTGAAATTCGGACCCAAGGTTCAGCGCGATTTCTTCTCAAATGGGTTTTTTTTGCGACTTCTGAAACGTCACAGAAAACAAGTTATAGTGAAAATTCCACGATGACCTGTTTGGAGCAGCGAAACCCTAGAATCCACAGCTCTGATACCAAATGTTATGAAACCAGCTCACAAAAAGATAGAAAAGAGAGATCCACGCCTTAGAATTCATCCTCTTCGAGGGGGAAACCTCCTTTACATTACATAAATGAACAATTCTTCGATGATACAAATGAAAAGACCTCATTTCTATATATAGGAGTCTAAGGGATCATAACATAATCAGAGCCGACATAACAATAATAATGTAAGGGCACAATAATAACAATAGTGGGCTTCTATGGGGTACATTAGTAACAATATGGGCACTACATGGGTACATCAATATAATAAGTGGGTTTTACTAATAACAATAAGGGGTTACACTATTAGTATAGGGGCCTAACAAAATACTTCATCATTTGAAGTAAGAAAGGGTTTGGATTTGTAATGAGAAAGACTACCATTCATTGTAAAGTTTTTCACTGAGTTCAAGTGACCTTTTGCAGTGATACAAGACAAGTTGTTTTAGAATTCATGTGTCATATCTATTGGTGAAGTGCATCTATTGTTATTTATTTATTTTCTTCGTCTATCATGCTTATGTATTCTCTATTATGGATTAATCAACAAAAGTTGTGATAAATAGGATTCATTACCTAGAGCGCCCTATTTTGGCTATTGTTAATTCTACATGTTTTCCTCTCATATCAAGTTAAATAATTCTTAATTAGCTTCAATTGAATCTATTTCCCTTCTTCTACTTAATTTCATTTAAATCTAAAAGACCCAATAGTATGCCTAGCTTGTGATGCAGGGTAAGCCCTGCTTTACCCACAGTATGCATATAGACCTATGCATAAACCATTTTCCCCAAGAATTTATAATGACCTACCCTGTCAAATCTTCAGTAATGGTGATGGTTAAGGCCCTTTTCATTAGAACTCATGCGGAAACATATTAATAGACTAACCAAAGTCTAAACCCCGGTTAACTTTTTCATCGGGATCACCCCTCAACCTTCATTCCCTTTAATATCGGGACTCATAAAATCCCTCTGAGCCATTATTAAACTTTAGGTCATACATAGGCTTAATCCACAAATCTCTATTGTGCTTTCATAATATTATAAACCTTTATAATAGTTATCACATAAACCCACATAGATCATACCTTTTCTGCCTTTCATAAACATTTGCACAGTTATCGATAAATGCCTCTGTCACAATCTCTCATTGCAGTCCTCGCGGTCACACCACATATATGCCTCATCACCCCTTCTGACTCCAATATTCGACTATGAGAATGTTTAAATCACACTTTTGCATTAAAACCCTCGGCACAACACTTTATAGAGATACAAAGGAAATACATTACAACTCCGTTTCGAACCATATAAGGCCCGACTTCAAATGTTTTACACCCGTGTTCATAAATGTCGTCGGGTCCGTTAATACCAAGTCCTCCCACACTATTGCTCTGATGTCCAAAACGCCTAACCTCCGATCAACGACTATCACTTCGCTATTGGCTATCACACCACCCTTCAGCTCCTAACCTTGCGATATGCGATTACATCTCAATCGTTGATCAGGCTCACGATTCGATGGTTGGCGTTACATCCGATCAACGAAACCAATCGTTGATCCTCCGCCGTCGATTATCTTGCGACAGATCAGACGGTCCACAAAGTTTTCGGCTGGAAAACTTACACGAGGATTAACTGCCCGATAAGCGGTTTCCTCTCTCCTCCTCACTGCCACTTGTCGAATGCTTAATGGAATCAATTGTGCTGTGCTCAATACCACTTACGGTTTTGAGACCGCTCAAAATCTGCTTTCACTGTTTAAAAACTACCAATGCGATATTCCTTCATCTCCTCTAGGATTGGATCCTGGCCATTGATCTTCAAGATCTAACGGTTGATGTTCATCATTTCTTCACTTCTCATTTTTCCATTTACTTAGTCCTTATGCTATTTCCTCAGGGTTTTTGTGGTTTTTGGTTTTCTTTTGGGATCTCGACACTTCGCTACGTGACTCCTCTTGAGCTTAACTCTGTGAGTTTCTTTAGCTCCGGTTCCTTGAAAACATTGTTGGGGCTCTTCGAATGAATTCAACACTCCATTCCCTTCCACTGTATTTCTTCTCCTCTATGTATTCGCCTCGACCCCGCCTGCATACATATATCTATGCAACTCTCTAATTTACTATAATTTATCAATCAAATATAGAAACACACATTTATATGGGCTTGGAATTAAACCTCTGTATTGATAACCAAATAATAACATAGTTTATCTATCTTCGGCCTGATATTCTAATGTTAGTGGCCTTTGATTTACAAGCTTCCCGTAGGCTTACAATCACACTCCAATCTGCTATCTATCTAACCTATTCAACCTCTCCAACCTCTGTCTATGTCTTTTCGGCTTACATTTATACAAAGGTATTCTAAAACCAATTCCTGGTTTAAATCCATAAACTCCTCAACAAAATCCTAAAATCTCTTCCTCATCCATAAGGATTCTCTCAAATCCACAAAATCATGAACTGACTCCTAATCTAAGATTTACAATCAATTCTCAAGCCACTCATCACTCAACTATCCTAAATCTCTTGTGTTCTCCTACATTCGAGAACATTTACAATTATTCCTCACAATATTCAATTAATCCCTATTCTCATTAAAATTACAGTCAAAACATTAAATAATTACATTAATTCAATGCTTAGGAAACCAACTTCCTTGAAACACAAGAACCCCTATGTCTACTAAAATACAATGATAATGTTGAGTTGAATGCTCCTGCATCAGATCCCCAAGTAAGAAAATTTATGACCTCCTAGTCATAAGTCTAGATAATTGATTCCTCCTTGGATCCAAGACTTTATTTTGTAATCTGTCTTTGCTTGTCCATTGTTCTATTGTTGTTGCCATCTACTGATGTTCTCCAGGTCTGCATACCTAATGTTATAATTCTCCACTTGCTCTGCTTTGATAGTCTGCTACTTCCTTCCATTTGTTGTCACTCCTATCCTTTCTTGTTTTTGTCTTCTTCTGAGACACTTTCATCATTAACCTTCTTATCAACTCAATTTCTCTGTCCAGTATATCCTATGTCTACTGATTGTCTTCAACTCTTGATTGTTGAAGTCTCATTTTGTCTTCCACTCTTACATCCTTACCCTCTTCTTTACTATTATCTTGCAGCTTTTCAACGACTGCTATATTGCCTTTCAGAACAGTTTCCTACTTCTGTTTTTTGTACTTGTCAACTTCTTCTTGATTATTATTTATGACAACTTCTTTGCCATCCTTCTTCAACAATTTATCCTAAACATTTATCCTCTACCCTTCTAACTTCCTCCTTTGGCTGTCTATTTCCCTATATAACTCAATTATTTTACTTGGAGTAAACTTTGGAAATTTTACACAATCTCCCATTTCTTCATTTTCTATTGATCCATCATCACATGGTCCTTCTTCCTTTGCTAAATCTTTCTTAACATCCTTCAGTAGATGTTCTTCCTCTCCTTCTTTCATTTGGCTATCCAACTGTGCCAAATATGTTCCATTTTCTGCAACAAAATATTTAATTATAAGACAATCATCATGATAAAAAATATAAGGCCTATGTACCTCTTCTTCCTTTGCCAACACTTTAGTATGCTGCTCGGATCTCTCTTCTTCTGTCAGCATATTAGTATGCTGATTCAAACTCAAAGAACTCTTGAGACTGTCAGCTAGTCTCTCCTTCTCATCATCTGTTTCAATGATGTCTTTCAGCACTTGTCCACTATAGCGAACTGATCCTTTTCCAGTCTCCTTGTCATATTCTTCTTCAAAACTATCATCTTTTGGAAGGTATTCTTTCATGTTTTTGACAGCTTTAAAAGACTACCTATCCTCTTCCAAACCTGCAATCATACACAAATCATTAATTTTAAAAATACAAGACCTTTTGGCCTCATTTGATGCTTCAGTCATCAAGTCTTCTGGCTGCTTTGAATCATTCATATGATCCAACTCCTCTGGCTCTTCATCACTTTCAAAAAGTAATGGTCCACGTTCTAGTTCACATATCGAAACTTCAACATCTTCTTCAACATCTTCCTTTTGCTGTAGCTCAACTCTTTCGAGCTTCTCTATAATCTGTTCAAGTTCCCTTAGCTCCTTTATTAACTGCATATTCACCTGTTGTTCCCTCTTCTCTTGTAGCCTCTGCCACTTTACTTTCTTTCTCATGACATAACCATATTTCTGGTACGTATTATTTCTCTACAACATTTCCGTTAATACTTCAAGATGAATTTCTATCTCAGCCTTGTCCCTCTCATATTCTTCTACTTAACTGTCTTTGTATGCCATTTGCCTTGGCATATCCTTTCTTCTGTCCTTGGCTATGGTTTCATTCAGAACCTCTGTTATGGCTATCACTAGTCATCATCCTCTCCATCTCTATGAGTTCCTCACTCACTCACTATAGTTGCACTAAAGCCTCTACAACAACAAGTCCTCCTTGTTGCAACTTACCTCACCAAGCTTTCCTCTGTACTTGATCTTTTGGAAAGCAATTGGTTCTCTATCTCTGGAACCTCCTTTGAGCAATTCTCTTTGCTCCTTCTAGGCTTCAACTCATCTGCATCTTCTAAGAACACAACTGTCCTCTTTATCCAATCTCTGTTGGAATTCCTCAAGGTTCTGCCACATTCTTCTTTCACTTAGAAAGTATTACCAACTTCTCTTGGCTCTTAGCAATTCTACCCACATCCATTGTGGAATTTCCTTTGGGAGTTGCAACAATACTTTTGCATCAATGCAAAGGCTACAAATTTCCAATCTTCAAATCCAATTAAAATAAAACCATATCATATTACCTTCAATATCTCTGTCTGACCTTGTCCTCCCATTCACCTGCACTTTTGAATGGACTGTTCTTTTCACTAGCTTTCATCTGTATCTTCAAAATTTTCTACTTCAAAAACTGACAAACATCCCTCTTACAGTTTAACTACTGTAATCCTGCTCTAAAATTGCAGTCATTCAATATCTGCTAATCATTAGACAAATTTGCATACCTTCACCTACCTTCAGCATCTCACCATTTCTGCAAACCTGTTTCAGCAGATCTTCATGCTTCCAATGCACAAATTCTCAATATTCAGATATTGTCATTCAGATTTAGAATCTAATTCTTTCTTCTAATCTTCCGGCTTTATCGTGGCAAAGCTTAGCTATCAGCAAAAATTTCTCCTTTGCTGAGTTTTTTTCCCACTCAGAAATCCTTAACAGTTTCCTTCATTACTACTTCTTAAGGCTTGATCTCTTTTGCTGAGATACTTCATTAGCTGCAACTATCAATCTTCATTCTATTTCTTTATCCAAAAAAACTCAAATCAGAGTTAAATAAAACAATGCCTGAATGATTTCACAAGCAGTCTCCATCCACTATCGAATGAATCTCCATTCTCCAAAACATCACTATGGATTCTTTATGTTTCTGCAATCTCTTCTTAATTCTTACTCACCTGCCTCTAAGAACTTAACTGTTCTTCTCCAATTTAGCTTTCAAACATTTCACAATTCCAATTATACAGATTCATTGGCCATAAATCATTTGCTCTACTTTTCTCAAAATCTGAACATTCTAGCAAAATGCAAAAATATCAAGATTAGTGTTCCTCTTACCAATCTCCAGGTTTACTCTGGTTGCTTCGTTGTTAGATTAGAATCTGATCTCCCTTTCCTGCATACACATATTTCCACATATCTCTGTTCTAAATTCTTTCAAGGAAACTTTAACACATAATTTCTTTGTTCAGCTCTGATACCAAATGACGCAGGGTAACCCTTGCTTTACCCATAGTATGCATATAGACCTATGTATAAACCATTTTCCCCAGGAATTTATAATGACCTACCTGGTCAAATCTTTAGTAATGGTGATGGTTAAGGCCATTTTCATTAGAATTTGAATGACATAGATTGCTCCTAACAAAAAATAAGACTGCCCTTACATTTTTGAAGAGATGCAGAGATTCAGCTAAGCATCTCATACATCTCTATATATTTGGAAAAATGAGAACAGTGTTTCAATAATCTATCACATCCTGAAGATGAACCACTGTCGCTGGTTTGAAACGTCGAACAAAAAGAAACCTAATGTGATGTATCTGAAAGATATTCTACATAAACATATTAATAGACTAACCAAAGTCTAAACCCCTGTTAACTTTTTCATCGGGACTCAATCACCCCTCAACCTTAATTGCCTTTAATATCGGGACTCATACAATCCCTCTAAGCCATTATTAAACTTTGGGTCATACATAGGCTTAATCCACAAATCGCTATCGTGCTTTAATACTATTATGACCCTTTATAATAGTTATCACATAAACTCACATAGATCATACCTTTTCCAACTTTCATAAACCTTTGCACAGTTATTGATAAACGCCTTTGTCACAATCACTCATTGCAGTCCTCGTGGTCACACCACATATATGCCTCATCACCCCTTTTGACTCCGATATTCGACTATGAGAACATTTAAATCACACCTTCTCATTAAAACCCTCGGCACAACACTTTATAGAAATACAAAGGAAATACATTACAACTCTGCTCCGAGCCATATAAGGCCGGATTTCAAATGTTTTACACCCGTGTTCATAAATGTCGTTGGGTCCGTTAATACCAAGTCCTCTCGCACTATTGATCTGATCTCTGAAACACCCGACATTTGATCAGTGACTATCGCTATCGCTATCGGCTATCGCACCACCCTTCAATTCCTAACCTTGCGATATGTGATTACATCTCAATCGTCGGTCAGGCTCGCGATCCGACGGTTGACGTTGCATTTGATCAATGAAACCAATCATTGATCCTCCACCGTTGATTATCTTGCGACAGATCTGATGGTCCACAAAGTTTTCGGTTGGAAAACTTATGAAAGGATTAACTGCCCGATAAGCGGTTTCCTCTCTCCTCCTCGCTGCCACGTGTCGAACACTTAATTGAATCGGTTGTGCCACACTCAATACCACTTACGGTTTTGAGACCACCCGAAATCCGCTTTCACTATTTAAAAATTGCTGATGTGATATTCCTTCGTCTTCTCTAGGATTTGATATTAGCCATTGATATTCAAGATCCAACGGTTGTTGTTCATCATTTCTTCAGTTCTCATTTTTCCCTTAGCTTATTTTTTATGCTATTTCCTCATGGTTTCTGTGGTTTTTGGTTTCTTTCTAGGATCTCGATACTCCGTTGCATGACTCCTCTTGAGCTTAACTCTACGAGTTTCTTTAGTTCCTGTTCCTTCAAAACATTATTGGTGCTCTTTGAATGGATTTGATGCTCCATTCCCTTTCGTTGTATTTCTTCTCCTCTATGTATTCGCCTTGACCCAGCCTGCATACATATATCTATGCAAATCTCTAATTCACTATAATTTATGAGTGAAATCTCGAAACACACATTTATATGGGCTTGGAATTAAACCCCTGTATTGATAACCAAATACTTACACAATTTCTCTATCTTCGGCCTGATCTTCTAATGTTAGTGGCCTTTGATTTACAAGCTTCCCGTAGGCTTACAATCACACTCCAATCTGCTATCTATCTAACCTATTAAACCTCACCAACCTCTATCTATGCCTTTTTGGCTTACATTTATACAAAGGGATTCTAAAACCAATTCCTGGTTTAGATCCATAAACTCCTTAACAAAATCCTAAAATCTCTTCCTCATCCCTAAGGATTCTCTGAAATCCAAAAAATCATGAACTGACTCCTAATCTAAGATTTACAATCAATTCTAAATCCTCTCATCACTCAACTATCCTAAATCTCTCATGTTTCTTACATTCGAGAACATTTACAATTATGCCTCACAATATTCAATTAATCCCTATTCTCATTAAAATCACTCAAAACATTAAATAATTAAATTAATTCAATACTTAGGAAACCAACTTCCTTGAAACACAAGACCCTTTATGTCTACTAAAATACAATGATAATGTGGAGTTGAGTGCTCCTGCATCAGCTTGCCCTGTTTCACTTAAGCTTGATACTTCTGCAAACTGATCACCCCAAGCTCTTTTGACTCCATTTCCCAATGGCCTTCCATTTTTTGTTCCAACCATACCAATTCAAAAACCAAACTCTGAACCCAATAACTAGCCTAAAATTCCCAGTAAACAAAGCTAAATCTCACATAGAGATCCCTCTTTAAGTTTAGGAGGGCTAGATCCTAAACTCAAAAGCGGTTTTGATGTTCCTCCGTGGTTTTTTCTTCAGCCTTGAAATTACAGAACACTAACATAGTGGTGACCATATTAGGGAGTGCATTTTATCTTCCTCAAAAAAGTGTATCAAGTTCCAGATCTGATTGTTGATGGTGAACAGTGATTAGGCATAAGAAGGCTAAATTATTCACTTGGTGACTCCATGTTTCAAGAATCTGGAGCTCAAAGTTTGCATGGAAACTCCCTTATCAAAGAATACAGAATTGTAAAGCACTTATGGTGACTCCATTCCATTGTTGATTGTTTTAAAAATGAGTTCAAGAATACAACGCAGGTATGCTCCTATGGATAGATCAAGAATTCCAGGTTTTCCAAATCCCATGCCTAATAGTGATTGGTTAACGTATCTTCCATTTTTTAAAGATAAAAATGGAGATGATGTTGTTGTACATTTATTGAGGTTTCATATGCACATCCATAAGCTTAAAATCAAATTTCATGAAGATTGTCTTATGAAAAATTTTATGGCAACTTTGGAGGAAAAGGCTAGATCTTGGTATGAAAATCTGTCTACTGCTAGTATATGTTCATTACAGCATTTTCATACTATTTTTTGTCCGAAATACAGAGGGGACTATCCATATTTGTTTCTGATTCAAAACTGTTGTGATCATTTTGAAAGTTTTATTCAATATCTAGAAGATTACTATGATGATGACCAGTTCACAAACGATGAAATACTACGTGGAAATCCTTTTCAACATTATGAACAAAATGTAGAAGTCTTTCTTGAATTGTCTTCCCCTCAGGAAGAAACCGAGGATGTATGCTGTCTATATGTTCATGAAGATTCCCCACAGGAAATAATTATTGCAGCACCACAACAAACTGATAAGCCAGAGGTAAAGGAAGAAATTCAGTAGCCTGAACCTGATCAAGAAGAGGACAACAGTGAAAATCAGCAGGATATTTTAGATACCATGGATGAACACATTAACACTGTGGTTGTCTCAAATGCAAAAGATCAAATTAAAGAAAAAATTCCTTGTACTAATGAGCAAGTAAAGGTAATTAAGCATATTTTTGAAAATCCATTTGTTGATTTACTAGCAGAACTTAATCCCCTTGATCCACAAGAACTTTTTCAACAAGTAGTTTTTTCTTCAGTGATTAAAGACCAATCAGATTTACATGATGAAGATATTATGTTGCATGTTTTCCATGATCCTTTGGTCAGTTTATTGCATTCATTGGTGAAGGGAGAATTTTCTAGATTCATCAATGCAACTATTGGATCCAGTGGAAAAGTTGAGTTGCCATTTTCTGAATTTATTTTTCCACCTAAAGAAGTAGAATGCAAACTTCAGTTAAGTATCCATTTGCTTGAATGGTTGCATTGGATGTTTGTTATCACTTGATATGGCAGTCATTTTATCAGATTAAAGTAGGTAGTAGAGTGCAAATAAGCTCAGTACCTTGAGCATTTGTGTTTTTCAAAGCATTCTTTCTAGTTTCAGTTTCAGATTGCAGTACGACTTTCAGTTCAATGTATATTTCAGATTTCAGTGTGAAGAATGGTTTTGATTTCAGTTTGAGAGTTTTTCAGTAGCATATATTTTATGGAAAAATAGGTTGCAAGTTTTGGGATCAGCCCAATGGATCAGGCTACTAGTCTACGGTGTTCTTGACACTTCACTAGGAAGTGCCATCCCTAGCTGGAGGCACTATTAGGGTCCTATAATTTTTATAGGATTGCTTGATTATAGCTGATGATTATTATATTTTGGATATTGTAAATAATATTCCATATTGTAAATTATTTCCAAAAAAGGTGAAAACCTTACTAAAAATAAAAAAATATGCTTGCAAGACGAAATGCAACATTAAAAGATAATTAAGTATGTTTAGATTAAATTAATCACTTCATTTAAATGAGATTAGATAAAACTGTAATAAAAGCCTTGGTTCTATTTTTTGGTTTTATTATAAGGTTGAAAATGAAAAAAGGGATTTTTTTCACATGGGTTTAAATAGTTGCAACTTTCCCACATCCACGTCATTCATCTATCTCATGATCAGTTGAAACTATGTTTTTTCCTATACGCCACATTGACTTCCAACATTGCTTCCAAACCAATGAGGAATAATTTTTCAGAAACTGAAAGAGTTTTTTTTTGCCAACATCCTCATGTACAAAAAAATCTCTCAGTTTTCTAACAACTATTATGGTTTGGGATATATAGATGAAGTTTTGAAAACATATTTTCCCAAATTTTCATGTTTAGTCATACTTTTTCAGAACATATTGTGGCCAATAAGAGATGACTCTTGAGAAAATGGAGGTTTATGTTCTTAAGATGCCAAAGTATAATAACTAACTTCATACTTTACACAGATATTATAGAATGAGAGATACATTTACATCTTTACATCCTATTTTACTGACTATGCAAAGTCCTGTTTCAGCTACCATTTTGCAGAGAATATTGGGAACAGCTGGAGCTGAATTTTGGGAAACTGAGAGTGGTGTATCTCAAGAAACTATTTATCTACAATAACCTCTGTCACTTTTTACAGATCTATCTCGTATTTAGATATAAAAAGGGATGATTGGACCCCATTTTGCATGATTTCGGGAGGAAAATGTTCAAAGACGGTTAGCCACCTCATCAACTAAGAGTTGCAATCAAATTCAAATTTATCTTCTTTGTCAACAAAAATCCATAATGATAGTTCCAAGTAGATACATTAGTTTTGAATGTCCTACATTTCATTTCTATTTTTGTAAAATAGTTTAGGATATTTGTAAAAATATCTTGAGGTGTTTATCAAGATATTTTAGTTTATCCCGAATGCGGGTGGTTTTATTGCATAGCAGGTCCGTGGCTCGTCATAAGGGCATGTGTCCGCCCGGACGAGCCGTGTATACCAGGACGATTAGTATATGGTGTAGCAGCGTGAAGCATTTAGTTCACAGGTGATGGTTTATGGCAGTCGAGTCCTTTCGGCATTTACTGCCCTTCTCGGTAACTGGAAAATGGCACTTCAAAGCCATAGCTTCTCTGTCATTCTCCCGCAGTTTGTGTTGGCTCATGCTCTGGTCCTGAGGGAGGTTGTGGAGGCTCATTGTGTTGGCTCTTGCTCTGGTTCTGAGGGAGGTTGTGGTGGTTCTGAGGTTGCGAGGGGGCATTCCTACAATTCGAACAATTCGGGAATGTATGGCATCTCTGTCATTCTCCCGCAGTCTGGCATAAGGATTGGGTGCTCGGAGGTGGTGCGGGCTCATTCTCTGGTTCCGAGGGAGGCTGCGAGAGAGTATACCTGCTACTCGCCCAATTCAAGGATGCAGCGAGAGCGCCAACGAGGGATAAGTCGGCGCGGGAGTTACAGAGGCCGGGCTTCGTCTCAGAGGCAAGCCCCCTCCCCCTCCTCCTCAATCGAGGTTTCTTCCGACCGCAGACGATCCAGGGGACGGGCAGTTGGCAGAGGAAGAGCAGCGGAACTCCAAGAAAGGATGGAATGTGGGCACTCTGCGCATCCCATGGTGAGATATCGTATTCCATGCACTCTGTCAAATTCTACTTTCTTTGTAACGGTTTCGGTGGAGCACTGCAGCAATCCTCGAGGTCAAGATGAGGCTCTTCAAGCCAGCCCTCCGCGGATTCCTGAGTTGGCTCCCACAGTAGATATGCAAGTTCCCGCCATTGATATGTTGCGCCCTGTTCAAGACAGCTTCTCCCCAGATCCTGGGGCAGGCCCAAGTGAACCTGTGCAGCGCAACATTCTCACCGAACCGGACATCCACCAGCCTCCCAGATGCAAAACGAAGGAAGACCCGCACACCACTGATGATGACTAGTTCTCTCTGCAACTCGCCTCAGGTTTCTGAGCAAGGAATTTTTTCACTGTCTGCTCTCACCGCTATCTTATATGTGTCAGGTCTTTGTCATTATGTAATTCTGTCCTTCTCTGTTACAGTGACGGCTATCCATAGTTGTTCCAGTCTCCATGTGTTTCAGTCTCAGCTAATCATGTATGTTCAGTGTTGGTCTCATGAATGTCAATTTGGTTCAAGTGTCGGTCTTATGTAATTTTGGAGATGATTATTCCTGAGCTTACTGTCAGTCCTTCGACAGGAATCACAGGGCTTCAGCTCTGTTGTACCAATGATGATGTAATTTTTGCCTTTTTGTAATTTAATAGCATAGTCTTATTCAGAAAAAAAAAAAGAAAAAAAAGAAGAAGATATTTTAGTTTAGAATTTGTATAAATACTTCATCATTTGAAGTAAGAAAGGGTTGGGATTTGTAATGACAAAGACTACCATTCATTGTAAATCTGTTCATTGAGTTCAAGTGACCTTTTGCAGTAATACAATACAAGTTGTTTTGGGATTCATGTGTCATATTCATTGGTGAAGTGCATCTACTGTTCTTTATTTATTTTCTCTATCTATCATGCTTATGTATTGTCTATTCTGAATTAATCAACAAAAGTTGTGATAAACAGGATTCGTTACCTAGAGCACCCTATTTTGGCTATTGTTAATTCTACATGTTTTCCTCTAATATTAGGTTAAAGAATTCTTAATTGCTCTTTAGCTTCAATTAAATCTATTTCCCTTCTTCTACTTCATTTCATTTAACTCGAAAAGGTCCAATAGTATGACTAGCTTGCCCTATTTCACTTAATCTTGATACTTTTGCAAATTGATCATCCCAAGCTCTTCTGACTCCATTTCCCAATGGCCTTCCCTTTGTTGTTCCAACCAAACCAATTCAAAAACCAAACTTTGAGCCCAATAACTAGCCTGAAATTCCTAGTAAACAAAGCTAAATCTCATAGAGAGATCCCTCTCAGAGTTTAGAAGGGCTAAATCCTAAGCTCGAAAATGGTTTTGATGTTGCCTCCATGGTTTTTTCTTTAGCCTTGAAATTACAGAACGCTAACATGTCCATTAGAAAGAAAAAAATCAAGTTAGAAAAAACAATTCAAAGAAAAAGAGAGAAAAGAGAAAAATGAGAAAGAAAATCAAAGGGAATTCCACCAGCTACCTACCTCACATACCACTACATTGCCACACCTTCCACTCATTCAAATATCTGTTCACCCTCAGAACAGAGGAAGGATGCAAAAATTTAAGAAAACAACAGCTACAAGACATCCTGTAGCTTTCTTGTAGGAAATATTGTAGCAGCCTATTATGAAGAAACAACAAGTCTAGGCGTAACCTTCACTACAATGGTTGAGAGAGAATAAGCATGAATGTAGGAAAAAGAAAACTCCGCCAAATATCAGCAGCAATAGAGGAAGCCAACACCTTCACATCATCAAGAAAGCAACCCATCAACAAAAGAAGAAAAAGAAAAAGGCAGTCAAGAAGGTGTAACTGGGTCATAAGCAACACAACAACACCACACTCCAGCATGCATCAAGAAGGCAAAGGACCAACATGTATGTCATCTCACCAATACTCCGTCATAGGTATGGATATGATTAAACTGTAGGAATATGTATGAAGTTGATTTTATAAGTGAAGATGGCTAGTTAACTTGGCCACCCTCAGTTCAATAAAGAAAAGTAAAGGGTTAGTCAATTGGACATGTCGCAAGATCACATAAAAATGGGAATAAATAAGAAAAGTGGTCAAGTTATGGTGAACAGAGGTGGGACATGATTACGAGGAAGGGTGGCATGACTAACTAGTAGTGGGACCAATGGTCCAAAAGGAGAAATACGCACTTGGCCAACTAGCATATCACTCAACCATAAATATAAATATTCATTGTCTCCCATGCAAATTATTGTTTATTTCGAGAGTTTGAGATCGAAGATAACCTCGAGGAGCCATGAAAAGGAAAAGTGTGTCACGACCTACCTACAGTGAAAACTATAGGAAACAGTGAGCACCTGCATGAAACTACAGGAAAGCTAGAGGAAATAAAGAGAATTGTTACAAATGTTGTAAGTGGGTGCCTAGGACTAGCAATTCAAGAATTCTCATCACTATAGCATTATAGAGGAATATAGGTGTCATATCCCCTATGTTTTCAGAAAAAGGAAAGAAATTGTAATTTCTTTTAAGTATTTGCAGTGTGCATAGAGATAGACAGAACTATGTGGAAGATTGTGTAGGGTAAACTCTAAACATTCATCACCTAGAGAAGTTCTTGTATTATAGCCACCCAAACCTCATACAAACAGGTTGACAGAGAGGAAATATGACAGGGGGTTTCAACAAAAGGGAGCCCACAAGAACAACGAGAATACACCAACATCCTCCTCTGGTAAAAATGTTTACAAGGCATCAATGGATGGGGTCCTTTGAGCTACTTAGGGGATATGATGATAATGTAGCTAGAGAATTTGCAATGTCACTCATACCCCTATCTAGATCTAGTGCCATTGTTTTAGTGAGGGGTTTTTCAGTAACAGTTATCCCTAATAGCATAAGCAGGATCACTACACTTTTTCTTGGAACGAGAAGAACCAATTGAAGACAAAAATTGGGTTAGAAGGGAAAGAATTCCATCTCGTTGGAATGAAGTAAGCTATAACATAATCAAGTATATTTCATGTGAGGGTATATTGAGTATAGTCTATGGGTACCAGTTTAGACTCCTCCATGAGTTGAGATTTGGAGAAAAGATACCCCCTAAAGAAGACTTAGTGTGCCTTAATTTTTGTTACAATTGATGATAGACATGAGCATCAAGGTACAAGAAGGAAAACATCAGCAACTAACACATCATGGGTGTTGGCTGATAGAAGGTGTCTTTTAAAACACCTAACTACTCCACATTAATTATCAACCCAGGCAAGTCCTCTTATTTCAAAAGTGTACACAATATGTGGACACTATAAATTAAGAGAGTAATGTTTATTAAATTGTAGTATAGATCTTTGGTACAAGAATAAATGGATGCATCTAATAAACTTCAATTGCAATTATTAAAGGAAATATCAAAACTCAGTCCTCTACTGAAATCAAATCCTACAGCAATTCAAATCACAACAACATCAGCCGAGAGCACAGTAACAATAACTCACCTCTTCTTAGCTGATTCAATCTAAACTAGACTCAATCTCTATAAAGCAATCAAAATAGAAATGATATCAATTCTGAGAGTCCAATAGCGATAATCAAACTCTTACAGCTGATTAAATCAATACGATTCACCGTCTAAGTAATTTACTCTGTAATAAACATAACTCAAATCAAATGACAACGTTGTAAAGTATATAAAGAACATATACTACTGCAATACAAGGAATGATAAACAACGAATAAAGTAAACTCATAGAAACAGGAAATTATCAAACCAACCAAACTTTAGAAGAATTAGAAATATAACACAAGAAAGTAGTTAAATCCACCAGAGGTCGGGCCCTTAGCCACCAGCGAACACTGCTGAGCTACTTCAGATAATGCGAAGGAACAACAAATTCAATTATATATTAATCATCGAACTTAAGTATCATTAAAATATAATTGTGTTCTCCAACAGCGCAAGTCTGTAATTAAATTTACAACTTGAAAAATAACAGAGATTCTTCCTTTTCTTCCTACAATCGCTTTCTTTTATAATCAGAAAGGGGTAAAGGGTAAATGGTGAATGCGATCCCTCAAGATCTCCCGATCTTGAGGGATTCACAACCAATTGCTAACTTCAGACATCTTTCCTATTTCATGCTAATCCCTCTGGTTCGCCCTCAGCCTTATCTGCAACCGACACGTTCCTTCCTTTGTTTGTCAGATTTTGCTGTTCCAACATTGGGGAGCAACAATCGTTCCTTTTGTTGCTTTCCTGCATAAAGAAGGGTAAAAGTTAGCTAAATCATAACTACAAATAATTCATATGTTTCTTACCATAATTCCTCAATATATCAACGCATTAAGATATGAAAATGATAAGAATCAAGGAAAAAGGTAATGAAATTAATAGTAAATACATACCCATTTTGCAACTCAACATACTCCCCTGCTTACCTTGTTTCATGTCCTCATGAAAAGTAAGTAATTCTGATGGAGTGCAGTTAAAGAGTAGGCTGGAGAAGGAGCATCAAAAATTGGTCTGAAACCATGATGTTGAGCTAGGAGCGCAAAGGTGGGCCCTTCCTTTCCTTCAGGAAATTCGTAGATGGCCCTGTAACCTTCAGGAGGATACCAAATGATGGGGCTACGAAACCGACACCCTAACCAATAAGGTCCCTCTCTCAAAATAAGGTTGCTATAGGTGACAAAATGGGCCACAACTGCTTTAAAATTTCTGTAATTAAATGGCTTCCTATCCTGCACACTACTAGTGGAGACTGTTCACCTAAGCTTGGATGCAGCCAGAGAGATTTTTTGAATGGATTGCAAATATGATACTCCATTCTGTACAATCTCCTTATGAATAGGCTCTAAAATTTTAATCACTCCTTCCCTTGTCATCAGACTCTTATGGTTGGTAAGCAATTGCAAAGGGTGCTTAGGTTCACTTCTTACCATTTAATTTGCTTGACTACAAATGAGATAAAGGCCTGAAATTGAACATCTCCCACAAAAGGGTTTGGGTTCTTTTCCACCTCATCCTCTAATACAAAATTATGCAGGTATAATTCACAAAGCAGCCTTTGAACCTTTACACCATGCTGTTTGCAGCAATTTATGAAATCTTTAACTATTTTTAATTCAATTGATTTTCCGGTGCTTACAGCTTTAATTTTCAATAGCAAGTATTGTTCTAACAAAAACAAGGCATAATTAGTAGTAGGAGCCCTGCATGCTAAGACATCTGTATATAATGGGCAGATGGTGTCTGTCCATCCTATGATCCTATCTAATTTGAGCTTGATTCTCTCTATTTCCTCTTCTGCTTTTCTGTATCTGTCGAAAGTCTCGCTCTCTATTGCATTCATTTCCCGGACCTATCTCTGCAGCTCTTGATATCTCTGCTGGGAAACGGTTTCTTGTTCAAGTCGTTCCAACACGAGCCGAGCTTGTGCTAATTCTTCCTGAAGATTTAGTATAATAGGGTCGTTGTGTGTCATGACATCTTTAGCTTGTAAGCTTTTCTGAGTGCTTATGCTATGAGAAGGGATGTTTTCTGTTTGAATTTCCTTATTATGGGAGGTCCAAACCTCTGTCTGAGTAGCCATGCTACAATAGGGTACATCCTCTATCTGAATAGCTACATCTACTAGAATTGCATGTTGTTCCTCTTGAATAATGACTGGTTGAGAGGGTATGGGCTTAGTTTGAGTCCCTATAGCCTTCCCTTCATATGATTATGTCTGTAAAGTCACGTTTACTGTCTCTAGGGTTTTGTCTGAAACTTTTCCCACTGATATTTATTTTATTTTTCTTCTAAGCCTTCTAACTGTTTTGCGAAACTTCTGGTGTTCTTTCCTAAGCTTTTTCAATTTGTCTCTACACTTTTTCAGAGAAGCAACTGTTCTATTGACAGTATCGTTAATAGTTTCTACTTCTAAAGAGCATGGTTGCTCACCCTGGCTCTATTCTAATAATACTGTGTCTCTAGATTGGTTATCGGTTTCCCAAATTATTTTTGTCTTGGCTTCTTCTTCTTGGCCTATGTTTTCTATGCTTAGGCCTACCTGGCTAGTTTCTACTGGAGGCGTGTCACCAGATTGGTTCTCTTCTTCTTGAATGGCCTTTGCATCGATTTCCGCTTCGCGACTTACATCTTTTGAGGGAGATAGAATTTTTTTATGGCCTGAATTCCTAGGAGATTGGTTTTCTCTTGAGTTGAGATTGAGCAATCCTTCAGGCTGCATGTAAACATTCATGTTGGCTAGGACCTGGGCCAATTCAAAATCGTGCAACAAATCGCCTTGGGGACTCATATTTGGTGTTGAGGGAAGTCCCGCTTCATTTCTTTGTTCATCTCCAGAATGCCCTGTTCCTACCTCATGGTCTGATTCAAGGTTATCCTGTCCTTCTAACTCTAGCTGCAAGTATTGTTCACTTACTGGGCTGGATAATTCTATAGGTTGACTAGTGCTGCCTTGAGGATTTGCAGACGCTCCCTGTTTTGACCTCAACCTTGTGGATCGTCTGCACTTGTGAGGTATGCTCACTGAAAGGGCAGTCCTCTTTCTTTTTGGCACAAGTTTAGGTGCTAGCAGGGATATACCTCCTTTGAGGGCTAATATTAGATCATCCCAACTTGATTGTTGCAGGGCGAGGTTATAGCTAACTATTAGCCTGATTAGACAGTGGTGGCTTACTACAGTTTCTATGTGTTGGGACCGTCTTAGCCTCTCGGCAGTGTCATGTAGTAAAGAATTCAACAATGCAGGTAAATTAACAGAGCACTTTCATTTTAGAACTGCTAAAAGTTTGAGTTGACGCAGCCTTACCATGTCTTTACGCCCATCGCAGGTAATGTAGTTTTGGACGATTCGTGCCAATTCTCCCCATGGCTCTCCAAGAGAAGATGGTCGAATGCCTTTTCCCTTCTTGATTAGCTCCTGTCCTTCATCCCTAAAAGCCTCGATAGTGTCATGCAGCTTCAATCGCTTACTAGCCAATACTAGTCCTTCTGCCAGTATCCCAGATACTTCTGCTATCACCGCATCTGATACTGTGATTTGTCTGCCTCTTACCACCAATTTTCCATTCTATAGATTTTGTAAGAATTCGATGGAAATTTCCTCGTTGGGTGGTTGAAATCTCGTAAAGTATGCTATCCATCCGGCTCAAGCTAAAATTTCCCTGGCTTCATCAGAGACAGCCAGTATTAATGGTTCTCAGCGCACTGTTCTTCCTCCCATGATGCTTGAATTCTGCAAACAATTAGTGTAGTGGAGATAGCACAGCAACGAATAGAGCCGAGTGATGGAACAACAAATGGTTGTAATGGTTCTATCAGGTGATACTTTATAAGCATAAATACCGTTATTGAGGAATGTTATAATGCCACATGCTCTGTGATCATGGAATGTCGTATCATTCTACAAAATCCAATGAAAAGATGACAGTGCATGCATAAGTACACTGGAGGTCCCCACCCCCCTTCAAAATAATAGGTCGCCTACGACCGAATGAATGGAATGATAATACGTTGGCTGCGAAGTACAGGGGTAATGTATTGAGTAATGAAAGTGGCAAGGTACGCATATTAATGAAAGGATCATAAAGAATATTGGAGTGATGAAAAAAAGGCATGTAATGAGAACTATCAATAAGTGATAGGCTGTCGTGATGTGATATGATAAGGAAAAAGGGACAACATATGCAGGAAATACTACTTTACTACTGTTATTCCACTTAAACTGTTATGATTGGTTTAAAAAAATTACTCATGCATAAAGGTTCAAGGTACGTTAGGGACATAATCTCTTCGTAGAAAGATAAAAACATAAGAAGAGGGTATTATAATAGTTATTGATGTAAAATAAAGCTTTAATATCATCAGCAGAGCATCTATTTCTTGCAGGCGTCCATAGCCTCGACAAAGTTTCTTTCTAACCCTTGGGAACCATGGTCCTCTATGTATAATTGGGGAAGTGTGTTATGATGTTCATAGTAGAGACCAATGCGCTGGCATGGTAACCAGGTGATCACATTGCCATTCACTAGGAAGTAGCGAAAGTGGTTAGGCCAACTCATGATGAGACCTCCTGTTTCCAAGGACTTTGTTTGTTTATGCATCCATTGTATCATATCCCTGGTGTGGTGGCCATAGTGGGAATGCCACTTCGATCCTTCCTTATGATCATGGTAGGCTAGCTCGTGATGAGACCCCCTATCCTCCATTCGTGGAAAAAAATCATAAAACTGTTAGTAAATATATTTTTATTATATATATATATATATATATATATATATATATATATATATATATATATATATATATATATATATATATATATATATAGAGAGAGAGAGAGAGAGAGAGAGAGAGAGAGAGAGAGAGAGAGACTCCCCATTTTATACATAGATGGTGGCTCAGCACTCCTTAAGAGTAGGGATGGCGGAAGAAGTTTGAACATATCAATAGAAAAAAAAAATATACCCATAATCTTATTGATAATACACAGAGAGAGTTATATGGCAAAAGGGGAACCATTATGGTACAAATAATCAATTAGTTTGGTTTATAGTGGAAATGACGACAGTGAAGTGATATAGATAATTGTGTCCTTTTCTTTTTTGATCATCACAAAGCAATCTTGTTAAATATGATAGTAGTCAAGATATTTGCCTGTTCCACTAGACTCCATATGTGTTGTCCTTAAATATGTATTGTACCTTTCATGCCATTAAAAGGATCATAAAGAATGAATTGGGATGGTTTAGGGATGATTATGCAAGGAAGAGAAAGGGGATGTTCTAGTGTTGTTCCTTGAAGGGAAAAGCAAAAGAAAAATAGACACAAAAAGTGTTGTTCCTTATAGGGAATAGTAGCTGTTCCCTGTAAGGAGCAGCAAAGAAAAATCGCAAAAAATGTGTTGTTCCTTATAGGGGACAACAGTTATTCCTTGTAAGGAATAGCAAAGAAAACAGATGCAAAACGATGTTGTTCTCTGTAGGGAACAGCAAGGGGAATACAGACGAAAATTGTTGTTCCTTAGAGGGAACAAAAGTTTTTCCCTGTAGGGAACAACAAGGGAAATAGACGCTAAAAATTGTTGTTCCATGTAGGGAAAAATAGTTGTTCCCTGCAGGTAACAACAAAGAAAATTGCACACAAAATTTTTGTTGTTCCCTATAGGGAACATCAACTGTTCCCGGTACGGAACAACAAGGGAAAATACGCGCAAAGATTGTTGTTCCTTATAGGGAATAGCAGCTGTTCCCTATAGGGAACATCAAGTCAAAATACACAGGAAAATTGTTGTTCCCTGTAGGGAACAACAAAAAAAATGCATGCCAAAATAAGCGAAATACACATGAAAATTGTTGTTCCTTATAGGGAACAACAACTGTTCCCTATAGGGAACAACAAAGAAAAAATAGAGAAAAAAACTAATATACAATCTATTATCCAAGAAGATCTAATCAAATAGAAAGAAAACAGAAAGAGAAATTTATGTACAGGTTTCAAAAGAATAAATTCTTCACTGGAATGATGCCATGGAAGGGTTGCCCTCCTCAACAAGAATTTGTTTTGTGGAATCTTCTCGTAACTGTTGGCAAAAGGATTCCATTGTAAGAGGCTTGTGATAGAGGCGTACTCGATGTCCATTCGATTTTAAAAGGTAGCCATACCCATCAATGGTGGTTAATGTAAGGGTGCCATTGTCGTGCACCTCTTGTATCTCGTAGGGGCCTAACCATCTAGTCTGGAGTTTGCTCGGGAAATCCTGGAACCTAAAATCATACAGAAGTGCCCAATCACCTTCATGGAAGATATTTTTCTTGATGAGGGCATTATGCCATTTCTCTCTTTGTTGTTGGATCAGCGCAGTATGATGAAGATCTGATAGTCGGATTTCATCCAATTCATTGATTTGATGTAGCCTGTTAATTTGTGTTTCATTCAAATCCAAGCCTACTTCTTGGGCTATCCTCAATGTCTGAATTTCAAATTCTATTGGGAAGATAAGTTCTTTGCCAAACACTAGCTGATATGGGGAGTATCCTGTCGTATTCCTCTAAGTCGTGAAATATGCCCACAAGGCTTATGGAAATCGGGTAGCCCAGTCACGTCTATGTGAGGTGACTGTCTTTGTTAGTATAGCCTTGATTACTTTGTTGGTACTTTCTACCTGGCCGTTTGCGTGCGGGTGGTATGGAAATGTGATTTTGTGCATAATATGATGATTTTTTAATGTAGTAGCAATCTTATGGCATACAAATTGTGGCCCTCCATCTGTGATTATTTCTATAGGAAAGCCACACCACACGAAAATTTGGAAATGAAAGTGGATTACTGTGTCCTCCTTTGCCCTTGGTAATGCTTCTGCCTCCACCCATTTAGTCGCATATTCTATTGCAACCAGTATATATGTCTTTTGATTAGATGATGGGTTTATTGGGCCAATGAAATCTAACACCCATCGTTCAAAAGGTTTAATGACTAATTGTGGATGTAGGGGCATCTCGTCAGATTGGCCAGCGTGACCCATTCTTTGGCAGCTATCGCATGCCTGGACAAACTTCTTGTCATCCTTAAAAATGGTGGGCCAATAATAGCCCATCGGTAAGACTTTATGCCCAGTCCTGCAGTTTGTAAAATGTTCACTGTAAGGCCCATCGTGGCAAGCTTTTAAGATGTCAAAGATTTCGTCTTCCCTGACACACCTTCGAATATGCATATCAGCTCCTGTGTGAAAGAGGTCCTATGTGAAAGAGGTATACTCTGATCCAAGAGAACCAAGTGTTGCATTGTACAATTAGTTTTTTTTCACTGGGTGTTAGGTGCTTGGGTAATTTTCCCACTGCTAGGTAGTTCGCGACATCCGCGTACCATAGTGTTTTCACGGTTACAGCAAATAGGTGCTCATTAGGGAACTGGTCTTCCACTGCTACCGAGTCATCTGTCTTTGGCACACATGAGAGCAATTCTACCACTAGATTTTCCTTTCCTGGTCAATCCTTGATTGTTATGTCGAATTCCTCCAAAAGGATTAACCATCATGCCACTCTTCCATTAGTAACGGGTATATTAGTTAAATATTTAATAGCAGAGTGATCAGTATACAAAATCACAGGGTATCATGTTATATAGTGTCTAAATTTGTTAATAGCATAGATTACAACTAGAAATTCTTTCTCGGTCACGATGTAATTCAACTCAGCAGAAGTTAAATACTTATTGATGTAGTATATCGCATAAGGTTTCTTATCTTCCTCTTGGCCAAGAACTTCTCCAATGGTCGTATCTGATGCATCAGATGAAATTTGAAATGGTAAATCCTAGTTTAGGCCCCGTAATATTGGGGCTGTTGATACTAGCTATTTTAACTCTTCAAAGGCAATGTCACATTTGTTAGTCCATAAAAAATTGATATTTCCTATTAAAGCATATAATGGTGCAGCAATTTGGGAGAAATTCTTTATAAATCTTCTATAATATCCAGAAAATCCCAAAAAACTATGTACCTCAGTTTGTGTGCAGGGGGTAGGTATTAAGAGTATTATCTAAATTTTTGTTGGATCTACTTGAATTGCAATTGCTGAGATGTAGTGACCTAGGATGAGGCCCTCAGTCATCATCATGTGGCATTTCTCATGGCTTAAGAAGAGTCTGGTAGCAATGCGTCTTTGTAGGACTTTCTCTGGCGTTTTTAATGTCGCTCGAAGTCATCTCCATAGGGTGTAAAATCATCCATGTACACCTCGAGTCCCTCATTTATCAAGTTTGAAAAAATGTTGAGTATGGCTCTCTGGAAAGTGGCAGGTACATTGCACAGTATGAAAGGTAATACCTTGTAAGAAAATGTCCCCCAGGGGTAGGTGAAGGGAGTCTTATCCTGGTCTTCAGAGGCAATTTGGATTTGGTTGTAGCCACTGAAGCCGTCTAGGAAAGAGAATAATTTTTTACCTGCCAATGTGTCTAAAACCTGACCAATGAATGGAAGGGGAAAGTGATCTTTTTGGGTGCTTTATTAAGCTCTCTATAATCGACACATATACGCCACTTCCGATTCTTTTTAGGAACCACAACTAATGGAGAAACCCATTTGCTATCAGATATAGGATAGATAAAATTTACATCTAACAGTTTTTGTAGTTCATCTTTAACGACATCTTTAAGGTGAGGGTTTAACCTTCGTTGATGTTGTCGAATGGGTCTCAAATATTTCTTAGTATAAATTTGGTGCATACATAATTGGGGATCAATCCCTTTCATATCTGGGTAATCCCAAGCAAAAGCCTCTTTCTATTTTCTAAGGAGTTGAATAAGCCTCTACTGCTGATCATCAGTCAGGTTTTTGTTAATGTTTATGACTTTCCCTGGCTCAATTTCAATGGGTTTGATGTTATAAACTGTTTTTGTTGGTATTGTTTGGTCATTGATTAAGGGATCTTCTTCAATTTCATTGTCCAGGGTTGTTTCAGTCATGTGACATTTTAAATTAGATACGGCATCTGGGTGGTTAATGTAAGTGTTAATAATGTCATCTTTTGTTTGATTCTTAAATTCAAGAGCATCTACTAGAGTTAGCGGTGATCGAATATTTTCAATTAAATATGATACAGGTTGTTTCCGAGTTTTTATTATTGTTAGGCTTAGCTAAGATGGAGGATATAAAGCTATATTCTTCACATTACCTCCTCTTGCTATAGTCATACTGCCTATTCGATAGCTTATATAAGCAACTGCAATCGCTAGCCAAGGTCTTCCTAGAATTAGAGGATGTCCATCTAGCCGATTACTAGGATTAATAATCAAGAAATCTGTTGGGTATTCCCAAGAATCTACAGACACCATTACATCCTGTAATGTCCCTTCTAGTTTGACAACCGATTGGTCAGCAAGTTCCAGCAAGGTCGTAGTTGGATCTAAGGCTGTAATGCCAAGTTTTTGACAGGTTGTTGTTGTGAGAATATTAATGGCTACTCCTAGATCGACTAATGCATTAGGAAAGGAACATCCATTTATTTGTACTATGACTATAGGGTTTCCTGGGTCCTCATTTTTCACCAATGTTTCTCTGCCTGATAATAAATCAGACAAAGTTCCAACTACGTGGACAATTGGCGTTGTTTTTATTTTCCTCTTAGGCTTTTTGGTACACAATTCCTTAATATTTTTTGCATAAATTAGAATGTCCTGAATAGCCTAGAGGAGAGGTATTTTTACACAAATATTTTTTAATCCTCCTAGAAGATCGAAATTAGGATATTCCATTGGGCGGGGTATAATCAATCTTTTCGGGAATGGTGGAGAAGAGGTAATAGTTTGATCATGGCTCTTCTATTTAACCATATTCTCTGTTTGAGGTGTTTGTTCTACAGGTAACAGTGCTTCTAATTGTATATTTTTATCCCCCTCTAACTCAATTATCCGTCCAGATCTCAATTTGAGTTCATTACACTCTGTCAACTCAGTTTCCAACTCCAGCCCTTCAATAATTTGTACCGATTGGACCGGTCTATTGTTGGGGTTCGGGTTGGGCTAGGCTGGGAGCTGTGGTCATAGATTGGGTTGATGGTTCTGCTACAATGTGTAAGGTGCTGGCAGTGTAGGTTGAGGCAGGGAGATTGTTCCTGCTGGTTGGTTTGTAGGTCTTTGCCAGCTTAAATGCCAATTCTAGTTTTGTGAAGTGGAGAGTGGCCATTGGGATGTCTATGTATTGTTTTGCCTGAATGGTGGAAAGTAAGAGGAATTTGGCCAACTATTGTTTTGATTTGATTGATTGGACCAAGGTGGCATAGTTGCGGTGACCAATTAGGAAAAGGTGGCTGGTTCTACCATGTATCTCCTATGTATTGTTGAGAATTATATTGTGAGGGTTGAAAAAATGAAGATGGGTCATTAGGCATACCTATTTATTTTGCTTGGCATTGGCGACGCTGATTTAATAGGTAGACTGGTTCTGTTTCTTCCTCTGCCTCTTTGAGGACCAATTTTAACCCTGGGAGCGATGGGCAGTTTTCTGTGGTATGATCTTTAGTGCATATGGCACAGGCCTGTACCATATCCAGTGGGCATTCTTTATGACTCTGCTTCTTCCTGCATCAAGGGCAAAAGATCACTAGGTTCTATTTTGCTTCGACCTGCTTCTGCTTGGCTTGCATAATGTCTAATTGTGTTGTCAAAGTTCCCAAGATATATGTTTTGAAATCTTCCAGCAGGTTGTCGATTTCTGCACGAGTAATGCTTCCGCCAGATATTTTGCTATCCCTAGTGGTCATATTGCGTTCTGCTGGTTTCAATCTTGTACTTCCTCTCGAGCACCTGATACACAAATTAATAATGTTAGCATAGTCTTCTTGATATATATCACCTTTACCCATAATATTTAACATCTCTATCCATTGGTCTTTCATCCCCTTAATCAGTGTAGTTTTTAGCACACTATTAGGCAAAGGCAGAGTTGTGTAGGGAGACCTTTGGAGGTTATATTGAAACGCTCCACATACTCTTCCAATGTTTCACTAGGTCTTGCTACAATTTGGAATATTTCGTCTTTTAATTCCCTAGATCTGCAATGATCTTGATATTTTTTAAGGAAAGCAATTTTCATTTGATCCAAATCATTTATGGTGCCCCCACCTAGTCCCATAAACCAATGCAGGGCTGCTCCCTTTAACGTAGAGGGAAATAGCTTTAGTTTCTGGGGATCAGTGGTGTAGTCATAACCCCAACATAATACATCAAATTCAAATAGAAATGCATCCGGATCTTCTGATGTGAGTCCATGAAAGGTGGAAATATTTTCTAGAGGGATAGCTTTCATGGATGCATTGGCAGCTGTGTCAATGATAGGATACTGTAATGTAGAGGTCTGGGGTGCTTGTGAATTATTGGCCATTTGGTCAAAGATATGCTAGTACCCTTCTTGGATCTCTGGAGCTAGAGGGTTATCCTTAGGATCTCTAGAAGAAGTGGAAATGATTCTAACAAGACTCCCTTGATCTGGCACACTGGGTGTCCTTTGCTCATTTACTACCTGAGGGGTTCTTGGTTCCTCTATTTCCCCTGTTTCTCCTCCTCCTTCACGAATATTGCAAGAATTCCCTTCTTGTGAGGGAATTGGGAGTGAATTTTTGATTTCCTAAAAACTCTACTCAGTCCCTTCCGTTTTACTGTGGACCTCAGCATAGGCTATAGATGGTGAGCCTGTGGCCTGAAGGGAGACAGTAGGTTGTCTGGAAGCAACGGTTCGGGGACCTACTAATGGATGAGATTCAGCTTTTCTTAAGATGTCGTCGATAAAAGTTGATCATCCAAGGGTCACCGGTCCCTTAGATTTTTCAGGTTTGGGAAGTGGAATTGGATTTTTTTCTGGTCTTTTCTTCTTAGTCACTCATGCAAAAAAAATTCAAATGTTTATTTCTACCTTAAGTTCCTAGAAATTATGCCGGAAAGGGGACAGAGGAGCAGACATTTTACTTGCTCCGTACACAGGTTCTTACCTTCCATTTTTAATACCTAGTTCTCTCTCAACAAACAAACATCAAACACCTACTTCACTTTTATGTAATTATGCTAAAAAGCGAGCGGAGGAGCAAGCACTTTACTTTCTCGTTATATATGTTCTTACCTTCTGTTTCCAATACCCAATTCTTTCTCAACAACAACTATCAGATATACAACACTTTTTGTAAAATGGCTACACTCTCCCTAGCAACGACACCAAAATGTTGGCTGATAAAAGGTGTGTTTTAAGACACCTAATTACCCCACATTAATTATCAACCCGAGCAAGTCCTCTTATCTCAAGAGTGTACACAATATGTGGACGCTATAAATTCAGAGAGTAATTTTTCTTAAATTGTGGTATAGATATTTGATACAAGAATAAATGGATGCATCTAATAAACCCCAATTACAATTATTAAAGGAAATATCAAAACTCAATCCCATACTGAAATCAAATCCTACAGCAATTCAAATCACAATAGCATCAGCCGAGAGCACAGTAATAATAACTCACCTCTTCTTAGCTGATTCAATCTAAACTACACTCAATCTCTATAAAGCAATCAAAAAATAAATGATATCAATTTTGAGAGTCCAATAGCGATAATCAAACTCTTACAGCTGATTAAATCAATACAATTCACCATCTAAGTAATTTACTCTATAATAAACATAACTCAAATCAAATGACAACACTGTAAAGTATATAAAGAACATGTACTACTGCAATACAAGGATTGGTAAACAACGAATAAAGTAAACTCACAGAAACAGGGAATTATCAAACCAACCAAACTTTAGAAGAATCCAAAATATAACACAAGAAAACAGTTAAATCCACCAGAGGCCAGGTCCTTAGCTGCCAGCGAACACTTCTGAGCTACTTCAGATAATGCGAAGGAAAAACAACTTCAATTATATATTAATCATCGAACTTAAGTAGCATTACAATATAATCGTGTTCTCCAACAACGCAAGTCTGTAATTAAATTTACAACTTGAAAAATAACAGAGATTCTTCCCTCTCTTCCTACAATTTCTTTCTTTTATAATCAGAAAGGGGTAAAGGGTAAATGGTGAATGTGATCCCTCAGGATCTCCCAATCTTGATAGATTTGCAACCGATTGCTAACTTTAGACACTTTTCCTATTTCACGTTGATCCCTATGGTTCGCCCTCAGACTTATCTACAACCAACGCATTCCTTCCTTTGTTTGTCAGATTTTGTTGTTCCAACGTCAGGGAACAACAATCGTTCCTTTTGTCGCTTTCTTGCATAAAGAAGGGTAAAAGTTAGCTAAATAATAACTACAAATAATTCATCTATTTCTTACCATAATTCCTCAATATATCAGTGCATTAAGATATGAAAACGATAAGAATCAAGGAAAAAGGTAATGAAATTAATAGTAAATACATACCCATTTCGCAACTCAATAATGGGTTCATCAAACTCATCCTAGAAGATTCTCTAAACAATTTTAGAATCCCTATTATGTGGTCAAAATTTGTAGACATGGATGAAGAAGATGAAATTCAATTCATTGAGTATGACAAAGACCCTACTTATAGTGGGGAATAAGAGGGAGAAGAGCGTAAAGAAGAAGAAGAAGAGCCTGAAGAAGAAGAACACAAAGAAGAGGAGGTAGAAATAAATGAGACAAAGGATGAAGCACAAAAGGATGAACAAATTCCTGAAATATAGAGCAGGGAAGAAGAGGAATCTCGAAGGGTGTTTCCGGAGCCCACAAAGAAGGAGGCAACAACTGCTTTAACTACCCTAAGTACACCTATAAAATCAAGACGAAAGAGGCTGAGGCAGACTCTGCTTTATTTCATAACAAGGATGATTACCAGAATAAAACAGGGGAGACCTCAAACCCCTACCAATATGCCCATTATCATAGAGGACTCACTAAAATAACAAGAGAAGTTAGTCCCTCTAGTAAAGAGAGGAGAAGAAGGAACATCACAACAAGCTTCCCCAAGGTCACCAATCACCTATGTTAGGAGGCCTATTACTTGGTGAACCTCAGAAAACAAGTTAAAGAACCTTTGACCCCTTTTCAAAAAGGGAAAGGTCTCCTACAGGAAAGAAAGACATGCCTACAAGAAGAAAAAACAGTCCTATAGGAAACCCTGTTAAAACTACAGGAAACACAGAAACAAGATAAGGAAGGATTGATAGGGCAAAGGGAAGTAAAAGAGGTAGAAAATACTCAAGAAATAGTAAAGGGAGAGTCCCAAGAGCTGAAAGAACCTAGCCCATAGCCAAACCTCAGCTCTTATTACATATTCATTAAGGGGGGCAGAGTGATACCAAAAAAAAAATCCATCCCTCTATTCTTTGAACATGAAAAGGGGAGAGAAAGGACACATTATTGGATGAAAATTGATAAATCAAAAAGTGCACAGGATGTAGGTCATATGGAAGAAAAGTTGATAGAAATTGGGAGAGAGTTGATTATAATAAGAGATAGGGAAAGAGTGATGAAATCTCAACTAGAGGCCGAGAACACATGGCTAAGGAGGCCCATATAAGAGAAGGAGAACCAATTGGAAACTATGGAAATTATATCCATGGAGGTACTCCAGTGTAAGATGTCAGAAAATTCATATTCCTTATACCTCACAGAAAAATGGTTGTAGTTTCAGATAAAAACCCTTGCAGAAAGAGGAACTATGCTTTTCCAAGACTATAGGCAGTTCATTGACCTCTGTGACCAAATCACCCTCGAGGACAAAGCCAATATATCTTAATTCTACCTACATAAATTGGCCCTAACATATTTGAATGTGTGGTACCCTAATCTAAAGATAGGGGACTTACAACTGATGGCCTTGGCATCATGGATATTTGGCCAATGCTACATAAGTAAAAAGGGTACTGGCAAGAGAAGAAATAGAACCCCTTTTCATGAGAGCAGAACAAGCCAACTTCATGGTTGTCATTAGTACCCACAACCTCATTACCAATGATCCCAAACATGCATGAAGATACCTAGCTGCACAAGCGAAAGCAATCATTCATTTGAGGACATGTTGAGATTTCTATGGGAAGAAAGGTAGCAAGCCTACCAAAGGAGGTGGAACACCTTGCCTTATAGCCTAAAGACTAGGGAGTATCATTCTCCTGAAAAAATGAGGGATGCACTAGAAAGGACCCCAATGTATAATCAAGCATTAGAGAGACTCAAAGTCAATTGGATTGGCTTGAAACTCAATTCACCATTTCTTTTGGTCTTTTTAGATGGGAGAAAGGAGGAAGAATTAAGAAAGTAGTGGGAGGAGATAGAGAAGCATGCGAGGTTTTATCCACAATAGGAGGAGACTACAACAGAAGCTTGGAATGCCATGGAGGCCACCAAAGAAATGAATGACATGGACATAGATTGAGCTTCTTAGAGGATGAGAAACACTTTCAGTAGGGGATGATGATGATTCTCATCAACAGGTAAATTATATGGAGCTTAATACAACTCCCATCTTACTAAAATCAACTTTTCTCATAATTCTTTACATCTTTTATTATATTTTTCTTAATGAGAAGGGTAGAGATGAGATGTCATGTATAGCGGTTTAATGTGCATTGGTTGCAGGTTTTGGAGAAACTTTTGGTTAATTAAAGTGCAGGAACTCGAAAGAGACAAGCAAGAGGGATTTTAGGAGATGGAATCTCCCCCCTTAACTCATCACTCACTCGAAGATTCCTCCATCGAATCTCATCAACTCGGAGTTGCAGGAAGCCAATCCATTAAGATCATTGGTAGCCATGCCAGTGACAGTTGAAGACTAGTTGATCTCAAGATTGGGATTCAAGCCCCCCCTAAATTTAAGCAAGTTGTTGGTAACTTCAATTGTATAAATAAGAAGGCCTATAGCCTCATTAGGATTCAGATTTTTGTTCATTATAGCTAAGAATCATTTTCGAGTTGAAACTTTGTGAGTGATCACTCTTTTGTATTTTTGATATTTTAATGAAAATGAGAAGCATTCCCTTAATCTAGCACTGAGTTGACTCAGAGAGATGAAGCTCTTGGGTTAGGGCCCAACCCTAGCAACAAAGGTTCCTCTTTTTGTAGATGCATTCGTATATTACATTCATAGTTAGTTGTTGAACTGATTTTGGTGTTGTTAATTTGCAAGTATTGGTATGATTAATTAGTTTGCTTCCATTTGTGGATAGTTACAACAATATCATCATAGTGGAGAAAGATATTTCAGAAAGGCTGGTGATCATGGCTTTCACCTCATCTCTCTCTTTTGGGATCATGACTTGAGGGACACTCTCATACAACCCAAAAAATAGAATTCTTGCTTTTCGACATAATATAGGGTTTCTTGATGAGTAGGTCATTATCTTTAGGTTTCTTAGGATAAGTTGCAAGTGTCATTTCTGATCTCTTAGGGTTTTTATTGGTTTCAAAGCACTTTTGTATTGGTTTCAATCACTTCTATTCGTGCACTTAGCCATTGGATGGTAACAACTCTATTTTCTTCCATTTAGTAAATATTTCCTATGAATAGATGAACTTGTGTATAGATGTAGACAAGAATGTGTGTTTTTGCAGGAGCTTCTACATTACAGGGAGACCTCATATTGTTTGCTTCATCCAAGCCTTATCTACCCATGTCGCCAAAATTTACTAAAATCTTAATCTGAATTCTTGTTTTATAAGCAAACATTGCATTGAGCAAATCCAACCATCTTGAAGGTCTTGCTTGAGCTCTGGGTAGTGTCCACCACCTCCATGGATTATTCTCCCATTACCTACCTTTCCCAAGATTCATTCCACATTCTAGACCAAATCCTAATTTTTCGACATGTTCCTGTAGTAAAATAGGGGATCTTGTTGGAGAACTAGGACATCCTATAGTTTTCCTATAGGAAATCCTGTAGCAGCCTGTTTTGAGTCGGAATTGAGAAATTTCATCAATAAATCTAGGATTAGGCCTCTACTGGACCTCCATGCAATCAAAACCATTCTAACCCTCTTCCTCCATACTTGTCTCCCCTGCCAAAGAACAAGGAAAGATTAGCATTTTCATTCATAAAATGAAAATATAAATACAAAATAGTTCTTTTTATTTCTTAAGTAGTACATGCATGCAAAAGTTAATACTCTCTAAATCAAATTCTGTGCTCAGTTAGTTTGAATCATCACATGTGATAAATAGTGTTAAACTAGGATTCTTTTGCAAGCAAAATTTGTCAATGAGTAGATAGAGGATTTCGTGTTACTTTACAAGCATCTTCCAATTTAGTCTTTCATTACTTAAAGTAGGTAGAATTTCTTTTCTCTAATTTAAGGTAAATTTTCCTTCTCCAGTTGGTAGTCAAACTTCTTCTAGTCAGTAGAAGGTTGGTTAGAGAAACCCTAATGGTCTATCGCCCGAGATGAACAGTGAAAAAAATAGACCATTGCATTTATTTGTGTATACAACACTGTCACCTCCAAGTTTGTACAAACCTCGGGTTGATGAAGTAAAGTTGGTAGTCCCAGGAGTTGCAACATTCTTACTGTAATATTGGTGCTCATCACAAGAATCATTCCATAAATCCCCATAAATCACTCCATAAATCATATTTTTCCCAAATCCTAAAATTACTTGATAAATTATACATAAATCATATTTTTCTAAATTCTAAAATCACTCAATAAATCATCCATGAATCATATTTTTCTAGATTATAAAATAACACAATAAATCATCCATAAATCTCTCATGCCTTTTCAAAGTAGATTTTCTTTATATTAGTCTCATGCCTATGCGATTTATTTTCTAAGAGAAATATAATATAATAGGGATTGATCTCAGACATATGAAAATTCTTTTAATAAATTAATGCACATATAACTTATCTTTTAATGCTTGGAATTCCTCATCCCAACGAGACTCATGACACAGTATGCTATGTCGAATTGATACTTTCTGCCACACTACAATAGCAAAAAATGGTCAGGTAAGAGATGAAACAATCATACATTGAGTTCTCTAATGGATCAAATTTTATTCAACAAATTTTTGTACGTATAATTATTCAAAAACACTCATTCATCTCCCTTGGCCTGATTGTACATACATTTGGCGATTAGTTCTCGTTGTCCATATGCTTACAATAAGTATAATTATGAAAATAACTAGGTTTTCTAAATCCTAGAACCATTCCATAAATCCCCATAAATCACTCCATAAATCATATTTTTCCTAAATCATAAAATCACTCCATAAGTTATAAACAAGAAATAGGGGAGAAAGTGCATTACGTTGGCGTAAATAACCACGGGGAACGAGGGAGTGGGAACCAGGGATCGACCTGATGCGGCGCGTTAGGGTTTGAGAGAATAGGGCTTTCAGAGCCAAGGAGGATGGATACGGAAGCCTGGGAGGCGAGAGAAGGGTTAAACAGGTGCGGGAGGAAGATTCGCAAGGGTAAAACGAAAGGTGGAAGGGAGAAAGAAAACGGACGGGGCTGAAGGGCTCTATGGAAGGAAAACAGGGGAGGGGAGAGATCCCCTCCTTTAGGAACGTAGTAGCAGGTGAAACAAGTGGAAGCGGACTGCAAGGGGTGCAGAAGGAGATCAACAGAGATGCGCCAGTGCTGGGGAACCGATGGCAAGCAAGAACGGGAGGCAGATGTTTACCTAGGGCACAGAAAAAACCAAGGTATGTAATCCCAAGCAACAAACTTGAAGATTATAGATGCTATATGAGAGATCATGCTTTGATCTGTAAGTTTATAGGGTTTTGGCCATCTGAAAAGGATTTAACAAAATGGATACAACAAAGATGGAGGCCAAAAGGGCATATAGATCTAAAATTGGGAGCAAAAGGCTTTTTCACAGTCATTTTTGCAAACCTAGAGGACAAGGAAAGAACTTTCGAAGAGGGGCCATACTTTATGAACAATGCAGGCTTATTTATGAGGCACTGGGAGGATAGATACAACCCAGATAATGAGAAACTGTTGGCAGCTCCCATATGGGTCAGACTATTCAGATTACCAATGGAGTTTTGGGATCCTGATATATTGGAAGGGATAGGCAACTCGATCAGAACTTTTGTTAAGGTGGCAGAGTCAACCAAAAGAGGGAAGTACACATCTTATGCAAGGATATGTGTGTACATGAATATAGCAGAACCCTTGCCGGAGTATATAGAGGTGGAATATCATGATGAAATATGGCAGCAGCCAATAGACTACGAGCATATTCCCTTCAGGTGCAGAAGATGCCACGAGTACGGACATCTATTTAGGCAATGCCCACAGAACAGAGAGGCGGAAGTAACAAGGACTCAGGAGGAAGAACAGAGGAGAACAGAAGGGTCGGATGCCGGGGAGGGGGGATTCAAGGAGGTCCAAAGGAGGAAGAAACCAAGCACGGAGGGGACGAGGATTCAACCAAAAGAGAAAAATATAGTAGCCGAAAACCAAAACAAGTTTCAGGTCCTTCAGGATGAGGAAGATGAAAACGAGGGAGGAAGGATGGAACAGGAGGATAACGAAAATGCACCAATGGATATCATAAAAGAGACAACAGAAAAAAGTATAAGTCAGAATAGAGAAGTGGAAGAAGAGATGGGGGAAAGTCAGGGGAATATAGTAGGACAAATGATGACTGGATCAGACAGTCAAAAAGATAATGGGGTCGAAGAAGAAAGAATAATGAAGAAACTGCTTCAAGAATGGAAAAACCTAGATGAAAGATTCATTCCGGAAACACAGAAACAACTATATAAAGATACATTCCAGAAATATAAGGAGAAGAAAGGCAGCACTTCAGAGATTCAAATAGATCAAACAGGGTCACAGGGAAACCAAAGCCTGGGAATGGATGGTACTGGCAAGGGGGGTAGAAAGAGAGGAAGACGAACTATAAATGAAACGATTCAAGCAGTAGGAGAAATATTAGTAAATTCAGGAAGGGTGATACCTCTCTCAGAGGTATTTCAACAACCATCAAAAAAGTTATAAATGATAGTCACAAGCTGGAATATCAGGGGACTCAACAGTAAAGGTAAGCAGAGGTATTTAAAGGAAATATTGAAGAAGGATAAACCGAGCATAATGATAATCCAGGAAACGAAAATGGGGTATCAACAGTTGGTAGAAATTATGAAAAGGACTAAGCCACAATACGAGGTAATGGCCCAAGATGCAGATGGTACAGCAGGGGGTCTGGCAATCATCTGGAACCCTGAGGAGGTAATTTTTGAGAATTGGATTAGTTTTCCTAGAATATTAACAGGCATGTTCAGGTTGATGGGATTGGAGGAGTGAATTCTTATTTCAGGGGTTTATGGACCGCACATACCCAGGGAGCGGAAGGAATTCCTCAAGAATATGCAAGCTATTAGAAGAATTATCCCTGGAACCCTATGGATAATAGGAGGAGATTTTAATATGATTCGAACAATAGGAGAAAAGAAAGGTGGTGTAAGGAGAACGGATCAGAGTATGGAGGAGTTCAATGAGATGATTACAGAACAGAGGCTGGTAGATATTCCTACAACTAATGGTGTCCACACATGGAATAATAGGAGGGGAGGAAAAAACCAAATTGCCTCGAGATTAGATAGGTTTCTTTTGTCTGAAATTTTTTTGAATCGGGATGTGTTTATAGAAGCTAAAATTTTGCCAGGCCTAGGTTCGGACCACTGGCCGATCAGATTGGAAATTGATATTAAGAAAAACAACGGTAAGAAACCATTTAGATTCGAGGCCTTCTGGCTCAGAAATCCTCAATTCTTACACAAAGTGGAAGAATGGTGGACTCAGAGTAAAGTTAAAGGGAAGGGGAAGATGCATACCATCCAGTTAAAACTCAAAGAAATCAAAGGGAAAATCAAAAAATGGAACAAGGAAGAGTTTGGGAACATCATGGAGGAAAAAAAAATTAGAGAGAGAGATGGAAGAAATACAGCAAAAAATAATTCTGGAAGGGAGGGATGAGGAGAGAAGTAATGAGGAGGGAAGAATAATTGGCAAATTGGAAGAAAGAAGGAAACAGGAAGAGATTTTGTGGAGACAAAAATCAAGAATAAAATGGCTACGCGAAGGCGAAAGAAACACCAAGTTCTTTCATCAAGCTATGGTCCAGAACAGACAAAGGAATCAGATCTTCTCTATCAAAAATGCAGAGGGGGAAAGGATAGTAGAACAGGGAGCTATTGAAAAAGTTTTAGTGGATTATCACAAAGGGATTCTCACAGAACCACAAAGAGATCGGGGAGAAGCAATAGAATGTATTTGCAAGGAAATTCCAAGATTAATAACAAATGAGCAAAATAAGGCTCTGATGAGGGCAGTAACTTTGGAAGAGGTGGAAGAAATTGTGATGAATATGAGCAAGAACAAAGCACCAGGACCGGATGGATACACAGTGGAATTCTATCAGGCAGGATGGTACTTTCTAGGACAGGAAGTCTTGGAAGCTGTAGAGGAATCAAGAATGAAGCAAAAGATATGGCCAGGTATTAACTCGACCTTTATAACCTTGATCCCTAAGAGCAATAAGTCTGAGGATGTTCAAGGTTTCCACCCAATAGCCCTGTGCAATGTCATATATAAGATTATAGCTACCCTGATAGCGAAAAGATTGAAGCCTTTACTTCCGAATATTATTTCACCAGAGCAAGCTAGCTTTGTGGAGGGTCGAAAAATACTTGATGGATTAGTAGTTACTCAGGAGATGATACACTCCCTAAATCAGAAAAAGCAGAGAGGAATGATGATGAAGTTAGATCTGTCAAAAGCCTATGACCGTTTGAGCTGGAAATATCTCAGAGCGGTCCTTGGAGCATATGGATTCGATAGGAGATGGATCGAATGGGTCTACAGCATGATTTCAACCCCGAATTTCTCAATTCTAGTAAATGGTATTCCAACGACCACCTTCAATGCAACAAGGGGAATTAGGCAGGGAGATCCTATCTCCCCATTCCTATTCATAATGGCAGTTGAGGGTTTAGGGAGAAATTTCAAAAAAGAGCTAAGGGAAAAGAAAATCAAAGGCTTAAAACCATGGGGAAACAATCTGCCCATCACACATCAGCAGTTTGTAGATGATATTATGCTATTCGGTGAAGTATCAATCAAAGAGGTGAGGAACATCAAAAGAATATTAGAAATATTCATGGAGGCATCAGGTATGGAAATAAACAAAGAAAAATCATGTACATTCATATTTAATACTCCCGATTCAATCAAGGCTCATCTTACCAGAACTTTAGGCTTCAGACAAGGGGAACTTCCTACTAAGTACCTGGGAAATCAGCTGGATATAAACCCTACTCGAATGAAAAATTGGCAGAGTACTATAGAAAAAATAAAAAACAAATTGGCAAGCTGGTCTTTTAGATCCTTGAACATTGCTAGTAGAATTGTCCTTTTAAAATCGGTCCTGCAAGCGATACCTATTTACCCCCTATCCATTATGGCTGCACCCAAAGGAGCGTGCACAAAAATGAAAGAAATATTCGGGAAATTTATATGGGGTGGACCTAATCAACAGAGGAAATGGGCTCTAGTTTCATGGAAAAATCTAATGAGAAGGAAAGAGGAAGGGGGGCTAGGTATGAGAGACCCTGAAATGCTAAACAAGGTGCTAGGAGCAAAATTATGGTGGAGGTGGGTGCAAGGGGGAAATGATGTATGGAAGAGAATATGGACTCAGAAATATAATATGCCTGATACAGTAGAGGGTAGATTGAGACTTGAAGAAATCCCAAAAGGATCTTCAATCTGGGAACTGGCAAGCCAGAATAGGGACATTGTAAACAATCATGCCTTCTGGGAAATACGTGAAGGAAGCAGTGCTAGATTTTGGGAGGAGGGTTGGCAGCAGCGAGATAAATTGACAGAGATACAAACTCTACAAGAAGTTCAACAGAAAGCGAAGAGGGCAGGATTGGAATATGTGAGGGATTATTGGAAAGACGGAGAGACCAGTGAAATATGGAGGGTTTGGAGGAAGCCAGAGGAATGGTATGAAAATATAAACCAGGACCTGGGGAAAATATATACTAAAGAGGTAGAAATGAGGAAGATTAAAACCAGATCAGGAAAGGACATTCTCAGGTGGGGAAAAACAATGAAAGGCACCTTTACAGTAAAAGAAGCCTACTATTTGGCAATGAAACAGGAAAGGGAGGAAGGAACTACTGACTGGAGAGTGATATGGGAAGGCAAGTGGTGGCCGAAAATAACAATATTCGCATGGTTGGTGAGCAAAGAACGGATTCTAACATGGGATAAAATCCAGAAGAAAGGTTTTAATGGACCTTCGAGATGCAGTCTATGCAACAAAGAAATGGAAACTCAGGAGCACATACTGAATAACTGTACATATGCTAGATGTTTATGGGAGGAAATCAGAGTACTTTTTGGAAAGACAAAGAGAGATCCTAATAGTATTCAGAATACCATTATGCAATGGGGCAAAGGACAATTCCTCTGCAGAGTAGTGAGGAGAATATGGAATTTGTCAGTGGGCTTCGTAATATGGTCCCTATGGAAAGAACGAAACAGGAGGATCTTTCGGGAAAGAAGTAGTCAACCTATAATCAACGGATAAGGGGATGATTAAAGGATTCCTGATCGGGATGAGAACGGCAGCAAACAGGATAATAAATGCACGGCAGGTTAGCATGCAAGAACGAGCAGGCGATGATCAGGTCATGATGGGTGAAGTCAAGCGGATCGTGGCAAAGGATATCATCTCAAGGCAAGGAGATGGTAGAGTACCGATGGAGGAGGGTAGATATGTCAGGGTGTCAGGGATTAGACAGAGACATGATAGCACGGAGGAAATGGGCAGAAAGATGAAAAGGGAGGCAGTCCATAAGAAGCGGAGGAGGAGGGGAGGTATAAGCGCGAAGAGGTGGCAAAAACGAAGGAACAAGAGAGGTGCATGCAGAAGAACAAGAAAAGTTGGCAAAGCGACGACGAACACAGCACGAAGAAGGAGAACGATTAGGAATTTGGAAGAGAGAGCAGAAATTAAGAGGAGGAAGCCAGAGTGCAAGGAGATTATGGCTGAGGGAAGCAGAATGACCGCAGGAAGATGGACGAGGAGTAAGACAGAGGGAGGAAAACAAGGCCGAGGGGACCGAGAAGAAAAGGGCAAAGGTATAATGGAGATGGATACAGAGAAGGAAATTCTCTCAATCCATGATGACTCAGAGGACGACGTCGAGATGTTCGACTCTGATAAAGAGAAAGGAGAACCAGTGAATGAGAGCTTCGGCAGGAACGGAAAGTCAGGAGGGGCCAAGGCTATGAAAAGAGGAAGAGATGACGCAGGGGGCTACCAGGAACAGGAGGAAGGAGAGGATGACGGAAGTCCGGCAGGAAGAAGAAGACGGCGAGGCAGGGGAGGATATAGGAGAAGGGGAGGAGCTGGAGAGAGAAGCGGGCGAGGAAGAAGAGGCAGAGGAGGAACGGCAGGAGTCGGAGAGGCCAGCGTAACAGGGAAGGTCAGGAGGGGGAGGAAAGCGATAGGAAGGAGAGTGCAGTTCGCTGAAAGGGCTTATTGCGAGCATACCAATCCAAAAATCAGGAGGATTATCGAGCAGATGGAAGAGGAGGCAATTCAGGCTCAGTCGGAGTCAGAATTAGAGGACTGGGAGTATCTTCTCCCAGATCCGGGAAATACGCGTGGCCGAATGACATTATACAAACAATCTCTTCACGTCTATTGGGTTATGAAGAGACTGCTTGCCAAGGCTATGGAACAAGTAGCCATGGAAATGGCAGAATTATCCCAGGGGATTCCTAATCTGAAAAAGGAGCTAAGGAACATCCAAATCACCTTGTTCATGCAGGATAAGAAGATGGACGAAATTCAGCAGCAGTTACAAGCGAGTGGATCGGGAATCAAGAAGGAGAAGGAGCAACAGGCAGGCACAACGAACCAGTAGAGATAGCATGATAATTAGAGGTTTCTATAAAATCTCTCTCTAGTTATAGTTAGTTATCTGTAGGACTTTTGTTATTTTAATATGCAGACAAAAAACAGTTTTAGTAGATATAAGGTTGATGTGTATAAAGCATGGAAAGACAGAATGAGAACCTATTATTTTTGGCTGGCTATTAAAAACTTAAGGTGGTCAAGAAACCCGGTTTCCCCTCGGGGCGGGTTGAGATCACCACAAGCATGTAGTGATTTCAATTTGCGATAATAGAAAAAGAAGGTCTCTCCTTAGCTTACAAAAAAAAATAAAAAATCACTCCATAAGTTATCCATAAATCACTCCATCAATCATATTTTTCTAAATTCTAAAATCACTCAATAAATAATCCATAAATCATATTTTTCTAAATTCTAAAATCACACAATAAATCATCCCTAAATCTCTCATTATTTTCCAAAGTAGGTTTTCTTTTGAGTTATTTACAAAATATCACCTATCCATAGTTTTTTTATGACTCATTAGTTCTAACACTGATAAAATATGCCAACTTGGAAAACACATTTAATTTAGATAGAAGAATACAATCAATTCTTGTAATATTCTTGTAATTAGGAATTAGAAGAATATTCTTCTTGTAATATCAATATAAGAAATAATAATATTTAATTATTGAACAACACTCATTTTACGAGAGTTCTCACGTTAGCTTACGCCAAGGATATTACATACTCCCCCACTTTAAAGAGAACATCATACTTGGTGTTCCTCTATTGTTGGAGCTTTAACTTTTAGTCATAATATAGCAATCTAAATAGCCAAAAAGAAAATCATTTCCATTCACAATGAAGAATTTTTATGTTCAATAAGTAAAATCAATAATGTTTACCAATAATCAAAATTATTTACAGTGGCAAAAATAAGCAATTTCTACTTTCCTTCACTTAGCCATTATTATATTTTTTTGAGATGAAAAAAACATATTTATTCCAACTTATTGTTTCTTACCAATTAATCTTTGGAATTCATGGTCACTTTATGCAAAAAATTTAACTATAGGTGGTTCCATGGCCTCCATGGCAAACACCATGTAATGTCTAATCAACAAATTCTATCACATTAATCACAACATTTTCAATGAAATGAAATACTTTTCACTATCAATCACTTATACAATGTCAAGTGATATTTCAATCATTGTGCTTCTATGTGTACTTATAGGGCACCTGACTCTCTAATCATGAAAGTGATAAATCATTGTACTAAGTGCACATTGGCTTAGCCCCTGCTAAACACATCCACACATTGATACTTTTTACAAGTACTTAGAGAGCCTATAGCTCTCTAATCATCAAAATGATTGATAATTGCATCAACTGCAAATTGTCTTAGCCCCTGCTAAAGACATTCACAAGATTAGTACTACAATAGAGGAACTTACATATTCCATAATTCCTTTCTAAGCACTAGGCTCCTTTCTTGTTAAGATGTACATAAAATTCTTACACAAATATATAGAAAATTCATCTTTAACATGTCATTTATCTGATTAATTAACTTATTCTACTATGAGAACCACATCAGGAAAAATACTGAGGAACTGAGCACATTCCTCCTGACCGTGAACTGCCTCTGCAAGTTCACCTGAGTTAATATTTACTTTCCACTAGAATCAACAACCTCATTGATTCCTTGGTGGTTTCTTTTATAAGTTTCTTCCTCATCATATTTTAGCAACGTCCCACTTTTGGGTCGATGAACGCTTTTGCCTAAGCCTTTTTTCTTTTATTTTCAAAAAAGGTTATTTCCTTTTTCTTTAAAACTTTCATTTTTCTCCCACAATGCTTTATTTCACCCAGACTTAATATATTTCTCCAACTAAGTGATTTAATATGATCTTTCTCTCCCATCATATTAAATCCATTTATTTCTAATTATTTTCTCCTTGGGATTTTTAGGAGATTTTTAGAGAAGATTCATCTTAGACTTAACCTCTAACAGTTGTTTCTAAAGTGGCAAGAAATATTCTAACTCTTGTGGTATTTCCTGAGTATTTTTCTAACATTTTTATTTTTTAATAATATTTAAATCGATTATATCATCACAAAAGCTTAAACATGGCTTTCACAACCATCCAATCCAAAAATAGTCCATGTCTAAAAATAGTCAGTGTCTAATAATCCATTGTAATTTACATACTTGAACATTTGCGTATTATCATTAAAGAAATTGAACATTTATGTGCATCATGCATTCATACTTGACCCTCAACATGGGTCCCACAATTTGTAAAAGTACGTTGACAAGAAATCATCACATGTCATATATGTGGTATACATTCCAAATTTCCACATAATAACAATCATGCAACTTAGCAAAAAAAAACATTAACATATCTTGCATACCATAACATTATACTTTTTCACTTGCGGTTGCAATTCATATTGCAACATTTTACCTTTCATAGGTTATTATGTTGCCATTAAGCCACCCCTACTTAATCACATTAGCAATATTAGTCACAACAATTTTTAATAAAACCATACCTTCTACGAAAATACTATTATGCACAAAACATTTGTCAAATACATTCAAGATGCATTTCGCTTTTACATGCATCTATGTTTTCAATATTTCCACATGTAGAAAGGTATTGATCCTGTTACTTTCCATAAACAACATTCTGTAATAGCACTTTGTGACAATATTTTGTAACATTCTTCTATACATTGAAAGTAATATAACAAGTAAGGATACATCCTCCAGATGTTAAAATAAAGTTTCCATAATTTGTTGTTTCCAAAACAACAATTAAGTTAACAATACTTTAATCATTGTCATTCCCATAGTTTCTAGCTCATGCAACATGTCATTTCATTTACACATGCATCTAACGAACAATTTGTAAGCAACACTAATAGATTCAAACACCATCATTTTTTTTTTGTAATGATAACTTAAAACACCATGTTTCCACAACATGGTGGACTTTTATAATTATATTTACTATGTTTTGTCACTGCAGTGTTCACATGCACTAGATGAATTTCTAAAATATGTAATTAACATATTTGTTAAATATAAGATGCAACCTAGCTAAATCAACATATAATCACCAATTCGTGTAGTTGTGAGTTACAAACAAACAAGGTAAGAAACATCATTTGATTACTACTAATTATAAAATTAAGCTCGTAGAGCTACCCAAATAGTTACCTTAACAACATTATTATGTCATGATCCAAGTTCTTTGTCACCTTCAAGAACATAAAATCATAGCTATGCATGGTCAGACCTATATTCACTTGTGTAATAATTGTAATTTTCTTGCATGTGCAAAGAATCTTAAACATAACTTTAATCATTCAAAGACACTTATTTATCATCAGCGTGTAACTGTTAATAACAATTATGTAAACAATCAAAAAAATCTCATTTCCACGGTGTATTTTTACTTGCAAACCAAAAATAGGAAGTAAACTACCACAATCACTTGCTTACAACTTGCAATAAGATTTAATCAAAATCGATTCATCCATATAAGTTTTGATAGTTATTCATGCAATACTAACTAGCTAATGCTACCAATCATCTTAAATTCAACCATGACAAGACTCAATCATAAATTAACCATTGCAGTAAAGTTTTACCACTCAACTTATTGTTGATTTTCAAAATTTAAAGGGCTTATTTCAATGTCCTTTAACATTCTATTGTCCTCTTCAATGACAACCCCACCTTTTACATCTTTTATTTATCACAGAGTGAAATACATGCATTCATTCTGTATAAGTAGTGCATTGTAACTTTAGTAATGTTTTTTTTAAATGGACCATAATCATTATTGTAATAGTACGCATGCAAATGTTGGTAATTAATCCTCTCTATATATTGTGAGTGATTAGTTTGTTCATAAATGAAATAGATATTTTGCTATTTTTTATCCACATCAATATTCAAATTACAGGAGCAATTTTTAAAGTAGATATTATCACTTACTATTCTTTAATGCGGTTATTAATCATGCATCTCATGTCAAATATAGTCTACTACAATTAAGTTAGAATCATACCTAAGATGATGTCCAATAGCTTCATACCTCTACTTATTTTTCTATTAACTATTCCCAAAAGGTGCCAGTGTTACAACCTTTTGCTTTGATACCACTTGTAACATCCCTCAATAACCTTACATGAAAATCTATGGAGTTAGGAAATTTTTACAACATTTACCAATGTGTAAATTTCTAAATTAATTTCCATATTCCTTCAATGACCATTAGATAAACCATCATCATTACATAGAGTAATATTTAGTAAAATAATAGTGAGTTACACAACCATTAACTACCATTGTTGTAGCATATTAACTCAAACTTCCTAATTAACCTTGCATCAATTTTATAGTTAGTTAATCACGTTCTTGATAATATAACCATCTCATCATGTAAGGAATCAACATCATAAAAATAACACAACAAATAATAACATCATTAGACATTGATATACTATAGAAACCCTGTAGGGTGAAAACCAACAAACATTTAATTTTATTATTTGTAACAACCCTCATGAAAATTCCATACAATAACGTTAATAAAGGAAAAATAAGACCATGGGTAAGGGACATGTATTCCAAGCTGAATGTTGGGCAAAGATATCATAGTGGGCATCACTCAATGTGTGTTTTGGCTAAGGAAATTGGAAAAGGCTAAGGCAAAGGCATTAAAAGGAAAAAATGCATTTTTGGCACATTTATTTATGAAAATAAAGGAAATTAGGAGAAAAGTAAGGTGAAAGGTCATAGGTTTCATATGAGGAGAAAATTAAAGGAAAATAATGAAAAATGAAGAAATTAGAGGCCTCGTTAATAAAAAGGCTTCTGAGGATCAGTTGGCAAGCTCGGTCAGTGTAACCTTTTATCATTTCAAGTTTGGAGCTCTTTCATTATTCTCTCTCTCTCTCTGACTCTTGGTCACTTAGAGTTTTTTCGAGCACTATAGTTTGGATCAAGGAAGGAAAAACAAACAAAGGGAAAGGGAGGAAAGCAAGGATCAAGGAAGAAGAGCAGGATAATCCAGCTTCGACAGGAATACTTGCAGCTAACCTTTTGCATGTGTCATTTCCTAGATGGTTTGGTCATACATGGTTTTTCATGTTTTTGTATGGTTCTCTTGTTGTTGGTGGAATGGTTTTGCCAAGTTATGACAATGGTTTTCATCCTAGGCTTGCCTTCTTTTTGGATGCCATGGTATGTTGCGATGTTTATCTCAGTTTTGAGCTTTGGCTTACTAGATTTTTTTTAGAATACAGTGTGGAGGTGGTCTCATGTTTCATTCCCAAAAGCCTAGGAATCCCTTGACCGGTTTTGGATGGATACACGGTAAAGCCCAAGGGAGAAGTCTTGATTTGGGGACTAGTGATTCGAGTTTGGTTTGCGGTAAAGCCTGAGAGACTGGTCTTAGTTTAGGGCCTAGTGTTCCAGGGTTAGATTGCAGTAAAGCCTGAGAGAGAAGGAGACAGGAATTTACTTAAGGATAGTGATGGATTATGGATGGCATTCCAAGTTTGGTTCGGTTGAGATCGGAGCACCGATTTTGGTGTGATCATGGTTTGGTGAGGGTGGAGATGGTTTAACCTATAGATTCCCTTGGTTTTTCTTGGATTGGTTGTTCTATGAGCTCCCACATTCATGCTTAGAATATGGCACCGTGGTGACTAGCTGAAAGAGAGATTTGGTTTAGCCATGTCTATGGTTGGGTGATACGTGGAAGTCCCGAACCTGGTTGAATTCACTTATGATTAATAAAAGCTAAGTTCTCTTATGTTTTCATTGGTTTTAATGTGGATTTAATGGATTTCATATATTTGATATTTATATGGTTTTATGCTAGTTATAGGCATGGTTAAATGACTGGTTCATGTCATGGTTATTTGGTGTATTTACTTGTAAGTGTTAAATGGATGGTTGCAAGACCTAATTGTTGATATAATAGTTCAATGCAGAAGGAGGTGATCCTTCTGGTTATGTTTCATAAGATATTCTAGCCATTTGTGCTTTGTCTTGTATCCTAGACCTGTAAGTTGCATTGATGCCAAGTGTTTGACAGAATGTTCGTCCCGGTTGGGGATGACTAAGCCTGGTCCTGAGGTTGATTTTTTATTTATCAACATTGATATCATGCCTTTTATGGATTCTAAAGGTTGTAGCATGTTCTCGGAAGAGGCATAGATTCTAGGATAGAAAAGTGGCTCAAATCTTAGGGTCGCTGGCATAAGTATTCTGAGAAAAGTCCACAATCGATGGCACATAGGCCTATGAGAGAGACTTTGACTTGTTGGTCGTTGTCTTGCTTATAGCATGAGAACGAATTTGGGTTAATATGATTAAAACATTAGTGGGACCCAGGGACAAGATGTCTGAGTGGTTGACATGTCTCTTGGGGGTGTAATTGTTGATGTGGATGTTTTTTTTTGATGAGTTATGTTGATTCCATTTCCTTAATGTAACCAAGGAGATTAAATCCCTTATAGTAACCTCTCTCATCACATGTTTTCATGGCTGCAAGGTTTCTTGGGTGGATCTGGGTGGAAGGGGTGTTACATATTGGTATAAAAGTGGGTTGAGCTCTCTTTGGGTCATATCTAATACCACATAGTGGTATTAGATCATGGTTGTGCTCTCCTTGGGTGAAGGTGTTGAGTCATGCATGCATGTCAATTGCATGTGTGTCTCTTACACTTACATTCTAGGTGCTTGTTGCATCGCATCATGTTGATCATGATTGTAGTAAGGTTTTCATGAGGAACTTGATGTGACTTTGTGGGATGTATCATCGAAAGTTTATAATTGGTTGCATATGTTTATATGTCACTTACATGTTGATTATATGTCGCTTAACTACATCCTTGTATGTCAAGTGCATTCCTGAATGTTTTGATTACATGCATCAGTCTTGTAGGTTGATTACAAGAATTGATCATTTATGCTGGACTACATGCATTCATACATATGCGTAGTTGATTAGGCATTGCTTATGCATGTTGATAGTTGCATGTGGCAATGTGTACAATTGAGTAATGGTTGTTGTCATGCATGAGGTCATCATTTGTGTAGTTGATATGATCATGCATTGATGACAGGACTCTAGCTAGAATGATGGGTATCTGGTTTTGTACTCATGTGTTATATGTATATATGCAATTGTCATGCACGTATGGTCTTGGTTATAGTTATGCATGAATAGTAGGTCAAATATGCCTTGTGAAGTCATGGTATGCAATTTAGGTCATCAGGGTGATATTGATATGTTATGACGCTAATGTGTTGGTTGAGATAGAGTAGGAGATGAATATCATCATAATGAGGTTGCAACATTGGACTTTGGGGTAAGAGCAGATTATCATAAAGGTAATTAATGTTTGGCATGTGTTGGTGGCTAGATTTGCATACTTTTACTCACCCTTTTTACCCTGTTCTTTTATCCATTTCACACCAAGAGTGGTTAATCATTATGTTAAAGTACACATGTATACCTCTCATCATGTCTCTATGGATTATTGGTCAATGAAGCATAGTCGTAGGGGATTATTACCAAAGTGACTTTCTAATTCAATTATTTCTACAGATTTAAAGGGAGAATGACTAGGACCATGACTCAATGAATGATGTTATCAAACTCGCAGAGTTATTCTTGAATGTTGGATGCAATGGTGAATAAACTCATTAATTAACACACTACTATGTTTTAACATTCTATTTCATTCTAGAAACCACCATGTAATTAAGGGTAGATAGTGCCATAATTCTAGGAGTTGTATCATTGATAATTTGTATAAAGTAGAGTTGCGGGTTGTGAAAGCCAACACTATTAAGAGGTGTAAAGTTTGCAAGAGAATACTCTAACTTTGAGTCTGTAACAACACAGTTGTAATATTTCTTTTATTAATGATAAATTTATCTTTTGAGCATATCGTGATTCTTTGATCTCACCACAACCCTGATCAGGGAGTTGGGCCCACTCTCCTGACCAAGTGTTGTTGGATTAGATGTGTGTTAGGTTTATTTCTGTAAGTTTATTATTGTTGTGAATGTTTATCAGTGTGTTGTTATGAGTCCTTATTGTTGTTACTCGTATTTGTTGTTACAGTTATTACTTGTTGTTAATCTTATTGTTGTTACAGTATTTCGTGTAGTTACACATTGATGAATTTATAGTTAATGTTCACTCATGGGCAGGGAAACTATGGCCTACACATACAGTGCATGATAGCGTTGAAACAACTTGTAGAGCCCTAGGTTGACAATAAATGTGGTTTGGGTTAATTGCACGATTCATACTTGGACACCAACATTTTGGCGTTGTTGCCGGGGAGGTTATCAAAGGCACGAAAGTACAACCAGAATTGACCATAGGAATGATCTCTCGTCCTTGGGAAGGAAGCTTACACCTTGCTCCAGGTCTTGAGTATTAGATTGTTTGGTTGTTTGGTTCTTTGATTTTATTTTTTTGTAGGATTATTCTCTCGTCCCACAGAAGGAAGTTTTTATCACCTTGCTCTAGGTCTAAAGCTTCAGATTGTTTTGTTTGTTTTTCGTGAGTATTTTTCTCTTGTCCTGGGAAGGGAAGTTTTATTTTCCACCCTGTTTCGAGTCCTGAGCTTGATTTCTATGATTTTCTTAATTTATTTATTTTGTTTTCTTTTAGGGGCCACTCTCTCATCTTAGGGAAGGGAGTTCTTATCCTCCTCTAGGTCTTGAGGTTTTAATTTTTTTGAATTTTTCCCTTTTATTTCCTGATTGTATGAACATAGACACCAATAAAAGGGGTAGAGGGAGACCCTCGAAAAGAAACGGGGTTGATTTGGGCAAAAAAACTTACATCCAGGAGATCATCTCAAGGGCTGAGTCTGGAGAATCGTCATGAGCTACTGCTAGGATAAGATCTTATACAAGATTTGAAGGGAAATCAATTTCACAACGAGAACCTCCTCTAAGAGCAGAAGTGCAATTTGGGGAAGAAGAGGTAGCAAGAAGAGGATCTAAGGAATGGCATATTGCAAGTTCAGAGGAAGAAGGTTTGAATGAATTTATGGCAACATTATATAAAGGGAGTGTTATCAAATAACTTCCATCACCTGTTATAGGACAACCAGAGCCAGAACATGTTGAAATTCCAAGTGAGTATTGGTAGATATTAATGTCCCTTGCAACTTCTTCAATTTAATTTCCAATTGGAGATATCAGAGGTGATGCACCTATGAAGCCAATTCCCTTGACAACACTACCCAATTTCCATTCTCTTACTTCTAAGGATCGGACACATTCATTTTCGAATTCGATGTTGTTTTTCTGAGGTATGATTACATTTTTTATGCTCAAAAATTGAAGATATTTACCGCTACTTTGAAGGGCACAACTTTGAGATGGTTTATGGGTTTGGGAGGAAAATCCATTGCTACATGGGAAGATATGAAGATGATTTTTCTCGAGAAATATAAGGACTAATGTAAATCTTCGGATGTAAAGGAAGAAATTTTTAAGATCATGCAAAAATAGGATGAGAATATGGAAGATTTTGTGGAACTTTTTCCATATAGTTTACAGAGATCTGGCCATAGTTACCACGACAAGAATATCTTGAAAATCATATTTCTTAAGGCACTGAGGGAGGAATCTCTTGAGCTATTGAATGTAGGAGGGAAAGGAGATATATCAAAGGATGAATTAGATACCATCTATGAATTATGCACCAAGTGCTCACAAGGGGCTGGGAGACAGAGGCAGGGAATCCGAACTCTCAAAATATCCAGTGGTGGAGTTACAAAGGCTAAAACTAGGAATTTGCTGGTCAACCTGAGAACTGATATCCTAAGAAAATTATCATCACAACTAGACGTGTTGCAGGATAAGATAGAACCAACGAAGGCCATGTCTATTTTCTTCCCTCAATGTAGGAAGAAGCATCCGTTGAAGGAATATCCATTAAATTCTGTGGAGGTTTGCGCTATATGTTAACAAAGTCATTCCACGAGCACTTGCCAGCCTCTTCTTGGATTGAAGGTAGTCTTTCAAGGGACAAATGAAAAACAATAACAACTCTATCTTATGGGATCAAGGAAACCATGGCAAGCATGGCCACCAAGTATGAATCAAGGTATGCCTCAAGACCTATCTCAATATTTTAGTAATATGAACTTTGGTCAGAAATATGTACCTTTTTCACCCTCTTGGTTGCAGTCTTACCAGTATCCAATGCCATGGCAACCCTAGTATCCTCTATCTGGTCTGAATTCTTCATGGTCCCAAAACTGGTGTGGATCTCCTCCTCCTCCTTCAGGAAAATTCTCCCAACCTATTGATGGGCCTCATCATTGGGTAATTACATGGGTCTTAATTCACCTCCTAGCTTAGTCAAACCAACTATTCTCATAACTTATTGCATACTTTTGATTATATTTTGTTTACGAGATGAGTTAGAGTTGGATATTTTGCTTTGTGTTCTAATGTGCATTTAATGCAAGATTAGACGATAAAAGCAAGGAATTTTGGCAAATACCATGGACAAAACTCGAATCGGACAAGGGAGAGGTATTATAGGAGGTAAATCCTCCTCATTTACTACTCCTCCATTCGAATATTCCTCCATCAGCTCGGAGTGCAAACAACCAAATCATGAGGACTAGAAGGCAACCGAGCAAGTGAAAGACAAAGCACCAGTTTATCTCGAGTTTCGGAGCCGAGCCTCCCTAATTTCAAGGAAGTCGTTGGGGACTTCAGATGTATAAGTAGAGAGGCCGAGGACTTCAGTAGGATTCAGATTTTTTTATTGTAAATCTCTACTCTATTTTTGAGCTGCAAGACTGGTGACAATTTTTTTATGTAATCCATTGTTTTGGTAATGAGAATGAGTTTTGTTTTGAGCCAGCACTAAGTTAACTCAGAGGGCCGAAGCTCTTGGGTTAGGGACCAACCCTAGCAGCCAAGGATCCTCTTTATTTTACATGTATTCTAGTATAGATTCATAGATTAATTGTTCATTTGCTTAGTAGATTCATTTCCATTACAACAGTGTAGATTAGATTGGTTGTGCGATAGTTTTCTTCCATGTGTGCCTTCTTTCATGTAGCAGGTTAGCAAGGAGAAAAAGGATCACCATAAGGCTATCAGTAGGTGGCTCGGCCTCACTTCCTCCCTCTGGGACCATGACTTGAGCAAGGGACACTTCAGCAGCCCCAAAAACACAGATTTCTAGTTCTTGCATGAGCCTTGGAGTTTGTTGTCTTTGATTCAGTATTTGGTTCATGTTGCAAGGAAAATTTAATTGTCACCTTTTTCCATCTCCATTTTTGCAATAATATCTCACTCATGCTTTCATTCCCTTCAAGAACTTTCTTCATGCATAATATAGGCAATTGATTCATGCTTTTCTAGTTTATGAAAATGTATCTTCTTGCATAGTTCTTGGAAGACACACATGTTTTAAGCAAAGCAGGAACTTCAGGAGGAGACCTAGAATTCATCACTAGCAACCACCTTCCACTTCATCCACCTTAGCCATCTCTTGCTCCACCATCACCCTCACTAGTTTTTTTATCATTTTTCATTGATATTCCCCTAGTTACATTGAGCGAATCTAGCCATTACTTATCCTGGATATTAACTCCTGAGTGCTCCTAGACTTTCTAACACCCCATTAAACTCATCATACACCTTTACCAAGCTTCCCAACACCTCCAACACCTCACAATTAGCTCTCAGATGTATCTTGTTGGCTTCCTATAATTCCTACAGGATCATCCTATAGGTTTCTAGTACATCCTGTAGGTTTTCCAGAAACGGCCTGTTTTGATGTTGAATTGATCGAAAACCTCTAGGAAGTCACAAAAAGCCTCCTAAGACCCTTCCACACCATCCAACCACTCCATAAACCTTCTAGCCATCCTCAATCACCTTCCATCCACCTGTCCCATCCACAAGAACAATTAATTTTTATACTAGATTTTGCCTAAAAAACCAAAAATGTGAAAACATATTTATTTAGTTTTTTTTCTTACAAATTAGTATGGTTTGATGCTCTTTACTTCTACAGCTTATATAGTAGAATTTGTTTAGTGTTGATGTAGAAATTCTGCTTAGCATAGCTGTTTAAATGGTTAACTAGGATATGGCGTGATTTAACATTACATATTGTTTTCTTCATTACTGCAATAGAGTAGCTCTCTTAGAGTAGATTTTCTCTTCTTCCATCAAAGAATCAAGATCCTTCTGACTCTATAGAAGTTTGGCTTGGAACCCCTGGGGTCTCTCGCCAGAAGAATAGTGACAACAGGTAGGACCTTCACTTTTACTTGTGCATATAGCATTGTCACCTTCAAGTTTGTATGAACCCCGGGTTGATAAGTAAAGCTGGTAGATAAGGAGTTGCAACATCCTTCCTGCAATACTAGCACTTATCACTTTTTGGCGCCATTATTGGGGAGGTGTTTGAGTAGAATGTGATTACTGCTTCATTTTCTTCTATTTCCTGTCTTCAATATTCTGTTGTTAGTTTATTTCTGCAAAAGTAATCTAGTTGCTTCTTTTCTTTCATTATCCATTATCTGCTTTCCTTTCCATTTTGCAAGTAGGATTTCAATTCAACAAGTAGCTTTTTCATTCTGTCAGTGACTTTCATTCAATCAACAATTTCATTTCTGCAAGTAATTTCCAGTTCTAAAAAAATACAAAACAAACCCAAAAGCATTTCCTTTCATGCCTCGTAGGAATAGGGACAACCTAGGAAATTTTTTGGCAAATACCCCCACTGCATCCAATAGTCAACCTTCTCTCTTCTTCGGTGACTGTGAACTGGAGGAACCTTTAGGTGAGAAACCTGACATATTTGAAGAACCTACAGGGGAATAAGAAGAAGAAGAGGAACCGATTCCTACTGAACCAATGGATGAAAACCAAAATGACTGAGGGAATAGAGAGAGAGAGTCGAGGGTGCCTTCCCCATCAGGGAAACTAGGGGGGACACTAAGATGAAAAATATAAGCCCCTATTCCCTACCTCATTTCCATGGACTGAATATAGAGGACCTCGACACTTTCCTATTTGAGATTGTTGTTATATGCTGAACCTATGACTATACAGAGGATGAGAAAAATTTAAAACTATTTCCATCTACCCTCAAGGATGCAACATTATGCTGGTTCATGGGCTTACCTAGAGATAGCATCATAACATGGGCTCAGATGCAATAGGCCTTTAACAACAAATATCGGGACTATTTTAGGTCAAAGGATACTAAAGAAGAAACTTTCAGGATGACCGTAGGCCAGGATGAATCCTTAAAAGACTACCAAGAAAGATTCCAACTCAGTTACAAAAGGCCCAGGTGCACACTTCACCCTAAGTCACTAAAGCTAGTCCTGTTCAGGGGAGTAAGAGAAGACCTTCTAGATACCTTACACTTATTAGCAGAAGGAGATATCTACCAATTACCCTATGAGAAGATCAAGACTGTCTCTAGAAACCATTCTAGGGAAATTAGGAAAAAGGGTAGGGGTAGTCAACCTATGGCCAGTACATCATCTTCCAGCTCAGTCATCAAGGGTGAAATTGGAAATATGGTAGAAGATTTCAAAAGTGAGATGCTGCAAACCCTTACCTTGCAAATGGACACCATGAACATTAAAAGGAAGCAAGAGGAAATAGAGAGAGCCTTGGCCATCTTTTGTTCTAGATGCACCAGGAGGCATCCTAGGAATGAATGTACATTGAACTGTATTGAAATTTTCTCGGTCTGTGAAGAAAACCACTCCATAGACAAGTTCCCTTCTTTACCCGGACTCAAAGCTATATATCAAGGAGTTGAAGGGATCACTGAGCAGCTTTGCTACATTAACTAAAGGAGACCTCTTGGGCATAGACCTTACAAGCAGGGAATGCAAGGGTCATCCCATGCATATTACAACCCCAACCAAACCACAACTATACCTTATTGGGGACCTGTTATAGACATATTTGGGCATTGCAACCCCAATCACATATGTCCATAAACCAAGGGCTTCTAAGTCCCTAAAAGTGTTGTTTCATACCCTAAAGGGACAAGGTCAGCTGATTACATCATCTCCCAGAAGTTCTCCATGAAAAACTACTCAGAACTGGTCAAAACTGGATCATCTCACTTGCTCCATGGTCAGGGTGCGATGAATCTCACCTACTACACACGGGAGGTGCGATGCATACTGAAAAGTTCTTCTATAGGGTACGATGAGCGAGAATAGGCAAATGGCAGAGACAATTTTCTAAGTGGATGATCAAGGAATCTTCTAGAAACTTCTCATATGACACTTTCCTCTCAAAATTCGCCTAGGGATGAGTAAGAGATCAATGAAATCTCCAAGTGGAACCAATAACTATCAGTGGAATGACACTAATCAAAAACCTAGAGTTAACTCACACCTCTGCAAATATCTATATATGGATCCCTCATCTGAGAGATCAAAAAGGTTGGAATTTGGTAATTTGCAAAGAAGTGTTGTTGGTTTCTCTTTGAAGACATTGTTGGGTGATCTTGCTTTGTATGAGGTGAAGAGGGCTTTCAAGCTGGGCGGATGGCACTGGGTCAGACCAAGTGGTTGTAATCCTCTATTCTACTACTTTTTTCAATAAAGCTATTTGAGTTTTCCTCCATTTTCTTGTGTATCTCTGAATATTGTGTTGATATATGCATTTGTATGGTCAATATATATATGATCCTATATTGTTTACAGTGATAGATCTCTATGCTTTGATGGTATTATGCTGCTGTGACTCTACATGTGCTCTTTGAAGTGGGACAAGTAAGGAAGCAGTGGCAAGATTCCATCAAAGGGGAAAGGAAACAAGCAAGGAGCCAAGCGAAAGATTGAGGTTGGTACTCTATGCTTCTTTCTCATCTCTCTCTCGTAAAGGAAAAACAAGTGACTTTAATCTGTTTGTTTTTAAGATAGCTACCCGTCTTAGTCGGACTAGCAGTTCTGAATAGACACTAGATTTCCTGGTAACAAAATGGCAACTCCACTGGGGAGCGATTAGTTTGATTGCTTGTCTCTATTTGTTTTATTCATAAACCACAGACAGAGCCTGAAGTTTAGCCAGCTAACCTTCGAACTGCATTTGCTGTGCAAGTGCAAAGTATATCAATGCTGCTTCAGTCAATCTCCAAGTTTGTTTATGAACTGCACAATTGACTTGCAAACATCCTAAGTGCCCTAGAGGTAGCTTGAGTGACCTCATTAGATCAGCCCCTGTACTTTGTGGTTACTGATTATCATCTTCTCGGCCTAAATCCATGAACTAAACTACAAATTGTGACAAAAAACCAAGTTAAAGTCTCGTCCCTGGACCATCGCACCTTGTCTTCTTGGCAATCTGGATGCATCGCACCTCCCGTGTGTAGTAGGTGAGATGCATCCCTGTTTCCCTGTGTTACAGGTGTGATGATCAGATAAGACTAGTTTTCCCTCCAGATTTTGGTTTTTTCTTCACTCTCTTCAGATTTATTCAGGTGTTTTGCTACTTGTGATCAGTAGACCACTATTGAAACCCCCTTCCTTTGCATCATCCAACCTCCATTGTACAAATATTTGTGAATGTTTTTGTGTATTTTTTGCCATTCACAGTTCTCATTTACAAAATAGTAGCTTAATTGCACTGTCATCTTTTGGTTTGAAAGTGTCGCAAGTGTCATTTTCCGTCAAGGAAAAGAATCCTTCTCTTTTTGATAGTCTGTTACACTGTTACTCTTGTATTTGATCTGAATTAGTAGTATTTCAAGTGTCGAAAGCAGTTTTCAGTTCAAAATCACAAAGTGTTGTCTTGTCTTCCTTTCGTTTTTTGAAAAGAAAACCGTTAGTATTGTCGCCTTGAAAGAAGATATAATTTAGATTTGTACTCAGCATTCTTTTTGTCATTCACACATTAAGAAAGTGGAAAATAAATACATGCATGTGCATTTACGTTTAGGTTACTTGTTGATTTTGATTTAGGATAGTGCATCTAGTTTGCTCTATGTTGAAAGGATTTCGTTTCTCTCTCCTTAGTAGCTAGGATTTTCATTGCAAAAGAAAGATTAAATGACTATTTATCATCTTAGATTGCATTTTAGGAATTGTATATCTACATCACGCGATGAACCTTAAAGGCAAACTTCTTAAGAAAGATCAATTGTAAAATAAATTCAATGAACATAAAAACGCTTTGGAACCTAATGCACAACATCTAGAAGTCTAGGCTAGAGACGTATTCTGGCTTCGTAAAGCCTGGTAACTGTCGCTTTCATCGTAGGTTGGGTGATTCCTCCTCCTTGAGACGACAAGTGCTAGTACGGACTTGTGCTCCCACGTACCGTCAAGTATATATTGGGACACCACAATAGGCTATATCCTTTATCCTTAGGAAGTCGTGTCTGTTGCCCTATCGATCGCAATGCACTGAACACAACATTCGGGAAGATTGACTGCCGTACCATAAAACGTATTTTGCAGTTTTGCGATTGGTTTGGTAATCCCTCTGTCTAGATTTCTAGGGTAGTCTCTTTCGTTCCTTTTCAGACTCCTTAAAAGAAAAGGTCCATCTGAGCACTTGTCACTTTAGGCTCATTAAAAATCGAAGGCGACTAGAGTCATCTTTAGCTTTTTCTCGACTCTTAAAAATTGAAAAAGCAAGTTGTGTCAAAGCTTCTAAAATCCATTTAATTCGGAATAAAATTTTCCCCTCTTATTTTGAGTTGATCAAATAATCCACAATCGTGGAAGAAAGTCAATCAAAACCCCTTCGTTCGCGGAGACTGACGAGTTAGACATCTTTGACTCCAGAAACGAAACCATTTTGGGCCAAGCAAACTCGTTTAACTGGGTCAAAGTCTCCTGGTTTGTTTGAAACTTATGTTTCAACATCCTCTGAGACTCCAGTTACTCCAACCATTTCTGGTATCCCTGCCTCTACAGAAGAAGTTCCACAGTTACAAGATGACATTAGAACTGATCCTAGTGTAATAGTAAACACCTCTATTCTTGAACCAACTCCATCTAGGGTTGATTCTGAAGGTGTTACCCCTCCAGCATCTGTCGCTGCCGAATCTATACCCTCTTCGGCACTAGAAATATTTTACGGACCTGACGGTCTACCTCTTCCACCTAGATTGATTGCTATAGAAGATATTACGGACGATCTTCCATCCAGTACCCCATCACATTTTGTAACTGGGATCCACCTACATCCTTCTACTTCAGAAGTTAGTACTCCTTCATCGCAAGTTCCTGTAGAATCGCTAGGAAGTCTTTTGGATAGACTTGATATGTCTTGACAACCATCAACATCTAGGACTGTGTCATCCCATGTAGCGGTAGCAAAACCTCCTGCCATCACTTCGATTATGTTGGCTGGTATACCATCTGTCCCAACTAGCTCTCAAGCGCTAGAGGGAGTCCACCTAGGGACTGTTTCGACAGTATGGTCTGTTCCTGTTTGTTCGTCCGGAATAATATTTGGAATTTCTTATGTTGAGTCTCAGCAAATTGATCCTTCACGACAATATCAATTTGGGTAGTCTGGTCTCCAAAGGCCAATCTTTCCTGTCAGTACTGGATTGCCGCTGTATGGGGGGCAGTATGCCCTTTTATTATTTCCTCTGGGAGAACAACCATATGAGAGTCCTCAACCGAATTCGGGTCAAAATGGAATCACATCCAGTGGTTGGGTGCCAATACTGCCTCAACAACCAAGAATTGTATACTCAATACAGCCGAGTCTACCTGTGTCGAATATCCCCACTACACCAGCTATTGTGACAATGTCGCAAGTACAAGCATTTCCTGTTGTATGCCAGCCTCAAGTTTCTCAGGTTGTAATACAACAACCTCTTGTCTCTACGACGCAACCGTAATCGCCGGTTAGTGGCTCCTTAACTGGAGCGACTCAGGCTCAAACGGGTACTATTACCCCTCATCTTGGTCAAACATCCAGTATTGGGCAATAGCAAATGGTTTCACAGCCATGGCTGGTGCAACATCCACAACCGCAATTCCAGCAAGCTTACGAAGGACCTGAGAAATAAAGCTTTGCAGGTAATGGGCAGCCGTATATTCAAAATGGTTATCATCAATCATCCCAAATTGGTTATGCCCAACAACCTTATCAAAGTTATCAGCATCAAACGCATTATGCTGGTATGCAAAGACCTACTGCTCAGGCGATCCCATCTTATCCTGGGTACGCTTCGCCAAACCTAATCAACAGTTGCCCTTTGTGGCGACTTTAGAGTTACTAGATCTAAATCAGCTAACAAACGATCCAATCGCTTATGCCCCTTGGTGGCCGGCGATTCCTCATAAACTTCCATAAGATATTCTTAAATTCAATGGGAATCCGGGTGAAGATCCGTCGAATCATGTGATGACCTTTCATCTATGGTGTTCCTCCAACACTCTAAATGATGATTCGATTAAGCTTCACCTTTTTCAGCGAACGTTAACTGGTCCAACAGCAAAATGGTACATCGAATTGCCTAGAGCTTCATTTGATAACTTCGGTGCCCTTGCCACCACCTTTTTAACCCATTTTCAGTTACCAATAAGGTACGAAACAGGAACAAAGCTTCTTACCAATTTCAAGCAGACGACGGCCACTCACATATCTGATCATATTCATGAGTGGCGACGTCGTCGTAGAATGGTAAAAACATATGTTCCTGATCAGCTACTAGCTAAATGGTTTATTAAGTCATTGTTACCTTCTATTACAGAAGATGTGGCAAAGGGAGGAGTCGTCACCGAAGAGCAAGTCATTGCTCGTGTGCAATATCTAGACTTGATCTATACTCAGTCTGGCACGCTCTATGACAAAATCCCTGACGCTCCCAGACCAAAATTTTCCATTCCTCCTCCTCCTAAATCAAACAAAGACTCTCATGCCGGCGATGGCGTGATAGGTATGACAAGCACGAAATCGACAAAGGCTACATCTAAAAAAGCCCGTAAGGTTTCCGGTCAAAATGCAAATGAAGAACTTCTAGCCTCAGAGGTTAATGCTGTGTAGATTGACAAAGGCAAAGAACCGAAGCAACCAGGGGGCAAGAAGAAAGGGAAGAGAAAAAAGAAGAAGCAGGACGATTCGTCTCCATAAAAATCTTTTGCAAACCCTTCTGGGCAAAAGAAACCTAGTTAGCCATGCCTCATATGCGATTAGGATCATTGGATGAGAGATTGTCCATATAAAGCTGAAGTTAAGAAAATCTTTAAGAATTCAAGAACTTCAGCAGTATTGACTGACCCATTTCCGAACCCAGGAACCAATCTGGTTACTTGCGACAATGCTTCCCCATTGCAAGTGCTTATTGTCCATTTCAAAACAGCAAAATGATGCTTTGATATTGACAAGGAATAAAGATTATGGGAATCCACAACTGTCAAACAACAAGGCTACTGATCAACCTAGTAGTTCGACAACAACTTTGACTGAAGTTGTGTCACCCATCATTCCTGAGCTAATGTTAAAGCCCCCAAAGGGAGTAGTACACAAATCGACAATCCTCGTGCCAGAGTGGCACAGAATTATAATATAATATAGGACCTGGCCCAATCGCCGTCCGCTATGTCGAAACTTGAAGTACTGCAAAATTTCCCCTTCCAAAAGTAGGCTCTATTATCAGCAATAGGTGGGATTGACCCAGAATATTCCAATCTTGTGGCGTTTAATCATAAAGGATATGAACCTCAGTTACCAGCTCAACTCGCTTTCCTCATTCAAGTGAAAGCCCTCAACAAAACTGTTCATTGAACAATTATTAATGAGGGGGCATCTACATGTATTATGTCAATGAGTTGCTGGAAAACTTTAGGATCACCACCCTTGTCGCGATCGTCAATGACATTAAAAGAATTCGATAGACAAACATACACTCCATACGATATTTTGAGTAACTTACAAGTTGAACTAGGGGGAAAATCAGTAGAAATTGATGTTGAAGTTATCGATGGAAACCTCGATTATAACATCCTACTGGGAAGGCCTTGGATTTATGCTATGGCTGTTGTTGTGTCAACAAACTTCAGAAAGATTGCATTCCCTATTCAAGGAGGAATTACAATTGTTGACCAACAAACCTTTCTCCCAAACAGTTCACAAGTTACGGGAAGCATCCCGATGATCCATGGAAGCTCTCATTCGCTTCAAAATATCAGAGTAGGCCTACTAAAAGACCCTACATTGATGGGTACTTTTTCCCTACCGCCTCAGAGTAATCTGGCGGAAGTGGCCATGGTGGAAACCTGCAATATGATATCTTCTATATCTAAAAGATTCAGAAGATTCCCGAACATTTTATCAGCATGGATCATCGCCATTTTAGAAATATGAACCACACTAGTTGGTTCGAAACGTGTCGACAAATGATACTCCATGTGATTTTCGCTGAAAAATCTCTCACAATCTTGATATGGATCACAGAAGCCTGAACTCTATAAATATTGTAGCAATCAATTTTCTTGGCCTTGGGGGCAAACCAAAATCAACGCTCATCGAGTGTTTGGATAGATAAGTCTAAGGAATATGGCACCTCTTCAGATCCTTGGTCGCATGTACATTCTACAAATGAAGGAATCGTTCAGTTAATGATGATAGGAGAGGCACCATGGGAAGATTACCACCATCGTTCCCATCTTCCAGATCACCACGAAGATTATTCCAGCAACCTTAATCATCCTTCAGTTTTTGATTTTCTATCAAATACTGTAAATACGGTGGATTATGAGGATAGTTCTTTTATTGTGTCAACCTCATTAAAAAATGAAACATCTCCCTTTCCAAATTGAATCTTTGATTACAATCTCGTAAAATCCAAGTCGAGTCTTTCAAAGATTTCGAAGGTAAACCTTCATTCCAACCACCGCGTTAAATGCAATGAAGATTTGGGGGCATGCACCTTGATTTGCGTCATTATGTTTGGGGCATGCGAACTTATAACAAGCATATGTTGTCACATGGTTCAAGCTCATTAAAAAATGAACCAGGCCATGAGCAGTTTTACGCGAAGTTCAAGCTCGTTAAAAATATAAACCTAACAATGAGCATATGTTCCACCAGAGTTTAAGCTCATTAAAAAATGAACCACCTCCGGTAAATAACCATTGCATTATTATCAGCTTTTGAGCCTTGGTCGTGTTCTTACCATCACCTCCACTCTCTTTTAGCCGATCATACGCCTCCATTTGATTGTTTACCCCTTTTGAGGAACAGCTGCGATGAGTGATCCTATTAGCCATTTTCTTTACACTGTCGTGATTGAAAAGTTCCAAACATTACTTGCAACCAGCTGCTATCCAAAAACATCACTCATTCCTCAAAAAACGAGTCTCCTTTAAGCTCTTTTCATTTGACTCGTAAAATATGAAAATATTACCTAGAAATTGGCCTCTCTAGCTCGTTAAAGTAATTGGAAGTGCCATCCCTCTAGATTTTAATATTTTTCGACCTGAGGGATTATTACACAAAAATATTGAGCGTTTGTCTTGTTCGGCTCATTAAAACTATCGAAAAGTCATCCCTTTCACATTTTTTTATACTTTTTCGGACGTAAGGGATTATATTACGAAAAAGGAATATTGGAGTTTCCTTTTCGTCTCTTTTTAGACTCTCTAAAATTGAAAAGAACCGAATTATCCTTGTCGTTAAACTCGTTAAAACAATAGCGACAAACTTGTCCATTTAGACAAGAGTGAGTTTCATTGTCGCTTGGCTCGTTAAAACATAGTGACAGGTTTTCCCAAAGGGAAAATTATAGAACAAGCATATGTTATCCTCCTCAAGCTTGACAAAAATAAATAGGTATTGGTCAGAAATGACTAGGAAAATTGGGAAGAAAACTTGAAGAAATTTTATTGGTAGCAGGTCGCTCTTAAACATGACACTTTCACTCCATCACCATGATTGAGTTGGGTTGGGTTATTTCGTTCACCGATCATATCACCATTGGTCCACCGTACCATCCACTTTCGGGGTTAACGCTACCAATCCATTTCAGTGTTGCCGATATGTTCAAGAGAAGTCACTCAGAGAATTCACCTACCCAGCTTGTGTCTCATCCGCTGTAATACCTTCACGCTTCATTCTTTCATGACTGCCACCCTGAACCTTGTATCATCAAATCATTTTCACCTCTACAAAATTATTTGCTCCGTTTCATGTCATAGATGTGGGATCCATTAATGCCCTCCTACGACAGGTCACTTCTTGTCGACATCAGCTCATTATCCAAGAAGCCGACCCGGGGACAACCCTTTCAATACTTTGAAGCTTGCATGCCTCATTGGCAAGTTTCTCACTTCCGGTGACAGGTTTACATTAATGGCCTTCTACCGAAAGATTTTGCGTGGTGTTCGACATCAACTCATGTATTCACACCACGAGAATTGTACTGCAGTATCGTGAGGGTCATCATCATCATCGGTGATTCCTCTCGCGCCTGTTAACAACTTACATTGTTGGTTGGTAATCAGGCGATGTCCTTCCATGTTCGACATCAAAACATCTTTTCACATGGATTGACTTGTACTTTCAGGCGAAGATTGAACGAGTTTTGAAGACCACGGATCTAGTTTCATCCATCCAGGTTGGGATATATTCAGGAAAATAAAGACATCAAATGTACATCATTGCTGCATAGATAATCATCCAAACTAAAGGATGATGGCTCTACCAGAATCATCAGTCTGCACATAGACGGTTGTCTGTCCTATGTACATGAAAATGAATTTATCAAGCTGAGCATGGGAATGCCCGCCTCAGCTAGATCATTAAAATATTATGAATATAATGTATTGTATTGTATCTTATTACAAGTCACCTTCCAGTTCGAAAACCTCGGATCCTCATTATAAAGCATTTCACCTGACATCAAAAGATTTACGATCTCATGCTTTAAGGGCAACTGTTATAGACATATTTTGGCACTGCAACCCCAATCACATATGTCCATAAACCAAGGGCTTCTAAGTCCCTAAAAGTGTTGTTTCATACCCAAAAGGTACAAGGTCAGCTGATTACATCATCTCGCATAAGTTCTCCATGAAAAACTACTCTGAACTGGTCAAAACTGGATCATCTCACTTGCTCCATGGTCAGGGTTCGATGCATCTCACCTACTACACACGGGAGGTGCGATGCATACTGAAAATTCCTTCTATAGGGTGTGATGAGCGAGAATAGACAAATGGCAGAGACAATTTGCTAAGTGGATGATCAAGGAATCTTCTAAAAACTTCTCATATGACACTTGCCTCTCAGAATTTGCCCGGGGATGAGTAAGAGATCAATGAAATCTCCAAGTGGAACCAAGAACTATCAGTGGAATGACAGTAATCAAAAACCTAGAGCTGACTCACACCTCTGCAAATATCTATATATGGATCCCTCATCTGAGAGATCAAAGAGGTTGGAATTTGGCAATTTTCAAAGAAGTGTTGTTGGTTTCTCTTTGAAGACATTGTTGGGTGATATTGCTTTGTATGAGGTGAAGAGGGCTTTCAAGCTGGGAGGATGGCACTGGGTCAAACCAAGTGGTTATAATCCTCTCTTCTACTACTTTTATCAATAAATCTATTTGAGTTTTCCTCCATATTCTTGTGTATCTCTGAATATTGTGTTGATATATGCATTTGTATGGTCAATATATATCTGATCCTATATTGTTTACAGTGATAGATCTCTATGCTTTGATGGTATTATGTTGTTGTGACTCTACAGGTGCTCTTTGAAGTGGGACAAGTAAGGAAGCAGTGGTGAGATTTTGTCAAAGGGGAAAGGAAACAAGCAAGGAGCCAAGCGAAAGACTGAGGTTGGTACTCTCTGCTTCTTTCTCATCTCTCTCTCGTAAAGGAAAAACAAGTGACTTTAATTTGTTTGTTTCTAAGATAGCTACCCATCTTAGTGGGACTAGTAGTTCTAAATAGACACTAGATTTCTTGTTAATAGGACCCCCTGCTCATCCTTCCTTGTCTACACCCCCTCCTTGGTACTATGCATCTCAGTATCATTCCCAGCAAGCCAGCCAGTCATTTCAACCTTACGCTCCTCCACAACCTCAGTGGAATACACCACTCTAGGGGTGGAGGCCCCAATACAACAATGCTCCAACTCTATTGCCTCTACCACCTTCCCAATCACAACTCCTACACTCTACTCCACCAAAGAAACTGCAGCTTCCTACCCAGCCAAATCCGAACCTAAACAATAGGCAGGCTCAGTAAGTATACAGTGGAGAGACATCATATCCATCTTATGATGTGGAAATCCATGAGACTAACCTAAGATCTGGGAGAGTTCTCCCAGATAACCAACCCCCCATATACCTAGGGAGGTTGAGGAAGAAAGAGAGGAGAAGAACCTTAAAGTAAATCCACCCTTTCCTAATAGATTTGCCCAACCAATCCAACCTACCCTAGCAGAAACTGAACTTCTTGGAGAATTGAAAAAATCTATGTGTAAATATCCCCCTTCTCCAGGAAATAAAGGATGTTCCCATTTACAATAAGTTGATTAAGGAGAAATGCTTCAAGCATCTAGGGAGGCAAAAAAGGGATGCCCCTACCATTAATGTCATTGGGCAGTTGTCTGACTTAATGCTGGGGCAGGTAACATGTCCAAAATATTTGGACGCTGGAAGCCCTGTAATAGATGTGCACATCAATGACACCATTGTCCCACACACTTTGATTGATCTTGGGGCTGCCATTAATGTGATGACCAAGGACACCATGCTCAAGCTCAACCTCCAAGGGTCATTGAGGAAGACCACAATAGTTCTACAACTTGCAGATCATTCCAGAGTAACCCCTGAGGGAATTACAGAGGATGTGATGGTCTCCATTGACTCCTGGGAGTACCCTACAAATTTTCTAGTTCTCCAGCCTAAGGCGAAGCTTACTAGTTATCCTCTCATCCTTCGGAGGCCATGGTTAGCCACAGTCGATGCTTACTTTAGCTGTAGAGCTGGGAAGATGACCTTCAAGAATGGGCACAAGTACATGCAGTTAGTCCTATACACTCTTGCTCAGTTGTCTCTAGAGCATGATTTACCTTTATGGTTGGAGGAGGAGGAAGAAGATGAGGTTTATTCTGCCCAAATTTATGCTTTGGAAACAACCATGGGAGGAGGACAACAAGATGAGGATGACTTGATTGAACACCTGCTCCAAAGTCCAACTCCTGGTTCATTACCATTAGAAGAAGAAGTAATTGAAACCGAGAACAATCATCCAATTGACTTATGTTTGGATGATTCCAACCCACTCCGTGTCAAAACCATAGAATTTGGCCCAAAGAAAACCTTGAAAATTAATCCATCTCTTTCTGCTCTCGAAGAGGAGAAGCTATGCAACATGTTAAAGGAAAACCTAGAAGCCTTCACTTGGAGTTACAAGGAAATGAAGGGAGTACACCCCTCAGTGTGTACTCACCACATATACATCAAAGAAGGTTGCAAGCTGGTTTGACAACCACAAAGGAGGATGAATCTAGCTCTTAAAGATATAGTCAAAGAAGAACTGCAAAAATTGCTAGATGCAGGATTCATTTACCCTATCTCCAACAGCGAGTGTGTCTCCCCTTTAGTGTTAGCTCCCAAGAAAAATGGTAAGTGGAGGATTTGTGTCGATTACAGGGAGTTGAAAAAAGCCACAAAGAAGGATCATTTTCCTCTACCCTTCATTGACCAAGTGCTAGACGGCCTGGCAGGGAAAAAGTTTTTTTCTTTCCTAGATGGATTCAGTGGGTACAACCAAATCCAAATCTGCCCAGAAGACTAGGATAAGACCACATTCACCTGTCCTTGGGGTACTTTTTCCTATAGGGTCCTTCCTTTTGGCCTATGCAATGCTCCTGCCACTTTCTAGAGAGAAGTCTTGAGTATTTTCGCCGAATTAGTCCATGATGCAGTGGAAATTTATATGGATGATTTTACACCTTATGGTTGTGATTTTCAAGAAGCCCTGACTAACCTAGGAAAAGTACTGCACAAATGCATTGAAATGAACCTGTCTCTCAATCCTGAAAAATGTGAATTCTTAATGACTGAAGGGATCATGCTAGGTCATTCAATATCTTAGCAAGGACTGCAGGTGGACTCGAACAAAATAACCATCATCCAAAGGGTCCCACATCCTCAAAAGCAGAGAGATGTTAGAAGTTTCTTAGGGATAGATGGATACTACCGAAGGTTCATAAAGGAATTCAGTAAGCTGGCCTCTCCTTTATTTGGGTTGTTGGCCAAAGATTCTAAGTTTATATGGTCAAAAAGTTGTCAAGAGGCCTTACACATTCTAAAGGGTAAGTTAACCACTGCACCAATTCTCTGAGACCCAAACTTGGCCCTTCACTTTCATATTCATGCTGATGCCTCACACAAAGACATAGGAGAATCCCTAGGTTAGGTAGAGGAAAAACTGCCTTATGCCATCTATTTTATCAGTACAAACTTGTCAAAGGCTGAGCTAAATTATATAGTGACCAAAAATGAACTCCTCGCTTTTGTGCATTCATTAAACAAATTCAGGCATTACATTACAGGCTATCAAACATTTGTGCATATTGACCATGTTGCAATCAAATATTGAATGAACAAACCAGATGTGAATTCTAGAATTATAAGATGGTTGCTTTTATTACAGCAGTTTGATCTAAACATTGTTGATAAGCCTGGTAAGGAAAATGTTGTTGCAGACTTTTTATCTAGGGTAAATGTGCCAGCAGGTGAAGAAGGAATGGTGGATGACCAATTACCAGATGAGAATTTGTTTGCTATTTCAGTTCTCTCTTGATGGTTTGTTGATATAGCAAACTATTGGGTATCAGCACAGTTCCCACCAAACTTGCCCTCCAAAGAAATGAGCAAGATAGTCAGGAAAAGCGCCCCCTTCACCTAGATTGGGGGCAATCTTTTCAAACTTGGCCCAAATCAAATATTGAGAAGGTGTGTTAGGGAAGAGGAAGTTTTTGACATCCTTTTGACCTATCATGATGGGCCTTGTGGAGGTCACTTTGCAACAAAGAGGACAACATTCAAAGTGTTAGAAGTAGGCTATTATTGTCCCAATATTCATTAGGATGTCAAGAAGTACACTAATCAGTGTGATCAGTGCTAGAGGATGGGAAGGCCTACTCTAAGGGATGAAATGCCCATGCAGCCTCAAGTGACTTTCGAGCAATTTTACAAGTGGGGCATGGACTTCATTGGGCCTATCAACCCTCCTTCAAATAAAAAAAATGCATTATTGTGTGCACTAATTATTTGACTAAGTGGGCTGAATCCAAGGCAATTAAGGTAGAAATAGAAGAAAAGGTGGCTGAGTTCCTAAGGGAGAAAGTATTCTACAAATTTGGGTACCCTAGAGAGCTAGTCACAGACCAAGGCAGCCAGTTTACCTCCTACATGATTGAAGACCTACTTAGCCATCACAAGATCTCCCTGTCATCCACAAGATAATGGGCAAGGGGAGGTGACCAATAGGGCACTAGAGGGCATCTTAACCAAGGTATTGAGTAGCAATAGGAAGGATTGGGTAGAAAGACTAGTTGAGGCCACCTGGGCCTATAATACCACATGGAAGACCACCATTGGATTCACACCCTATGAGCTGGTCTATGGGAAAAAGGCCTTGTTGTCCATTGAATTTCAATATAACACATTAAGGACGGCAGCCCAACTAGATTTGGATCTCAGCAATGCTGCTCCAAACCTCACTCTTGATGTTTTTGATGCTACACTCATGGCCTATGGCAACCCCTCCTTCCAGACCTGGTCCAAAATTTAAAAAACAGTGTTTTATTCCCTATACGCAACATTGCCCTGAGCTAAACGCATGTGTACGCGGGTCTGTGTATACCCAACCCATGTATATGTCTTAAAACACTTAAAAAAATTAAATCTCCTTAATTTCGGGCAGAGATCACGGGTTTTACCTGCTGATTACCTATTAGTGCCCGTGGCCCAATTGTTCCCAATGAATTCCCAACTAAAAAACTACTTTGGGAGAAGTATAAAAAGGCTTCAATGGGAAGGCCTAAGGGAGGAGAGAAGAGAGAGAAAGGTTACTATGCTGAGATTTCCCTGACCAGGTCTGAAGATCCTAGTGCCTCCTACACTTCCCCCATTTACATGAAACCCTTGTTTCCTTATGTGATCATGTCTATCTACTACTTGAGATATCATGGAGTAAGTCATGGAAGGAGTTTGTTAAAGGCTTGAGACTAGACGAATCTAGAGGACGGTTTCGCTTGGAGCCTGCGAAAGGATGAATCAGGTGAAATTATTCCTTTCTATATTTTATTTGTCTATAATAAAGAAACACTTGTCTTTGTTCCTGATATAAATCTTCTTCATGTTTATGATATCCATGTTATGATTCATATATGAATGGTCGTTTAATTGCATAACTAACTACCTTTCAATATATTATGAAGATGATTTCTTTATGATGTTTAATCCATATACTGCTGTACTTTCTTGAAATGATTTTTTGTAGGTTGAAGGAGCAAAAGGAACTCTAAGAGGGTTTGGACCCTGGCAGGATCTTCTCAAACGAAGGACCCCCAGGTACACCCCTTATCGTATAGTTTGCTTATATTAGCATTATGGTTGTATGGAATGTGTGTTTCTCTGTATAGATAACCTCTGATCTGCTAGGGTATCAACCCAAGACCCTAGGGGAATTTATCCCTTAACAAAATTGGCGACTCCGTTGGGGACAATAGTATTGTTGTTCCTAGTTTGGGTTTATTCAAGCCAATCAGGGCTCAACTCTCTGTTTGCTTGCTGTTATTGTGTAGTCTGTTCCTGTAGGAACTTGAATTGTAAGTTTGATCAGTTTCTTCAGACTATTTCTTTTTTTTTCTTGAAATCTTTTATATACATTGTTTTTCCTGTTTATAGAGGCATATATACGCATGTTTCCTTAAGTTAACTTGCGTATACGCAAGTTTCCTTAGGCTCAGTCTCATATACACGTAGTTGTACATCAATGCAATTTCGTATATCTTGTAATTTTCAAGATTTTTCAAATCTTTTTGTTTCTGAAGGTCTGTCTACTGGTTTGGTTCAATCCTGAACAGTTACTTTTTTGTGTCAGTCTTTAGTTTTACAGCAAGTATTTGATTTCAAATTCTCTCTGATTGTGGAAAGTGTTGGTCTTATTTGTTTTTCTTGCAAACTTCATCGTTTTTGCTTAAGCACACAAGATTTCTTGCTAGGAATCTTGGCTGCTTTGTGTTTTTAGGGTAGAAAGATTGATTTCAATCTTTGTGTCAAGTTTTGTTTTGGTGAATTTTTGGTTTGCATTTCAAAATTGTATCTTTATGACCATTTGCTTTTCTTTCTTTCCGAAAGTTGTTCGTTCACACTTTCTTGAAAGTTGTCTTTTCAATCTTTTGGTCTTTATTGCCAAGCTCTTGTTGCTGCTTTTTGATTGTTAAGAGCATTTTGAAACACATTTTTGTTGAGTTCTCACTTGTTTTGTGTTGCAAACTCGCAAAGTGTTTCATTGCCTATTCTTCGATCATAAAGTTTCAGTCTTGTTTAGAGCACTTTTGAAAAGTCATTTTTGTTTTGATTTTGAAGAAAACTTCTTGAAACTTGGTTTTTCTTTCTTGAACTTGGTTTTGATATAGTTTCCTTTTTATGAGTGAAAGTGCGTTTTTGTTTGTCTTGAAACTTGCTTTTAGTTTTTGGATGAAATGAGCATCAACAACTTATATTCTATCTGAACATTTTAAGTGGAAAATTAAAAATTGATAAAAAAGTAACTTTCATTTCTTCATGTAAGAGTAGTTTTGAGTTTTGCATCAGCATGTACTTGTTGCATTAGGATAAATTTGTGCATCTTTTTAGGCATCCATAGTTTTGTTAATTTTTGTGAGTGTGAAGCGTGAGTAAAAGAAAAGAAAAGAAAAATTTGTTGCTTTCTTTGAAGTTCCTCTGAACGTAGTAGAAATTTCTTTCATCGAAAAATGAAAACAAGTGCATTTGCATATAGTTTGGTTTTTATTAATTTCTTTTGCGTCAAAACACCACTAGTTTCACTTCTGCTTATCCCTTGACTTAAAGAACAGCCCATTTAAAAACAAGCGCTAATTAAAATATACTAGAACTTTTTATAATTGTCAAGTTAGACACACCAACAAGTTTTAGGATATTTTATGGGCTTGGATTAGGCGAGTGGAGAGATAACTCTCCAAGGCCATTTAAACTGTCAAACATAGGAGTCTAAATAGTGAGTGAAAATCCAATAGCGTTAGGCAGACCAGGAAAGCTCCAGATCTGGGAGTTAAGAATGAGGGTTTTTGAAGACAGGGAAGAGAGATACCCTCTCTCCTACTTGTCGGATCTTACCTCAAGACTCTTCCGCCTGGCTTCTGACACGAGTTGGTAACCTTAGTTGCTACTCCTAGGGATCTACACAGGTGGTTGTGGAGGGGAATCCCGTGGCACCTGAGGTCGACGTTGTATCACTCTCAATGGTACTACTGGAGGGCACCCTTGCGAAGCTTGGGCCTTGCACCGGCACAGGCTGTTGTTAGGAGGTCAGTGTAACTTCCTCTGTTACCTTCGCTGGTAGGACTGGGCCATCATTATCCCAGACTATCTTCAGAAGGCCCCTTACTTCACTTTCTTGTATTTTGGTGTCCGGTCCTAATCACCCGAAGCAGAAATACTTGGAAGTTGTTTGACTGGCTGACTTCTTTTAGGGACTTTTTAGTGAGTGCTCTTTGCTCCTTGTATATAGTTGGCTTTAGGTATTTTTGTCTAGTCACTTTTTGGACTTTGTATCCTGAGTGACTGACTTGCCACTCCACCGATCTTGAAAGGCATTTGGTCGTTCTTTCGAAAGTTGTGGAGTTTCCTCCTCAAGGGAAAAGGTTTTGATTGCGTGTCTATCTTCCTTGAAAAGTAATTTCTACATTCCTGTAAGGGAAGGGTCTGCGAATTAGTTAGATATGGCCAATATTCCTGTAGAAACCAACCAAGGTACCCTTCCAAAAGGGGATCCTTGTGCTTTTCCTTTCTTTGGAAACATTGGTACTCCCTTGATGGCCACTTTGAATATTCCTTGGTTGAATGTTGGACTACATGTTTGGTTGTGGTCCACTCCGAATATTCTAAATGCTCTTGAAACTTCTCAGATGAATGCTTTATTTCAGGGGCATCACATGGGTGCTAATTGTTCGTCTTCTTTAAAAGAGAAATCTGGGATTCCTTTTTCTCCTCCTTCTTGTAATAAGAAATCTAAAAAGAGGAGAAAGAGGAAGTCAAAGAAGAAGAATAATTCTATCCATTCATCTTCAACCTCTGCGAGTCATGTTGAAGATGAGCCTTCAGCTGCTGCAAGTCATGTTGGGGGCACAAGTCTAGTCACTGCAAGTCATACTAGCACTTCATCATCAACCTCTATGAGTCATGTTGAAGATGAGCCTTCAGCTGCTGCAAGTCATGTTGGGGGCACAAGTCTAGTCACTGCAAGTCATACTAGCACTTCATCATCAACCTCTGTGAGTCATGTTGAAGATGAGCCTTCAGCCGCTACAAGTCATGCTGGGGGCACAAGTCTAGTCACTGCAAGTCATACTAGCACTTCATCATCAACCTCTGTGAGTCATGTTGAAGATGAGCCTTCAGCCGCTGCAAGTCATGTTGGGGGCACGAGTCTAGTCACTGCAAGTCATACTAGCATTTCATCATCAACCTCTGTGAGTCATGTTGAAGATGAGTCTTCAGCCACTGCAAGTCATGCTGGGGGCATGAGTCTAGTCATTGTGAGTCATACTAGCAAAAAGTCACCGACCTCTGCAAGTCATGTTTAGAACTCTCTGCAAACCACTGCTAGTCACGTTGGCGGATTGGAGGTTGATAACAAACCTGGACGTAGAAGTTTTAAACCTAAGTTCCCTTGTAATATATGCAAGGGAGACCATCTTACTCATTTATGCCCTAGTATTTTAGAGGTTCAAAGGATATGGTCCGAGTCTGAAAGTACTTCTACTCCTAGATCTGATATGGTTTCTCATCAATCCCACCAACCATTGGTTGATAATGTGGTTGATCCAGTGTAATCTATGGCCGATTACACTCCTTTTCTGTGGGGTGAAGTGCTTAACAAAAGAGTCTGTTTGATCTCTAGTGCAGAATCTTCTGGTATAGGGGGCATTCCAGCTGCTTCGAATGTTCCCCCTCCAAGTTGTAGGAGTGTCTCCTTTGATTGGGATAGCCTTACCGAGCCTAGTCTTCCTTCCGCTGCACCTTTCCAAATAAAGGTCAGGGTTAATTCCACAAATGTCTATCGATGTATGGTGGATGAAGGATCCTCTGCAAGTATTATATCCTCTTTGACTTGGAAAGCTTTGGGTTCCCCAAAGTTGTTGACAACTCAGAGTCAGTTGTTGGCCTATGACAGAAGGCCTGGTGAATCTATGGCTGTTCTTCCTCAATTGCCTATCACTTTAGGTGGGAAGACTATCTTAATCGATATGATGGTGGTTGATAGCCCTTTAGAATTTAATATGCTACTTGGGCGTGATTATGTCTATGCTATGAATGCTGTGGTGTCTTCACTCTTTCAAGTAATTTTCTTTCCTCGTAACGAGAATATTGTCACTATTGATCAGCTTGCATTTGATAATTACCACCCTAATTTGAGTAGAATACCCCTTGGTTTGTTCCAAGTATTCAAATCGACTCTACCTTGCCACGGGTCAATTATGTGGCATTGAATCCTCATTGTTCAATAACTTCTGAGAACGATCCTTGGACCTATTGTTCTCCTTCTTGGGACTTGATCCTAGCAATTGACCGAGAGATTCTTCCTATAGGGATATGGGACCCCTTAATTCCCTCTTTTGATCCTTGTAGTTCTCATGATTTCTTAGAACTTGATTTGCCTTCACAGGAGGAACTCTTTGAAGCCATGAGTTTTGACTATCAAAGGAGTCCTTGGTCCGATCCCTGCAAGGGGTTTGTCCAGAAGAGCTATTATACGTAAGCCACAAGGTTGCGTGGTTCCCTGTACCATATTGTATATATAAGGTACGCATTTTCAAGTTTTGTATTCTATAACACAAGATTTTATATGAAGTTTATATGTGGGATGTATTAACTTCTTGTCTAGTGTTCCTATTTATGTTTACAGAACTTGGAAGATTTCTCCTTTGGAAGTTTATGGTTGGTCCATTCTGACAAGTATTGGTTCTCGAAACTGGCATATAGGTTAGGTTTTTCCACCTGCATTGTGCACTTATCAGTTTCCTTTCCCATTTTGGCCTTAGGATCGACCCCACCAAGTTATGGTGCAGAACCTTCTCATTGCTTAGAAGTATCATGACTTGTGTGGTAGAGCCTACCTTATCATGGGTGCCCTAGTTAGTACCTTGTTGTCACTTGGCACTTATGTTGATGTTTTGTCCCTAGGCTTGGGAGTCCTCTTTAGTCCCGCCATGACTTATATGCTGAAGACTCATTCCTCTTTGCTTCTTCGCTTCGTTCTGGCCTTATACCCTAGAGACTCCTTTGTGTTGAGTTGTACTACTGCATTGCATTTTGACCATTTGCACCTTTTGGCCTTGAGCTGGCTTCACTTGGACTTGGACTTGTGTTTAAGCCAACTTTTGACCATGATGAATGCAAAATCAAACTTGCATACCTTTGAATTCTGCAACTTGACACACCTTGACCCATGGAAGGAACACACCTTTGAGTGTCATTGACCAGTTTTTGCCTCCCTGCATTGAGCATAGGAATGTTTCAATCCCAAGAACTAGATCATATGCTTCACCGACACTCGTTCTTTCCACTGTACTATAGAATTCTTTTCTTCTTTTTCCAGCTTAACAGAAAAAGACAAAAAAATTATATATTCCAAAAAAGAGCGAGAACGGGACAATATTTCCATTTATTTTTGGCAGCTAGAGTCAGTCGTGTCACCCTTGAACAAAGCACTCAAAAACAAAGTCTCCTCCATTTGGGCGGGATTTAGTTTGACTTAGGTACGCCTTAACCTTGTTATTGAGTCAGTTCTCCTCTGATTGGTTATCTCTTCCAAACATATGGAGGGTTCATTCGTGCCTCCTGCATGACGAACTTATACAGAGTCATCATATGTTGCCACATAGTCACATTGAGTCATGCTTTTGTTCAAGGGAAGTTAGCCTGAGTCGGCCTCTCTGCAGTGTCTCTTGACTCATTTTCAGTCAGCCATCCCTGATTGTCAGTATCATGTCTATCATCACATCAACTATATTGGTCCTTTACTCGTGCCGGTCTGAGAAGGTCTCTATTAACTTCTTGCTGGCGGGTCTTTTCCTTATCGACAAAGACATCTTGCTCTGAGGATAGGACTAGAGCTGCACCCTGGCCCTATTTTCATTATTGATAGGTCACCTTGTGCTCAACATCGATCAGTATCATGGGCCTTTGACTGAGTGGTTTCCCTTGTGTTCGACATCAGCTTACATTATCACACATTGGGATTCATGCAATACCTTGGTTTCCATTTGACCCTATTGGTGGGTACCTCACCTTTGTGTCAGCTTTCATTATTGGTTGGTTCAGAGGGTTTCTGTCATGCGCTAGCCACATCTTATGTACGCTGGAAACATACTTCGGTCGAGTTGCTACATCTTTTTCATCCGATTCCTTCCACATTATTGGCCTACGGGTTACACTTGTGCTAGATTAATGAAGGATGCCTTAATGCCTTCCTTCTAGCGAATCTTTCCCTATCGACTTCAACTCCTTACTCTGGGGCAAAGATCTAGAGTTCATTTGGCAGTACCTTGGGGTTTGCAGTCATTAGTGGCAGATCCTTCGCTATCGACAATGGGAAACCATCATTGTCTCCCAATTGATAGATTTTTACAGGTGTTCGACTTCATCTCATCCATTCGCACTTGTTAGATTGTACTGGGTACCTTGACACTCATTATCATTATCGGTGAGTAGTCTCGTGTTTGTTAATGGTATACATCAATGACCGGTAATCAAACGATTTCTCACATGGTCGACTTCAGATCATTTATTCCCATGGTGTAGAAATGTACCATAGCGGTCGGTGAAGACCTCAGGTTGTATCAGCATTCATTGGTTCACTTGACAGTTGCTCCTGTTGCTGCTAGTTGATACCATTCCACCTTATATGTTGCAGTTAGTCATGGCGACATTCTATATGCTGGCACCTGAGTTTGCAGTGTAGTACCATCCTATTCCATCATGTTCATTTGGTACCTTTTGTGATCAGTCTTTGATATCAGTGATCCGGTTCATTCTTCAGCATCATTGACATTCTTATATGTGATATTCAGACATGTACTTGTTCGATCATGATCAGATGATCCATTATGTATTTTCCAGTCCTTTATACTTGTATACTTAGTGGATCTTCTTGTACTTGATATGCGGACATGCTTTACTTTCTCTGAGCATGGGTATGCCCGCCTCAGACAGTGTTTCTTTCTGATCTCCTTTTGTGGCTTGGCAGGTTGAACTCTGGTGAAGTCCTTCTCAGTTTTTGGCAGATTTCCTTTCCGTGAACTTGCTTAATACATTTCGGCCATCATGTACCCCTTCTGACCTCATATATTAGGGGGCATCTATTATAGCTCCAAACCTCACTCTTGATGTTTTTGATGCTGCACTCATGGCCTAGGGAAACCCCTCCTTCCAGACCTAGTCCAAAATTTAAAAAACAGTGTTTTATTCCCTATACGCGACATTTCCCTGAGATAAACGCGTGTGTACGCAGGTCTGTGTATACCCAACCTGCGTATATGTCTTAAAACACTTAAAAAAATTAAATCTCCTTAATTTCGGGTGGAGATCGCGGGTTTTACCTACTGATTACCTATTAGTTCCCGTGGCCCAACTGTTCCCAATGAATTCCCAACTAAAAAACTACTTTGGGAGAAGTATAAAAAGGCTTCAATGGGAAGGCCTAAGGGAGGAGAGAAGAGAGAGAAAGGTTACTATGCTGAGATTTCCCTGACCAGGTCTGAAGATCCTAGTGCCTCCTGCACTTCCCCCATTTACAAGAAACCCTTGTTTCCTTGTGTGATGATGTCTATCTACTACTTGAGATATCATGGAGTAAGTCATGGAAGGAGTTTGTTAAAGGCTTGAGGCTGGATGAATCTAGAGGATGGTTCCGCTTGGAGCCTGCGAAAGGACGAATCAGGTGAAATTATTCCTTTCTGTACTTTATTTGTCTATAATAAAAGAAACACTTGTCTTTGTTCCTGATATAAATCTTCTTCATGTTTATGATATCCATGTTATGATTCATATATGAATGGTTGTTTAATTGCATAACTAACTACCTTTAAATATATTATGAAGATGATTTCTTTATGATGTTTAGTCCATATATTGTTGTACTTTCTTGAATTGATTGTTTTGCAGGTTGAAGGAGCAAAAGGAACTCCAAGAGGGTTTGGACCCTGGCAGGATCTTCTCAAACGAAGTACCCCCAAGTATGCCCCTTATCGTATAGTTTTCTTATATTAGCATTATGGCTATATGGAATCTGTGTTTCTCTGTATAGATAACCTCTGATCTGCTAGGGTATCAACCCAAGACCCTAGGGGAATTTATCCCTTAACAAGTCACTTTGCAGCAAAGAGGATAGCATTCAAAGTGTTAGAAGTTGGCTATTATTGTCCCACTCTTCATCAAGATGTCAAGTAGTACACTAGTCAGTGTGATCAGTGCTAGAGGATCGAAAGGCCTACTCCAAGAGATGAAATGCCCGTGCAGCCTCAAGTGACTTTCGAGCCATTTGATAAGTGGGGCATGGACTTCATTGGGCCTATCAACCCTCCTTCAAATAAAAAAAATGCATTCTTGTGTGCACTAATTATTTGACTAAGTGGGCTGAATCCAAGGCAATTAAGGTAGCAACAGAAGAAAAGGTGGCTGAGTTCCTAAGGGAGAAAGTATTATACAAATTTGGGTACCCTAGAGAGCTAGTCATAGACCAAGGAAGCCAGTTTACCTCCTACATGATTGAATACCTGCTTAGCCATCACAAGATCTCCTATCATCCACACGATAATGGGCAAGTGGAGGTGACCAACAGGGCACTGGAGGGCATCTTAACCAAGGTAGTAGGTAACAGTAGGAAGGATTGGGTAGAAAGACTAGTTGAGGCCACCTGGGCCTATAATACCACATGGAAGACCACCATTGGATTCACACCCTATGAGCTGGTCTATGGGAAAAAGGCCTTGTTGTCCATTGAATTTGAATATAACACATTAAGGATGGCAGCCCAACTAGATTTGGATCTCAGCAATGCACAGAAAGAGAGATTGTTCCAATTGAATGGCTTGGATGAATTCAGAATGTAGGCCCTCCTACATATAGAGATAGTTAAACTCTAGAGGAATATTTGGCATGATAAACATATTAAGGAGAAGCAATTTTAGGAGGGTGATTGAGCATTATTATATGATTCTAGGTATAAAGACTTCAAGGGCAAGTTAAGGACAGGATGGCCCAGACCTATATTATGGAAAGCTACCATGATAATGGTTCAATGCAAATCAGAACTATAGATGAAGAAGCCATTCCTTTGCTTGTTAATGGGCACCAATTGAAAATGTATAAGAGACCTTTATCAAAACAAGAGTTCATGGATAATATCAATAAAATAGTGATGATGGTGGAGCAAGTTCCAACTCCTCTCTCATCAAGTCACTAAAAAATAAAAAAGAGAAAAAAGAATAAGGAATTAGGTGAAAACCTCCATGAGGCATCTGAGTCCCATATTTGGGTTGAAAACCTCGTGAGGTGGCCCAATGATGAAAAAAAGAAAAGAAAAAAAGAGAAAGAAAGACAAGAAAAAAGAATAAGAAGATCCGTGCGTGAAAACCTTCCTTGAGGCACCTCGAGCAAACAACTAGGGTGAAAACCTATCTAAGGCAGCCTATTTGTTTTTCAAAAAAAAGAAAACAAAAAAACAAAAAAAAAGAGAAAAATATATAATTGTCATTTGCAAGTGGGCGAGAAAGACGGTCAAGGAGCAAAACAGGATCCAAAGGGTTCCATTCCTCACACATGTTCATCTCCTCCACTCCTTACAATGCATCCCTCCATTGCTTCGATTTATGTGAAGACTGTGTTTTCTACAGGATCCCTTGTATTCCTACAGGATCCCCTGAAATCCTACAGGATGATCCTGTAGGAATTACAGTGACCTGGAAAATCTACAGGAAGCAATCCGAGGGCACATGATAGGTTTTTTAGGTCCCTAAAATTCACCCTATGCATGATCTAACATCTCACCTCATTCACCACCATCATCCCTGCACTCACCATTCAAAAAAAAAAAAATCAGTTTTTTCCAGTCTTAGAAAAAAGGGAAAATAGAGAGGACTAAGAGCATTACCTGAGTATCCTTTGCTCTACACACTTATACTCCTTATTTCCATTCATTACACCATCCTCACAACCCCAGCTAGCAACATGATATAAGAATCCTGAGGGAGAATTAGCTACAGGACATCCTGTAGGAAATCCTGTAGCATCCTATCCCACAGAATGCCAATCACTAGCAATAGATCTTCACTAGGATGATCTAGGAGCTCCACAATAGTAGTAGCATCAGATCTTCAGCCACAGATACATGCAAAAGAAAAGAAACTATTAGCAGACAACAAGAGGAGGAAGAAGAATGGCATGCAACAAATAAACAACGCAACACCTCTGGTCTTCGACAACTGCAACATGGCATCGAAACCACAGGTAAGTATCCTGCTCGCTCACTCATATACATCATGTAGTCAAAAGTTGTAAGGGTTATGAGATAGTTGGTTTATAAGTGAAAAGGTGGCCAGTTAACTTGGCCACCTTTGTTCAGTCAGCACATGCAGAATTGGGTGTCCTCTCACACGTGGCTACAGTCAACTCAAAGATAGAGAAAGAGTAGGACAAAAAGTAGTTAAACTACGGATCTGCAAGGTAGGAGCTAATTACGTGGAGTGGGAAATGATGAGGTGGTAGTGGGGACCAATGGTCCGAAAGTGGCAACTTACCTTTGCTGTAAGCACACCACCTCACCTCGAACCACCATAAAGGGAAATAAAACATCGTTCCCATGCATTCATGCATTTCTCCTCCTCGAAAATCCCTCACTTAAGTCACTCTCATAACCCATGCCACCCATCGGAAGAAAAAATCCATCGTTTTGCACAGTAATTCCTAGAGGAGCATGCACAGGAATTCCTATAGGATACAGTCTAGAGGATACATAGAGACAGTCTACAGGATAGGCAGAGAAGAGTTCAAGAGGGGATATCATGGGAATTGGCCACTGCAACCATTCTAAAGAGGTAGGCTCTAAAATTTCATCCCCCTTTGCAAGAAAATACACCAGGGATACTCTAAAATCTAGTGAATTTAGCAACTATGAGAAGTAAATTACATACACAGTCAACTCTGTTTTGCTCCTACATTTGAAAATTTGTGTCAACCCTCTCATTTTCTCCTCAAGGTTCACCAGCAAGATGACAGGAGGGTTTAATAGGAGAGAGCCCACAAACACTGTGAGAATCCAACAACACCCCGAGGTGCTTGAAATCTTTACAAGACACAACTGGATGGGGTTTTTCGAAAAATTCACAAGGTATGATGATGAGGTGGCTCAAGAATTTTCTCAATCCCTCACTCCACACATCATAATCCATGCCACTATTGTAGTAAGGGTTATCACTATAGATCTCACCCCATAGCTCATCAGTAGGGTCACCACACTCCCCCTAGGAATTCCATGGAGAAAATAAGACAAAGGAGACAGCGAGGTGGCAAAAAGGAAATTATTTTTAGAAGGTGAAGAACCCACTGAGGACAAAAATGGAGTAAGGAGGGACAGTCTGCCATACCCATGGAGTGAGGTAGGCTACCAAATCATCAAATACATCTCATGTGAGGGTAGATATAGTGTTGTTTATGGCTATCATTTCAGGATCCTTGAGGAATTAAGATTTGGGATAGAAACACCACCTCACCAAAGACTCAACATACCCTATTTCTTGCTGCAATCACTCATAGACTCCAGCAACAAAGTGAAGGAAGGGAATTCCCAACAATTGGCTCACCATGGGTTGATTAGGATCCTCATTGAAGGTTCCCTCCAAAACCTTAGAATCCTTATAACATGGTTAGTCTTCAGAGACTTGCCAACCGAGGATGACCTTAAAGCCCTAACTTATTATGTTAGTCCTACTGTCAGTGAGGAGGAGGCAAAATAGGAATAGGAGGATACATAGCAAGATAAGGATGAGATGGATGAAGAAGAAGCTGACGCGGAGGAACATAATGAAGCTGAAGAAGAAGAGGGAGAAGAGAAGGAGGATCATGAAGAAACAGAGGAGGAAATTAAGAAGGAAACTGATAGAGATGATGAAGATCCACAAGAGGAAGGGGACGGGAAAAACAGAGAAGAAGAAGACAATAAAACAGAGAGGAAAGAACACAAGGAGGAGTCACCTAGGGTGTCTCCAGAGGCCACTGAGAGAGAGGCAGCAGTTGCCCTCAGTGCTCTTAGCACCCTAGTCAAGAAAACAGGAAAAAGGAGGAGGCAAACCCCACTATATTTCAGAACAAGAAAGAGCACAAGAATAATACAAGGGAAGCCACAAACATCAACAAAAATACCTATTGAGATTGAAGATTCCCCTACACTAAAAGACAAAAATACCTTCCCCTAAGTCACCTATCACCTATGTAAGGAGGCCTACTACTAGATCAAGTTCCTCAAAGGGTAAGGCAATCCTACAAGATCCACAACAAAACCTACAGGATACTCTGCTGAAACAACAAGAGGCACAAAAATTAGAATGAAAGGTAGGGGAGTAGCAAGAAGCTAAAGAGGAAGACCTAGAGACAAAGGAACCCAGCCCCCAACCTAACCTGGACTCCTATAACCAGTTGATTGAAGGAGGCAGGGCAATACTTAAGACATTTGCCATCCCACTGTTCTTCGAGCTTGAGAAGGAGAGGGCTAGAACCCACCGATGGATGCAGATTTCCAAATCAAAGTGGGTGGAAGACATTAGGCACATGGAAGACAAACTCAAAGAAATGGCAAAGAGCTAAGTGGCTTAAGGGATAGAGAAGCTATAATGAGAAGTCAACTTGAGAGAGAAAATGCATGGCTGAGGGGACAACTGCAGGAAAGAGAGAACCAACTAGCATGTATGGTGAGCCTCTCCTTCGAGGCCATCAAGTGTAGGATGCCAGCTAAATCCTATGCTCTTTACCTCAAAGAAAAATGGTTGTAGTTTCATATTAAGACACTAGCACAGAGGGAAACCATGGCATTTCAGGACTACAGGCAGTTTATTGGTCTTTGTGATCAAATTAAACTAGAGGATAGGCCCAAAATGGCTGAGTTTTATTTGCACAACATGGCCCTCACAGACATGAATGTTTAGGACCCTAATGCCAAGTTAGGAGACCTACAATTAATGGCTTTGGCTTCATGGATGAACCATGAGGAGTCAAGAGTTGCAGAGATGAAAATAATATTGGCCAGAGAGCAGACTGAACCACTTTTGATCAGAGTTAAACAATCAAATCCCATGGCCCTCATCAGTACCCATAATTTGATTGAAAATGTCCTTAGCTGGCACCTAGATATCTTGTTGCCCAAGAGAAAGAAATTTCACATTTTGAGGACACGTTTAGGCTGCTAGGATATGATAGTATACATGCTTGCCTAAGGATGTGGAACACACTGCCACACAGCGTGAAGATAAGAGAATATCACTCCCCTCAAAGGTTGAGAGAGGCACTCAATAGGACACCTATGTATAAGCAATCTATGCAAAGGTTTAAGGTCAATTGGATAGGACTAAAACTCAGTCCACTACTACTCTTAGGGATGCTAGAAGGGAGAAAAGAAGAAGAAGAAAAGAGGTAGTGGGAAGAAGTAGAAAATAAAGTAGGGTTCTATGAACAAGAAGAGGAGATGACAGCAGAGGCATGGGATGTCAGAGAGTCTACCAGAACCATGAAGGATATGGATATTGACTAAGTTTCTCCGAGGATGAGAAACACTTTCGGTATGGGGTGATGATGAGCCTCATCATTGGGTAATTATATGTGCCTTAATTCACCTCCTAGCTTAGTCAAACCAACTATTCTCATAACTTATTACATACTTTTGATTATATTTTGTTTATGAGATGAGTTAGAGTTGGATATTTTTCTTTGTGGTCTAATGTGCATTTAATGCAGGATTAAAGGATAAAAGCAAGGAATTTTGGCAAAGACCATGGTCAAAACTCGAATGGTTAAAGGGAGAAGGATTATAGGAGGTGCATCCTCCTCATTTACTACCCCTCCATTTGAATATTCCTCCATCAGCTGAGAGTGAAAATAGCCAAATCATGAGGACTAGAAGTCAGCCGAGCAAGTGAAAGACAAAGCACCAGTTTATCTCGAGTTTAGGAGCTGAGCCTCCCTAATTTTAAGGAAGTCACTGGAGACTTAAGATGTATAAGTAGAGAGGCCTAGGACCTCAGTAGGATTTGGATTTTTGACTGTAAGACACTACTCTATTTTCGAGCTGCAAGACTTGTGAAATTTTTTAATGTAATCCATTGTTTTGGTAATAAGAATGATTTTTTTTTTGAGTCAGCACTGAGTTAACTCAGAGGGTTGAAGCTCTTGGGTTAGGGCCCAACCCTAGCTGCTAAGGCTCCTCTTTATTGTACATTTATGCTAGTATAGATTCATAGTTTAATTGTTCATTTGCTTAGTAGATGCATTTCCATTACAACAGTGTAGAATAGATTGGTTGTGTGATAGTTTGATTCCATTTGTGCCTTCTTTCAAGTAGCAAGTTAGCAAGGAGAAAAGGCTACCAGTAGGTGTCTCGTCCTCACTTCCTCCCTCTGGGACCATGACTTAAGGAAGGGACCCTTCAGCAGCCCCAAAAATACAGATGTCTAGTTCTTGCATGAGCTTTGGAGTTTGTTGTCTTTGATTTAGTATTTGGTTCATGTTGCAAGGCAGATTTCATTGTCATCCTTTTCCATCTCCATTTTTGCAATAAGATCTCACTCATTCTTTCATTCCCTTCAACAACTTTCTTCATGCATAATATAGGCAATTGATTCATGCTTTTCTAATTTATGAAAATGTATCTTGTTGCATAGTTCTTGGAAGACACACATGTTTTAAGCAAAGAAGGAAATTCAAGAGGAGACCTAGACTTCATCACTAGCAACCACCTCCCACTTTATCCACCTTAGCCATCTCTTGTTCCACCATCACCCTCACTAGCTTTTTTAATCATTTTTCGTTGAAATTCCCCTAGTTACATTAACTGAATCTATCCATCTCTGGTCTTGGATATTGACTCCTGAGTGCTCCTAGACATTCTAACACCCCATTCCACTCATAATACACCTTTTCCAAGCTTCCCAATACCTCCAACACCTCACAACTAGCTCTCGATTGTATCTTGTAGGTTTCCTGTAATTCCTATAGGATCATCTTGTAGGTTTCTAGTACATCCTGTAGGTTTTCCTGAAACGGCCCTGTTTTGAGGTCGAATTGATGGGAAACCTCTAGGAAGTCACACAAAGCCTCCTAGGACCCTTCCACACCATATAACCACTCCATAAACCTTCTAGCCATCCTCAATCACCTTCCATCCACCTGTCCCATTCACAAGAACAATTAATTTACATACTTGATTTTGCCTAAAAACCAAAAAAGTGAAAACAGATTTAGTTTAGTTTTTTTGCATACAAATTAGTATGGTTTGATGCTCTTTACTTCTGTAGCTTAGATGGTAGCATTTGCTTAGTGTTGATTTAGCAATTCTACTTAGCATAGCTGTTTAAATGGTTAACTAGGATATGGTGTGATTTAACATTACATATTGTTTTCTTCATTATTGCAGTAGAGTAGCTCCCTTAGAGTAGATTTTGTCTTCCTCCATCAAAGGATCAAGCTTCCTCTGACTCTATTGAAGTCTGGCTTGGAACCCTTGGGGTCTCTCGCCGGATGAACAGTGACAACAAGAAGGACCTTCACTTTTACTTGTGCATATAGCACTGTCACCTCCAAGTTTGTACGAACCATGGGATGATAAGTAAAGCTGGTAGCTTAGGAGTTGCAGCATCCTTGCTGCAATACTGGCACTCATCACCTATGTCGCAAAAGCAACTACAACTGCCTGCTAATACACCCACTAGTAATCCTTCTTTTCGTCCTCAATTACTTATCCAACACAATCTAAATCCTAATAACAGAGGGGCTGAACATTTTGAGACACTCAACCTCCCTGCATATAGTATTGCCACTATGGAATGTAATGAATTAAATCTTCGATCTGGTCGGGTGGTCAATACTCATACTTCACCTATAATTGTTGAGCATACTTACGATGAAGTCTTAGAACCAGAACAAATAACCGTAGGGGAAGAGCTAGCACATATTCTTGTAAAGAAACAACCCCTTCACAAACTATTGCTGCTAGAGGGTGTTAGATTGGTCCACCCTATCCTAAAAGACTATCTTTGAGCAAACAAATTCCTCATCCCGAATTTGACTTTTTGGGAGAATTGTAGAACTTATTCGTTAAAATTCTGTTACTTAAGGATATGATGGATGTGCCAATTTATGCGAAGACAATTAAAGAATATTGTTCTAAGAAACCTTGTAGAAAACCAAAGGACTCTCTTACTATTCATGTCATGGACAAAGTATCAAATATAATGTTGGGGAAATATCAACCTTTCAAATACAAGGATCCTAGGAATCCAATTCTGATAGTGCAGATTAATACGGTGGATATTCCGAATGTACTGGTAGATTTGGGGGTAGAGATTATTGTTATAACTTATGCTACTATAATTACCTTGGGTCTACGGAACCTTAAACCAACTCCCACCATCCTATAATTGGCAGATCGGTCTACTATTAGACCAGTATGGAAGCTGGAAGACATCACTATTGCGGTAGACTCATAGTAATAGCCCGTTGACCTTCTAGTTTTATATACTCAATCCCCAGCTGGTGGGCACCCTTTGATTTTACGAAGACCTTGGTTCACAACTGGAGATGCTTACATTGGGTGTTGGTCTGGAAACCTGGTAATATAAAATGGGGAATTTACGAAGAACCTCATCTTGTAACCCCTTATAGAACCAAGTTCATCAGATAAATCTGGATTTACCTTGATTCAAAATATTACTCGACAAAAAGCCCAAATCTGAAGATGAAGAAAATAGACCCATCCTTACCATCAATGAGGCTCTCTGTTTTAAATATGAAATGGAGGATGATTCCATTAGCAATGTTCTCAACGATCCTGAATTTGTTTCTTATTCAACCTATCAACTGTTAGAAACTATCATGAGCTGCAATATTCAGGAAGTTATCGAACCAAAAACAGAAATACAAAATATTCCTAAAATTGTGCCTCGTAACAGTGTTCCTGTAGAGGCCCACGGGGGTTTGGATTGACGGTGAATGGGTGCGCTGTTAAGACACTCCTTGTGATAGGTCACCGGTTCAAATCTCCCGTGGGTACATAGGTTAGTCTTAATATAGAAAAAAAAAACAATGTTCCTGTAGAAAATGAACCAGCGAAAGAATTGAATATTAGTCCTAACCTTTTGCAATCTCAATCTGAACAATTGCTAAAGGTCCTTCAGGAGCATAAAGAAGCTATTGATTGGGAGTACACTGATATGAAATGCATCCCTGCCGATTTATGTACTCATCATATATATATATTAAAGATGAATGTCGACATATTAGGCAACCACAAAGAAGAATGAATCCTGCCATAAAAAACATTGTCAAAGATGAATTGCAGAAGCTATTAGATGTGGCCTTTATTTATTTGATATCGGACAGTCAATGGGTTTCCCCATTACTCATTGTTCCTAAGGAGAATGGAAAGTGGCGGATCTACATTGATTAGAGGGAAATAAACAAAGCAACTCCGAAAGACTATTTTCCCTTACCCTTTATTGACCAAGTCCTTGATACATTAGCGAGGAAGGAGTTTTTCTCCTTTCTGGTTGGATTTAGCAGATACAACCAGATTCAAATAGCTCCTAAGGATTAGGACAAAACTACCTTCACATGTCGTTGGGGAACCTTTGCCTACCGAGTCCTTCCATTTGGTCTCTGTAACGCACCTACTGCCTTTTAAAGGGAAAGATTAGGAATTTTCTCTGATCTAGTTAGTGACAGTGTCAAGATTTACATGGATGACTTCACCCCATATGGGGATTCCTTTACAGAAGCCTTGAAAAGATTAGTGAAAGTACTTTAAAGATGCAAGAAGACACATATCTCTCTAGGTATAGTCAAATTCCATATGATGATGAAGGAAGGGATAGTGTTGGGACACTTGCTTCCAACTATAGGAATTCAGGTTGATCCTACAAAGGTAGAGGTAATTTTAAAATTTCCTACATCTAAGACAATGACACAAGTATGCAGCTTTATTGGTTATGTTGGCTATTATAGTCATTTCATAGAAAAAAGTTCTAAAATAGCATTCCCTATTTTTCAATTGTTGCCTAAAGATGCAGAATTTGTGTGGACGGATTAATGTGAAGTAGCTTTATAGGTTTTAACCCCGTACAGAAATTACCTGCATATCAATTCTAAAACACATAAAATAAACAATGCGAGAGAATAACACATAAAACACATATACACAGAGATTTCCACTGGATCCCAAAACCGGGACTACCAGCTTGATTTTTCATTATGTTCCTTTCAGTGTTATAATACATATTTATACATGCTAAAGCATCCAATACCATGGACCGAAAAACCATTGCGTCCAATACCATGGAATGAAAACCATCACGTCCAAAAAACATGTGCGAAAATCATGCACAAAACCCTAGGTGGGTCCGCCCAACCTAACATAGGGTCCAAAACCAAAATTTTCTGGGGTGCTACCCTAGACCCCATAAAGTGGGGTTACGGTACACCTGAAACCCCCTGTCACCCCCTCCCCCCGCTACACAATCGGCACAATGAAGGAGGGCTCCACCCTCGCTCTAACCCCCCGATTAACTACATGGGCTAGTCGTGGAAAGAATATAACACAACCCAACATTCTCCCAATTGTTGTTTTCTTTCCACATGGGTCCACAAGAGAGCTTAGTCATTTTTCCAGCCCTGAAATGCCCATTGTCTCTCTACACCAAGAGAACTTCTCAGAGCTCACATATTTTGTCAATGCATCTGCAGTATTCTTCAAAGTGTCCACCTTTACCAGCAACACTTATTTGTCTTCTATCATATCCCTCACAAAGTAATATTGAACATCAATGTTCTTTTTTTTGAATGATATGCGGGGTTCTTTGCCAAGAAAATTGCACTTTGGCTGTCATATTCTATCCTTATAGCTCCCTATACTAACCCCATACTTGAACACAATATCTGCAAACAAACTACTTCCTTTCTTGCATGAATGGCTGCCATGTATTCTGCCTCTATAGTTGATAGTGCCACTACAGATTGTTTCTTACTAATCTAACTGACTACACCTCCAAATAGGTTAAACACATACCCACTTGTAGATCTTCTCTGATCCAGATCTCCAGCTCAATCTGCATCAACAAAGCCATGAATATCCAACATTTTGTCCATTCCTGATCTTCCTTGGTAGCACAAACCATAATCAATAGTGCCATGCAAATACCTAAAGCCCACTTCACTGTTCTCCAGTGTTCCTTCCCTGGTTTTGACATAAACCTGCTCAATACTCACATTGCATGTGCAATGTCTGGTCTAGTACAGACCATTGCATACATCAGGCTACCGACTGCACTTGCATATAGAACACGTGACATTTCCTCTTCCTCTTCTTGTGTCTTGGGACATTGTTCAACCTCAAACCTATAGGAATAGGAACCTTCACCGGTTACTATCGTTAATATTAAACCTCTACAGTATTGTCTCAACATACTTCCTCTAGTTTAACCAGAGCTTCCTCTTTGCCCAATCTCTTTTAATTTCCATGCCCAAAATATAGTTTGCAGCACCAAGATCTTTCATGTCAAATTTGGAGGACAATTGGATCTTCAAATCCTGGATAATTTCTTTGTCATTTCCAACTAGCAACATATCATCCACATACAAGACTAGATAAATAACATGGTCACCAATTAATTTAAAATACACACAGTTATTTGCTTTGCTTTTGGTGAAGCCAAGTCCCCGTATAAATGTATCAAATTTCTGATACCACATCTTGGTGACTGTTTTAACCCATACAAAGACTTCTTTAACTTTCATACCAGTTCTTTCTTACCCTTCACCACAAAGCCTTCACATTGTTTCATGTAGATTTCCTCTTCCAGATCCCTGTGAAGAAATATTGTCTTCACATCCATCTGTTCTACCTCAAAATCAAAAGCAACAACAACAGATAATAGTAATCTAATAGAAGCTACCTTGGCAACGGGAGAAAAAATATCACCAAAATCAATTCCCGGCACCTGGGAATAACCTTTTGCTACCAACCGAGCTTTGTATTTCTCCACCTTTCCTTCTGCATTTGTCTTCTTTTTGAACACCCATTTGCTGCCAATGGGTTTTCTTCGAGCCGACAACTCCACCAGATCCCAAGCCTTATTTTTGTGCAAAGATGTCATTTCATCAACCATGGCCTCTTTCCAGAGTTTTCCATCCTCTGAATCTATTGCTTCCTTCACAGTTCTGGGATCATCGTCAGTAATAGATAAAGAAAATTTTGAACAGAAAGCAGATGGACTATACCTTTTTGGTTGCCTTCTTTCTCGAACTGATCTTCTCAGACCTGGAGTTTGTGGCTCTTCATCTTCTGATTCCTTATCTACTGTAGAGTTTGATTCTTCCTACTTTAGCTCAAATTCTATCTTCTCAGGTTCCTTTGGTTGGACTTCATGTTTAATAACATCTTTCACCACTTTGAACGCCACATCACGGTTGTACAGAACCTTTCGTGTGACTGGGTTCCAAAGCTTATAACCCTTTAAACCATCCTTATACCCAATAAAGATGCACTTTTCAGATTTACTATCTAACTTGGTTCATTTATCCTTTGGAACATGTACATATGCATCACATCCAAATACCCTCAAATGTGAAATAGAAGGTTTCTTACCAGTCCATACCTCTTGTGGAGTCTTATCCTCCAACATTGATGAAGGTGACTTGTTGACCAAGTAACATGCAATATCCACCGCCTTTGCCCAGAATTCCTGTCCTAACCCAGCACCACTGAGCATGCTTCTTGCCCTTTCCATCAACGTCCTATTCATTCTTTCTGTAACTCCATTTTTTTGAGGTGTATATGGAGTAGTCTTCTGCCATGCTATACCACACTTCTTATAGAATTCTTCAAATTCCTTGTTGCAAAACTCTCCACCATTATATGTGCTCAGCACCTTTATCTTCTTCTCTGTCTAATTTTCCACGAGAGCCTTAAATTCTTTAAACTTGTCAAAGACTTCAGATTTATTCTTAAGGTAATATATCCATGTATTCCTTGAGAAGTCATCTATAAATAATACATAGTACACAGACTTACCCAGTGATGGAACCTTCACGAGTCCAAACACATCACTGTGCACAAGATCTAATATTTGTTTTGCCCTCTTACTACTATAGGGGAAACTTACCTGATTCTGCTTCCCATATACACAATTTTCACATAAATCAAAATCCAGAGAGCTATTACTCATACCTTCTACCATACCTTTACCATGAAGTATTCGAAGGCCCTTCTCTCCAATATGTCCAAGCCTTTGATGCCACAACATGGTCTTCTCTCCAGAGACCACTAGATTTTCTACTCCACTTTTAGGAACCATAGAACTATTGCACCCATCTATAACAGTGCTACCTTGCAGCTTGTACAAAGTTCCAATCCGAACTCCCCACATCAATACTAGTGCTCACCAAACCATTTTGCAGGTATCCTTCTCGAACACTATTTTTACACCTGCATCATCCAGCTTGCTAACATAAATTAGATTTCTAGCTAATACAGGAATATGCAGAACACCTGGAAGTGTTCTAACCCTTCCACCTTGCAGCTTCAACTTTACTTTTCCACGACCAATGATTCTAGCCTTCCTGGCATCCCCCCAAGAAGACATCACCACCATCATATTTCTCATACTCACAGAATCACTCTCTATGGGGAGTGAAGTGAAAGGATGCATATGAGTCAATCAATCATGCCTCATGATCTACATGTGTACTTGAAGAAGCCAAGTACACATCCCCACCTTCAATTGAGGTGGTTTTTTCCTCTGTAGAAGGAGCCTCATCATATCCCTTTCCTTTGTCAGGAGCTTTAGATTTATAGTCCCTTTTGAAGTGGCCTTCCTTTCCGCATTTCCAGCACACTACCTTTACAGGCTTTCCTAGAGATTTATATCTCCCACTCGATGACTTATTTTTGTTTCTGTTCTAGGACCGTCCTTGTACAGACAAGGCATCAGCATTTTGGCTCTCCATATTTTTTCGTCTCATCTCCTCCGTCAGCAAGGCTGAGACTATTTCATCAAACTACAAGGCAGTTGCATTGCTACCTATTGTATAACCAGACTATCCCACGAATCTGGTAGAGAACACAACAAACTAATGCACTTATCTTCATCTGAAATTTTAATATCAACAAATGCTAACTGACTTACCACAATATTAAATGCGTTCAGATGCTCTGTCACCAAGTCTCCATCTTTCATCCTCAAGTTATATAGCTTTTTCCGTAGGAACAGTTTATTCACCAGAGACTTAGATTGGTACAAAGTCCCTAACTTGTCCCATAAAGCCTTTGTTGTAGCTTCCCTTGATACATTCAGCAATATTGAATCTGAGACACACAATTGTATTGTGCTCTTTGCCTTCTGATCCAGCTTCTTCCATTCTTCATCAGACACTCTCGTTGGTTTAGTACCTGGATCTAACATGATCCACTAATCTTTATCCACCAATAGATCCTCCATCTTGAGTTTCCACAACTCAAAACTCTGACCATTAAATTTCTCAATCTCTATCTTTCCACTGCTTGCCATATTCTTTAACCACCAAAATAGATCTCGCAGATCTCCCACTGAGCAGGGTCTACCATAGGCCTGAGCGAAACCCCTCAGCAACAATGGTGTCCCCTTGAAGCCAAATCTGATCTGATACGAAATGTAGGTTTTAACCCCGTACAGAAATTACCTGCATATCAATTCTAAAACACATAAAATGAACAATGCGAGAGCATAACACATAAAACACATATACACAGAAATTTTCCCTTGGATCCCAAAACTGGGACTACCAGCTTGGTTTTTCATTATGTTCCTTTCAATGTTATAATATATTTATACATGCTGAAGCATCCAATACCATGGACTGAAAAACCATCGCGTCCAATACCATGGACCAAAAACCATCGCGTCCAATACCATGGACCGAAAACCATCGTGTCCAAAAACATGTGCGAAAATCATGCACAAAAACATAGGTGGGTCGCCCAACCTAACCTAGGGTCCAAAACCAAAATTTTCCAGGGCGCTGCCCCAGACCCCATAAAGTGGGGTTATGGGTACACCTCAAACCCCCTGTGTGTTATGAAACCAGCTCACAAAAATGCCACGATGACCTGTTTGGAGCAGCGAAACCCTAGAATCCAAAGCTCTGATACCAAATGTTATGAAACCAGCTCACAAAAAGATAGAAAAGAGAGATCCACGCCTTAGAATTCAGCCTCTTCGAGGGGGCAACCTCCTTTACATTACATAAATGAACAATTCTTGGATGATACAAATGAAAAGACCTCCTTTCTATATATAGGAGTCTAAGGGCTCATAACATAATGAGAGCCTACATAACAATAATAATGTAAGGGCACAATAATAACAATAGTGGGCTTCTATGGGGTGTAATAGTAACAATATGGGCATTACATGGGTACATCAATATAATAAGTGGGTTCTACTAATAAAATAAGGGGTTATACTAATAGTATAGGGGTCTAACATCCCCCTCTCCTTCAAAAAGTGTTGTCCTCAACGCTTGAGTAGTTCTTGATGCTTCTGTATAAAATTCTTGTCCTCCCATGTGGAATCTTCAGTAGGTAAGTTCTTCCACTTGATGAGATACTCTGAAGTTGATTGATTTCGTAGCTGTCGGGTTCTTATTTCTGTGATTGCTCCAGGTTCCAATACGATTTTCCCTTCCTCTTCAATTTCTAGCAATATTGGGATCTTTTGCAACTTTTGAATAAGTGGCCATGCTTCTTCGTCCTTCTTCCATTCATCCTTTGCTTCTTTTATCCAATCTGGTTGGATAATAGAAATAGCACAAAACAATGCTTTGATATCCTCATCCTTGAAGAGTCTTCCAATTCGGTAAGGTCGCCATTTTTTAAGTGCATGTAGTATTGCCAACATTTCCTTCTCGTAAATAGCTTGCTTGATATGTAGCAGTAAAAATACCCAATCAAAACATTTTTCACTAAAATGTTGATCTACCTGTTGCTTCATTTGATTTTTCACTGAAGTGTCGTTATCCTTTAAAATTTGGAGAACTTGTTGTTGATGCTTGATGTGATCTTTCGCTGCTTGAACCTTTTTCTTCTTGATATGCCCCTCTATCTCTAGAGTTTTAGGAGTGGTAATTTCTTCCAATCCTTTACAAGACATGGTCGGTTTCATTTCTTGATGCTCGATGTGATTTTTCACTTCTTGAACATTTTTCTTTTTGATATGTCCTTCTATCTTGATAGTTTGAGGAGTAGTAATTTTGACCAATGAATTACAAGATATGGTTGGATTCATTTCTTCTTTCTCGGTGTGATCTTTCACTTCTTGCACCTTTTTCTTCTTGATATGTCCTTCTATCTTGAGAGTTTGAGGAGTGGTAATTCTTGCCAATGCTTCACAAGATATGGTCTGATTCATTGCTTCTTTCTCTGCGGTGGGGTCTTGGTGTATATCTTCTTCTTTTGATGTTTCTTGATCCTTTTCTTCCCCCTCTTCATATTCTATGTAAAATAATTTCTTCTCAGCACACTTATGACCTTTAGTGCATTTGCTATCACAATTGTAACAAATCTCTTTTTCTCTTTTTTCTTCCAATTGTTGTGGCGTAACCCTTGTAGGTTGTGGAAGGCTAGGAGAAACAACACTTACATCTTTATAGTTGTGAGGGGTAGACTTCCTTGTTGCCATAATTTTACTTTCCAATATGTCACAAAGCCCTTTTACTCTTTCCAATTGTTGTGGTGTTGCTCTAAAGAAGGTGTTGCTCTTTGTATCCTCATAATGTGCTATCATTTCCTCTGTGAAAATTGACCACGTAACAAGTTTTTTACGAGAACAAAGCCCTTCATACCATAAAAATTGATCTGGTTCTAAATATGAAGATGCAATACATACCTTTTGTAACAGTTGTACACCATGTAGATCAAAATATTGCTCCATTTGAAGTATCCAATTTACCGGATCCTTGCCATCAAACTTCCTCATCTTGCTTTTTCTTGATTTTAGGAGCTCGACCTTGAAACGACTGTAACTCTGTACTTTTCAATCACCTAGTTCTGAATTTGTGACCTGCAGTAGCCCTCTGTGTCCTCTTTCCAATGCCACAAGTCTGACCCAAATTGGATTCTCCAAGGAAGAGTTATGCGAAATCTCCCACAGTGACTTGATTATAGACTAGTTCAGTAGAGCGAACTTGTACGACGTTCCACGAGTCACTATTTCGACCTATGGATCTGAAAAACACCCACAAGAAACTATAGTCCGTCCTCTTTCTGTACCTTCTTACGAAACTTCAATCCGATCCTCAGAAAGAAAGTTATGACGATTTTCCCCAGGTCACTTGTTTTGAGTGTAATTCAGGAGTCTGCAAAAAGATCCACTTCCTGAGATCACATCTCCGAAAATATCGCGTGAAAAGATCTGAAATTCGGACCCAAGGTTCAGCGCGATTTCTTCTCAAATGGGTTTTTTTTGCGACTTCTGAAACGTCACAGAAAAAAAGTTATAGCAAAAATGCCACGATGACCTGTTTGGAGCAGCGAAACCCTAGAATCCAAAGCTCTGATACCAAATGTTATGAAACCAGCTCACAAAAAGATAGAAAAGAGAGATCCACGCCTTAGAATTCAGCCTCTTCGAGGGGGAAACCTCCTTTACATTACATAAATGAACAATTCTTGGATGATACAAATGAAAAGACCTCCTTTCTATATATAGGAGTCTAAGGGCTCATAACATAATGAGAGCCTACATAACAATAATAATGTAAGGGCACAATAATAACAATAGTGGGCTTCTATGGGGTGTAATAGTAACAATATGGGCATTACATGGGTACATCAATATAATAAGTGGGTTATACTAATAACAATAAGGGGTTACACTAGTAGTATAGGGGCCTAACACTGTGACACCCCCCCCCCCCCGCTACACAATCGATGCAACGAAGGGGGGCTCTGCCCCCCCTCTAACCCCTCGGTTAACTATGTAGGTTAGTCGTGGAAAGAATATAACACAACCCAACAAGCTTTTGTAGAAATCAAAGAACTATTATGCAGGGCTCCAATATTACATGATCGTGACTCGAAGCTCCTATTCCACATCTCTACTGATTCTTTTCAATTAGCAGTAGGGGCAGTTTTTGGGAAGCAGGAGGACAAGAAGTCGTACGCAATTTACTATGTCAGAAAGAATTTGACGCCTGCTGAATTAAATTATATGGTAACTAAAAAAGGAGTTCTTTTATGTTATTTACAATGTTAGTAAATTTTGGCACTACATCACAGGATATCCTACATTCAAGCACAATGATCATACAACTATCATGTATCTAATGAACAAACCAATAACCCCTGGTCACGTTACAAGATGGTTGTTGTTAATTCAGGAATTTGATATTACCATTGTGGACAAACCAATGAAAGATAATGTAGTTGCAGATTTCCTGTCTAGGATGGATACTAGTGATGAAGTTACACATGTAGAGGATAGTTTCCTAGATGAACATCTTTTTGCAATTTCTACTCACATTCCGTGGTATGCAGACATTGCCAACTTTCTTGCTACAGGAAAAGTGCCTCAACACTTGTCTTATAGAGAATAATCAAGGATTATCAATCATAGTGCTTGTTATTCATGGGTATAGGGATATCTCTTCTATATAGGATCTAATCAGCAAATCTGGCGCTGCATAAGTGGAGATGACATCTATCATGTTCTGAGAGCTACTCATGATGGCCCCTATGGGGGCCATTTTGAAGACAAGTAGACAAGTCATAAGGTGTTTCAAATGGGATACTACTGGTGTTCTATTTTTTGTGATGCAGGGAAATATGTGAGAGGGTGCGATAGTTGCCAGAGAATGGGTGAGCTTGGTCGGGAAAATGAAATGCCATTACAACCTCAACTAGCTCTTGAGCCCTTTGAAAAATTGGCTATTGATTTCATTGGGCCATTTAATCCACCTTCACAACAGAAATTTCACATTTTGGTTTGCACAGATTATGTGACAAAGTGGGTAGAAACGAAGGCTATTACGAAAGTAATAGAATGGGTTGTCTCGAAATTTTTAGTTGAAGAAATTATTGCATGGTATGGAGCTCCTAAAGAGATAGTTTCATATGGAGGGGCGCAATTTACATCACGTTTGATAGCAGGACTCATGAATAAATATGGAATCAAGCATAGGGTAACATCTACATATCACCCTCAGGCAAATGGTCAAGTCGAGAGCACAAGCAAGGTACTAGAGAATATTCTTACGAAGGTTGTAGCAAACCATTGCCGGAATTGGGCTGAAAAACTTCTTGAGGCACTATGCACGTATAGAAAAACATCGTGGAACACAACATGGTTTTCGCCATAAGAGCTTATCTATGCGAAATCCCCTTTGTTTCTAGTGGAATTCGAAATTAAGAAACTCAGGACAGCCCTTGAAGTAGGTTTAGATCTTTCAGAAGCCTAGAAACACCAATTGGAACAACTAAATGAGTTCGATGAAATTCATTTGGTAGCTTTCTAGAACATTGCTGCAATTCAGCAGCAGCGAACTAAATGGCACAATAAATTCAGTAAGAAAATGTGCTTAAAAGGGGGGATTGGGCATTACTCTATGCTTCTTGGTTCAAGGATTTTAAGGGAAAACTCTACTTTAGGTGGATGGGACCATATGAATTTGATATGGAGTTGGATAATGGGACTGTTAGACTTATCACAATTAATGAGGCACATACTCCTTTGATCGTGAATGAACATCGCCTTAGATTATATCACCATCCAGCTTCAAGAGACTCCTTTATCAAATATCTCTTTGATAACTCTGGTTTGAAGTTATTAATGTAGGGAATTCCTCCTTTGCACCCTTGAATTAATATATATATATATAGATATATATAATTTTGTCACTACTCTATCAATCTTTTTCTTTTAGGTACCTCACTGGCGATGTTACTACTCCGGTGTTGTTACTCTGATGATGGTTATTTCATCTAAATACTTCATTGGTGCTATTACTCCTCTGGTGTTATTACTCCGCCGGTGCTATTACTCCAGTGCGATTTCGACCAAGTGTTCAAGCAGTGTTGTTACTCCTCAGGTGTTGTTACTCCGTCAAGGTAAGTCGCCCAGGTACATCCCTGATTGACTTTGTGAATTTGATTAAATAATTCATGTGACATGACTCGACATGACCATGGATGGTCATCCATTGTTTGGGGTGAGGTACTACAATGATGGCTCATTATTAGTTTTATCAACCCTTGTGCTACGTACGATTCTCCACCATATTTCGCACGATGTCCATATGCATCAGGACTTGAAGTTAGTAATATTGTACTAATGGACAATCCTTTTCAATGATGTGAAATAATTACCATTATTTATTTCCATTATTCGCCGTCATTTTCCCATATCTTCATCGTTATCCTTTTGATTTTTACTCTCATTGCACTCCATCCCTGTCACAAACTTTTACTCCACTCCATCTCTGTCACAAGCTCTCACTACAAATCTACCTGCCAGCACTCCTTCCTAATGATCTATTGTTACTCCAAAGTGTTTTTACGAGCCATTGTATAATGGGTGAACAGGCTATGAGACACGAGCTAGAAATACAGAGCAAGTTTGACGTAGTGCAGATGTTTGGAAAGTTTTCTTAGATGCAGGGTGCCATGTGTATTTTGATAGACTACAAGGATTTGATGAAGCCATCACAGTGGAATTGGCATCAAACCTAGAATGAAATCACTGTAGAGTGCGTGGATTGGATGTTTCTATCATGAAGGAAGCTATTTCAATTGTTAGTGGATTACAACAAAGAGGTGAGAAATGGTTCTCTCAGAAGTCTCCTTTGCCAAAGTTTCCAAAATTGTTTTTATAGGTGGGGGAGACAGTGGTCTAGAAAGGAAGAGGGTATGATTGTAAATCACTACCATATCCATGGGGTGTGGTGGCATATTTTCTAATGAGGTATGTTACCCATGAAGGCCATTTTTCTACATTATTTAAATATCACTTCAAACTTCTTGCATGCCTTTGACTTCAGCATGCATAGGTTCATGCTTTGAACATGCCATACTTTCTATGGAGCAGCCTTCACTTAATGGTGCAATTTGCTTGGCGGTCTCGATAATCATTAGAAGTTCTTACAGATCATGGGTTGGTAAGATTATTGGTGATGCATGCTCTGTCTCAGACCCTTGTGGCTTTTCCACAATTCACCGAATTGGTGGAGGACGAACTTGTGGGCATGCTATCTGTAGGAGAAGAGGAAGAAGATGTAGCAATGGAAGAAGATGCCACAGATGAAGTTGTTCCAGAGTCACCTGTTGGCCCAACAGAGATGGATGTAATGTAGGTAGAAGAGAGTGCAGCCGACGTTGTTCCGCAAGAACCAACGTTGACTGATAATCAAGGAGAAAAATCACCACCCATGGGTGTGGTTATAGGTGGTGCTCACGCACAAGAACCAGCATCACCTGTCCGAATAGTTGAAGAACCTGTCATTGAGAATGTAGTTGGTTATGTTACACAAGAACCAACACCACCTATCCAAACAATTGAAGAACTCCTGGTTGAGGATGTAGGTGGTGTTGTTACACAAGAACCAACACCACATGTTCAAACAATTGAAGAACCTATGATTGGAAACATAGGTTGTGTTGTCACACAAGAACCAGAACCACCTATTCAATTGAATGTGGAACCTTTGGAGGAAACAGGGGCCATAGTCGACACTAATCCACAAGAGATAGTGTTGGTTGCTGAGCAGAAGGACAATTTGGAAAAAGCACAAGCAGGAAGAGAAAAGGGGAGCATAAAACAACCAATGGTTATAGAAGAAGAGGAAGGAGGGCCTGTGCCAGAAGTCATTTAGAGAATGAAAATAGACGAAACCATTACTCGTTCTCCTTTTCTTGCATCCTTTCCAAGAGGGGCAAGGAAAACCCGTTCCTACAGACATATGGAGAAATAAGAAGCTTATCCTCGCCACGGTTATGCAAAAATCAATGTTGGTAAATATAAGGGTACCAGTATCACCATGGTTATTCAAAAACCAGTGTTGATTGGTGAAATAATTGTGCAAATTGAAGGGTTAGAGGTCAGCATTGTCACACAAGAACCAATGCTGATCGAAAAATGAGGTGAACAAGCTTTGGTTGATATGACTCTTGTAGAAACTGTTCCTGAGCCGATGGAGGATGATGCAGCTGAGAAAACTAGCCTACAAGGGCCAAAAACTGTTCATGGGCTGATGGAGGAAGATGTTGTTGATCAGACCAACCCACAAGGGTTAGAGACTACTTCTGAGTAGATGGAGAAGACTATTGTAGATGAGGCTAACCCGCAAGGGTTAGAGAATATTCCAGAGCAGAAGGGAGAGGGCATTGTTTACTAGACTAACCTGCGAGGTTCGTAGACCATTCCTCAACAATTGGAAAAGGGTACTACTGACAAAACATACCCGCAAGGGTTAGGGACCATTCCTACATAGGTGGAAGAGGATGGTTGGGAAGTAGAGAAATTACAAGAGAAGGGTGTCAAAGACACTGCTACACAAGACCCTACAGTGAATCCAGAAGTGCAGAGGGAAGATGTAGTGGTATTGTGACCCGAAGAAATAGATTGTGGGACTATTCCCTGAGTTCAGAAACAAACGAAAAAAACCAGAGTAAAAAAACAGTCGATTGATGATTTTGTAAACGCCAAACTATTAGGCCCTGGACTAGTTGTGAGGCCTGTAGCAATAGTTGTAAAACAAGAATTTATTAAGCAATGTGTGAGAAGGATACCCCCTCTTAAGGAATGATATTATGCACAATTTAGAGAGAATATGCACCTGAAAATGGAGGTCATGAAATTGAGGAAACGGATGCGGTGCCTACGAAGAAAAGTGAAGAAGCATAAGAAAAATGCTACGAAGCCCCGACCTGAAACTATTTTAGTGGCAACACAGACTGAAGATAGGCCAATGACTTCAGCAACTACACAGACAGAATCATTCTTGCATATGATTGAGGCACGAGAGTTTGTCATGTCTGCAGAGATTCAGAAGTGGCAAGCTACAACAACTCGCTTTCAACGAGGGTCCATTCCTGTAGAGGCACACCAGGAAGGAATAAGGAAAACTCATGAGCAAGCTGTGAAAACAATCTCTGGTTACATAGAACAACTAGAAAAGGCAAAACAGAGGCATGAGAAGCATCAAAATAAAATTGAGGGGCTGGAAGAATAGGTGAAGCTACTAAAGGCCGATAAGGGAGAGATGTTTACCTTGGCTCATTTGGAAATGCCATGTTGTCCCCTTGGTCATAGCTACGCCTTGTTCCTCCATGAATAATATCTATTATTTTGTTTAGAAAGCATCTGCCAGGAGCTTAGTCATGCCATAGAATATTCAATGCAATTTTCACGCATTATGAGATTCCACAATGTTTTGGATCAACATTTGATGTGAAAATTGTACATGCATGACTACTTCCTCGACAATGATCAATCATTCAAACCAATGCCATATGTAGGATATATTCAACTCAGAGCTTATACCTCCTACACTCTCAACTAGGTTAAATGGAAAAAAAGGCTTTTGATACATTTGAAGAAAATCGGGTAAATAGGCCACTTGTCATTAGGATGGAGAATGGCCAGTCTATGAAAGTTTATAACAGACATGAAACCCTTTTGGTAATCAAAGGATGGAATGAAAATATGTTGACAACTCAGCAATGGTGTTTTGATATATGCAAAAAAATATCTGCACTTGTCAGGAGGAGGCCTAGGATAGCTGCCAAACAACGTGGATGCTTTTGTCATTAGCTGTCAGGATACGTGAGCCTTTTGCAGCCCCCAATTTTTCTCGGGCTCTAAATAGGGTACCCCGGTACATTCCATGTATGTGACTTCATGGGGTCCGATGGATGGGTTTGAGGTTTTGATTTCCCATCATCTAGCTACCATATGATCAGTACACTCCAGCTTACTAGGTAAGCGAGGGTTGGTGGAAAGAAGTCATCCAAACAGAAGGGTATAAGCCTCGAGGAATAGAGATGTCTGCCAAATACGATCTTGCATAGCTTCACGCTGACCATCGCAGCTCGAATGCAGACTTACGCATGCGACGAACTACATGACGACATGCAGTAAGGATAGTTGGGGGAAGATGTTGGTGGCTAGATTTTCATACTTTTACTCACCCTTTTTACCACTTTCTGTTATCCATTTAAAGCCAATGGCGGTTAATCGATATCTTAAAGTGCACAGGTATACCTCTCGTCATGTCTCTATGGATTATTGGTCAATGAAGCATAGTCGTAAGGGATTATTATCAAAATGAATTGCTAATTAAGTTATTTCTATAGATTTAAAGGGAGAAGGACCAGAATTGTGATTCAATGAATGATGCTATCAAACTAGCAGTGCTATTCTTGAATGCTGGATGCAATGGTGAATCAACTCTTCGATTGACACACTGCTATATTTTAACATTCTGTTTCATTCTGGAAACCATAATTAAGGACATATAGTGCCGTAATTCTAGGATTTGTATCATTGATAATTTGTATAAAGTAGAGTTGTGGGTTGTGAAATCCAACACTGTTAAGAGGCATAAAGTTTACAAGAGAATACTCTAACTTTCAGTCTGTAACAACATAGTTGTAATATTTCTTTTATTAATGATAAATTGATCATTTGAGCATATCACGATTCTTTGATCTCGCCACAACCCTTATCAGGGAGTTGGGCCCACTCTCCTGACCAGGTGTTGTTGGATTAGATGCGTGTTAGGTTTATTTATGTATGTTTATTAGTGTTGTGAATGTTTATCAATGTGTTGTCATGAGTCCTTATTTCTGTTACTCGTATTTTCTATTATAGTTATTACCTGATATTACTCTTATTATTGTTATAGTATTGCTTGCAATTACACATTGGTGAATTTATAGTTAATGTTCACTGCTGGGTAGGGAAACTATGGCCTGCACATACAGTTCGCGATAGCCTTGAAATAACTCATAGAGCCCTGGGTTGACAACTAAATGTGGTTTGGGTGAATTTCATGATTCATACTTGGTCGCCAACAACATGTAGGTATGTAAGTCAAGGATTGTTAGTTGATTAGTGTAGTTATATGCACATGTGTTAGATAGTCAAGAATGATAGTAACCTGTAGTTGTATGCATTGTTATTTTTATTTTATATTATATAACCTGATGATTAGGTTATATGTTGTTGATGAGCATGATATATATCTTATTGTTGTTATATGTTATTAACTTGATGATTAGTGTTATCTCATTGAGATCTTGATGTTGTAATTTGGATTGGTCATATGCATGATGGTTATGTTCATTGCATTGAAGATCTTGATGTTTTATGTATTTTTCTAACCTAGCTTAGCCTATTTAGATGGTTATGGTTGCAATATTCAGGTATGAGCCGACATATTTTTGATTTGGTGTCATACTAATCTAAATTGATCATACATATGTGATTGCTATGCATAAATGATAATTGTTTATGAGTTAGGATGTGAACATGTTAGTTAGTGAAGTTATGGATAACATGATCTTATTTATGTTTAAGTTGATGTGTTGAGAAGTTATATCGTGCTAAATAGTTTAATTGTGCAAACAAGATAGCCTCCCATGAGATACAGTAAGGTATGAGTTTGTATATGTCATATATTTGGTGCTTGCCTATTTGATTATGTCATCTAATTAATTTATTTAACTTGGTATGTTGAAAGTTGGTTGAGTGTTTGATGAATTACATAATATGATTGTACTACCACATATATGTTGTGACAATCGATATGTGCTTGAGTATAGTAGGTGATTGTTGTAGCATTGTGTCTAAGGACTATGAGTTGACTATGGATTATGACATGAAAAATTTGATTTCAAATTGATATATATAATTATCCTGGTATTTAGAACATGTGGTCGACATGTGTCTGCAGTTGCAAGAAACATACCTGGTATTAGCGTGACAAGGTAATAGTTGATGTGTTTATATAACTAAAACTTGGGTGATGTGACAGTGCATATTAAGACTCTATTGCAATAAATTAAAAAGGTAAAAGAAAGGAACCATACAAGAATTCCTTCGACTATGTTTGGAAACCCTAATTCCAAACGAATGGGTACTTTTCACACAAGAATTCTTCTTAACCTTGATTTTGTCTGACATTATGTGGATATGTGCTAGACTCATGAACATGCACTTGACAAGTACATTAGCTAGAGAAAAATCTATTAAGGGGATTGGAGTCCCTTGAGAGATGGTGTGGATGTGTTCAGCTACAAGCAATGTGGGTGCAACAAAAAGATAAGCTAACTGGTGTATTGATATGTTTATTTATGCACTGACATTTATGTTTCTATGACAATGTGATGCAGGGAGTTTCATGGCAAGAGAACCATGGGGATTTTGTCATTGTGATTGTTGTTAGTCTTGTTCTTTTGGTCTTTTGTGATTGTTATAGTTGGTTTGCGATTTTGAGTGTGTCTAGTGCATAGCTATCCCACTTTGCTCATAGTGTCGTATTATTGTTGGTTTTCCATGGTTTTCTTCTTGTTGTTTCTTGGGTTTCTTTTTATGTTTTTATTCTTGGGAATTGGTCAGGAAAGAGGAAATTTAATGGAGCTCAAGGAGATATGTGTGGTACCTAACAAGTAATGTAAGACTCAGATGAAGCTCTTTGTATGAGTAAGCACAGTGGAAGGTAAGACTATGACAGTCGATTGGATTGGTTGGGTCCATTATCGTAAATGGATGGTGGCAGCACAAACATGAGAAAGGTAACCGGAAGAGGTAACGTAAATGGATCTGAGTTGTTGGATGCCTTAGATATGTTGGGAACCATTGTTCTCAATGTCGTGTATGTTGTGCATGAATAAATGAAGTTATCTTAATCTTGACCTTGATATCTAGTAATTATGTTATAATCATGATTATGTTGATGTTTATATATATATACATGTTGGTGTGTATCTATGTCATGTTTGATAGGGTCATCATGGATCATAATTATTAAGGCTAACATTTATACGTATATATATGTGTGTATGTATGTTCTTGTTTGACAAGACCATGATTGTTTTATACTAATGTTTATATATATGTATGTGTGTCCATGTATCACTACAAGAAAAAAGGACATTGGTGAGGGGTGAAAAATGTCACCATAAGTTCATTGGTGATAGTCAAAAGAGCCTTCGTCACCAAAAACTGAACATCACCAAAGGTGGCGTCACGAAAAGTATAGGTGTTGCGGTGACATTCAAAGTCTGTCACCAATAACGATTTATAATGACAAATAGTGATCGTCACCATTTCATATAAGAAATGGTGATGGACCATAGCCTCCGTCACCAAAAACTGAACATCACCAAAGGTGGTGTCACCAAAAGTATAGGTGTTGTAGTGACATTCAAAGTCCATCACCAATAATGATTTATAATGATGGAGAGCGACTGTCACCATTTCATATGAGCAATGGTGACGGACTATAGACTCCATAAAAAAAAACTGAATGTCACCAAAGATTGCGTCGCCAAAAGTATAGGTGTTATAGTGACATTCAAGGTCCGTCACAAATATTGATTATAATGATGGATATTGATCGTCACCATTTCATATCAACAACAATGATTTATTGTGATGGATCTTTCATGGCCATTACTATCTGTGCATATATATGGTGATGTTTGTTGTCCATCACCAAAAATCGGATTGCCAAAAGTATAGGTGTTGTGGTGACATTTAAGTTCCGTCATGAATAATGACAATAATAACAGATAATGACCGTCACCATTTCATATCAACAACAACGATTTATGGTTACGAACCTTTGAAGGTCGCCACTATTGATGCATATATATGGTGGCGTTCATTGACCGTCACAATTTCATATTTTGGTGAGCGTCAGAAAATGTCACCAAAGTTCATTGGTGATGGTCAAAAAAGCCTCTGTTACCAAAAAATGATCATCGCCACTCCATATGGATCTCAAGGAATGATGGAATCAAACCACCAACTTCCTGCTTGTAAAGAAGGTGTTCTTCCATTGAGCTAGCACCCTTTAAAGTATTAGACTTTTAAAAATTATACTTTGAACTTCATAAATCGTAAATTCTACAACTTTCAATAAATTAAAGTATCAACTATATTTTACTAAACAAGCAAAAAACATCAAAACTTCAGGTCCCTAACTAATGGTTATGGAAGTTTTTTTTTTTTTTTTTAAGTGTGGTTCACGGGCACCGGAGTGGCCACTACGTCCACATAGAGAAGCGGGGCAGCTCCACCCGAAGGGAACTGCCAGTCGGCCATATCAGGCCTAACCCTGAGGGCGTCGAGGAGATTTGACCCCGTGACCTCCCAAACCGGGAGAGTACTAGCAACGGGAACTCAACCATTTGAGCTATCCCTCGGGGCTAATGGTTATGGAAGTTATGAAAAGTGGGTGGAAGAAAAAATAATTATGTATAAGATAGTCAATATGTTTAGTTGAATACTCAATTAGAATTGAAACTCTGAAGACATTTATAATCTATAAATGACCTATAACTAGCAAATGCACCAAATATTGCAAAGGAAATGTCAAAAATGGATAGCATATGGAAGAAAAACATTGATGAAAATAGATGCAATATGTTATAGGTCGAGTGAAAGAAAAATCTCAATATTGTTGTTGTTTGGTGTTTAGATATCTAAATGATATCTAAATTTTTGTGCAAATGTAACACAGATCTCCGGAAACCATGAACAACATATGATGAAAAAAATTATATATATATCCCCTTTGCATAAACCAACATGTAATTTGAAATTTCACAAATCCGCACTCAAAACACGACAACAACTAACAAATAAAAAAAATTGACTTAGACAGAAAGCAATAACTTCACCTTCATTCTTGAGCTGCTTCTATTTATTTGAATTTGACTCATGACATTCTTTATCTAAAAAGGAATCAAAATCATCACTAGTATTAAATTCATCCAACATAGACTTTGGATATCCCACTAACATCTACGTTTTTGTTGCCATGCCTGAAAACCATGGAGTTTCCTACATGGTAAATTTTAGGGGCGAATTTTAGCCCAGGGGAAAAATTTAAGGCGTTTTTCATTTTAGAGGGGCGAAATTTTTATAAAAAACCCATTTCATATATTTAGCCCAACTTTTATTTAAACAATAATTATTTTTTTCATTTTAGCCCCCAAAAAAAGGGCTGATAAACTATGAAAAGACTCTTTTGACCCAATTCGCCTGGTTTGGGAGGTTACATTCCATTACAATCGCCTGATTTTCTGCTTTGCAATGTTAAATTCTTTGCAATTGCCCATTTTTTGGTTTGGGAGGTTGTATTTGGTTTCAATAAATAAAAGTATAAATAAAGTGGAGGTATGGTAAATAAATAGAACCTCTTTTTATACTTACTCCAAAGGTATGACAAATAAATAAAAATATAAATAAACTAGAGGTATTGTAAATAGATAAAACCTCTTTTTATATTTAGTCCATAACCCTCTTTTTATTTAAGAAGACTCAAAAAAAGATTTTATTTAAGTGAATCCTATGGGCCAAATATCATATTTATAAAAAAGGTATGGTAAATTAATAAAAATATAAATAAACGAGAGGTATGGTAAATAAATAAAACATTTTTTTATATTTACTTCTTATGTCACCTTATATTTACGAACACACAAGGGTGTAAATAAATAAAAATATAAATAAAGTGGAGGTATGGTAAATAAATAAAACTTCTTTTTATATTTAGTCCATAACCCTCTTTCTATTTAAGAAGGCTCAAAAAAGAGGTTTTATTTAAGTGAATCCTATGGGCCAAATGCCATATTTATAAAAGAGGTATGGTAAATTAATAAAAATATAAATAAACGAGAGGTATGGTAAATAAATAAAACATTTTTTTATATTTACTCCATAAGTCACCTTATATTTACAAACACTCAAAAAATGTGTTATAATTAGGTGAAGCCTATGGGCCGAGTACCATGGGCTTCGGGCCAAATTATTATTAATACCATGCAAAAAAACATTATTAACCCTAATATTAGTATTATTAAAAATAAAGATGGCACATGGTATTGACCCATGGTATTCACGTGGAATGTAACTTATTTAAAGGGGGGGATTAACTCAGCATAGCTCTATCTTTACTCTGGATCTACTAAGCCCCGAGAGGGATCAAATATCGTGATATGCAAAGTATCACAGAGTTAAAAAATATTTGATCCCTCCGGGGGCTTGGTAAATCAAGAGTAAAAATGGATCTTGTAATTTTATGTCACTTAAACATTTTAACTTAGTTAAAATAAAAAAATAAAATAAAAACAATTATTAATTTTATTAATTTTTATAAATTACTAATAGTAGGTTTTAAGCTCCAGGTTTATGATAACCCATGGTATTGGCCCATGGTATTCATGTGAGCATAGTCTATTTAAAGGGGAAATTTTATCATCTTAGATACATCTTAATTTCGGGTCTACAAAGTGCTGAGAGTGATAAATATATTTGATCCCTCTAAGAGTGGTATATGTGGAGTTAAGATGGATATAGGTTGGATTTTATGATAATGAAGATAGTAAATAGACTTAGGAAATCATATTGTAAAAAACATCTTAATGTGAATGGTTAAAGCTACATTTAGTCACTTCACAAAATTTAGTAAAAAATACCAATATCTCCATTAATATTGGTTTTTCTGATTTAACAAAAAAAAATCAAAACATTGAAATCTTATCACTCTTTATGCATCACCCTCGCAGAAGAGAGATAGTCGATTTCCCACCATTTTTAAAATGCTCTCAATATATGTTCATGAAAAATTTAAGGTATTGATGTTGGATTAGTTGTTTGGAAAATATGTTGGTTTGTACAACCTTTCATCTTCTCTGTTATGATCTATTGGGTTTGGGCACTGCACCATATTGTCCTAAAAGGTAGAGATTATGCACCAAAAAGGAAATTAATCCACATGTTACAACGTTGTTAAAAAATGCAAGACGTATGAAGGTAGTTAATTATGATAATAAGCAATTTATATTGGCAGAGACATAAGTAAATTTTATTATTTAATTGAAGATTTCCGATTGAAATAATAATAAATACACATTTATATATTTATATATTGATTTGAAGGCTTCTGACAACGGTCACTTCTTTCCATTAGATCCCCTTCAGGGTTTTGGGATACCTACTACTTTCTTATATTATATAGTTGGGGCTTGCTACTTGCTGGCGTGTTGGGGTAAACAAACTTGATGTGTTTTTTTTTTATCTCGTAGTTGGAGTCTATGGAATAAGAAAGAAAATTGATAGCTTGAGAAAATTGGTAGAGAAAAGATTAATCTCTCTAACCTTCACAGAACTGGTGGTCATGATCAACACCTACAAGAACTTTGTTGTGGAATATTACCAAAACTAATAGAATGATATGAAAGAGTCTACAGTAAGAACCTTGACAAACATGGCCAAAACTTGCAACATTGTTTGTAGGAAGAGAAAATTATGTTTCTTTTTTCCAAATATGTATGTTAGTATATTACAATTTAATGAATATGTTTTCCTATTATCATATATGGTTTCATGCTTTAACAAAACATTCGCCAAGACTTCACAATGTTTTATTATTTAGTGAAAGATTTTCCAAGTTCTTACAAGATTTTATAATTCAGTGAAAGATTCGCCATGACTTTACGAAATAATATAATCTGGTGAGAGATTCGCCAAAAAAATTATATATACATATTATATTATTGATAAAACTGCCTTCCATTTTTCCTATGTATCATGGGGATTCACCCATTTACTATACATATAAATTTAGGCTGGTTCTTAAAATTTTCCCTCGTTTCTTATCAATAGTAGAATAAGATGTCTACCTGCTGCTCAAGAACACATTCTTTATTAACCATTGTTAACTAACAGAAACCAAAGGGACAACATAATATTAGCGTACACAAAATCCCCTATAGAAATACAATCATAACTTAACACAGATGTCTAAAAGATGTTCTTAATTAATAAACTTTGTGTTTGGAAATACTATTTCTTTATATTTAAAAAAGACTATGTTGTACAACACTTCTGTCTATTTATCCAGGCAATTATATCATAGCATATGTCACACAATAGCAATCTACAGTACCTAAAGTAAAAAGACAAAATTGCTCGAGAAAATATATTTAGAAAAGAGCTTTGAAAACTATAAGTTTGTCATCATGCAAGTTGTGTAGGCTATGCAAGTATCCATTATTTCATAATGGTCGATGTTTCAGCCCTAACATTTATTGTGACAACCACAATGAGCTAATCAATATAGCATCTAATTATGTATTCTAGTGTGTAAGATTATAGTGACAACAATGTAAAAATACCAACACTTGAAAGGATATGTCAAATACTTAAGAAGTTTTTAATTTACATATAAATAGAAAGGCATAAAATCATGTTTAACAACATAAAGGGATTAATAAATATGGGAGCTATTGTAGTCAAAGCAGTGAGACTTTTGTAGAGGTAATTTAATTTGCAAGGCTAAAAAAGGATGTCTACCTGTAACAGCACAACACCAGCTCCCTCCCCAAAAAGAACACAGGAGACCCGATCTGTCTAATCAACATATCTAGAAAGAGCATTTGCTCCAATAACCAAAACATTTTTAAATCCACCACCTGTCATTTTTCCAAGAATACTAACCATAAGTAAATGAATTATACAAAAAAATTTGTAGTTATCAGCAATCAGAATAGACACAACAACTCACCTTTTAGGAAACATGTAATTTTTATAAGACCCAACATAAAGCTATTACAAGAAGCTGTAATGTCGAAAGCCAAGGATTTTATACAACCCACCTCACTTTGCACTTGATATCAAAATTTCATTTTTTTCTAATATAGAATCATGAGTATGGATAAATAATGCAAAACATTATAGAAAAATCTAAAATCTACACGTAGTAAATTGTATTTGTTAAAATTATACAAATTGACACAAAAAAAAACAATTTAATATGGTTAAGGGAAAAAGAGGTTATGTCATAAAGACATAGGTTGTCACCATGCAAAAACTTAATCCTAACAATAACATGAAATCCAAAAAAAATGGAACTTTTGAGAGTCAGAAAACAAAATATTTTATAGACCCTTAGTTAGATCCCATTTAAAAACTCGAACAATTATATATTTCCATAAAATCAACACATGCACAATCATTAATATCAATTACTTTTCATTTGGATATCATGAGGCAATCCACTTTATGGTGGCTACCACAAGCAGTTGTCATTCAAACCCAATAGGAATGTAGTTGCAAAAAGATGTTCACATACCAACATAATTATCGATATAGATGGAATACTTTGTGGTACCATTTTATTACATATGTGAGAATCAAATACTACTAACGGAGAACTGGAAATTTTTTAAAAACATAATACACATATGCAAACAAGAACAAGTTTTGAAGACACCAAATCAAGCAAGTGATTGCAAAATGTATCCTAATGAAAAACTCTTATAGTGAAGTTCTTTCATTAAGTCTATGTAAATACATTTGAAATTGGTTTCTAACTTGCATAGGTAACAAATGTAGCCTCAATCACAAGGCCCAAAACATTGAAGGAAGCTCATTTGTTGAAAATTCAAAACATTAAACCTACCTATTGACTGACGTGTGGTTTACTGATCATGGGACATGTGGGTTAGAGGACCACCAAATTATGTTGAATGATTAAAATAGAATCTGCTTAACTGTGATATTTCATATGTTGTGTTGGTTAGTCTAGTTAGTCATGAAAAATATGCTCACTTTCTCGTCTTGGTTATGGTCTGCTTCTAGTTTGCATGTGTTCTAACCTCCATCTAGTATCAATTGTTTCAACCATTTGTAATTTTTTGCTTTTATGCAATATGCAAAAAGGTTTTCAATACCTTTGAAGATCAAATAGGACATGTCTAGATCACCATATATAAAATTCTATAAATTTTATAGAATTTTATATATGGTGATATAGACATGCCCTATTTGATTTGCAAAGGTATTGAAAACCTTGGATATGCTGGCAAGTGGCAACTCTTAGCTATGAGGGTTTCACTGTCCAAGCAAAAATTCAGCTTTAAAAAAGGGAACAACAAAGTCTCCTTAGGAAATGAAAAGAAAATTACAAGCTTATTTTCTATATGTCTTATAGGTTATTTCCTTAATGATTTTTTGATCGGATTTTGAACTGTTGTGAGACTCAACTCAAACAAATTCATCAATAGGTGTCTAAATGGTAAATACAGGTATGCTCCAAAAGGATAGAGGATATTGACAGTGATGTTGTGTTGAGGCCTCGAAAATTGCTGCAACAACAATGGGGGATAACCACCCGGTCCGGACCTTAAAGCAGCTCCTTTTCCGTTTGGTGTGGTGGCTCCAACTGGTTTAACTAGGTCCAGTTACCTTCTCCCTATTGCTATTGGTTTATGATGTATCTTTACCTACCAATAGACAGGGATATCAGATCACTTCTTCTTGCTGATCAGGCAAGAGAATGATCCTTAAGCTGATTTGGGTTCGGCCAAGCCACAATTAAAATTTTGCCTCTTTGAGGAGAGGACTTAAAAGAATGTAGAATTTACTCTAAATGCAAACTTATTCTATGATGCAAGCAAAAGAAACTAATCTAAATCCTATCTTAATTAGGTAGATATAGATCTAACCCAATTAAGAGCAAGATGATTAAAGTATTGGGATTTAAATATGTCTTGTTTATGATGAATATCATGTTAATGAAGTAGTTCAATTAACTGATATTATGGATATCAAAACACATCCTATTGAGACCTATTAACTGAAATAATAGACCAACGACACTCAGGAAGTAGTTCAAAAAGATGATATTGATTATCATATCAGTAAATCCAATAATTAAACAATAATATGTGGAAATAGTTCACAACACATTACCATTCAATAAATCAGTTTTATAAGACAAATTTATGAGTAAATAGTTACTCAGAAATCGGAAATTAATTCATAAGAGTAGAGATACATAATAACAACATTGAGACAAATTACCCATATTGAAAATAGTGCACAAACATGAATAAAATGAGACATTCCTGTTACCATAAAAATGAAACTGATATTTGAAAAAGTAGTATTAAAAATACCAATTTATTGCATCCATTTCTCTGATCTTGGTCTCAAACAGTCCTTTACATTGCTTGAATTTTGCCTTCAAAACTAGAGCCACAATAGTGCAAACTCTGCCCTTCATGCATAATTCAAGATACAAAGGGAAAATCCTCAATAATCCCCAGATCTGAGATTTTCTCTCCTCCCTTCTACAACTCTAAATTCCTATTACAATAGTGCTTTTAGAAGTCTAAAATTGCAGAGGAGAGCAGCCCTTAATTACATTCTACAATCTATTATTTATATTATTTGCAAAGGAATTTTGGAGAGGAGAGTTTGTTGAAGAGAAATCTGCCAAATACAATTTTATTTTTTCAAAATTACAATCTTTAATTGTTGGAGCATTCTCATTGATTGAAATCATTTTCTCCATATCTCTTCTACTGTTTTCCTACAAAAAGAAATCAAAATAAATTAAAATGCAACAATAAAATTAAAATGGCATTGTTGGTATTTAAATCAAATCCAATCAAATTTTGTTTAAATAAATAATTGAAAATAAAATATAAGCTTCCTCTTTGATGCCTGAGATGATTTAATTGGCCAAGGATATTATTGACGAATGGATCTGCAAATAGAAGAGGCTTAGAAAAATGAAAATGCAGAAAATAACTCAGAAAATTGATTTTGTTTTTATAAATTCGGAGCTTGATCTTCTGCCTGACTTTTGACCCAATAAATGACCAAATCTGTTAATGAATCCTCCTCAGAAATGTTCTCTTTGATTTTATCTTTCCAATGCTCTGTCCTGGGCCTCATTTGGCCGAGTAAAACTCATTCTATGAGCTTCCAAAGTTGATGAGTCATATCTGGCATAAATCTGGAAATTCTGTTGTTGGGCTAAAAATCATAATTTTTAATTAAAAATCTAATCCTGAATTAGAATTCTAATTAATAATTAATTATTAATTATGAATTAAACTATTTAAATAATAAATTATTTATTAATCTATAACAAACTATTTATAAACAAATTTAATCTAATCAATAACTAATTAATATTAATTTAAATGATATTTTAAATTTTAATTTAATCAAATTAATTAAATGTTATAAATTAATTAATCTGATTAATTTAAAATTTATTAATTAAATATTAAATATTTTAAACTAAACTAAAATATACCAACCTACCTTACTTTACTCATTCCTAACTAACTTACCTTTCAACGAATGAATGAGTGTTGCATTAAACATTTTAAAACAAAACTTATATTGTTAGTGTTTTTTAATATATGTTCCATGACTTTTATTTATGAGTGAGTCGAAACTCAAAACAAATATTAAGTTAATGCTCCTTTCCCCTTACGCTTATCGGCAAATCGGATCGGGAGATGGCTATCGGGGTTTTCAAACTTATTACAATGCAAAATCCCTGATCCGATGTAAAGCAAATCGGCAATCGGCATCACGGTAGGGTGTATATTGGGGTTCTTAAAACTTTTTATAATGCAAAAGCTCCGATGCGATTGAAAAGTCCTGATGCGATCCTCCGATTGCGAAACAATTTTTTTTATATATATTTTTTATATATTAAATTTTATTTTAATTAAATTAATTATATTTTAAATAATAACTAATTTAATTAATTTAAGATTTAATATTAAAAATCAATTTTTATTTTGATTTTATTTTATGAGGATTATTTTATAAACTATAGCCACTTTTAATAAAAGTAAAAAATATAAAAATAAACTACAGCCACTTCGATGTTCTGGATTTTCGAGATTAGTAATAAATTTGGAAATTGAAGTAAATTTATAAAATCTCGTCGCTTAATGATTTGGCTGTATAAGTAAAGATGAAAAAAATGTTAGTAAAAACTCACTAGGGATTAATATTTAAAATGAATGCGTTATTGAACTAATTTATTTACAAAATGAAATATTGTACATTTTATGCATTTTTAACCCAGGCTAGATAAATGATGAGACTTCAAAGGAGTGCCATTTATGAACCAGTTGACCAAATGAGGGGAAACAAGCGTCAATGAGAAGCTTATAAAAAAAAGATTTTAACAAAGCAATCAAAAAAAGAATCCAAAGAAAGTGAAAAATTAACAAAAGTGTAGGGCAATCAACTAAATAAAAATCCAAAAAGGTGCTTAGCCAAATTTTTATAGAAAGGGTCCCCATTATTTGAGTTGAACAAGTCAATAATGGGGGGGTTGTGTTTTTACCACAACAATGGCGACACACAGGAGAAGATCCAGTTATCTCTGTTTAATATAAATGAGATTTTCCTAAAATTAAAGTAAAAATAATTAAAGAAAAGGGAATTATGTTTGAAATGCTTCACTAGGTTCATTAGTCTGAATAAAAACAAGAATCATCTAACTGTAATTTTTCTCAAAATTCCTCATAAATTAAAATATTGCAAAATTCTATTTCAGCCATTAATTAGTTGTATAGATAAGTCAGGGGTCACTTTATAGCTTAGCTTTTAAAATATACTCAATTGTCACAGATAGAGCCACTACTGCCAGCAACAATCTATAGTCTCGACAGGGTTACCTTTTAATCATAAATGATTCAGAATCCCATCTGTTTAAGAATTATTGATCTAGAGATAAATCCAACTATATATGTTTATTTTCTTTGAATTTGTATTTTTTATTTTTCTTAAAAGCCATTGTCCTGGTTTGGTAGTCATATAGTTGACAATGCCATTCACTGGTTATAATTGGACTGAACAAGCTGGCTCGTGATGAAACCCCTTGTCTTATAATTGTTTGCAATCATAAGCCATTACCCTGGTTTGTTTAACAGTGTTGGTAATGTCAACCTATTTTTCCCCTATGATCATGGTAAGTAGGCTCATGATGAGACCTCTTATCTTTTAAGTTTAAATATATTTCTGGATTATACTCTAGAAAAATAAGACTCTTTGGGACAGGGAGAATCATTGACTCCTTAAGAGTTAAGAATGACAATTTCAGAGTTAAAGGTGCTTTGCTGTAAAGTGTCTTTACTTGGTTAAAAATAACTTTTCTTGACTGATAATAGAACTTTGAAAGATCCTAATGAAATTTTGAAATCTCAAAATGATTACAATTTGATGAAAAAGAAATTTTTCAGATTTTATGATAATTTGCCAACTTCTCTTGATTGGTAATCTCTTCCTTAAGTATGTCTACCTTTATAATAAGAAAATAAAACTTCACTAAGAGATTTAAGAAAAAGCTAATAGGTGACTATTAACAATTTTTCTCCATGTATGCTGACCATAGTTAGGTAACAAGAAGGCCTTCCATATAAATCACGGCAAAGTCACCAAAATCAAAATTGAAAACTAAAGGAAAAAGAATTCTTATGCTAAAATGAAAAAGAAATCGGCAAACAAAAATAAAGATGAAGAAATTTGAAAATGAAGGAAAATCCAAGTTTCAAAAGATAAACTCCAACAAGAATGTTTATACCAATGTCTCAACAATATGAAGAAAAAGAAAGTAATCGCGTAATCATTTCTTCTTATGTCAAGATTTAGAAATATTATACCTTGCAGGGTTGTAAGTATTTTAGGCTTTTTGGATAGCAGTGACGTTAAAATTCAGCCACAATGAAAACTTCCTATCTAATGCCAATCTTTTTGTTACAAAGCATCATCTTAATTGTTTTCTAATGAAAGGAATGCTTGAAGGAACAAACTAAAGGTTCAGAAACTTCCTAGTGTAGCTGTTTCAATAAAGATTATCGCTGCTTCTTGAAATAAAGCCAGGAGAAGAGTATAGGACTTTGAAAATCTGATCCAGCAGAGGGTTGGAAGCTTTTTATGAAGAGCTGAAAAATAGATTTAAATATCAGAAAAACAAAACTGAAACTAAAGTAATGAAATGGAAATTAATGAAAGTGGGCACATGAATCTTACCATTGGATAATTGCTTTTGATCTTACCTGAAAGGTATCAGTTTCTCCAAGCTAGCTGACTTCTTATTTTAATTAACATTAAAAACATGAAGAAGTCAAATTAACCAAAATCCCATAACCCAAAATCATTATTTATTTTATTTACACTAAAGCAAGCAGTAAAATGTAAAAATGGAATGCTTAGTGCTCAAGGGAATTGAAATTAAAAGAAATGCATCAGAAATGAGAATGAGAATTTGCAGTAACGAATGTTTCTCAAAATATTATAAGTTTCATATAAACTCCATGATTTTATAAATTGTCCAGAATCAAGACCAAATGCAAGATAATAAAATTTAAATATGAAGATAGAGAGGTCTTGAATTCCATTTTTAATTATGGAATTATATATTTAAAACTAAAATGTATAAGAAATTGAAATGATTTTCGTATGCTGCAAATTTGTCATCAATTGCTTTTCCCCATAACGGTTACCCAAGCTCGCTTTTAAAATAACACATCGTCGTACCGGATGATTCACATAACATGTTTCTTCACCATGCTTCAAGTTTAATTTGCAAGACTTCACCTTTGTTGCTATGCCACATATCGATTAAATGTTAATGGCTCAAAGGCATGCATTAGAAGCTATTGCATCGGTGGTTGAAATATCAAATTGCAAATATGAGATCATGCGAAGAAAATATGTGCGATGAGATCTAGTGATCACACTATTGAAGGGCTGTTATATTGCGAATCGGGGACAGTCATGCTACAATTCTTATATCTCACATCGCATCTCGCGATTTGTATTTTGCACATTTCACATTGCGCATTGCAAATTTGGAATAGTGATATGGCCATAAAAATGTGATGAAGCGATTGCAATATGGGTGATGCGATGGATATCATAACTAATCGACGATTGGCAAACTTAAGCATCCAATGTAACACAATATATTTCTTGCAATGCCGATATGCGATGAAGAGCGGACCCGATAACTTTTTAAACTGGGATTTTAATAACATATCGGATTCGAGACATCGGCCCTTTTAAAGTTATGCTCCTACCATTATTGCGATTAAACGGACGCGATATTTTTTAAACTTGATTTGAATTTCATATCGGGTCCGGAATTATTTGTTCATCGCAATATCGGTAAAGTCGATTATCGGAGATCGCCGATTCACGGTAATGGAAGTATACTTCAACTGCAAAGCTCTGATATGCGAAATGCGATATGGCATATGAGTAAGATAATACATCGGAGGTATTTTATAAACAATTTGTTATCAAAAGAAATGCTAAGAACTTCTTCCGATGAAATCTTATGATGCGCATGGTCTTATGATATTCCTTGAAATTTCAATTGGGTTTTCTAAGTGAATAAAAGCAAAGTTAAAGAATGTTCAAATTCTAATGAATAACAAATAAAATTTCCCTGAACCTGTTGCAAATTTGAACTGGGTTTGTTGCTTACTTCAAGTTTTGAAAACAAATGAAAACCTGCAAATTAAAACAGAACAAGAATAAAAATAAACTAAGAAAAATAGAAACTAGTAATAGATGAAAATGAACTTGTAGATGCGTACCTGGAAGGAAATTGTCTATCGATTTTACCTCATAAATCTTCAAATTCTTCCTTTGATTTATCAAAATTTTGCCTTTGTTCAAAATCATCTCATTATTTATTCTAAATCTAAGTGTGCAATCAATCTAAATAAAATCTGTTTTATTCATGTTCAGGGAATGTAAAATTTACCAGAAATAAATATAAAAATAGGCTCCCCTTTTGAATTGAAACAACAATTTATTATCTCTGCTTATTCTGAATAACTTGAGAAGAATGCATATTGTTATAGCGACTGTTCAATAATACCTTTAGTAAATGAATGTGATGCGTTTTGTAGCATCAAATAATAAACTAAAGATCAGAATGGGATAAAGCCACTAATTGTGAAAAAATATCAAAACAGATTTGAAGGTGTGCATACAGCAGAATGGACATCCTTAACAAATTTCGAGGAATATGAATTTCATATGATTACCGCAAAAGATTAGACTGACTACTAATGATTGAGTCAGAATTACGCTTATCATAGACAGTCATACATTTCATGGGATAATGAGATCATGAAGCTCTTATATCCTCAACCTTTATCATATAAATTCCAAAATAAAATCTTAGAAGGAAATCTCGAAATGAGGAAAAGTGGCTTTGAGGCGATCGATGCCAAGTGCAACCTCAATTGAATTTAATCAAGACATTATTCAAAATAAGCAAAGTAGAGGTATCGCTGCAAGAAATTTTAAAAGGAAAGCAAGAATTAAAACTTTCTGATAAGGAGAAAATGTTTCAGTGAACATGCATGAGAAGGCTGATTGCTTTGTTTTATTTTTTAATCTACAAAACTGTTAAAAACAAATTAACTATACAAAACAAACTAACTAAATTAATTCTACTCCTATTCTAACCATATACATGAAAATGACTAGGTATAGTCATATTTCCAGTGTAGCCATTTTCTCATTTTAATTGCTGCATGTATGTATAGTTCAAATGTTAGTAATAAAAATACAAATCTAATTAAACTAAGAAAATTAAATATGAAATCAGAATGTACAGTTATTGTTAGCAAGTTGATTAAAATCTCCTTCTCTTGAAATTTGCTTTCCAATTCAATACCAATTGGATCACAAAAATCTGGATGGATTTCCATTAATGATTGGGAAATGTTCAAAAGAGGAGATGACAGGCCGAATTGTTGATATGAGTTTTCAAATTCAAAGGCCTGGAAAAAAGTACTAGTGTTATGTACAAATGTTAAGCTATTAACAATCTCCTTTGAGAGCAAAATTTCCAAATATTTTTCAAATGAATTAATGAAAAATGGATGGAAATCTTTCAAATGAAATGGAAAATTATTAATTGAATTGAATTGTTGGCCAGATTGCATAAATACATTCTCTTTTTGACATTTCCTTTGAAAACGTAGAAGCTTTTGATGAAACATTAGCATTGATTGAAATTGAAATATTAATATCTTTTGATGCTCATGATTATAATATGAAACTTCAATTTCCCAATCGGGCAATGCATCAATTGAGTGTTTGATAGTAAGGTGTTCAATATGCCAGCAAAAAGTGTGAAAATTTTGCAAAATAAAATCAGAAAATAAATCTAAATTTAAACAAAATAACTGTGAAAGAAAAACTAAAATGAAATCACTATTTGTACAACTAATGTTACAGCACAATTGGGATTGTTTTGAAATAATTTCTCTTTCACAAGGATTGGCTAGAATTATGAAATTTGGGTAATTTCGAATTCCAACTTGTGAAATAGAAAACGAATTATGATTATGAATAGGAATGGGAGTTTGATCCTGATATGAATCATAAATTGGGATGTTTTCTCGAATAGTGAAATCATGAAGATAATTTGCTGCTCTAAAATGAGGATTGGTTGGGATAATTTCTAAATTGAAGCGTTCCCCATTCTCAGATGTTATCCGAAATTTATCATGAGGATTCTCTTGAAAAGAATAGAAATCAACATCCTCAATGTCAGAGTAATTATCATAAATGACTTCACAATATTCTCTACAATTCCCTTCTATCTCATCCAATATATCCAAACAAGGCGGAACAAGAATTTCATGTTCATTAGTGGCAAAAGAATGATCAATTATTGTTTCTTTATCTTGATAAAAATTTATTGGTAATTCATTTAAATCATCCTCTTTATTTTCTGGAATATCATTAATACCAAGAGGGGAAAAATTACCATCATTAAAAATATCAGGATAAAGGGAAAAATGTGAACCTGAAACAATGTATTTAAAAGTGTCTCTATTTGAGAACTCTTGTGCATTATGCTCATTGTACATTTCAGATTGTAGATCATTCCTTTGCGTGCTCATGATTTCTTGAAGAAGGCTGCTTTTTTGCTCATCATGGAAAAATTCAGAAATTTGTACAGCAGTTTGCATGCTATTATTTACTTTGATTGTTGCTTGTACTTGCTGATTTGCGATCTGATTTTCTGAATTGACCGTAGAGTAATTTTCAGATTCCAAGGCAGCTCTTTCTCCAAAATTGTTGTTGTTGTCTTCTTGCATTTGATTAGAAATATTTTCCAAGCTTTGTGAAACCACTTCATCACAATTTATTTGCACATCCAAATTGAAATTCTCATTTATGTTGGAAGGGGATGAAACAAAACTTGAACTAATTTCATATGGATTGGGAATGGGAGGAAGAGAACAAATATATTCAAACCAATCTAGTGATTCTTCTTCTGTAGGTTTATCTTCATCTTTAAATCTTAAACAATTCAAATGAAATCGAATATTAAAATCATTAACAGACTCATTTTCAAACCTTCGTAGATATTCAATTTCTTCACATACCTGTTCATAATCATAGCCGTCAAATTTACAAATGAAAATTGTAACAAACTGATCCCAGTTGCGGATTGAAGCAACTGGAAGAGTTCTACACCAGTTTCTGGCTTTTGCCGTAAATGTGAGAGTAAAAATTCTGCATAAAATGCCTTCATCAATTCCTTGAAAATCATATTTTAAAACATTTTGAATAAATTGAAAGACATGATTAAAAGCAGAAGAATTTCTCTTACCATTAAACTTTGCCTGAGACAAGAGTCTTACCACTTCGGGTGGAGTATTGGAGGATGCACGTCCATGGATGCAACTCCAAATTGGAAGCTTAAGAGGAGCCATCGTGATTAAATAAAATGTTAAAATTGAAAAGACTCCAATAGACAAAAAGTCTCAGGCCCTCCTTCTAGTGCCAAAAATGTTGATGCCTCGAAAATCGCTGCAACAACAATGGGGGATAACCACCCGGTCCAGACCTTAAAGCAACTCCTTTTCCGTTTGGTGTGGTGGCTCCGACTGGTTTAACGAGGTCCAGTTACCTTCTCCCTATTGCTATTGGTTTATGATGTATCTTTACCTTCCAATAGACAGGGATATTAGATCACTTCTTCTCACTGATCAGGCAAGAGAATGATCCTTAAGCTGATTTGGGTTCAGCCAAGCCACAATTAAAATTTTGCCTCTTTGAGGAGAGGACTTAAAAGAATGTAGAATTTACTCTAAATTCAAACTTATTCTATGATGCAAGCAAAAGAAACTAATCTAAATCCTATCTTAATTAGGTAGATATAGATCTAACCCAATTAAGAGCAAGATGATTAAAGTATTGGGATTTAAATATGTTTTGTTTATGATGAGTATCAAGTTAATGAAGTAATTCAATTAACTAATATTATGGATATCAAAACACATCCTATTGAGACCTATTAACTGAAATAATAAACCAACGACACTCAGGAAGTAGTTCACAAAGATGATATTGATTATCAGATCAGTAAATCCAATAATTAAACAATAATATGTGGAAATAGTTCACAACACATTACCATCCAATAAATCAGTTTTTTTTTTTTTTGTGTAAGTAAGCGTTTGTATTAAAGGAAAATATAGTACAAAAATCTGCAACTGCAGAGAACGGGCCGCTAAACAGCAGGCCTAGCTTCAGGAGACTAGAAAGAATAGACTGCCCACCACGCAGGGTGGCATAGGACCACAAGGCTGAAAGGGCAGCCGGAAAGGATAAAATATCCACCTCGGCTCCCAAGAGAAGAAGAGACTAGAGCAGAGCTGAACAAACTGAACCAGAAGAAGATGGAAAACCAGACCAAACCAAAGATTCTACCCAACGGGGGTGGAATCATTTGGTCTACCTTTTTTCCCTTTCTTTTTACCGACTTTGACCCAACTATTTGGGCTACGTTGGTCAAGAACAATTTGTAAACTGGGTTGGGCTGGAGGTGAAAGCTCCTTGTCTGAATCCGAAGGAGATGACACATGAGTTCGTTTCTGAGAGACGGGAGGGACTGATGCTTCCTCGTGACGCACTGAAGGAGAAACCTGTTCTGGCATTTCGTCCATGACTTCCTCATCTTCCTCCACGTCTTCTTCATCTGAGCTGGAAAAAACATCCATTGGGGGAGGATCATGAGGTTTCCAGCTTTTGGATTTTGGCTTGGATTTGGCTTTCTTTTTTTGGAAGGGCAGTGACGGGCACGAACTTTGAAGGTGCCCTGTGAGATGACAATTTCGGCACCGAAAAGCTGTATTCTCGAAATCCAGAGGTTGGGTCCAATGGAAATCACCTATTTTGAGAATGATCTGATCCGGAAGTCCTTTGCTTATGTCTATTTCTGCGCAGATTCTGGCGAAGGTATAAATTCCTTTTAGCCCTCTTGAGGGATCTGTGTTGAGGTAACGACCCAAGGAGTTGCCGATGGCTTCAAATACAACAAAGTTCCATAAATGCGCCGGAAGGTTAGGAAGTCTAACCCAGATCGGGAGTTTGGTGATGACTGCTGAAGAAGGATCGAATTCTGGGAACCACGGAGTGAGGAACAGACCCGCAGAATTCCAAAACCAAGGGCCTTCAGTTAAGACTCTTTGGTAATCATCAGGATCAACAAACAGTGTAATAAAGAAGCCTTTGGAACAGAAAATGACCTTGCAATTGTTGGTCCAATTTGCATGAATCCATTGGTACAGATCTGCTGTGCTAGGCCAAAGACCGTTGAACCTGCAAATGATGCCGAGCTCTGCAAACAACTGGTGTTGCTTATCCAACAGGGGATGAGATATTTCAATGGTGGGGGAATCCTCCAGCTTGTCCACTAAGAAGGGTTTGGGAGCTTGAGCGGGAGGAGCTCTTTCCTTGGGCTTCTTAGAGTGGACAACATCTTTATAGGAAAAGCCTGCAGCTGAAGAGGATTGTCCAACAGCTCCCCCTCTCAGACGCATGGACAGGGTAATGGAGGCATTTCTTTGAATATTATAACTGGACAGGGGACAGGTATCCTCCAAATGTTTACCTTCATAGAGGAGACGCTGAAAAGTTGTTGGAATCCCCGCCTTATTTTCCAGGCTTAGCTTGAGGTGCTGCACCAGATCTGAAGATCTCACCCAGAGTAGCATTGACTTACCAGAGATAAGTGCGATCAGAACCTGGAATGGTTCTGAAATATCTGTTTTCTGCGGGCTGCTGTAACCCTGATAATCAGGAAGACTGGTAAGCACGTCTCTGTCTGGGAGGGAGGCACTCCAAAGACTCACGGCTGTTATATTTACAAGGTTATCCTTAGGCCAAGCCTCCGCTGAGACTTGAGAGTTGGGTCGGAGACTTAATACCTTTCCAGCGAAATCCGTTTGGGCTGGAACAGAGACCAGGCCCCTGTTTGGGAGAAAATCTCGAGGGGGCGTTTTATCAAACACATGCCCTGCATCCTCCTTGGTTCCGACAAAAGAGGGTAGCCGAAGCTGGTGCGGGACAGCCAAGCTCCAAGAAACCCATACGCTCCATCTCCTCTCCCTTTGGATTTTGCTGGCTACTGCAGAAGAGACGCCAACAGTCAAATCTGAGCAGTTTATTAGAGTCAAACTAAACCTTTCTCTTGGGGAGAACCTTCCCTCAGAACAGTCGGCTTCTTCCTTTTTGAGACCCCACGAGGCTGAAACCATAAATGGCTTCCGGCTGTGTGGAGTGGTGGCTATCTCCATAAATCTCTGCGAACCTGCGAGATCCTCCGGGCCAAGAGCGTCGGCATAAAGAGAGGAAACCTTCTGAAACCTCCCGGCGGCGCCGCTGAACCAGCTCCGCGGGCCAGTCGAACTGACGGCAGAAAAGCGATGACGGGGGGAAGGGCCATTAGGCTTTGGCAATGGAGCGATGGAGGCTGGAACCATGTCCATGATCGCTGCACCTGGAAATCCCGTGTTCGGCTTTTTTTCGCCTCCTTCGCTCGTCCCCCTTAACCTTTTGAAATCGTCCCAATAAATCAGTTTTATAAGACAAATTTCTGAGTAAATAGTTACTCAGAAATCGAAAATTAATTCATAAGAGCAAGGATACATAATAACAACATTGAGACAAATTACCCATATTGACAATAGTGCACAAACATGAATAAAATGAGACATTCCTGTTACCATAAAAATGAAACTGATATTTGAAACAGTAGCATTAAAAATACCAATTTATTGCATCCATTTCTCTTATCTTGGTCTCCAACAGTCCTTTACATTGCTTGACTTTTGCCTTCAAAACTAGAGCCACAATAGTGCAAACTCTGCCCTTCATGCATAATTCAAGATACAAAGGGAAAATCCTCAATAATCCCCAGATCTAAGATTTTCTCTCCTCCCTCCTACAACTCTAAATTCCTATTACAATAGTGCTTTTAGAAGTCTAAAATTGCAGAGAAGAGCAGCCCCTAATTACATTCTGCAATCTATTATTTATATTATTTGCAAAGGAATTTTGGAGAGGAGAGTTTGTTGAACAGAAATATGCCAAATACAATTTTATTTGTTCAAAATTCCAATCTTTAATTGTTGGAGCATTCTCATTGATTGAAATCATTTTCTCCATATCTCTTCAACTGTTTTCCTGCAAGAAGAAATCAAAATAAATTAAAATGCAACAATAAAATCAAAATGGCATTGCTGGCATTTAAATCAAATCCAATCAAATTCTATTTAAATAAATAATTGAAAATAAAATATAAGCTTTCTCTTTGATTCCTGAGATGATTTAATTGGCCAAGGATATTATTAATGAATGGATCTGCAAATAGAAGAGGCTTAGACAAATGAAAATGCAGAAAATAACTTAGAAAATTGATTTTGTTTTTATAAATTCAGAGCTTAATCTTCTGCCTGATTTTCGACCCAATAAATGACCAAATATGTTAATGAAACCTCCTCAGAAATATTCTCTTTCATTTTATCTTTCCAATGAGCTGTCTTGGGCCTCATTTGGCGGAGTAAAACTCTTTCTATGAGCTTCCAAAGTTGATGAGTCATATCTGGCATAAATCTGGAAATTTTGTCGCTGGGCTAAAAATCATAATTTTTAATTAAAAATCTAATCCTGAATTAGAATTCTAATTAATAATTAATTCTAAATTAATTATTAATTATGAATTAAACTATTTAAATAATAAATTGTTTATTAATCTATAACAAACTATTTATAAACAAAGTTAATCTAATCAATAACTAATTAATATTAATTTAAATGATATTTTAAATTTTAATTTAATCAAATTAATTAAATGTTATAAATTAATTAATCTGATTAATTTAAAATTTATTAATTAAATATTAAATATTTTAAACTAAACTATAATATACCAACCTACCTTACTTTACTCATTCCTAACTAACTTACCTTTCAACGAATGAATGAGTGTTGCATTAAAAATTTTAAAACAAAACTTATATTGTTAGTGTTTTTAAATATATGTTCCATGACTTTTATTTATGAGTGAGTCGAAACTCAAAACAAATATTAAGTTAATGCTCCTTTCCCGTTACGCTTATCGGCAAATCGGATCGGGAGATGGCTATTGGGGTTTTCAAACTTATTACAATGCAAAATCCCCGATCCGATGTAAAGCAAATCGGCAATCGGCATCGGGGTAGGGTGTATATCGGGGTTCTTAAAACTTGTTATAATGCAAAAGCTCCGATGCGATTGAAAAGTCCCGATGCGATCCTCCGATTGCGAAATAATTTTTTTTATATATATTTTTTATATATTAAATTTTATTTTAATTAAATTAATTATATTTTAAATAAAATTAATTTAAGATTTAATATTAAAAATCAATTTTGATTTTGATTTTATTTTATGAGGATTATTTTATAAACTACAACCACTTTTAATAAAACTAAAAAATATAAAAATAAACTACAGCCACTTCCATGTTCTGGATTTTCGAGATTAGTAATAAATTTGGAAATTGAAATAAATTTCTAAAATCTCGTCGCTTAATGATTTGGTTGTATAAGTAAAGATGAAAAAAATGTTAGTAAAAACTCACTAGGGATTAATATTTAAAATCAATGCGTTATTGAACTAATTTATTTACAAAATGCAATATTGTACATTTTATGCATTTTTAACCCAGGCTAGATAAATGATGAGACTTAGTAAAGGAGTGCCATTTATGAACCAGTTGACCAAATGAGGCGAAACAAGCATCAATGAGAAGCTTATAAAAAACCGATTTTAACAAAGCAATCAAAACAAGAATCCAAAAAAAATGAAAAATTAACAAAAGCGTAGGGCAATCAACTAAATAAAAATCCAAAAAAGTGCTTAGCCAAATTTTTATAGAAAGGGTCCCCATTATTTGAGTTGAACAAGTCAATAATGGGGGGGTTGTGTTTTTACGACAACATGTTGTTGTAAAAAAATCTCTTCAATTACTAAGAAGCAAGCTAATAAAATAAGGAAAATAGGTATGCTTAGCATGTGGAAAATAAGGATTCTTTTCATATATTATGACAAGGCACTATAAACAAATTGCAAGGTACAACATACTAAAATATGATAAAATGATCATCTTTCACTCATAGATTTGCAAACAGGAGGCACAAGTTCATTCAGAAAGAAGAAGTATTTTCACAAGGCAATACAAACTATTTGTGAGAAGTAACAGACTAAACTAAGATAACAATCATATGCTTTAAGTTAGAAATTTGCACAACATGTACAGATTCCTCCGCATGTAGCAAAAGAATTTTGATAAGAGCAATTATATACAAGACCTAGCCTATATAAAAGAAATTATATACAAGAACGTCCCTGAAATTTTCCAAGAATGTCTTAGGTATGGCCAGCAAGTACCTTCATCCCCAATGAAATCCATTGCACAAAGGGACATTTCCTTACTCCCCAAAAAACCAGAACAGTGGGTATGATATTTTATTTTTCTTTTTTATTGCGGGGGACACAGGAATAGCAAAGGATAATGTCAACCATTTTATCATCAACTTGTAGTTAACATATTTAGATCCGTGTTCATATCAGTGTTGATAAAATTTGAAAATGGACAATCCAAACTAGAAGCAACTAGTTTTAGTACTGCTTTGAGAATTTCCAATTAGAACCCACCCATGAAACTAGAATTGATCAGTTTTTCCCAAAACTTCAACTTTAGGAAAAAACCAATCTAACTGGATAGTTTGACCAATTTTGTACAATTGCAGCCCCAACCCCAGAAAAAGGAAAAAATAAACCTACAAAAAATCCTAAAACTGCCATAAACCTCATTTCCCATCTATTTAATCATTCCCTTATATTTGCTTCACAACATTCTCATTGATCATTTAAGCAGCAAAGAGCATCGATTCAACAATATTCTTGTGTTGATTCATTGTGCTTCTCAATCTGATTCGGAGAGTTTCATCTGATGATTTGGAGCACTCAAGATTTGATGGGGGAGTTTCTTGGATCTATTACTAAACCTTATTTGGATTAAGACTTGGAGTATTGATTTGAATATTTTATTGGGGTGCTTCTTGTGTTTTTGGTAATGTTTTAAACATCATTTCAGCAAAAATATCACCAAGAATCAGGGTAAATTTGTTTTCACAACATTAGGAAAATATTGCAAAATATAGGCAAATTTAAAAAATACAAAATTATTCAAAGACACAAATAATTGACTTTATGCCCCTCCATCGATGAGCAGGAAAATAATTTCATGCATCTCATGATAATATTGAGATATTTACAATATTCTCATGCTATTTTCGAGAATGAAAACACTGCACAGTTTATCGGAAATAATATCGTTCTGGGGTAAAATTTGTGACATTGCAATAATACCAGGACCATGATAATCACAATGTTTGCAACACTGGTTTTTGGAGCTACCCTTTTGCCGATTCCATATGTTGATTCACTCTATTCCTGCAATTGATCCAGATCTTCTCCTGGAACTGATTCAGAGTGAAGACTTGGAACTTGTAAAGGTATTTACAAATATTCTTAAAACCGCATTTCTCTTAAGAGAGTTTGTTAAACAAATCTAGAAATTAAATGTAAGGCTTTATTTTCAAATTATCTTTGTGGTAGAAAAAATGCCATGGCTACCAAACATAAAAAAGATCCTACATGGAACCATTTCCAAATAGTTGGGGATGAAATGGTATGCAGCTATTGTCCCATGGAAATTGGTGGGGCGGTGGTTATACATAGACTGAGAGTCGAAACAACACCTAGAAAATATACTAGGAAAAATTCAATATTTATCTAAAAACTCAACCAAGCTATAATCTCACATGCAAGCTTCTATTAAAACATATAACACGAGGCAAAATATACGCAAGAAGAAATAGGAAGAAATGGAAGTGAATGTGATAATGAAAACCATAGTTCTGAAGACTCCACTACTCATCCTGCTAGGGATACCTTAAGAATCCCAATCCATCCAAAGCATAAGGGTGATTATGGCACAAAGAAGACAATCCTAGTAGGAAAAGAGTTGACTCAATCTTTGTATCCAACAAGCAACAACACCCTTAGTTCTTAGCCCACCATTGATAAAAAATGGAGGAAGTTTCTTGGGAATGCATGGCTAGATGGTGACATGATGCAAAGATAAATTAAAATCTAAGTTCAGTAGGATACAGATAGGCATCTGGACACAGATTTTCCAAATTTTTTAAAAGTGAGGGTCCAGATATAGTAGGAAAATTCCAAGTACAAAAATATTTTGTAATGTATATAAAGAGAGAAAATTAAAAGAAAAAAATTCAATATTCAAAACAATTCAGGAATGAGAACAGTAAAACTACAAGTTTATAACCAAAACAAAAAAAGAAAATTCTAATGCATGTTACTATTATCCATCCATGTATTATAATTGATAATTTGATAAGTCATAACCACCATTGGCTATTGATAATTTTGAAGACCATCTCGGCATGAGAACATCACAATTCATAACAATATTTTTGTAAGCAGCATCTGAATGTCCATATCAATAGTGAATAAAGGGGTGTCTTGAAAACTATGGCAAGACAAAATAACATTGTTAGTGAAGTGACCAACATCATAGCACATAAGGGTAGAATAAACATTGAGAACAAACCTTGAACATGATGATATATCAAACCTTCTCAAACCTTGACTTTGTACAAAACATTAAGTAAAATGATTGGCCTCCAGTTTCTCACCATATCCCTTTCTATTCCTTTAAGAACAAGCTTGATCAAATTTTCATTTACCTGCCCCCCCATGTGTCTATTTCCAAGGATTTTCAACACACCCCAAGGAAACACTTTCACGAATTCAAGACACATTTCTAGCCATTGAAATAGTAATTATAACAAAACAACCCAACATCAAAGTGATTCCCTAAAGCAAAAGATAACATTAACAAGTTCACGAATAAATGCACGCAGAACTCCACATTTAACTTCAATGTCACTACAGTTCATTTTTAGGTTATGCAGATTCTTTGCTTTTAATCAATGCAACAAAGGTAATGAGTTTAAACTTTAAAGGCATACCCTTATATCAAATTATACACAAAAAATGTCACAACAAAGCCCAAATGTTGCCTGCAAACATCATCTCAAAACAAAAAACACAACAATACGAGGAGTTTTGATATCAACAAAATTGTGAATTGTATAATTTGAAAATCCAACTCCTCTAAATTGAGATTAGCCTAGAAAAATGCAATTTCTCACCAAGCCAATCAATACATGATAAAGAAAAAAAAATTGCCACTCAATGAAATGCATCTAAACTCCATGTTAACTGCTTAACATCAATAAAATATGATACCATCATGATATATATTCTATAACTAATAAATTCCCATAAAAATGCTAACGATATAGCATAATATCTCCAGTCCAAGTAGCTCCCATATTATGGAAAACATTAACTCAAACAATTTAAACCAAGCAGAAACATGGGAAAACTAAAAAATATGGAGTACAAATACATTAAAGTGTCATAGAAAAAGTTAACAGTAATTATTCAGCTATAGATCGAATAAATATCATATGATACTTACTTAGGGAGCACCACCAAAAACATCATTTGGTGTAGACGTACACATCAAAACCAAGTCAACATCCTCTGGCTTGACTTTCGCCACTTCAAGGGATCTTCTAGATGACTCTATAGCTAAACCAATTAGTGTTTCATCACTTGCAAAACAAAGTGATCTTAATGACACTTATTCCATGTAAGTGAGGAGGTTTTGGAAGGCTTTTTTTTAGTATCCACAAAAAATATCAATTCTAGACTTTCATTCATCTATTCCTTCCTTTGAGTACAATTATTCAATCCCCATTCTTACACAGTAAGCCTTATTTCCTTCCATATGCAAGAGTTCCTAATTAAGTGTTCCTTGTAATGATGCTCCCAAATTCGTCGTTAAATATAAGATCTAGTACTACTTGGAGTCTCAATATGTAGGGAAAATATGTTTTCAACTTATAGAACTTTAAATGGTCATTCTAGTTAAAATACCTTCAACAACTTTGAAGTCTTTTTTGTTTCTAAGGCCTTTGGTATTGCACATACAATACCAAGCCTTGTTGGCTAGGGATAATATTTCCTAACAACCTGTTAGTGCTACCTCCAATCATGTTCCCAACATCAACATCAAAGTTGAGGTGCCTCATTTGCTTAATCCACAAAAAATGAAATGATTCAATTTCCTAGTGACAATGTGTTTGTAACAACACTTTCCCAATAACTATAAAACCTAAATATATAATTTTGGTAGCCGCCTCACATAGAACTTTTTAGCAATTCAGAATTCCAACATCTCTAGCCACTTTCTTAATCTAACAAATAGGATTTTCTAGAAAGCAATCACAAAAATATATATTTACATAAATTCTTTGGAGGATTTCTAGCATTAGCTGCAAAATTAATCAACAACAATTATTTTACAATAGCTCTAGTCATCATCAAATAAGTAAATGACACTTGGAGTGTTACCATAGTGATCCATAGAACCAGAATTTGGTTGTATTGTAACTAGAAGGAGTGAAGGTAGCACTTAAAATTTTGGGGCACACGAAGTTGCTTTTGTTAGCAAAAAAAGATGATTATATGCATTATTTCCATAATCAGATGATCCTACAACATCAAACAAAACGCCTTCCCATTTGGCTTGTTGCATGTCAATGCTAATGAAATTTTCTACAAGACTACTGCAACTGGTTTGTTTCAAATTATAAGATGAAACATGGGGCATGCCTAGTCGTTTTCTAGGCATGCCACCAATGGGAATGGAAATGGAGAGTGTAAATTTCCCACTGCAATCTTAGTAGCACCTTTTGTGCCTACTTCCATGACACCACTGGCACTAACCGTAGTCAAGTTTGCACACTGAGCATTTTCCAAAGAAAATTGATGAGCCCCATAAATGGGTAATTATATTGGCTCATTTTGCCTCTTAACTCAGTTTAATGCACCATTGTCATTAGTTTATTGCATTCTTTTGATTATATTTATGCTAATAGAGTGAATTGGGTTAGTCATTATGCCATGAAGTCTAATGTGTGCTTTATGAAGATTTTTGGTCAATTTTGGGACAAAGTCAAAGGATTAATGAGCATTTGGCAGCCAATAGTCGAAGAAAATAAGGGAAGGGATTTGTAGGAGGGTGTCCCCCTCATTTATGACTCCCTACCTTGAATCCTTCTTTAGAAAACTTGGTGCACAAGCAGCCACATTGATGCATCAAAGGGGCAACCGAGCAAGTGAATAAGAACTGCTATCTATCTCTAGTCTTGGGAACCGAGCCTCCTTGATTTTAGGAGAGTTGTTGGAGGCTCTAGTTGTATAAATAGGAGGGCTTAGGTGCTCAGTTTTTTTAGTTGGATGTTAGTCAAATTTTTGCACTTTTGTTGCAGCTCTTGCTCAGCTCATTTCGAGCTTACTTTTGTGAACAGTTTTATGTAATGTGACTAATATTTTGATAATGGAAATGAAATATTTTCTAAGCCAGCATTGAGTTCTTCCAGGGGGCTGAAGCTCTTGGGTTAGGGCCCAACCCAAGCTGCCCAGAACCTCTTGTTTTGTAGTTACATGTTTTGTTGCAGTTCATGAATTAGTTGTTGTTGGACATATTTCTTCCTTAGTAAAATATGTTGCTTTTTGGTGATCTACAAACGTTGTTTCCATTTCAACTACTGAATTAGTTTAAGTAGTGGTAAGGGAAAGATACAAAAAGGCCATCAACAGATCCTTGACCTCCTTTCCTCCCTTTGGGACCATGAACTGAGGTCAAGGTCTAAATGCTGCCATAAAAACACAATTTTGCTTCTTCCATGCAATTTCTAGTGTTACAATTTGATTTAGAGGTTAATGCTTTGTTTCAGATCCATTTTTCCATGCTCATTTCTGTTTCTGCAATAAATCTCTTTCCATGCTTTCCTTCCCATATAACGTTGTTCAACATTTTATTTTCGTAGATTAGAATTTAGGTCAACATGAGATATAGTTCTGTTTTTTCGTACAACTAGTTTTTTTCTTGCTCAGTTTCAGTTTTTGATTTTGCAGCTCTCTTGCAGTATGTCTCTGCTCATAATAAATCAATAAATTAGCCTACACCATCTCTTTTGCTACATGTTTCATAGGTAATTCACAACCCTTCACAAATCTGCCCTAATTTCTGCACTTTTCTCATAAACTTTCCTCTCGTCTCTTGAACAAATCCAACCATCATTTTCTTTCCTAAACCTCCTTGGTGAACTTTAGACACCTTAACACATCCCTCTGGTCCTCATCTCCCCTTTTCCACCATTTTTCCACCTTTAAAACCTCTAAAACAACCCTAAGCATCCTCCTGTAGATCCCCTGCAGCCTCTTGTAGAATTTCATGTACGTGGCTTTTTGAAGTCCGATTGCAGGGAAAGCCTCTAGAAAGTTACAAAAGTCCTCCTAGGACCCCTCCATGCCTTCCTACACCTCTGAAAATTCCAAAGTCACCCTCCATTTCCACCTAATCGCTGCCACGTCCATAAACAAATAAATTACATGCATAACAATTTCACATAAAATACACAAAAATCCAAAAAAGATGTTTTCTTTTGTTAGGCCCTATACTACTAGTGTAACCCCTTATTGTTATTAGTACAACCCCCTTATTATATTTTTGTACCCATGTAGTCCCCATATTTTTACTATTGTGCCCCATAGAAGCCCACTATTGTTATTATTATGCCCTTATATTATTATTGTTATGTCGGCTCTAATTAAATTATGACCCTTTAGACTCCTATATATAGAAAGGAGGTATTTTCATTTGTATCATCCAAGAATTTTTCATTTGTTTGATGTAAAGGAGGTTTGCCCCCATGAAGAGGCTAAATTCTAAGGTGTTCAACTATCTTTTCTATATTTTTGTGAGCTGGTTTCATAACATTTGGAATCAAAGCTTTAGATTCTAGGGTTTTCGCTGCTGCAAACAGATCATTGTGACATTTTTGCTATAACTTTTTTTTTTGTACCATTTCAGATGCTAAAACAAAAACCCATTTGCGAAGAAATCACGCTGAAGCTTGGGTCTGAATTTCAGAGCTTGTCTCACTATATTATCGGAAATATGATCTGAGGAAGTTAGGGTTTTTGGAAGCTCCAGAATTTAAGCTAAAACAGGTCATCGTGGAATTTTTTCTATAACCCTTTTGATTCGACGTTTCAAAAGCTAAGAAAAAAACCCATTTGAGAAGAAGTAGGTCTGAACCTTCGTTCCAAATTTCAGATCCTGTCTCGCTATTTTTTCAGAGATATAGTATTAGGAAGTTAGGGTTTTTGCAGACCCCCTAATTACATTCCAAACAGGCCACCTTAGGAAAATCGTCATAACTGTCTCTCTGAGCATTAGATTGAAATTTCGTAAAAAATTGCAGAAAGAGGATGGACTGTAGTTTCATGTGTATATTTTTCAAATCCTAAGGTCAAAACAGTGACACGTGGTGCTTCATACAAGTTCGCTCTTCTGAAAAGGTATATAATCAGGTCATGTTGGGAGATTGTGCATAACTATTTATTGGAGAATCTAAATTTGATCAGACTAGTGGCATTGGAAAGAGGACGCAGAAGGCTACTGCAGGTCACAATTTCAGCACTGGAAGAACCGAAATTACAGATTTATAGTCATTTCAAGATCGAGCTCCTAAAATCAAGAAAAGGCGATATGAGGAAGTTCGATGGCAAGGATCGAGTAAATTGGATATTTCAGATGGAGCAATATTTTGATCTACATGGTGTACCACTGTTACAAAATTATGTATTGCATCTTCATATTTAGAATCGGATCAATTTTTATGGTATAAAGGGCTTTGTTCTTGTAAACAACTTGTTACGTGGTCAATTTTCATGAAGGAAATGATAGCACATTATGAGGATACAGAGAGCAACACCTTCTTTAGAGCAACACTGCAACAATTGGAAAGAGTAAAAGGGCTTTGTTACATAGTGGAAAGTAAAATTATGGCAATAAGGAAGTCTACCCCTCACAACTATAAAGATAGAAGTGTTGTTTCTTCTAGCCTTCCACAACCTACAAGGGTTACACCACAACAATTGGAAGAAAAAAGAGAAAAAGGGCTTTGTTACAATTGTGATAGCAAATGCACTAAAGGTCATAAGTGTGCTGAGAAGAAATTATTTTACATAGAGTATGTAGAGGAGAAAGAAAATGATCAAGAAACATCAAAAGAAGAGGATATATGCCAGGACCCAACCCTTGAGAAAGAAGAAATAAATCAGACCATATCTTGTAAAGCATTGGCAAGAATTACCACTCCTCAAACTCTCAAGATAGAAGGACATATCAAGAAGAAAAAGGTGCAAGAATTGAAAGATCACATCGAGAAAGAAGAAATGAATCCAACCAGATCTTGTAATTAATTGATCGGAATTACCACTCCTCAAACTATCAATATAGAAGGCCATATCAAGAAGAAAAATGTTCAAGAAGTGAAAGATCACATCTAGCATCAAGAAATGAATCCGACCATATCTTGTAAAGGATTGGAAGAAATTACCACTCCTCAAACTCTAAAGATAGAACGACATATCAAGAAGAAAAAGGTTCAAGCAGTGAAAGATCACATCGAGCATCAACAACAAGTTCTCCAACTTTTAAAGGATAAGGCCACTTTGGTGCAAAATCGAATGAAACAACGGGTAGATCAACATCGTAGTGAAAAATGTTTTGAAGTAGGTGATTGGGTATTTTTACTGCTACATCTCAAGCAAGCTATTTATGAGAAGGAAATGTTGGCAATACTATATGCACTTAAGAAATGGTGACATTACCGAATGGGAAGACACTTCAAGGTAAAAATGGATCATGATAGTCTTAAATACTTTTTAGAACAACTATTATCTTTAGAAGAACAAAAAAAATGGGTCACAAATATGTTGGGTTATGACTTTGACATCATCTATAGAAAAGGGAAGAAAAATCTTGTTGCAGACGCACTCTCAAGAAAGGATGAGGATGTGGAAGCATTGTTTTGTGCTATTTCTATTATCCAACCAGATTGGATAAACGAAGCAATGGATGAATGGAAGAAGGACGAAGAAGTATGGCCACTTATTCAAAATTTTCAAAAGATCCCAATTCAAACAATATTGCCAGAAATTGAAGAGGAAGCAAAAAATCATATTGGAACCTGGAGCAGTCACAGAAACAAGAACCCGATAGCTACGAGATCGATCAATTTCAGAGTATCTCATCAAGTGGAAGAACTTATCCGCTAAAGATTCCACATGGGAGGACAAGAATTTTATACAAAAGCATCAAGAACTACTCAAGCGTTGAGGACAACACTTTTTGAAGGAGAGGGGCATGTTAGGCCCCTATACTACTAGTGTAACCCCTTATTGTTATTAGTACAACCACCTTATTATATTTTTGTACCCATGTAGTTCCCATATTGTTACTATTGTGCCCCATAGAAGCCCACTATTGTTATTATTGTGCCCTTACATTATTATTGTTATGTCAGCTTTGATTAAATTATGACCCCTTAGACTTCTATATATAGAAAGGAGGTATTTTCATTTGTATCATCCAAGAATTGTTCATTTGTGTAATGTAAAGGAGGTTGCCCCCTCGAAGAGGCTAAATTCTAAAGCGTTCAACTATCTTTTCTATTTTTTTGTGAGCTAGTTTCATAACATGTTTCTTATTTCCTTTTAGAAACAGCGTGAATAGGTGTAGTTTACTTCCTCAGTAGGTAATGGCACTCCTTTCCTAGATTTTCACCTCTCTTCTTGCAAAAGTAGGGTTAGTCAGTAAATTAGGGTTTGCTAGGTTTTACTTTACATTCCATTCTTCTTTCTCTTTCTATAAGTAGAATAGCCTCTGTAGAGCAAGCTTTCCCTTCTTTCATCACATTTAAAGCTTCTTCTGGAATTCATAGAAGTTGGCTTGAGCTCCTAGTGATCTTGCGCCAGCTGACCAAATGACAACCTGCAGTAAGAACTAGTACTTGTGCATATAGCACCGTCGCTTCCACGTTTGTTACGAACTACTGGGTTGATAAAAGTAAAGTAGAAAGCCCTAGGAGTTGCAGCATTATTGATGCAATACTGGTGCTCACTAATTTTTGGCATTGTTGCTGGGGAAGCGTCAGAGTATTTTGTGATTACTGCTTTTCTTCTATTTTCTACTACAACATTCTGCTAAGTTGTTCATTTCAGCAAAAGTAGAGTAGTTGTTTCTTTCAATTTCTGCATTTCCTTGCTTTCATTTCAATTCTGCAATTTCCATTTCAACAGAAGTAGATTAGTCATTTCCTTGCTTTCATTTCAATTCTGCAATTTCCATTTCAGCAAAAGTAGATTAATCATTTCATTGCTTTCATTTCAATTCTACAATTTTCATTTCAACAAAAGTAGATTAATCATTTCCTTGCTTTCATTTTGATTCTGCAATTTCTTTTCAGCAAGTTCATTTCAGTAGTTGCAATTTGTTTGTTTAATCAATTTCAGTTTTGTAGGTACAAGCAGAAAAAACAAAACTCACCAAAAGATATTTCCTTTCATGCCTCGTAGGCATAGAGATAATTCAGGAAAATTCTTACCCAACACCCCCACCACATCATAAAGCCACCCTTCTTTCTTCTTCAGTGGCAGTGATCCAGAAGAACCTTTAGGTGAACAACCAAAGATATTTGAAGAACCTATAGGAGAAGAAGAAGAAGAAGAAAACATCCCTCCTGAGACAATGGCTGAAAACAGAAATGCTAGGGGAAATGGAGAAAGAGTAGAAGGTACCTTCCCCATCTGAGAGACCAATGGGGACACTAAAATGAAGAACATAAGCACTTCAACCCTACCTCACTTCCATGGATGGACTACAGAGGATCCTGACACCTCCCTGTTTGAGTTTGTTGTTATCTGTCGAACCTATGACTATGCAGAAGATGAGCAGAAGTTGAAACTGTTTCCTTCTACCCTCAAGGATGCAATGTTGCACTGGTTCATGGGGTTTGGTGGGCTCCAGTATTGTAGCAATGATTCTGCAACTCCTAGGACTCCCTTCTTTACTTTTATCAACCCAATTGTTCATAACAAACTTGGAAGCGACTGTGCTATATGCACAAGCACCAGCTCTTGTCGCAGGCTGTCACTTGATTAGCTGGCACAAGTCCGCTAGGAGCTTAAGCCAACTTCTATGAGCTCTTAGAAGAATATTTTAACTATGATGGATGAAAGATAACTCAACAGAGGCTAGTCTACTTGCAAAAAGAAGTTGAAAGCTGAAAGGAAATGCAAACCTTAGCAAACCCTAGTTTTACCAGCTAACCCTACTAATGCAAGAAAAGAGATGAAAGCGATGGAAATGGATGCCATTGACTCTTGGAAAGGTAAAATGCATGTGACTAAGCTACTTCTGAAGTAAAATCTGGAAAGAAACATCTTTTTGTATTTCTAAGTAATCTTGCAGAATTATTATGCATGTGCTTTAACAATTTTTTATTGTGCAGAGGTTGATTGGTAAAAGGAAATGGAGTGGGCACTTGCAGGAGGTTGGAAAGGTGAGAAGATGGCCTAAGGGGTCCCTAGCACCCTTCCAGAGATTTTTACAGCGATTATATCTCGAAAAACTACTCACGTGAACTTCTACAGGAAGTCTGCAGGGGTTCTACAAGATGTTCTACAGGGAGTTCTACAGGAAGAGCCGAAAGAGGATTTTAGAGGGTTGATGGTGGAAAAACAGTGGGAAAGTGAAAATGGAGGATGGATGAGGATGTGAAGGGTTCTAGGACCTGGTGAATGAAGCTAAGGAGTGATGAAGGTGGTTGGATTTGTTCAAGGATGGAGGGAGCATTGTTGCAAAAAAATGTAGAAATTAGGGAAAATTGGAAAAGTGTTGCGAATGAAGGGAAGGAATCTTGGATTAGGAGTTGGAGCAGGTGGTATGATGGAGGAAGGATAGGCAGGGATGTATTACAGATGCTTTGCACACTATTTCTCAAAGTTGATCAAAGAAAGACTAGAAAAAACAGAGATCTATCTATTTTGACCTAATCTGACCTAAAAACCAGAAACATGATGAACAAAAGGTTATAGACAGGAAATCATGCAAGGTAACTATGGAAACTAAGCAAGAACAGATCTAAACATGCAAGTACAACTGGTATCAACTTCTCCAACTAAAAATCTAACACTAGCAATTGCATGGAAAGGCAAAAACAGTGTTTTTGTGGCAGCAAGTAGGCCTTGGTCTCCGCTCATGGTCCCAAGGAGGGAGAGGTGAGATCAAGGATTGCTTGATGGAATTTTTGCAGATATTTTCTGTTATCAAACTATTAAATCAACCTGAAGCATGAAGAGCTATTTTAATCATAAAAAAAAACCTAAGTAACAAAGCAAGATCTTAACCTAAATAGCAGAAATTATTCTATGAATGCAAGGAAAACACATAAAAGTACACAAAGGAGGTATTGGCACTTGGGTTGGGCCCGACCCCAAGAGCTACAGCCTCCTGAGAAAATCTCAAAGCTGGTGCAAAGTGAAATTTGTCTCCATTACTCAAAAAATAATCATGTCACAAAAATGTTTACAGCAAGAGCTCGAAAATGAGCTGAAAGGTAGAGCTGCACTAAAGTGCGAAAAAAAACTGTTCAATAGCTAAAATACCAAGGCTTGAAGCCTTCCTACTTATGCACCACAAGGACTCCCAACAACCCTCCTTAACTTTAGGGGCTTGGCTGCTCAAAACTGTAGTTAATCAGCCACTTCACAAAATCTGCTCGACTGCCCCTTGAAATCATCTTTGGTGGGCTGTTGAACTCCGAGCTGATGGTGGAGAACTCAAGGAAGGGGTAATTTAGTGCAGGAAACACCCTTCCTACAAATCCTCAGCCTTTTTCCCTCGTATTTGGCTATCAACTTGCTCATAAATGCTTGACCTTGGTCCAAAAGATGTCCAAAAATCTGCAATAAGCACGTATTAGACTTTGTGGTCAAGTGACTATTCTCATTCATTCAATTAACATAAATATATTCAAAAGAATGCATAAAACTATGAAGAATGGTGGATTAATTGAGAATAATAGGCAAAATGAGCCCAATAAGTTACCCATTTTTGGGGCTCATCATCACCCCCCTGCTGAATGTGTTGCTCATCCTTTGAGTAACTAATCCAGCTCATCATCTTTGATTGCTTTGACTACCTCTTTGACATCCCAGGCTTCCGAGGTGATGTCCTATTCTTGGTCATGAAACCCTGCTTTTCTCTCTACATCCTCCCATTGCCTGTGTTTTTCCTCTTCTTTGACATAGATTTTGCATTGACTGTTTATAGAGTGGTACTCTTGCCAAGGCCTCCCTCATCCTTTTTAGGGAGTGGTACTCTCTTATTTTCAGACTGTGGGACAATGTGTTCCATCTCCTTGTGCAAGCATGGATGCAGTTATCACCCAATAGTCTCTCCATGTCTTCAAAGTGAGCAATGGCCTGAGCTTGTCTTTCAATGTAGTCTGGGAGAACCTGAGGGTTGTTGGCCAGGTGCTGATGGGCATATATTAAAGCTGAGGGATCTTCTGGTTCTGCCCTGATCATGAGTGGCTCACTTAGCTCTCTGTCCATAACTTTCCAAATTTCTGCTACCCTCTTTTCCTCATGGTTTAACCAAGAGGCCATGGCCATGAGTTGCACATCTCCCAATGCAGCATTGGGGTCCCATAGATTCATGTTTGGAAGGGCCAAGTTGTGTAAATAGAATTATGATAACTTGGCCTTATCTTCAGCTGAGCTATTGTCACACAAATCCATGAACTGATGATAATTCTGAAATGGAATGGTGCCCCTTTGGGCCAAGGTGTTAATTTGAAATTGCAACCATTGATCTTTAAGATATAAGGCATATGACTTAGCAAGTTGCCTACATTGTAAGGCTTCTACTGCCCAGCTGGCCATGTAGGCCATTTGGGCTTCTTTCTCTTGCACTTGTTGTTTTAAAACCTGTATTTCTTCTGCTGCCTGTGACTCCTTTTCCTGTAGCAGTTTTGTCAGCATCTCAACATCAACTTGCAGCTTTTCCTCTCTCTGTTGTTCCTTAGTTGTTTCCTTGTCTGCTGGAGGTCCTTCTTGCTGCTGTTGTTCCCTCAAAATGGATGGCCTATCTTCCTTATGACCTCCCTATAGCTGCAACTGTTGTTTCAACAGCTCATTCTCCTCCTGTAATTTGGCTCTTTGACTGCTTTCCATGTGTCTCACCATGGCCAACTCTTTTCTTGATTCTTTGAGCTGTTCTTCCAGGTGGCCTATGTTTGCCACACCCTTGGATTTGGCAATCCTCATCCAAGTGTGAGTCCTAACCCGTTCTTGTTCCAATGCAAAGAAAAGTGGTACCGAAAACTTCTGTGGGATGATCTTCCCACTTTCTAATATGTTGTGATATGAGCCCAAGCTAGGTTGAGGGCTTGGTTATAGTATCTCCTCGGTCTTTTCCTCTCCATGTGATTGTTTGGCTGCCTTCTCCTCCAATTTCTCAGTCTCTTTTAACTTAGCTAGAGTTTCCTGTAGAGATGTTTCAACTTCCTGTAGAGTTGCCTTTGAGTCCATCATCCCAATTCTATCTCCAGGTGGAGGTTTTTGGGCTTCCTCTTTCATAGGTGATAGATATCTTTGAAGGAGACTCTTCTTTTGGTTTAGTGGTTGTGTCCTCAATGACAATTGGTTCCTTTGATTGTGGCTGGGGTTTGCCCACTTTGATCCTTGTGCTTCTCCTGGCTTTAAAGTACATGGAGGTTTGCCTCTTTCTTTTTCCTTTTTGTTTTGTAGGTGTGCTTAATGCAGCAAGCACAACTGCTGCCTCCCTTGCCAATGTCTCAGGTGATTTCTCTTCCTGCTGCTCCTTTTCTTTGCTTCCTATAGAAATCTCTGTCCATTGTTTCTGTCTGTTGCTGATATCTCAGCGTGTGTCTTTCCCGTTTATTTTTGGGTTCCTGCTTTGGCTGTGGCAGCATTCATTTGGGCTTTCTCAGCCTTTTCCTTTCTACTTTGCATCCTTTTGTCCCTTGTGGTTTTTGCTGTTGTTTCTTCCTCTGTTTTGGGCTCAGCAGTCTTGCCAACTTCTTCTTTTTCTTTTTGTTCTTCCTCTGTTTTTCCCTCTGCTTGAATGTCCTGTGCTCCCTTATCATCTTCCTTCTCAATTTCTTCAGTTTTCTCCCCCTCCTCACTGCTGGATGGGGTGATGTTTTCAGCCAAAGTTCTAATGTTATCATCCCTGGACATGTTTCTGAAGATTTCCCAAGATATGGGGACAGTATAGGTGTGTAAAGAATTTTCCACCAACAGTTTGATGAGCCCATGATGGGCCAACTGATCTGGGATCCCTTCATTTAACTTTGTACCAAATTCAATTAGTGACTGAAGAAGGAAATATGGGATGCTCAATTTCCTGGCTGGAAGCAAGTCAATCCCATGCTTTAATTCACACAACAACCTAAAATAATATCCATAGATGATGCTAAACCTCCCTTCACATGTGATGTACTTCATAATTTGATAACTAACTTCACTCCAGAGAGGAGGCAAGCTGGTTCTTCTAACCCCGTCTTTGTCTTCTATAGGATGCTCCTTGGGCAGGAAAAATGTTTTCTTAGCAACTTGGCCCAATGATCTCTCTTCCTTGCTCCAAGGGAGCCCCAATGGTAGACCAGTAACTCCACTGATGAGCTCAAGGGTGAGTTCTAGGGTCAAACCCCTAAAACTAACTGTGGCATGTGTCTTTGAATGTGGTCTTAGGGACATTAAAAACTCTTCAGTTATCTCCTCATCATGACCCTGAATTTTGTCAAAGAAGGATATCTAATTTGCTCAGGTGAAAAGGTCCACCACCTCAGGGTGCTCATACAACTTTCTAGAGTTCGAGGGTTCTTTCCTTATGAATCCTCCTGGCATGATGTTTAGGTGCTCTTTTTATATTTTAACCAGAAGAGAAAATGCTTAGAAAAACAACAGTCAATCACTGAAATAGGGGATGGCTGAATTCAGTTTCTTCTGAACCCAAGAAGGAATTTCTCATGTGTTCCTTACAATATCAAATAGCAATAATTCCCTTGTTTTAAGACTGCTATCACCCAGAATTCGATTGTCTATGTATGAAAAGAATAATTTTGTTTTTACAGAACAGAGCATAAGGACACAAGTTCTCAACACATAGATAGATATGTAAGTTTAACTTTTTCACACACACAGGATGGCCTCTACTGCTGCATGTATCTTCCTTACAAGAGGATTTAAAAATGATAAGGAGATTTCAGAATGCAGAGGAAGAACTGGGTAAACTCAGTGAAATATGCAGGCAACTTTCACGTTTTGTCTCAATGCACAGACAGACTTTTACTCTTGTATTTCAAACTGATGCCGTTCAATTCACCACCTTGCACAAAAAAATCATGCACAAAGGAGTTTTCTCGAGCCTACCTCATTTGGAGCTTGAAATTTGACAGAAATTCGGGGTTTTCTCCCCTCGAAGCTGTTCTCTTCCTTTCTTGTAGAACCCTTCTTGTAGAAGTCTCCCGGCTCCTATAGAATAGAACTGTGCTTCCGGTAGAGCCCGATAGGTGGGAGATTTTCGAAAACAGGTAGAAAAACTGGTGGAGGACGACTGCTTAACTATTTTGGCAATGGTGGATGCGTACTCCAGTCGAGAATGTCGTGAGAGCAGAATGAATAGAGGGTGGTGCATGTTTCAATTGAGCATCTTTTAACTGCAACGTGATTCATAGTGAGGGGATGAGGTGGCCGGACCAGACCATTGATCTGACGTCACAGCCATAATGTTTCTGCGTGTTTCTGATCGCCATCACCTCCTCTCTCCCATTATCTGCTGCCACCACTACCAGTCCCAACGATTTCTCACTAAATGGACACTCCACACGTGCTGGCTGCCCATCTAATTGGCAATTTTGAATGTAACGGGGCTCGTTTGGATTCCACGAGGATATGTAACTGGTTGAGGGTGGCTAGTTGACTGGCCACCGATTCCACTCAATCCGAACCATTCCCATAGTCATGCAGCTTTAAAATATGATTTATGCAATTGAAGAACGAGTTTAGGCACTTACCTGCGTGGTCGCGACTGTGTTATGCAGATTTTGGGTTTCGAAACCCATTCCTTCGTTTGTTGTTGCTACATGCACAGGTTTTGGAACCAATTCCTTCATTTGTTGTTGCCATGTGCACACTGAATGCTTGGCCTCAGTTGTTGCTAATCTTCATACGTTCAAGTGGAGCTCCATGCATGCTTCTTCTGCCATACTTTGTTGTCCCTGTCTCTGAAGTATGTATTTCAGAGGGATCAGCTGCTACAGGATTCCTATAGGATGTCCTGTAGCTGCTTCTCCTCCTCGAATGCAAGCTAGAATGAGCAGGGTTGTACTGTTGACAAGGGTCTCGGTTGATGAGGAGTCTAGATGGAGGGTAACAGGTATGGTGAGTGAAGAACCGCTGCTTGTTTTGTCATTAAAAAAATTTTGCTGGCAGTGTGAAAAAAACAGGATTTCTGTGTGTGACTATGTAGGGATATAAAAAAATGAGTGCAATGGAGGTGTAAAGAGATGGGAAAATGCGACATATGGTGATGGATGGAAACATGGAAGTTTACAGGCCTCATAGGCAGATTCCCAACCTTCGGATCCTCTTTTGAGACTGATTTTGGCTTGTCTGTAGGTTCTACGGGATCTTCCTGTAGAAGACACAAAACTTCATGTAGAAGACACAGAACTTCGTGTAGAAGGTGAAATCTTAGCTGGAATGGGACCAAATCTTAGGAAAGGGTAGCGGTCGTAGAGGAATTATATTATGAGGGATGCTTGCAGCGTGGTGCTGACCTTTGTCCTTGTCTTGTGCGGTCCTCCTACCCTGCAACGTCCTTCCTGTACCCTGCAATTATTCAACAGAAATTAGGTTTATTTTCCTCTTTTTTTTCTTTTTTTTTTTTTATTCTGAGACAGTTGGCGTGCCTCCGAGAGGTTTTCACCCTCACTATCTGCCTTGGGCACCTCCAAGAGGTTTTCACCCAAGGATATTTTATTCTTTTTTTCTGTTTTTTCTTTTTCTCTCTCTCTTTTTTTTTTTGTTCAAGGTGTGGGTGGGGTGGAGACAGGGGCCTGCTCCACTACCAACACTGATTTATCCAAAGTGTCAATGAGCTCCTGCTTAGAAAGGTGCTTCCTGTAGATTTTCAATCGATGCCCATTGACGAGCATGGGGATGGCTTCTTCATCAATGGTCTTGATAAGGACTAAATCATTGTCGTTGCATTTCTCCACTGTATATGGCCCTAGCCATCTTGTCCTTGGCTTCCCTTTGAAATCCTTGTATCTTGAATCATATAACAGCGCCCAATCTCCTGGCTGAAATTTCTTTTCTTTAAGGTGTCGGTCATGCCATATCTTTCTTTGAAGTTGGACTACCTCTGAGTGGAGAAGGGCTTGCATTCTCAATTCATGTAATCCATTCAGCTGTAGTAATCATTCCTGTTGTGCATGGCTGAGATCTAGGTCTAGCTGAGCTGCCAACCTCAATGTGTTATATTCAAATTCTATGGACAGCAAAGCCTTCTTCCCATAGACAGGCTCATAAGGTGTGAAACCTGTTGTAGTTTTCCAAGTAGTGTTGTAGGCCTAGGTGGCATCAACCAAGCAATCTGCCCAATCTTTTCTGCTGCTTCTCACCACTTTAGTACAAATCTCTTCCAAAGCTCTATTAGTGACTTCCACCTATCCATTTGCTTGTGGATGATAAGCGGTGGAAGTTCTGTGCTTAATCTTGTGATGAGCAAGCAGGACTTCAATCAGGTTAGAGGTAAATTGACTTCCTTGATCTGCGACTAATTCTTTTGGGTAGCCAAACTTATATAAGATATTTTCCCTCAGAAACTCAACCACTTTTTCTTCGGTTGCTGCCTTGATTACCTTTGTTTCTGCCCACTTTGTCAGGTAGTCTATGCACACAATGATATAAGACTTTTTTTTTGAAGGAGGGTTGATAGGACCCACAAATTCCATGCCCCACTTCTCAAATGGCTTGAAAGTCACCTGAGGTTGGAGGGGAATTTCATCCCTTGTAGTCGGTTTCGCCATCCTTTGACATCGGTCACATTGGCTGATGCATCTCCTAACATCTTGATGAAGAGTGGGCCAACAGTAGCCTGCCTGTAGGATTTTGAAAGCGGTCCTATTTGCTGCAAAGTGGCCTCCACAGGGCCCATCATGACAGGTCAGGAGGATGTCAAAAAATTCCTCCTCCCTGACACAATGCCTCAAAATCTGATCTGGGCCAAGTTTGAACAGGTTGCCCCCAATCCAAGTGAATTGGGTGCTTTTCCTCATGATCTTGCTCTTCTCCTTTGAGGATAGGTGTGGCGGGAACTATGCTGAAACTAAGTAATTTGCTATATTAGCAAACCATGGAGAGAGTACTGAAATAGCAAATAGGTGTTCATCTGGCATTTGATCATCCACCATCCCTTATTCACCTGCAGGAAAATCTAGTCTAGACAGAAAATTAGCAACAACATTTTCTTTACCTTGCTTGTCAACAATGGTCAAATCAATTTGCTACAATAAAAGTAACCATCTAATGATACGAGCATTTACATCAGGTTTATTCATCAAATACCTAATTGCAACATGGTCAGTGTGTATGAATGTTTGATAACCAGTGATGTAGTGTCTGAACTTGTTTAGGGAATGGACTACAGCTAGGAGCTCTTTCTCGGTTACAGTATAGTTTAATTCTGCCTTGGACAGGTTTTTACTGACAAAATATATGGCATATGGTAGCTTCTCTTCAACTTGTCCTAAGGCTACTCCTATGGCTTTGTTCGAGGCATCTGTGTGAATGTGGAAAGGTAGGGTCCAGTTTGGACCTCTCAAGATTGGGGCAGTTACCAGCTTATCTTTCAACACATCCAGAGCCTCTTGACAGTTGTCAGTCCATATAAACTCAACATCTTTCCCCAAAAGACCAAACAATGGAGAGGCTAGCTTACTGAAATCTTTAATGAATCTTTTATAATATCCTGCTAAGCCTAGAAAACTCCGAACATCTCTTACCTTTTGAGGAGGTGGAACCCTTTGGATGATAGCAATCTTGTTGGGATCCACCTGTAATCCTTGCTGAGAAATTGTATGACCTAGCATGGTCCCTTCAGTCATCAGGAATTCACATTTTTTAAGACTGAGGGACAGGTTCATTTCAATACACTTGGTTAAAACTTTTCCCAGGTTAGTCAATGCTTCTTGGAAGTTGGACCCATAAGGAGTAAATTCATCCATATATATTTCCACCGAATCATGAACCAGCTCAGCAAATATGCTCAGTACTACTCTCTGGAAAGTGGCAGGAGCATTGCATAACCCAAAGGGAAGGACTCGGTAGGCAAAGGTACCCCATGGACAAGTGAAAATGGTCTTATCTTAGTCTTCTGGGCTGATTTGGATCTAATTATACCCGCTAAACCCATCTAGGAAGGAAAAGAACTTCTTCCCTACCAGGCCATCTAACACTTGATCTATGAAAGGCAAAGGGAAATGGTCCTTCTTGGTAGCTTTGTTAAGTTCTCAATAATCTACACAGATTCTCCACTTCCCATTTTTCTTGGGCATAAGCACCAGAGGAGAAACCCGCTCGCTGTCAGAAATGGGGTAGATGAATCCCGCATCCAACAACTTTTGCAGTTCTTCTTTGACAATGTATTTAAGGGATGGATTCATTCTCCAGTAAGGCTGCCTGACTAATTTACAATCCTATTTAATGTAAATGTGATGGGTACAGACTGAAGGGTGGACTCCTTTCATTTCCTTATAGCTCCAAGCAAAAGCATCCAAATGGTGGTTCAATAAGCTACATAGCTCCTTCTCCTGAGAGGGGGATAGAGACGAGTTGATCTTCAAGGTTCTTTCAGCGCCAAATTCCACATTTTGGACTTGGGAAGAGGTCGGATCAGCCAGACAAAGATCCACTAAAGCACTGGCTTGGGTGTCTTCTACCAACTCCTCTAACGGTAACACACTGGGAGGTGGATTTTGAATCAAATTCTCAATAAGGTCATCCTCGGTTTCAAGACCTCCCCTGGTGGCTTCCATTGTGCACAATGGTGCAGAGTAGACTTCATCCTCATCTTCCTCCTCCAACTAGAGGGGTAAGTCATGTTCTAGCAGAGGTTGGGTAGGAGGATATAGGACTAGCTGTTTGGACATAGGCCCATTCTTGATAGTCATGCTCCAAGCTCAATAACTAATGTAAGCATCTGTAGTAGCCAACCAAGGCCTTCCCAAAATGAGGGGGTATCCAGTGAGTTTCGCCTTTGGCTAAAGGACCAAGAAGTCTGCAGGGTACTCCCAAGAATCAATGGAGACCATGACATCTTCCAAAATCCCTTCAGGGGTCAGGGTGGAGCGGTCTGCTAGCTGCAGTATTGTCAACGTCTTTCTTAGGGAACTCTGAAGGTTGAGTTTGAGCATAGTGTCCCTAGTCATCACAGTAATGGCGGCCCCTAGATCAATCAGGGTGTGGTGGATTATGGTGCCATTGATGTGGACATCGACTACAGGACTCCCAGGGTCTAGATATTTTGGACAGATTACTTGTCCCAACGTCAGGTTAGACAGTTGTCCTATGACATTGATAGTTGGGGCATCTCTCTTGCACCTGCCTGGGTGCCTGAAACACTTCTCTTTGATCAATTTGTTGTATATTGGTACAGCTTTGATGGCTTGGAGAAGTGGTATTTTTACACATAACTATTTAAGTTCTCCCAGAAGTTCAGTCTCTTCTTGGTTTGGTTGTGTGGTTACAGTTAGTATCTCAGGAAAGGGTGGAATGGCTTTGGGTTCACTTTCCTGTTTCTCTTCATCATCCTCCTTAGGAGGAGGTTGGCTATCTAGGAGGACCTTCCTAGATCGTAGGTTGATCTCCTGAATCTCCACAACGTAGGTAGGGTATGTTGTCTCTCTAGTATATACCTGCTAGGCCTGTTTGTTATTGGGGTTCGGGTTTGGTTGAGCAGGCATCTGGGGTTGTCTTGGAGGAGCAGGAGGTAATGGTTGTGGTTGAGCAGGTGGTGGAGGAAAAATAGTGGGAGGAGAGTTGTACTAGGGCCTCCACCCCTGTTGAGGTGCATTCCACTCAGGTTGTGGTTGAACATGAGAATGAAACGAATGAGCATTAGGTTGAGTATGGTATTGAGATGGATATGACCAAGGAGGGGGTGCGAACCAGGAAGGATGAGCAGGGGGACCCCAAGAAGGTATGTGAGTGGATTGGTTGGGGTTGTAATAAGTCTGGGATGTCCCTTGCATCCCCTGTTGGTAAGGTCTGGATCCATGTGGCCTCCTTTGGTTCAGGAAGTAGAGTGGTTCAATGGCTCCTTCAGCCCCTTGATACATAGCTTTAAGTCCAGGTAAGGTTGGGAACTGGTTTGTAGGGTGGTCTTCCTCGCAAACAAAACATACCTCTATGGAGTGCAATGGACATTCATTCCTAGGATGCTTCCTTGTACATCTGGGACAAAATATGGTGAAAGCCCTCTCAGCTTCCTCTTTCTTTTGTTGGTCGGAAAGTATTCATTTGCATGGCAATGGTCTGTCTCATATCACTTTTATGGTCTTCCATCTGATTTGTAAACTCATGTTTGAAGAAGGTGGCACTAGCTGAAAGTTGATTCCCCCTACCTCTTTTCTGGGCTGCCCTAGAATGGTTTCTAAATATAGTCTTTATGTCATCATAAGGTAGTTGGTATATGTCTCCTCTAGCTAACAAATGGAGGGTATCTAGAAGGTCTTCAGGGACTCCTCGAAGTAGAACCAACTTCAAATATTCGGGATCAAGTGTGCACCTGGCCCTTTTATAATTGAGTTGGAACCTTTCTTCATAGTCTTCTAAAGATTCATCACTTCCCATGGTCATCCGAAAGATTTCTCCCTTCATTTCCTTTGACCTACAGTAATCCCAGTATTTTTTGTTAAAGGCTTGTTGCATCTGAGCCCAAGTTGTGATATTGTTTCCAGGTAACCCCATGAACCAACAGAGTGTTGCATCCTTGAGGGTAGAGGGAAAGAGTTTCAACTTTTTCTCGTCTTCTGCATAGTCATAGTTTCGACAAAGGACAACAAACTCAAACAAAAAGGTATCAGGGTATTTAGTGGTCAATCCATGGAAGTGAGGTAAGGTTGAGGGATGTATGTTTTTCATTTTTGTGTCCCCATTGGTCTCTCGGATGGGAAAGGCACCTTCTATTCTCTCCCCATCTCCTATACTATTTCTGTGTTTAGTCATGGTCTCAGGAGGAATGTTTTCTTGCTCTTCTTCTGTTATAGGATCTTCGTATATCTCTGGAGGTTCACCTATAGGTTCTCCTCGATCACTGCCACTAAAGAAGAGAGAAGGGTGACTCAGTGATGTGGTGGGGGGTGTTGGGTAAGAATTTTCCTGAATTGTCTCTGTTCCTACGAGGCATGAAATGAAATATTTTTGGTTGTTTTTTGTGTTTTTCTCTGCTTGTATCTACAAAACTGAAAGTGATTGAACAACAAATTGCAACTAACTAAAGTAAACCTTGATAGAATGAAAATTTCAGAATTGAAATGAAAGCAGGAAATGACTAATCTATGTTGCTGAAATGAAATTGCAGAAATGAAATGCTAAGCTACACTTGTAGAATTGAAATTGCAGAATTGAAATGCTAATCTACACTTGCAGAATTGAAATGCTAGTCTACGCTTGCGGAATTGAAATTGCAGAATTGAAATGCTAATCTACGCTTGCAGAATTGAAACGATAGTCTAGGAAAGCAGGAAATGTCTAATCTACTTTTGCGGAAATGAAATTGTAGAATGGAGATGAAACAACTACTCTACTCTTACTGAAATAAACTACTTAGCAGAAGGTTGTAGTAGAAGATAGAAGAAAAGCAGAAATCACAAATACTCTGACGCTTCCCTGAAAATGATGCCAAAAATATGGTGGGCTCTAGTATTGCAGCAATGATGCTGCAACTCCTGGGACTCCCTTCTTTACTTTTATCAACCGAGTTGTTCGTAACAAACTTGGAAGCGGCGGTGTTATATGCAGAAGTACTAGCTCTTGCCGCAGGCTGTCACTTGAACAGCTGGCACAAGTCCGCTAGGAGCTTAAGCCAATTTCTATGAGCTCTTAGAAGAAGCTTTTAACTGTGATGGATGAAAGCTAACTCAAAAGAGGCTAGTCTACTTGTAGAAAGAAGCTGAAAGCTAAAAGGAAATGCAAATCCTAGCGAACCCTAGTTTTACCGGCTAACCCTAATGATGCAAGAAAAGAGATGAAAGCGGTGGAAATGGATGCCATTGACTCTTGGAAAGGTAAAATACATGTGACTAAGCTACTTCTGAAGTAAAATCTAGAAAGAAACATCTTTTTTATTTCTGAGTAACCTTGCAGAATTATTATGCATGTGCTTTAACAATTTTTGACTGTGCAGAGGTTGAATGGTAAAAGGAAATGGAGTGGGAACCTATAGGAGGTTGGGAAGGTGAGAAGAGGGCCTAAGGGGTCCCTAGCACCCTTCCAAAGATTTTCACAGTGATCAGATCTCGAAAAACTGCTCACGTGAACTTCTACAGGAAGTCTGCAGGGGTTCTATAGGATGTTCTACAGGAAGTTCTACAGGAAGAGCCGAAAGAGGATTTTAGAGGGTTGATGGTGGAAAAATGGTGGGAAAGTGGAAATGGAGGATTGATGAGGATGTGAAGGGGTCTAGGACCTGGTGAATAAAGCTAAGGATTGATGAAGGTGGTTGGATTTGTTCAAGGATGGAGGGAGCAATGTTGCACAAAAATGTACAAACTATGGAAAATTGGAAAAGTGTGGCAAATGAAGGGAAGGAATCTTGGATTATGGGTTGGAGCAGGTGGTATGATGGAGGAAGGATAGGCAGGGATGTATTAAAGATGCTCTGCACACTATTTCTCAAAACTGATCAAAGAAAGACTAGAAAAACCAGAGATCTATCTATTTTGACCTAATCTGACCTAAAAACAAGAAACATGATGAACAGAAGGTTATAGACAGGAAATCATGCAAGGTAACTATGGAAACTAAGCAATAAAAAATCTAAACATGCAAGTACAACTGGTATCAACTTCTCCAACTAAAAATCTAACACTAGAAATTGCATGGAAAGGCAAAAATAGTGTTTTTGTGGCAGCAAGTAGGCCTTGGTCTCAGCTCATGGTCCCAAGGAGGGAGAGGTGAGATCAAGGATTTTTTGATGGATTTTTTGCAGATCTTTTCTGTTATCAAACTGTCAAATCAACCTGAAGCATGATTAACTATTTTAATCATCAAAAACAACCTAAGTAACAAAGCAAGATCTTAACCTAAATAGCAGAAATTATTCTATGAATGCAAGGAAAACACATAAAGTACACAAAGGAGGTACTGACACTTGGTTTGGGACCAACCCCAAGAGCTACAGCCTCCTGAGAAAAGCTCAGAGCTGGTGCAAAGTGAAATTTGTCTCATTTACTCAAAAAATAATCATGTCACAAAAATGTTTACAGCAAGAGCTCGAAAATGAGCTAAAAGGCAGAGCTGCACTAAAGTGCGAAAACCTGTTCAATAGCTAAAATACCAAGGCTTGAAGCCTTCTTACTTATGCACCACAAGGATTCCCAACAGCCCTCCTTAACTTTAGGGGCTTGGCTGCTCAAAACTATAGTTAATCAGCCACTTCACAAAATCTGCTCGGCTGCCCCTTGAAATCATCTTTGGTGGGTTGTTGAACTCCGAGTTGATGGTGGAGAATTCGAGGAAGGGGTAATTTAGTGCAGGAGACACCCTTCCTACAAATCCTAAACCTTTTTCCCTCGTATTTTACTCTCAACTTGCTCATAAATGCTTGACCTTGGTCCAAAAGATGTCCAAAAATCTGCAATAAGCACGTATTAGACTTTGTGGTCAAGTGACTATTCTCATTCATTCAATTGACATAAAAATATTCAAAATCATGCATAAAACTATGAAATGGTGGATTAATTGAGAATAATAGGCAAAATGAGTCCAATAATTTACCCATTTTTGGGGCTCATCACGGTTACCCGGCAACAACATCACAGCTTGGGCTCAGATGCAGCAAGCCTTTAATAATAATTATCATGACTACTGTAGGTCAAAATATACCAAGGAAGAGATATTTCGAATGACCATGGGAAGTGATGAATCCTTGGAAGATTATGAAGAGAGGTTCCAGCTCAGTTATAAAAAGGCCAAGTGCACACTTGACCCCAGATCTCTGAAGTTGGTCCTGCTCAGGGGAATTCCAGAAGACCTTCTAGACACCCTCCATTTATTGGCTGGGGCAGACATCTACCAACTACCTTATGAAGACATAATGACTGTTTTAAGAAATCATTCTATGGCAGCAAGAAAGAGAGGTAGGGGGAGTCAACCCATAGCCAGTACCTTCTCATCCAGTTCATCGCTCAAAGGTGAACATGGAAACATGTTGGAAGACTTCAAGAGAGAGATGCTACAGACTCTTGTCATGCAAAAGAGGAAGCAGAGAGGGATTTGGCCATTTTTTGTCCTAGGTGCACCAAAAGGCATCCTAGGAATGAATGTCCATTGAACTCTATAGAGGTTTGTTCAGTCTGTGAAGAAGATCATTCTACAGATAAGTGCCCTTCCTTGCCCGGACTTAAAGCTGTATACCAAGGGGCTGAGGGAGCCACTGAACCACTCTATTTCATGAACCAAAGGAGACCACATGGACCTAGACTTTACCAACAGGGAATGCAAGGGACTTACCAGGCATACTACAACCCCAATCAAGCCACTTCCATTCCTTCTTGGGGTCCCCTTGCTCACCCTTCCTGGTCTGCACCTCCTCCTTGGTCATATCCATCTCAATATCATGCTCAACCAGCCACCCATTCATTTCACTCCTATGCTCAGCCACAACCTAAGTGGAATGCATCTCATCAGGGGTGGAGGCCCCAGTAGAACTCTCCTCCAACTCTTTTGCCTCCACCACCTGCTCAACCGCAACCATTTCCTCCTGCTCCAACAAGGCAACCCCAAATTCCTACTCAACCGAACCCGAATCCGAACAATAAATAGGCTTAGAAAGTATATAGTGGGGAATCATCATGCCCAACCTATGTTGTCGAGATTCGGGAGATTAACTTGAGATTTTGGAAGGTTCTCCTGGACAGCCAACCTCCCCTAAGGAGGATGAGGAAGATAAAGAGGAAAGTGAACTGAAAGAAAATCCACACTTTCCTGAAAGATTATCTGGAACAACATAGCCTACCCCAGAAGAAACTGAACTTCAGGGAGAAATGAAACAATTATGTGTAAAGATACAACTTCTCCAAGCCATAAAGGATGTGCCCATATACAACAAGATGATCAAATAGAAGTGCTTCGGGCATCCAAGCAGGCGCAAGAGAGATGCCCCAACCATCAATGTCATAGGACAACTGTCCGACCTAATGTTGGGGCAGGTAATTTGTCTAAATTATCTAGACCCTGGAAGCCCAGTAGTGGATGTCCACATTAATGCCACCATGATCCCACATACCTTGATTGATCTAGGGGCTGCCATTAATGTGATGAAAAAGGACACTATGCTCAAGCTCAACCTCCAAGGCTCCCTGAGAAAGACCACAATAGTACTGTAGTTAGCAGACCGCTCCATCGTGACCCCTAAAGGGATTGTGGAAGATGTGAAGGTCTCCATTGATTCTTGGGAGTACCCTATTGATTTCCTAGTTCTCTAGCTGAAGGAAAAGCTCACTGGGTATCCTCTCATCGTGGGAAGACCCTGGTTGGCTACTGTAAATGCCTACATCAGCTGTCGAGCGGGGAACATGACAATCAATAAAGGGCATATGTCCAAGCAGCTAATCCTATACCCTCTTGCCCAGCCTTTGCTAGAACATGATTTACCTCTCTGATTGGAGGAGGAGGATGAGGATGAAGTCTATTCTGCACCACTATGTGCAGTAGAAACTACCATAGGGGGACTGCAAACCGAGGATGATATCATTGAAAACTTAATTCAGAATCCACCCCCCAGTAGTTTTCCATTGGAAGAGCTAGTGAAAGAAACCTCAGACAATCCTTTAGCTAATCTCTGTATGGTCGACCCGACCTCTCTCCGTATAAAGGCTATAGAGTTTAGCCCTGAAAGAACCTTGAAAATCAACTCATCCTTATCCACCTCCCAGGAGAAGGAACTGTGTAGCTTATTGAGAAAACATTTAGATGCCTTCACCTGGAGCTATAAGGAGATGAAAGGAGTGCACCCTTCAGTTTGTACTCATCACATTTACATTAAGGAATATTGCAAACCAGTCAGGAAACCTTAAAGGAGGATGAATCCAGCCCTTAAAGACATTGTCAAGGAATAATTGCAAAAGTTACTCGATGTAGGATTCTTCTACCCCATCTCCAACAGTGAATGGGTCTCTCCTTTGGTGTTGGTGCCAAAGAAAAATGGTAAGTGGAGAATCTGTGTTGATTATTGGGAACTGAACAAGGCCACCAAAAAGGACCATTTTCCTTTGCCCTTCATAGATCAAGTGTTAGATGGTCTGGCACAGAAATTTTTTTTCTCCTTCCTAGATGGGTTCAGTGGGTACAATCAAATCCAAATCAGCCCGGAAGATCAAGATAAGACCACTTTCACTTGTCCTTGGGGTACCTTTGCATATCGGGTCCTTCCTTTTGGTTTGTGCAATGCTCCTGCCACTTTCCAGAGAGCAGTACTGAGTATATTTTCGAAACTGGTCCATGGTGCAGTGGAAATATATATGGATGATTTTACCCCTTATGGTTCTAACTTTCAGGAAGCTTTATCTAACCTGGGAAAAGTTTTAGACAAGTGTATTGAAATCAACCTGTCCCTTAGTCTGGAAAAATGTGAATTATTGATGACTGAAGGGACCTTGCTAGGTCATGCAATATCTCATCAAGGATTGCAGTTGGACCCCAACAAAATAGCCATCATCCAGAGGGTCCCACCTCCTCAAAAGGTGAGAGATTTCCAAAGTTTCTTAGGTTAAGCAGGATATTATAGAAGATTCATTAAATATTTCAGCAAGCTAGCCTCTCCATTGTTTGGTCTTTTCATAAAAGATGGTGAGCTCATATGGATTGACAACTGTCAAGAAGCCCTTGATACCTTGAAAAGTAAACTTGTGACCGCCCCAATTTTGAGAGGCCCAAACTGGGCCCTACCTTTCCACATTCACACAGATGCCTCGAACAAAGCAATAGGAGTAGCCTTAGGGAAAGTTGATGAAAAGTTACCTTATGCCATATACTTTATAAGTAAAAATTTGTCAAAGGCAGAGTTAAATTACACGGTAACCAAGAAAGAACTCCTAGCTGTAGTACATTCTTTAAATAAATTTAGACATTACATCACAGGTTATCAAACGTTTGTACACACTGATCATGCTGTACTTAGGTATCTAATGAACAAACTGGATGTAAATGCTCACATTATTAGGTGGTTGCTTTTATTGCAGCAGTTTGACTTAACCATTGTTGAAAAGCTTGGTAAGGAAAATGTTGTTGTTGACTTTTTGTCTAGAGTAAATTTGCCTGCAAGTGAGGAAGGAATAGTGGATGATCAAATGCCAGATGAACATCTATTTGCTATCTCAGTACTCTCCCCATGGTTCGCTGATATAGCAAATTACTTGGTTTCAGCACAATTCCCACCACAGTTGTGCTCAAAAGAGAAGAGAAAGATCGTGAGAAAAAGTGCCCCTTTCACCTGGATTGGGGGCAATCTCTTCAAACTTGGCCCAAATCAGATTTTGAGAAGATGTGTTAGGGAGGAGGAAGTTTTTGACATTCTCCTGAGCTGTCATGACGGGCCTTGTGGAGGCCATTTTGTAGCAAAGAGGACTGCCTTCAAAATTATGCAAGCAGGTTACTATTGGTCCACTCTTCATCAAGATGTGAAGAGATATATTAGCCATTGCGATCGGTGCCAAAGGTCGAGTAAACCTACTCCAAAGGATGAGATGCCCATGCAACCTCAAGTGACTTTTGAGCCATTTGAGAAGTGGGGCATGGACTTTGTGGGTCCTATCAACCCTCCTTCAAAATAGAAACAATACATCTTTGTGTGCACCGATTATCTGACAAAATGGGAAGAGGCAAAGGCAATCAAGACAGGAGCAGAAGAAAAAGTAACGGAGTTTTTAAGAGAGAAAATATTCTATAAGTTCGGGTACCAAAGATAACTGGTTACAGATCAAGGCAGTCAGTTCACCTCCAATCTGATTGAAGACCTGCTCACACATCATAAAATCAAGCACAGGACTTCCACCCCTTACCATCCACAAGCCAATGGATAGGTGGAAGTCACCAACAGAGCTTTAGAGGGAATTTTGACTAAGGTAGTGAGCAACAGTAGGAAAGATTGGGTAGATCGATTGGTTGAGGCCACCTGGGCCTACAACACCACATGGAAGACCACCACTGGATTCACACCCTATGAACTGGTCTATGGGAAGAAGGCTTTGCTATCAATAGAGTTTGAATACAATACACTAAGGATGGCAGCACAACTAGACCTAGATCTCAGCCATGCACAAAGGGAAAGGCTACTCCAGCTTAATGGATTGGATGAACAAAGATTATGGGCCCTTCTCCACATAGAAGTAATCCAACTTCAGAGGAAGATATGGCATGACAAAAACATCAAGGAGAAGCAATTACAAGAAGGAGATTGGGTGCTGCTGTATGACTCAAGGTATAAAGATTTCAAGGGCAAGATGAGGACAATATGGCTGGGACCCTACACTATAGAAAAATGCAATGACAATGGCTTAGTTCTGATCAGAACCATTGATGAGGAAGCCATCCCCATGCTTGTCAATGGGCATAGATTGAAAATTTACAAGAAGCCCCTCTCCAAGCAAGAATTCATTGAAGATCTGAATAAGATAGTGTTGGTAGTGGAGTAGGTCTCAGCCTCCACTCCACCCACTCACTGAGGAAAAAAGAAAAATAAAAAGGACTCAAGTGAAAACCTTTATGAGGTGCTTGAGTCCCATCATTGGATTGAAAGCCTCTTTGGAGGCGGCCCAGTGATGACAAAAACAAAAAAAAAAGAGAGAGAATAAGATCTCTGGGTGAAAATATCCATTGGAGGTGCCCAGGGCAGGCAAGTAGGGTGAAATCCTCCTAGAGGTGCCCTGGTTGTCTTTTCAAAAAAAAAAAACAGAGAAAAAAGAAAAGAGAAAATTGACTTTTCAAATGCATTGCAGGTTATAGATGGACCCCAGAACGCAAGGGGACATGCCACTAAGCCTATTAGACATCCTCTATACTCCTCCCCATCATTTTTGACTTTTTTTCCACCTCTCTGTGTTTTGTTCTGAAGACTATGCATCCTACAAGAAGCCCTGTGTGTTCTACAGGAGGCTCTAGTAGAAATCACAAAGAGCTCGAAATGAAGCTAAAAGAATGATTGAAGAGCTGGGAATTTTCACAGAGAGCCTGTAGACCATCCTACAGCCATCCACCATCCTAACCCTCCATCCCACACCTGCACCACCTCATTTCCAATTATTTCTTTCCTTCCTGCAAATAAAACACAGAAACCTTTTTTTCAAAAAAAACCGAGAAAAAAAACAGCACCCCTACAACTCACCTACAACCTACCAAATACTTCTCCATTGCCATTAGATTCTTCAAGTAGCCTCCCCACGGCCCCCTACATAAGCCTCAGCTAAAATTTTTAGAGGGAGAAGCAGCGACAGGAGCTTCTGTAGGACTCCTGTAGCAACTGATCCCCTTAAGAATCAAGCTCTAGTAGCAAAATAGGTGCAGCCACAGGTATACAGAAGATGTCCGAAGAAAGATCCAGCTAGAGAGCACCTGTACAAAGTGATCGAGCCACATATCAAGAAGCCACAAGAATATGGTAGTAGGAATATAGGTATACAGCACCAGAGTCTGAGCATGCAACAACAACAAAGCTTAGCAGCACTGTAGCAAAAAAAATTCAACTTGCAGGTAAGTGTCTAAACTTGTTCCTCTATTGCAGCTGTATAATTTGAAACTGCATAAATGAATGGAATGGTTGAAGATTAAACCTGAACCCTCGTCCAGTTCGACCCCGCTCATCCGTAGATCACACTGCATGTGTGTCTAGTCAAGTCATGGAAAATCCAAAAAGATAGGTAGTGGTGGATGTTGAAGTCCAACGCAAATGATGGGAAGTGATTGTGGGTAGAAAGCATAAATTCTCATGGTGACACTGTAGTGGGGACCAACGGTCTGAATAATAGTAACGTACCCTTTTTGCCACCTAACCTCATCGCCAGAAACCTCTCTAGTAAGCATAAGTACGCTCTCTCAAGCTTATTCACCACCTTTGTTTCCATTTTTTTCGTCGTGTCCTCTATAGCAGTGAGCTCCCTACCACCTCCAGAGCCTTGAAACCATCGCTCTCTATCATTTTCAGAACTCCTCCACTTATCGGGTTCTACAGGAACATTATCGGGATCTACAGGAGCAGTAACAGGTCCTACAAGAGCCCTTTCTATAGGAGGGCCAGTGAGCAGTCTTGCAGAAGAAAAAACGGGATTTTCATTCAAATTCGGGCTCGAAGAGGTAGGCTCAGTGCAAACCCACTTTGAATTTTCATATATACAAGGGGTGATGTGATTTTAAGAAAGAATTGAGCCTGAAAAGGAAGAGGAATTGCATTCAAAAGTTCTGCCTGCTTCTTAAGAAAAAACACAGTTTTTATCTGTTCTCTGTTTCTGAAGTATTGTCTCCTTCTCCACCCTGGTACTCACATATACGAGGAGTGATGCAATTTTAGGAAGAATTAAGCCTGAAAGAAAGAGAAATTGCATTAAAAAGTCTACCTATTTCTTAAAGAAAACACATTTTTTTCCTCTGTTTCCTGGTTTTTGAAAATTGTTGTCTCCTTCTCCACATGAGGCATTCTAAAGATTCTAAACATAATGACAAGGGGATTTATGCGGAAGGAACCTCTAAACTCAGCCAAGCTACATGAACACCCCAAGGTAGTAGCCCTTTTCACTAGAGCCAATTGGATGCCATTCTTTGAAAAACTTTGTGGGTATGATGAAGAAGTAACGCAGCAGTTGGCCCTGTCCTTGATACCTCACTCAAAAACCCATGCCACTGTTAGTTTCAGGGGTCCCACCATGGAAACCACCCCAGAGTTCATCAGTAGGGTTACTAGTCTCCCACTTGGACTACCTTGGAGCAAGGAGGAAAAACCACTGGGTCAAGTTGCCAAGAAAACCTTCTTCCAGCCAAATGAGCATCCTATAGAGGAAACAATGGAATTGGGAGAACAAGCATACCTTAAACTTGGGATGAGGTCAGTCATCAAATTACCAAATACATCTCCTGTGAAGGATGGTACAACATAGTTTATGTGTACCATTTCAGACTTTTGCATGAGTTAAGATATGGCATGGATCTTCCTGCACCCAAAAAACTTAGTATTCCATATTTTCTCCTCCAGACCCTAATAGATTCCAACATTAAATTGAAGGAAGGAGGTCCAGATCAATTGGCTCACCATGGACTAATTAAACTGCTGGTGGAAGAAGCCCTCCACACCTTCACAATCCCCATAGCCTAGGATATTTTCATAAATATGACAAGAGAGGATGATATAAAAACCCTCACATATGACCTCAGTCCTTCTAAAAGTGAGGGGGAAGACCAAAAAGAGGAAGATGAGGAGGAAACCAAAGCAGAGAAAGAGGAACTTGAAACAGGGAAGGAAAAGACCAAAATAGAGAAGGAAAAACTCGAAATAGAGAAGGAAGAGACTGAAACAGAGGAGAAAAAGACCAAAGCAAAGAAGAAGGAACCTAGGACAGAAGAGAAAAATACTAAATTAAAGAAGAAAAATAATAAATTAGAGAAGAAGAAGACTAAAGTGGAGAAGGCAGAAACTAAACAAGATGAGAAGGAAATCCAAACAGAGCTAGAGGAGACAAAACTAGTAGAGGCAGAAAATACAAAAGAAGAAGAAAAAGGGGCAAAGAAGATAGAAGTGTCTCCTGAGACACTAGAAAGGGAAGTATCAGTTGTTCTTGCTACACTGAGCACCCTAGTTAAGCCCAAACAAAAGAGAAAAAGGCAACCATCAATGTATTTCAGGGCTCGAAAAAGTACAAGAATAAAAATAGGGAAGCCACAGCCACCCTCAAAAGAGCCTATCATCATTGAATATTCCCCTACTGTCAAAGGGGAAGAATCACCTTCCAAAACCCCCATCACTTATGAAAGAGGCAACCCTAGATCTTCCACTTGGAAGGAGAGAATAAAACTACAGGACTCAAAAACAGTCCTACAAGAGGTGCAGACTGCTCTATAGGAGACCCTAACAAAGCTACAGGAGACTGAGAAACTTGAGAAAAGGGTAGAAGAGCAGACCAAAGGGAAGGATGAGGCAGCAGAGATACCAGAACCTGACCCCCAGCCTAGTTTAGGCTCCTATTACAACCTTCTTGAAGGAGGAAAAATTATTCCACAGAAATTCACAGTCCCACTTTTCTTTGAACTGGAAAAAGAAAGGGTAAGGAGCCATAGATGGATGCAGATCACCAAGTCCAAAGGGGTGGAGGACATTGGACACATGGAGAACAAGCTGAGAGAGATGGGTAAGGAATTGAGCACTGTAAGACATACAAAAGCAATCAGAAGATCTCACTTGGAAGCAGAAAATGAAATGTTAAGGAAACAGCTGCAAGAAAGGGAACCACAACTAGCATGCATGGCCAGTTGGGCTATGGAGGCACTACAGTGCAGACAACCAGCCAAATCATATGGAGTATACCTCAAAGACCAGTGGCTACAGTTCCAGATCAAGACTCTGGCATAGAGAGGCACCATGCCTTTTCAGGATTATAGACAGTTCATGGATCTATGTGATCATAGTTCAGTAGAGGACAAGGCAAAGTTGGCAGAGTTTTATTTGCATAACATTTCCCTCACTAATATGAACCTATGGGACCCCAATGCTAGGTTGGGGGACTTACAGCTGATGGCCATGGCATCTTGGATGAGTCATGAGGAGAAAAGGGCCACAAAGATAAAGAAGTTGATGGCAAAAGAACAAAATGAGCCCCTGATGATTAGAGCAGAGCTATCAGACCCTATGGCTCTCATTAGCACACACCAACAACTTTCAGCTAATCCTGAAAGTTCCCCTAAGTACATCAATGATCAGGCCAAGGTTATTGCACATTTTGAGCACATGGAGAGATTGCTTGGAGATGACTGCATTCATTCCTGCATAAGAAGGTGGAACACACTGCCACATAGTTTGCATATCAGGGAGTATCGCTCCCCAGCCAGGATGAAGGAAGCATTGAGGAGAGTGCCACTGTACAAGCATTCTATGCAGAGTTTGAGGGCCAATTGGATTGGCCTTAAACTAAGTCCCCCACTACTGCTAGGACTGCTAGAGGGCAAAAAGGAGGAAGAAGAAAGACAACAGTGGGAAGAGGTGGACAAAAAGGTTGGATTCCATGATAAGGAAGAGGATCTCAAATAAGAAGCATGGAATGTCAGGGAGGCCATCATGGCCATCAAGGATGAGGAGATAGACTAGTTGCTCAGAGGATGAGCAACACATTCAGTAGGGGGTGATCATGAGCCCCATAAATGAGTAATTATATGGGCTCATTTTGCCTCTTAACTCAGCTTAATCCACCATTCTCATTAGTTTATTGCATGTTTTTTATTATATTTATGCTAATAGAGTGAATTGGGCTATTCATTATTCCATGAAGTCTAATGTGTGCTTTATGCAGATTTTTGGTCACTTTTGGGACAAAGTCAAAGGATTAATGAGCATTTGGCAGCCAATAGTTGAGGAAAACAAGGGAGAGAATTTGTAGGAGGGTGTCCCCCTCATTTATGACTCCCTACCTCGAATCCTCCTTCAGAAAACTCGGAGCACAAGAAGCCACATTGATGCATCAAAGGGGCAGCCAAGCAAATGAAGAAGAACTGATGTCTATCTCTAGTCTTGGGAACCAAGCCTCCTTGATTTTAGGAGAGATGTTGGAAGCTCAAATTGTATAAATAGGAGGGCTTAGGTGCTCAGTTTTTTTAGTTGGATGTTAGTCAAATTTTCGCACTGTTTTTGCAGCTCTTGCTCAGCTCATTTCTAGCTTACTTTTGTCAACAATTTTATGTAATGTGACTATTATTTTGATAATGGAGATGAAATATTTTATGAGCCAGCACTGAGTTCTTCCAAGGGGCTGAAGCTCTTGGGTTAGGGCCCAACCCAAGCTGCCTAGCACCTCTTGTTTTGTACTTATATGTTTTGTTGCAGTTCATGAATTAGTTGTTGTTGGATAGATTTCTTCCTTAGTAAAATAGGTTGCTTTTTGGTGATTTACATAAGTTGTTTCCATTTCAGTTGTTGAAGTAGGTTAAATAGTGGTAAGGGAAAGATACAAAAAGGCCATCAACAGATCCTTGACCTCCTTTCCTCCCTTTGGGACCATGAACTGAGGTCAAGGTCTGCTTGCTGCCATAAAAACACAGTTTTTCTTCTTCCATGCAATTTCTAGTGTTACAATTTGATTTAGAGGTTAATGCTTTGCTTCAGATCCATTTTTCCATGCTCATTTCTGTTTCTGCAATAAATCTCTTTCCATACTTTCCTTCCCATATAGCACTGTTCAACATTTTATTTTCCTAGATTAGAATTTAGGTCAACATGAGATATAGTTCTATTTCTTGGTACAGTTAGTTCTTTTCTTGCTCAGTTTCAGTGTTTGGTTTGCAGCTCTCTTGAAGTACAACTATGCTCATAATAAATCAATAAATCAGCCTTCACCATCTCTTTTGCTACATTTTTCATAGGTCGTTCACAGCCCTTCAAAAATCTTCCCTAATTTCTGCACTTTTCTCATAAACTTTCCTCTCATCTCTTGAACAAATCCAACCATAATTTTCTTTCTTCAACCTCCTTGGTGAACTTCAGACACCTTAACACATCCCTCTGGTCCTCAGCTCCCCTTTTCCACCATTTTTCCACCTTTAAAACCTCTAAAACAGCCCTCGACATCCTCCTGTAGATCCCTTGCAGCCTCCTATAGAATTTCCTGTACGTGGATGTTTGAAGTATGATTGCAAGGAAAGCCTCCAGAAGGTTACCAGAGGCCTCCCAGGACCCCTCCATACCTTCCTACACCTCTTCAAATTCTGAAGTCGCCCTCCATCACCACCTAATTGCTGCCACATCCATAAATAAATAAATTACATGCATAACAATTTCACATAAACTACACAAAAATCCAAAAAAGATGTTTTCTTTCTTATTTTCTTTTAGAAACAGCTTGAATAGGTGTAGTTACTTCCTTAGTAGGAAATGGCACTCCTTTCCTAGATTTTCACCTCTCTTCTTGCAAAAGTAGGTTTAGTCGGTAAATTTGGGTTTGCTAGGTTTTGCTTTACATTCCAGTCTTCTTTCTCTTTCTGCAAGTAGAATAGCCTTTGTAGAGCAAGCTTTCCCTTCTTTCATCAAATTTAAATCTTCTTCTGGAATCCATAGAAGTTGGCTTGAGCTCCTAGTGATCTTGCGCCAGCTGACCAAGTGACAGTCTGCAGTAAGAACTAGTACTTGTGCATACAACACCGTCGCTTCCAAGTTTGTTACGAACTACTGGGTTGATAAAAGTAAAGTAGAAAGCCCAGGATTTGCAATGTTATTGCTGCAATACTAGTGCTCACCAAAAATCAATTGCACAAAAGGGAACTTAACTAGCTTTGGTTTAATGCATTACAACCCAAAATCAATGATCTAGAATTCAAGCTTCTGTTTATGAGAACTACGAATGTGACCAATATCATCTCGTTGTACTCTTTGAGAGGTGAGAGAGTTCATATTGGAAAACATATAATTTGATATTATTGCTCCAATATTCCTTAGCTTGTAGTATTGTTTCAATCACAACTCCACCTACAACAACTAACCCTTCACATGTGAAGTGTTTCTACTTGATATGTCAGGGATGGAAAGATTGTGGGGTGAGGAATTTCCTTGTGATGCTTGTCCAAGTTGAATATTTTGCAACATCAGGTATTAATTAAACCTTCAAGCAAGGACCTGGGAACCTAGAAACAAATGAAAAGCCAAATGTTGTTCGAATAAGGATTAGTGAGTGAAGCAATTATTGTGCCTTTCTTATGTTGTAGTTAACATTAGAAGTCAAGTTAGGCATGCATAACTGAATTGTTTTTGCCAAAGGTTCTCCATAAATGGTGCACATGGAATAGATCCAAACCATGACCTGGTGTGCTAAAAGTGTGCTTTCTCCCAAATAAGTATCCATGTATGTAATAAATGTGTAAAATTCCACCTTGGACATCAATGTTAGAAGTACTAAACTAGAAAGACAAATAACTTGTTGTTCCTCCATATAAGAAATGACTCTAGCAAACGGATTGTATTCTTTGTGATGAATGGATCTCAAAGTCAAAAGAGATCCAATAATTTGTGAAGTTGTTATTTCAAATTCTGCTACAGACACTTTGGGTAACTATACCAATTAGCATGAATATCCATGCGTAACCTTGAAGCTGCACTATTATGCTTATCATGCCAACCACGTATTTCAGATATCAAACCACTATGCCACTTTTCAACTTACCATGAATTTTGAGGGTACGCTAAAGCTGTTTTTTGAAAACCACTTGTGGGGGTTGAGCCCAACAGTTGGCTACCAAATAATCCTTATAAATTTGAACTTGGTACACATGGTTTGTTGCCTACAAGCATTTATCAAAGTGAGCAATGAAAGGGTAGAAGACTATTATGTATTGCATACAACATAATGCCCTTGTTGATGTGTATGGGCTCAAACTCTAGTAAATGACTATTGATGGGATCTAAAAGAATCACACAGCCCAAATCCTTCATAAATTATTAGAGTCACCAGTTTATTAGATGGTTCTAGTTAAGTTTGACCCTTGACCAGTTTCAATACCAATTCCAACTTCTAGAACATTGTTTGTTTGTCTTGATCAATATATTTGTTGTGTAGTTCCTTGAAGCCAATCAAATATTTCATAGCACATATCTGCTTAAATCGCATGGATCTTCTAAGCATTATATCTTTTTGTTAGTATTAAACTAACATAAATGCATAGATTCGTATAAAGATAGGCGTTCTGAACGAACAATCTTTGAAAGGAAGCCACATTATCATTACCTTGACACTAGGGTGTTGTATTTCAAAATTTTGGCAAGGTCTTTAAAGCTTCATTGTTGGTTGAATGATATTTTTTGTCTTTAAATTTGGATATTGGTTTATTTCTCATATTGTTGAAACATTCAAGAATAGTCATGTGAATATATCCACACAAGAGAATGTTGTAAACCACACTCCAAACCTTATGCCATAGAAAGACAGTGGAATTCATGCCATTATGCTCCTACTTTCCTTTCTAGAATCAATTGGAGACAAAAGAATAAAACTCAACCAGGACCTGCATATAAATGATGTTTGATAAGAGGGATTCCACCCAATACCATGCATCAGAAAATGGTGAAATCCCAAGGATGGTACTCAACCAAGATCTTCATATAAATGACGTTTGATCAGATAGATTCCATAAATTAGCATGCACTAAACAGTGGTGAAATCCCAAGGTTGTTGTAAGAGTTACACCCCATCTTCAAGGTTTGCATGTATAGAATTAGAAGATCACTAATTACTTAGGTTGAGCGATCTAAAATGGTTTTTCTGTAAAGTCAAAGTGGCTAGGTAGATTGAAGCCTCTTTCGACTAAGGTTTATTGCTATTGCACTAAACCTATGATACCACAGGCTTCACTCATAAAGCTTTAGCAGAGAAGAGATGTGGAAGGGTAGTCAACACTATCATCAGTAGCACACTTCACCTTGTACATCTCCCAAGAATCATAGTTACCTAGTTTGTGTTCATGTTTGAACATCAAATTCAAAAAAAAAATGACCCCATACAAAAATTCAATAAAATTCACCATTAAATTCAAATATATCTATATAATAAACATGCATATAAGTTTTTCAATATAACATATATCAAATAATAAATATATTAAATTTAACATTTATAAAACATGATACATATAACTTAATAATTGAAAAGAAAATATTGACAAGATTGATTTATTATAGATTCAAAGATATGTTTAGGCCAAATAATTTATAGATATAAAATTCACTAAAGATAAGCATTCAAGAAGATTAGGTTGAAAGAACTGGAATGAAATGCGAAAATGTGAGTCTCAATGTATATCAAAAGGTTTCAATAAGTGGCACAAATACAACGCAGTTCATAATATAGGCAAACTGGAGGCGCATGTTAATGGACAAAAAGTTGCTACCAACAACAAGCATATAGAAAAGGACTTGTCTCACATCATCCCCAATGCAAAGTTTTCAAGAAACAAGAAGAAGAACAACCCCTCTTTGACCATAGATCTATAATAGCTTGCCAAAGAAATGATAACCAGTCACATGCAATCAACCTCAAAGAAGAAGCCCCTATTGAATTGTATCAAAGGAAAGCTACAACACTTCAATGATGAATACTACTTGTTGAAAGCCCTCCAAGGTTCGGAGCTTGCTCCAAAAGCTAGGGATGAGAGACAAAGGGAAGACCACAAGGCTGGAGAAGACATCCACCATCCCATTTCCTTGAAGTGAATGAATAACATGAAGAATCTTACGTCCCCCTCTCAATGAGGGTTTCGTTTATATATTTTATTTCTATTGTTCTAATAGCATAGGATTTAGTGGTTAGTAGCCAAGCTATATACAACAATGGCATGTATTTCTTCTATTATATTCAGTGGAAAACAACCCAACTATACTTAGTATTATTTTATTTTGAGTATATTTTGATACAATGGACAAGGGCCCATCACTATTGTTCTAAAACTTGGTCTGAGTTGGTTCGATGGGCCAGTTTGGTACCAAATAAGACCTACTAAAACAAGTAGATGCATAATGACCTCATATAGAATCCAAGAAAAAAATTCACTATTTAATTAAAAAACTAAAAAAAACAAATCATCAAACTGATCAAATTTCTATAAAGAGATATCCCACCCCTCTATTTGTCTCACACCTTTCTCACAGAGCATTTGTGAGCATTTCAAGTTTTGGAGTAGAGCTAAAATCTTGAAGAGCAATGTGATGCTTCAGCTTGGTGCTAGTTTGGCATTTGTTTGAGGTTGTTTGCAATATATTTAGGCATCTTAATCAAGAGACTATAATGTATCTTGAATCTTGGAGGAGTTGTGGACCAAATTCTTGTGCCCACTGCCCATTATTTTCATTTCCAGGCATGTTTTCCCTCTCTTTAAATTGCAAATGTATATGCTCTGAAATATGTCCCTATTTTTAATCTTCTTCTCTTCAAAATTAAAATATGTGCCTCTTTAAATTATAAATGCAAATCATCTAAAATATGTCCCTATTTTGAATTTGATGAGACAATGGACAAGGGCCCAACACTAGTGCTCTAAAACTTGGTCTGGCTTGGCTCGATGGGCTGATTTGGTACCAAATAAACCCAACTTAGCCAAGAATATACATCATGACCCCATATAGAATCCAAGAAAATTCAGTATTAAATTAAAAAACTCAAAAAACCAAAGCATTAAAATGAGCAAATTTCTATAAAGAGATCTCCCACCCCTCTATTTGTCTCACACCTTTCTCACATAGCATTTGTGAGAATTTGGAGTTTTGCAGCAATGCTGAAATCTTGAAGAGCAATGTGAAGACAAGCCACCTCTCTCAAGAAACCGCATCACCATGGAATTTGACTTTGTAAGTCACACACAACTGAAGAACCACTTGAATTATCACTGTTGGAAGGTGTAGTTGCAAATATTTGCAAGATATAATCATTACTCGTTTGTTCATCTGTTGTCATGTATCCCAAAGGATTTTCCAAAAATATTCATGAATGGACTATTGCCTTTAATGTTGTCATTCAAGGAAGACTTTTTACTATTATCTACAACACCTACAGCAGCTAAATTTGTATCTTAAGAATCAGAGACAAGTGAAGTTCCTCCCATAGAACCAGTCTTCCAGGCATCTATAGTCATCTAAAGTTTGTATTGCAACATATGTTCAAGTATGAGCAATAACATAGTCACCCACTTGGGAATTGAAACTTTTTCCCCTGTCAGATTATTTGGCATAAAAAATTTCAATAAGTCCAATGTATACCAACAAGTCCATTCTTGGCTCCTATATCTCTAGTATTGTTGTCTTCACTCAAAACTAATGCCAAAATATGAGAAATAGTTGATAATGGACTAGTGCCTTTTTCAGATCCATCCACCTTACAAAGCTTTAGTTGTTGAATAAGAAGGGAAATAACTCTCAGAAGGTATTGGCCTTTGTTTCAGTTGCAAAAAGTCACAATCAAATTAGTCATGGAAAAAGAAATCACATCTGTACTTTGCAATAGATTCATACATGTAGTTAAGATATCCTCAATGGGAGGATTTTATAGAGGCTTCTCTTCATAAGAAACATCTCTTCCTTTTTCATTGGCATTGTCTTTGGGAACCTCAGAATTACCCAGTGACAAGGCAAGAGCTTGGGCAAGTTCATCACCTTCTTTTGTTGGCTCCTCAGGATGACTAAAGAGCCACTCCATAGCCAGTTCAACACTATTTGTTTCAACACGCCTCAATTCTTCCTCTGCCCTGGACCTTGGAAATCCCATTTCAACCATCATAGAAATGGAAGCCTCATCAGGTGGATGATGTCTAAATCGTTGACCTGTGCTTCCAGGAATACTATTTATGCTTCCTTTAACATCACCTATGGCAGTGTATACATGGGTAATAATGGAAACAACAAAGGTAATCAAAGATGGACTACAATGACAAAAGATTAGATTGCTCCAGATCAGTAGAACAACATTTAGAACTTGATCTTGTAGAGTGCAGACAAAAACCTTTGGATCACTTGGAATAGTGACAGATCCTCCAAAAAATGGTTGTACTAACTATGATGGAGAGGGCGTAGTTAACAACGAAGAATAATTCACAAGGTACTCCAAAATCTTGCAATAGCTTTTTAATACCTCTAACAACCAAGGTACATTCTCTAGCTTGTCATTTTCTATTTCTATTCCTTGCTATGACATAAATGGTATTGTCCACAGAGAATGACCTGTTGCTTCAAAAGTAGTCGAAAGACTTTTAATTGTACCATGAGCGTAGAAAGAATTCACCACTGCTGTATTGCACATTCACTTATGGTTTTCATATATAAATATTGTCATGTCATCCTCAACTTTCCTAGGGTAGTGACAATTTGAAGAAAGTGATGACTCAAACTCAAATGAGCTACAGTTCGCATCCACATCAAGACTTAATGAGTTTTTTTACAAGAGTAACCACCACACTTCAAGCTTCAAGTGTGCTATGGTGCTATCCAAACCTCCTAAATCCCTGAAGGAGGTTTCAGCAGGAATCTGTCCATGACCTCTATGCTAAGATCAAGGGTGAGTGGCAATCCCTTTATGCCATATGTGGAGAGCAATGGGATGAAGTGGTTTAATGATATCTCATGTTGATGGCCTCTATTTTAATAATCTGTCATTGTCCATGCTAGTGACACCCTGTATCCAGTCTCTTCATTCCTTTTATGTTTAAGAGGTGGAGTTGTCAACCAAGTAGGCCTTGAAGATCCTTGTAGGGAACATTGTCTATTAGTAACTACAACTTGGATTATTGGGGTAAGAATCTATGGTTTGGGTTTTAAAAAAAAGGTCACAAGGGACTTGCTAGAGTCTCTATAGAAGCAGTGCAATCTCCCTAGTATCTTGCATTATATGGGGCCCTTGAAACATGAAGTGCTCCTTAGTATTGACCTCCTAGAAGGAGGAGTGTCAACAAATCTTGTCCTCTTGGGGAATCTAATGATACATATCTTGACACGTAAATGATGGGAGAATGATCTTAGTTGGTGATGGGAATCTTGATTCCATGGGATTAGTGCCTTCCTATGTAGTTGGACAAACATTTGACTGTTAAGTTGCAAAAAATGCTTAGCATAAAATGCTAGCTTAGATCTAAGACATTGTGAGGGAGAAAAATAGGTGATTAGAATGTACTACCATTAGATGTCCTCCTTGATTGATTCATTATTCTACGCCCTGGGGGGGTGGGGGGAGAATTCAAGGGAACCTATAAAGTAGGGAGTCAATAAATGGAGATAATGGAAAAATGAAGAAAAAAAGTGGCCTCAAAGTCTCAATATTTCCTTCGACCAGAATGACCCAAGGAGACCAGATCTTTATAGGAAAGGAATGGAGAGCCAGATATGGATCTCTCTCCCAACTCAAGGTAGAGTCTCAAAGGGCCCAAAATATAACCTCTACACCAAATTATTTTGTGAGTTGTTCCCTAGTATTAGAAATGAGTTTCTTCTATTTCCTCCTCGAATCATTTTACGCAAAAATGTAAAATGGTTCCAATATCGAGGCCAAGTTACATAAGACCATTCAATTATTTTAGATGAAGGGAATTTCATACTCATTTTATTTACACTAATTACTCAACCCAACAATATTGGGTAGAACAAAGGAGAAACCAATTCCGTATCCTCTACCCACTGTGGGATGAAGAAATATGGCACCTATCATAGGAATATTTCCCATTCCAATGAGGAATGTAAAACATTTAGGCCAAAGAGCTCTGAAAGGAAAAATACTTTCTTTCTAAGAATTATTGAGAGGTTGGAGACTTAGAGGTTGACATCAACAATCCCAGCTACATTAATCCAAACTTGATGCTAATGCCCAAAGATAGCCTTACCAACAACAAGGAAGCTCTTTGTACATAGAACTGTCAAATCAACCACAAACTAGCATATATGGTAATTGATAATGGCAACCAAAATAACCTTCTCTTACTTCAATTGGAAAAGGAACTCAAGTTACCAACCTCAACTCATCCCAATTCACATTAGCTTGGATAGGTCAAAGATTCACATTAGCCTGTGCTAATCACTTGACAATAGATGACACTGTTGCTAGAAGATGGCAAGATTTTGCCCAATATCGTAAATGTTCTTACAAACAAAGATGAGAAGAATTACAAAAATAAGATGATGACAACAAGTGTAACTAATTTCTTCTTTTCCTTGAACTAATATAGGTGGAATTTAAAAAATAAAAGGAAGACTACAAGAGAGGAATGCCACCAATGCAGATATATTGTAGTACATAAAATCCAAATTAGAATGAAGTCAATTAATGGAATAATTGATGGAGAAATCAACAGTGTCATTGGTGGTTGTTTGTCTCCTAAACAAAGGAGTTACAATTAGATGTTTACAAATACAATGATACATTCCCACTTTCCACTTGTCACATAGTATTAAATGCTCACCTCTTCCTCCTTTCTTGCAAGGAATTGTTGCCTAAATTAGCAAATGGAAACCATTATGTCTTCCCTCCAAAGGAAGCCACATGTTTGCCATTGAAATGGGTGGTTGTGATATTTCTTTTGGTGTTGAATGGGTAAGAACACTAGGACCTATCACCATGGATTTCTTGGAATTATACATGAGTTTTCAAGAGAATGGAAATTCCGACATGCTCAAAGGTTTCAAAGAAACCACTATAGAAATAATCAACTACCATTGTATGGAAAAGCTTATGAAAAACTCTCATTGGTTTGAAAATGGGGGATATGTGAAACATGAGGGAAGACATATTGCTTTCCATTTTTCTAATTGACTAGGCGAAAGACTCAAATATTTTCTATACTTCCTCATGGCTGATAGGCTACGTGTGTTTGTCATGGGACCATTGGGTCCATCAAAGGGGTTAGACAAATTTTAACCCAATATAATGAGTGTACGAAAAGAAATTTGTTGAGAGGGTCCACAAGTAATGATATGAGCTGCTCCACAAAAAATGAAAAATTAGTTATTGTAAAGTGACACCAAAACAATCAATGTTGCACAATGATTTTGTTGAGCTAGGTCTCTTGTAATAGTATTGGCAGGCCCTAGACATATTTTTTCAATTTGAGGGGAGTATTACTGCAGCGATGAAATTCCAAAACTCTTGATACTACGAAATGTGTAGGAACTTTGTTACCTATGTTGCAAAACCTATGGTTTAGAGGAAGAGGCTAGGATTTGTAGGGTCTTAAGGATAGAGGAGTGTCAAGTTCTATATATTGTAATATACCTATGGTTTTGATCAATAGTAATCAACTAAATCTTTCATTGCACCAACTAATGGTGATAGATTATAGCCTTAGTCATACTACCCAATTCCCTAGTATGTGAGAGTTATCTCCCAAGTGTTATTCTCCATGTACTCATGGCAATAGGATGACTAATAGGGTTAAGTAAGGTTGGATTCAATTGTACCGAGAGGGAGTTTCATATACCTGAAGGAACATGGAAGATAATTCCATATGTAAGTGTTATTTTATACAGTGCTACACAAAAGGGTGCCAACAGATGTCACAAGGTGTTCAATAAGGTGATGCATCTATTATGTTCTACATGTATTCTTCCCCAATTATAGGCTTTCCCATTGAATGATAGATATTTGTGTTATTTAAATATGTTGAAACACATTTCTAACCTAAATAATGTTTTTCTAAAATTGGAACATGTGTTGGCATGAGAAAGTGCTCTGGAACCACTTGTATTTGTTGTATTTCTTCTTATTTGAAATACACAAAAAGGGCATCATATAAATTTAGGAAGAAATTAAATAAGATACATGGAATGCAACTGTGGAAAGAAAATAATAGAACTAAAATTTCAAAATAATACTTTAAGAAATCCTTTATTGATATTCCAAACTAAATGCAATGTTCACTTGCCTTTTCTAGGGGGAAATATTCAACATGAGGAGCTCCAAATACTACAATATTAACTTGATAACCCATTACAAAGCTTCTACTACTATATATAATTTCTATTTGACGAAAACTGTAACCACCTAATGGAATTCCATTAATGGGGCCTCAACCACTAACTAATGGACCTTCTTTAACAAGTTCACTTACATTTATTGATTTCACACTATACTACTGTGTAGGGCCTTATTTAATAAATATTTTTGTCAATACATTAACAATCTATTCCACTAACTATGGAAATTAAGGTGACTATGGAACCCTAACAACAATGCAATGTTGTCACACTCAAACTTGAAAAAGGGTCAACTAGCCTAGGACTAAAAAAAACTCAATGAATTGACATGACTCAGTGACTTGGGAAAGACTCAACAAATACAAATGAACCTCAAAATACAATAAATTTAGTGCCCAAAAATATTGCGAGTCTCGATGAGCATGGAAATTTTATGGTGAGTATAGAAGACTCCACGAGACTCAACAAAAGAATCTTGGATGAGTCAAACTACACTGGTACAATGTGTATGGTTGCGACAATTCTTCTCTTGCATTTTCTTGTTATGTGAGTGTTCTCTCATTGTTGTCTTTTGTGCACATATCAGATCTGCAGGTTTAGAAGCTTCTAGTTGTTGAGAGCTCTATATTTTTTCATTGGTCAATTCATTTCAGTACTATTTTGGATTGGTATTTAAAATGCTTGGCTCTAGGAATATACAATACTATGGTAGGGGTTTCTCTATTCTGATTTTTGACTTACAAGGAAATAAACTAGTTGTTTTGAAAGTCGGGCCATGTTAATTGTGGAAGGAAAACCCCAGTTGAAACCATGGCATAGAAATTTCAAATTTCAATCCTTTCATAAAAAAATTTGAAACTATGTAATTTTGAGTTTGACTCCTAAATTTGTTAACACAATTTTGGTATGAATCAGCCTTGAAGAGTATTGGAAATTTTCTAAGAAAGTACCTAACAATGCAGCCTCCCATAGTTGGTCACATGTCTTGTACTATTATTTTTGGAAATGAATCTTCATATAGGGCTTTCTATGAAATTCAATGTTTTTACCTAGAAACAGGGTTTATATTATGAAAAGGTTACCCTTTAGTGACGATCTTGCCATGAATACGGCATATAGCCCTACTATTTCCCTCTCCATTTGTTGATTTTTGTGTAGCTTGGGAGGTACTCCAAGCACTAGGGTTTAGAGTTTGGAGGGTAAAGTGCCACAAGTAGGCTTATAGGCTTGGAAACCAAGCATGGGGTTTTGCACCCATCAAGATTCAGGCCAAAACCATCAAGAATTTGAGCATGGGAAAATTTGAAGTGATAGAGTTTGGTGTGCCGATTCCAAGGATTCAAAGATCACCCAAATCGGAGCTCTGGAACTTGAGATATGAAGTTTTGAAGGTCATGAGTGGGTTTACACCATATGTGTTGAGGTCGGCTTGAGTTAAATAAGCCTCTTGAAAAGTTAGACGGCCCTAGAATGATGTTGGAAGAATCCATCTTGTTTATTATAAATAAGAGGTGATATGTCATCATTTAATCATTCATTTTGTGCAGCATAAGGATAGCAAAAGGGTAGCGTAGAAGGGGAAGAGGCCACTGATTAGCCGCAAGAGACTAGGGAAAAATAATAATGAGTAGAAGGGCCATTTTGGAGCCCCTTGTGACTACGTTGAGGATTATCCCATGTTGTAGCTAGGCTGAGGGTGTTAAAGGCTAAACACAGGACTGATATGGCAACAACAAGGTGAGTTAAACCATGTTTTGTGTGGGCTGTAGGGATTAGACCTTAACTATGGTAGGCCACAGGCCATACCACCATAGGAAGGCATCTACACAAGGTTGTTTGGGGTGGTATATGACAAGAACAACACCACCATAGGTGGGCACGATCCCATGGTTAGGCCACATTGATTGGAGGTTGTTTGGGTGGTATATTGAGGGTTGTTGCAGCATGCAAGTGCCCTAACTAGGGACAACATAGATATATCAGAACTGAAGTTGAGTTTTCCTTGTGTTGGGTCAAAGTTTTCACCAGTATTTGGATCAATCTACATTATAGTTTCTTGGGAGCCATTTTTTGGAGTTTCCTTAGGCATGAAGGAACTCCAAGTAGGAGTAGATCCCGCTATGGAGTGATGTAGGTGTCCTAGTGTGGACAGAGTCTTTGTAGCCTGTGGAAGCCAAGGAGGTAGGGCTCACATGGCATGTTAGAAGCCATAACCAATCGGCAGTTTCACAGTGAAGTTTGGAGCCTATATTTGTGCAATAGATCCTTTATTATAAAGCAAAGGGAGGATGTGGAGATGTTTGTGGGCAGTCATGTGTAAGGGCTTCCTAGGTGTGGGGATGCCCTAACTAGGTGCAGATGCTACATGGTGGACTCAGTCACTTGTGGACTGTTGGAGGGCAGTGTGAGAGTGGACCAAGTGTGGACATGGATTGGGCACTTATGGTCTGTTGGAGGATAGCGTGATAGTGTCCAAGTTGGAGCCTGGAGAGAAACACTATGATGGACAAAGGTAGTTGTGACAGAGGTAATTGTTGAGCTCAAGGGTTTGATCAACTAGAAGCAGTTGTGGAGCCCGAGACTTGTGTTTGGAAAAGGACTTCTACAACAGATGATGGTTAGTCCTCCTAGCTCATGTTCATTGTGGGAGATGGACATCTTACAATGATAGGTGGTAGCCCTTCGTGCCCTATGTTGGTCTTCATCAATGTAGTGTAGGAAGACCATAGTGGGTTGAAGTCACTAACTAGCAAAGGAGAAATAGTGGGAAGTTGAGAGTTGTTCACAAGTGGAGTTGTGAACAATTCGACAGGAGTCTTGATGTGTTGTGACCTTGATGGACTAAGGAACAACTAGAGAGCAGATTAACAGTTGAGGTTCAGTGGCTAGATGGACATGGAGCATTGATAGAGGCAGGAGCTGTAGATCAGGAGCCAAAGGACCAGGTAGTTACAGGGTACGACTGAGGGGAGCTGGGAGAGTCGACTACATCAATCAGATGGTCATAGTATCTTGCTGAGGGTAGATTGGAGTAGATAGACTGTAGTCATAGTGGTACCAGCATATTTCAGCAAGTGTGATGATTCCAGGTCTGCCTGTGAGTGCTGTCAGGAAGGCGGTCAAGCCAACAGCTCTATGTGAAGATCCGAGTCAGCACCGGCGAGAAAAGATCTCTTTCTCCCTGTCACCTATCTCACCGTTTCTTTGAAGTAAGGGTGCGCAAGAAGAACCCAAAGACAATCCCAGGGAACAGTAAAGCTTCATAGGGTCTTTCTGTCCAGGTGCAGGTAGTCTGCATCTTCACAGACATGTCTATTTCACCGAGTCTCTCTCCGAGACAGTGCCCAGATCTTTACGCCTTTCGTGCAGGCCCCAATTTGTATCTTGTACTAGTGGATGTATGAGGGATATTATCCCTCATACGGGAGCCCTAGATTGTTGTATTATATTTTGTTTAATATAACAAACTTGGGTTAAAATTTGTAAAAAGTTGTCTATATTATGTGCATGTGTGATTTATTGTTGCTTATATTTTGTTGTGCAAATAAGTATCGTTGAGATTCTTGCTTTGGTAGCTTCAGAGATTTTAAGATTCTATCCTAGACCCAAGATTGTGGAAATTCAACATGGTATCATAGCGTATCTGATCTACTTTGAGGGATAGTGAATCAGATTATGCACAGCGAAGCAACTCAGAGGGAGTTGTGGGTGTTTGGATCATGGAGTAGAGGGTTCAGCTGAAGACATGGAGATGTGGTCTTAATAGACTACATGATCTAGGTTGGAAGTTTTGGTGGATCGGTGGTGAACTTGGTGCACTTCAGTATGTTGTGTGGCAGTTTGTATATCATGGACTTCATATGTCTTGTCATGGATGGTTGGGATAGCTCGAGGGTTTCTTTGGCATGGATGAGATCAGGTTGGTCGATCTGGCTTCATGTGATTGACTAGATATTGGAAAGCTAGAATATTTATTGGATCATGATGTTGCATATCCGAGATTGGAGAGGTTTTCACAATTGGTATTTGATCCAAGAGGATGAGTTCTTACAAGATTGAGCTAGTGGAAATCGTTTAGGCTTAGAGGGAGTCTAACCTCAAATGATGCAGCCCTATGGAGGTTTGGGATCTTCAGGTTCAGATGTGATGAGGCAGAGGCACTACTGATATTGTTGGATTTATTCTACAGGATAAGCTGCAGTGATGGATGCCAGATGGGCTAGTGTCTCCAGAGATGATGATGGTGACCTCTTAGTCTTAGAAGTACATCCCTTGCTAAGACAGAGTGTTGATTTTTGTGTATATTGGGAGGTACTCCTAGCCCTAGAGTTTGAGTCTTGGAGGCTAAAGCGCTACAATTAGGCTTGTGAGCTTGGAACCCAAGCATGGGGTTTTGTACCCATCGAGATTTGGGCCAAAACCATAAAGAATTTGAGCATGGGAAAATTTGAGGTGATTTGGCTTGGCGTGTTGATTCCAACGATTCGAAGATCACTCAAATCAGAGCTCTAGAACTTGAGATATGAAGTTTTGAAGGTCATGAGTGTGTTTACACCATATGTGTCAAGGTCAACTTGAGTTAAATAAGCCTCTTGACAAGTTGGAAAACCCTAGGATGACATTGGAAGAATCCCTCTTGTTTGGTATAAATAAGAGGTGATATGTGATCATTTAATCATCCATTTTGTGAAACATAAGGACAATAAAAGGGTAGCGTAGAAGGGGAAGAGGCCTCTGATTAGCCGCAGGAGAATAAGAAAAAACAACGAGGAGAAGAAGGGTCTTTTTGGAGCCTCTTGTAACTACATTGAGGATTATACCATGTTGCGGCTAGGCCGAGGGTGTTAAAGGTTGAACGCAGGACTGATATGGCAGCAACGAGATGAATTAAACCTTGTTTTGTGTGGGTTCTAGGCATTGGAGCTTAACTGTGGTAGGCCGCAGGACATACCACCATAGGAAGGCATCTACGCAAGGTTGTTTGTGGTGGTATATGCCTAGAACAACAACACAGTAGGTGGGCACCATCCTATTGTTAGATCGCATTGATTGGAGGTTGTTTGGGTGGTATATTTAGGGTTGTTGTAGCGTGCAAGCCCCCTAACCAGGGACAACATAAATATATTAGAACTGAAGTTGAATTTTCCTTGTGTTGGGTCAAATTTTTGACCAGCATTTGGAGCGATCTACATTACAGTTTATTGTAGCCATTTTTTGGAGTTGCCTTGGGCATGAAGGAACTCCAACTAGGAGCAGATCCCGCTATGGAGTGATGTAGGTATCCTAGTGTGGATAGATTGTTGCAGCCTGTGGAAGCCAAGGAGGTAGGGCTGACATGGCATGTTAGAAGCCCTAACCAATGGGCAGTTTCATAGTGAAGTTTGGATCCTAGATTTGTACAATAGCTCCTCTATTACAGAGCAAAGGGCAGATGTGGAGAAGTTTGTGGGAAACTGTGTGTAAGGGTCTCCTAGGTGTGGGGATCCCCTCACTAGGTTAAAATGCTAGATCGTGCACTTGGTCACTCGTGGACTGTTGGACGGCAGCGTGAGAGTGGAATAATTGTGGACATGGATTTGGCACTTATGGTCTATTGGAGGACAACGTGATAGTGCCTATGTTGGAGCCCGTTGAGCAACACATTGAGGGACAAAGGTAGTTACGAGAGAGGCAGTTGTAGAGCTCAAGGGTCTGATCAACCAGGAGCAGTTGTGGACCCTGAGACTTGTGTGTGGAGAAGGACTTCTACAACAGATGATGGGAAGTCCTCCTTTCCTGTGTTCATGGTGGGAGATGGACATCTTGCAGTGATAGTTGGTAGCCCTTCGTGCCCTATGTTGGTCTTCATCAATGCAGCGTAGGAAGACCATAGTGGGTTGAAGTCGTTGAGTAGCTGAGGAGCAGCAATAGGCAGTTGAGAGTTGTGAACAACTCAACATGAGTCTCAATGTGTTGTGGCCTTTATGGACTATGGCACAACTAGGGAGCAGATTGACAACTAAGTTTTGGTGGATAAATGGACATGGATCATTGGTAGAGACAGGAGCTGTAGATTGGGAGCCGAAGGACTGGGAAAGTACATGGTACAACTGAGGGGAGCTAAGAGAGTCGACTACATCAACTAGATGGTCAGAGTATGTTGTTGAGGGTAGATTGGTTGTTGATGGACTGACACCAAGCCCCAATTTGTATCTTGTACTAGTGGATGTATGAGGGCCATTATCCCTTGTATGGGAGCCCTAGATTGTTGTATTATATTTTGTTTATTATAAAAAAGTTGGGTTAAAATTTGTAAAAAGCTGGCTATATTATGTGCATGTGTGATTTACTGTTGTTTATATTCTGTTGTGCAAAGTAGTATTGTTGAGATTCTTGGTTTGGTAGTGTCAAATATTTTAAGATTTTATCCTAGACCCAAGATAATGGAAATTCAACATCCATAACCTAACTGCTAAAGGAAAGAAGGGTTTTAAGATGCAAGGAGAATGGAAAAATGAGAATGGGTTACGCAACAAACCTAAGAAAGTGAAGGATCAAGGAATGATCTTTATAGGAAAGGAATGGAGAGCTAGATATTGATCTTTCTCCCAACTCAAGGTAGAGTCTCAAAGAGCCCAAAATATAACCTCTACACCAAAGTCTTTTGTGAGTTGTTCCCTAGTATTAGAAATAAGTTAGAGTTTCTTCTATTTCCTCCTCGAATCATTTTACGAAAAAATGCAAATTGGTTCCAATATCGAGGTCAAGTTACATAAGACCATTCAATTCTTTCAGATGAAGGAAATTTCATACTCATTTTATTTCTACTAATTACTCAACCCAACAATATTGGGTAGAACAAAGGAGAAACCAATTCCATATCCTCTACCCACGGTGGGATGAAGAAATATGGCACCTATCATAGGAAGCTTTCCCATTCCAATGAGGAATGTCAAACATTTAGGCCAAAGAGATCCGAAAGGAAAAATACTTTCTTTCTAAGCATTATTCAGAGGTTGGAGACTTAGAGGTTGACATCAACAATCCCAGCTACATTAATCCAAACTTGATGCTAATGCCCAAAGATAGCCTTACCAACAACAAGGAAGCTCTTTGTACATAGAACTATCAAATCAATCACAAACTAGCATATATGGTAATTGATAATTGCAACCAAAATAACCTTCTCTTACTTCAATTGGAAAAGGAACTAAAGTTACCAACCTCAACTCATCCCAACTCACATTAGCTTGGATGGTTCAAAGATGCACATTAGCTTGTGCTAATCACTTGAAAATAGATGAGACTATTGCTAGAAGATGGCAAGATTTTGCCCAATATCGTAAATGTTCTTACAAACAAAGATGAGAAGACTTACAAAAATAAGATGATGACAACAAGTGTAACTAATTTCTTCTTTTCCTTGAACTAATATAGGTGGCATTTAAAAAATAAAAGGAAGACTACAAGAGAGGAATGCCACCAATGCAGATATATTGTAGTACATAAAATCCAAATTAGAATGACGTCAATTAATGGAATAATTGATGGAGAAATCAACAGTGTCATTGGTGGTTGTTTGTCTCCTAAACAAAGGAGTTACAGTTAGATGTTTACAAATACACTGATACATTCCCACTTTCCACTTGTCACATAGTATTATGCTCACCTCTTCGTCCTTGCTTGCAAGGAATTGTTGCCTAAATTAGCGAATGGAAACCATTATGTCTTCCCTCCAAAGGAAGCCACATGTTTGCCATTGAAATGGGTGGTTGTGATATTTCTTTTGCTGTTGAATGGGTAAGAACACTAGGACCTATCACCATGGATTTCTTGGAATTATACATGAGTTTTCAAGAGAATGGAAATTCCGACATGCTCAAAGGTTTCAAAGCAACCACTATAGAAATAATCAACTACCATTGTATGGAAAGGCTTCTGAAAAAGTGTCATTGGTTTGAAAATGGGGGATATGTGAAACATGAGGGAAGACATATTGCTTTCCATTTTTCTAATTGACTAAGCGAAAGTCTCAACTATTTTCTATACTTCCTCATGGCTGATAGGCTACGTGTGTTTGTCATGGGACCATTGGGTCCATCAAAGGGGTTAGAAAAATTTTAGCCCAACATAATGAGTGTACCAAAAGAAAATTGTTGAGAGGGTCCACAAGTAATGGTATGAGCTACTCCACAAAAAATGAAAAATTAGTTACTGTAAAGTGACACCAAAACAATCAATGTTGCACAATGATTTTGTTGAGCTAGGTCTCTTGTAATAGTATTGGCAGGCCCTAGACATATTTTTTCAATTTGAGGGGAGTATTATTGCAGCGATGAAATTCCAAAACTCTTGATACTACAAAATGCGTAGGAACTTTGTTACCTATGTTGAAAAAGCTATGGTTTAGAGGAAGAGGCTAGGATTTGTAGGGTCTTAAGGATAGAGGAGTGTCAAGTTCTATATATTGTAATATACCTATGGTTTCGATCAATAGTAATCAACTGAATCTTTCATTGCACCAACTAATGGTGATAGAGTATAGCCTTAGTCATACTACCCAATTCCCTAGTATGTGAGAGTTATCTCCCAAGTGTTATTCTCCATGTACTCATGGCAATAGGATGACTAATAGGGTTAAGCAAGGTTGGTTTCAAGTGCACCAAGAGGGATTTTCATATACCTAAAGGAACATGGAAGATAATTCCATATGTAGGTTTTATTTGATACAGTGCTACAGAAAGGGGTGCCAACAGATGTCACAAAGGTGTTCAATAAGGTGATGCATCTATTATTTTCTACATGTATACTTCCCCAATTATAGGCTTTCCCATTGAATGATAGATATTTGTGTTATTTAAATATGTTGAAACACATTTCTAACCTAAATAATGTTTTTCTAAAATTGGAACATGTGTTGGCATGAGAAAGTTCTCTGGAACCACTTGTATTTGTGGTATTTCTTGTTAGTTGAAATACAATACTTAGAGCAAAAATGGCATAATATAAATTTAGGAAGAAATAAAATAGTATACATGGAATGCGACTATGGAAAGAAAATAATAGAACTAAAATTGGAAAATAACACTTTAAGAAATCCTTTATTGATATTCCAAACTAAATGCAATGTTCACTTGCCTTTTCTGGGGGGAAATATTCAACATGAGGAGCTCCAAATACTACAATATTAACTTGATAACCCATTACATAGCTTCTACTACTATATATATAGTTTCTATTTGATGAAAACTATAACCACCTAATGGAATTCCATTAATGGGGCCTCAACCACTAACTAATGGACCTTCTTTAACAAGTTCACTTACATTTATTGATTTCACACTATACTACTGTGTAGGGCCTTATTTAATAAATATGGTTGTCAATACATTAACAATCTATTCCACTAACTATGGAAATTGAGGTGACTATGGAACCCTAAAAACAATGCAATGTTGTCACACTCAAACTTGACAAAGGGTCAACTAGCCTAGGACTCAAAAAAACTCAATGACTTGACATGACTCAGTGACTTGGGAAAGACTCAACAAATACAAATGAACCTCAAAATACAATAAATTCAGTGCCCAAAAATATTGTGAGTCTCAATGAGCATGGAAATTTTATGGTGAGTATAGAAGACTCCACAAGACTCGACAAAAGAATCTTGGATGAGTCAAACTACACTGGTACAATGTGTATGGTTGCGACAATTCTTCTCTTGCATTTTCTTGTTATGTGAGTGTTCTCTCATTGTTGTCTTTTGTGCACATATCAGATCTGCAGGTTTAGAAGCTTCTAGCTGTCCAGAGCTCTAGATTTTTTCATTGGTCAATTCATTTCAGTACTATTTTGGATTGGTGTTTAAAATGATTGGCTCTATGAATATACAATACTATGGTAGGGGTTTCTCTATTCTGATTTTTGAGTTACAAGAAAATAAACTAGTTGTTTTGAAAGTCGTGCCATGTTAATTGTGGAAGGAAAACCCCAGTTGAAACCATGGCATACAAATTTCAAATTTCAATCCTTTCATAAAAAAATTTGAAACTATGTAATTTTGATTTTGACTCCTAAATTTGTTAACACAATTTTGGTATGAATCAGCCTTGAAGAGTGTTGGAAATTTTCTAAGAAAGTACCTGACAATGCAGCCTCCCATAGTTGGTCACATGTCTTGTACTATTATTTTTGGAAATGAATCTTCATATAGGGCTTCCTATGAAATTCAATGTTTTTACCTAGAAACAGGGTTTATATTATGAAAAGGTTACCCTTTAGTGACGATCTTGCCATGAATATGGCATATAGCCCTACTATTTCCGTCTCCATTGCTGATTTTTGTGTAGCTTGGGAGGTACTCCAAGCCCTAGGGTTTATAGTTTGGAGGGTAAAGTGCCACAAGTAGGCTTATGGGCTTGGAACCCAAGCATGGGGTTTTGCAACCATCAAGATTTAGGCCAAAACCATCAAGAATTTGAGCATGGGAAAATTTGAAGTGATAGAGCTTGGTGTGCTGATTCCAAGGATTCAAAGATCACCCAAATCGGAGCTCTGGAACTTGAGATATGAATTTTTGAAGGTCATGAGTGGGTTTACACCATATGTGTCGAGGTCAGCTTGACTTAAATAAGCCTCTTGAAAAGTTGGATGGCCCTAGAATGATGTTGGAAGAATCCATCTTGTTTATTATAAATAAGAGGTGATATGTCATCATTTAATCATTCATTTTGTGTAGCATAAGGATAGCAAAAGGGTAGCGTAGAAGGGGAAGAGGCCATTGATTAGCTGCAGGAGACTAGGGAAAAGCAATGATGAGTAGAAGGGCCATTTTGGAGCCCCTTATGACTGTGTTGAGGATTATCCCATGTTGTAGCTAGGCTGAGGGTGTTAAAGGCTAAACACAGGACTGATATGGCAACAAAAAGGTGAGTTAAACCATGTTTTGTGTGGGCTATAGGGATTAGAGCTTAACTATTGTAGGCCATAGGCCATACCACCATAGGAAGGCATCTACGCAAGGTTGTTTGGGGTGGTATATGCCAAGAACAACACCACCATAAGTGGGCACAATCCCATGGTTAGGCCACATTGATTGGAGGTTGTTTGGGTGGTATATTGAGGTTGTTGCAGTGTGCAAGTGCCCTAACTAGGGAAAACATAGATATATCAGAATTGAAGTTGAGTTTGCCTTATGTTGGGTCAAAGTTTTGACCAGTATTTGGATCAGTCTACATTACAGTTTTTTGGGAGCCATTTGTTGGAGTTTCCTTGGGCATGAAGGAACTCCAACTAGGAGTAGATCCCGCTATGGAGTGATGTAGGTGTCCTAGTGTGGACAGAGTCATTGCAACCTGTGGAAACCAAGGAGGTAGGGCTCACATGGCATGTTAGAAGCCATAACCAATGGGCAGTTTCACAGTGAAGTTTGGAGCCTAGATTTGTGCAATAGCTCCTTTATTATAAAGCAAAGGGAGGATGTGGATATGTTTGTGGGTAGTCATGTGTAAGGGTCTCCTAGGTGTGGGGATGCCCTAACTAGGTGCAGATGCTACATCGTGGACTTGGTCACTTGTGGACTGTTGGAGGGCAGTGTGAGAGTGGACCAAGTGTGGACGTGGATTGGGCACTTATGGTCTGTTGGAGGATAGCGTGATAATGTCCAAGTTGGAGCCTCGTGAGCAACACTATGATGGACAAAGGTAGTTGTGAGAGAGATAATTGTTGAGCTCAAGGGTTTGATCAACCAGGAACAGTTGTGGAGCCCGAGACTTGTGTTTGGAAAAGGAATTCTACAACAGATGATGGTTAGTCCTCCTAGCTCATGTTCATTGTGGGAGATGGATGTCTTACAATGATAGGTGGTAGCCCTTCGTGCCCTATGTTGGTCTTCATCAATGTAGTGTAGGAAGACCATAGTGGGTTGAAGTCACTGACTAGCAAAGGAGCAACAGTGGGAAGTTGAGAGTTGTTCACAAGTGGAGCTGTGAACAATTCGATAGGAGTCTTGATGTGTTGTGGCCTTTATGGACTAAGGAACAACTAGAGAGAAGATTAACAGTTGAGGTTCAGTGGCTAGATGGACATGGAGCATTGATAGAGGCAGGAGTTGTAGATCGAGAGCCGAAGGACCAAGTAGTTACAGGGTATGACCGAGGGGAGTTGAGAGAGTCGACTACATCAACGAGATGGTCAGAGTATCTTGTTGAGGGTAGATTGGAGTAGATAGACTCACTCCAAGCCCCAATTTGTAACTTGTACTAGTGGATGTATGAGGGCTATTATCCCTCATACGAGAGCCCTAGATTGTTGTATTATATTTTGTTTAATATAACGAACTTGGGTTAAAATTTGTAAAAAGTTGTCTATATTATGTGCATGTGTGATTTACTGTTGTTTATATTTTGTTGTGCAAAGTAGTATCGTTGAGATTCTTGCTTTGGTAGCGTCAGAGATTTTAAGATTCTATCCTAGACCCAAGATTGTGGAAATTCAACATGGTATCATAGCGTATCTGATCTACTTTGAGGGACAGTGAATCAGATTGTGCACAACGAAGCAACTCAGAGGGAGTTATGGGTGTTTGGATCATGGAGTAGAGGGTTCAGCTGAAGACATGGAGATGTGTTCTTGATAGACTACATGATCTGGGTTGGGAGGTTTGGTGGAGCGGTGGTGAACTTGGTGCACTTCAGTATGTTGTGTGGCAGTTTGTATATCATGGACTTCATATGTCTTGTCATGGATGGTTGGGATAGCTCGAGGGTTTCTTTGGCATGGAGGAGATCAAGTTGACCGATATGGCTTCATGTGATGGACTAGATATTGGAAAGCTAGAATATTTATTGGATCATGATGTTGCATATCCGAGATTGGAGGGATTTGCACGATTGGTATTTGATCCAAGAGGATGAGTGCTTACAAGACTGAGCCAGTGGAAATCGTTTAGGCTCATAGGGAGTCTAACCTCAAATGGTGCAACCCTATGGAGGTTCGGGATATTCAGGTTCGGATGTGATGAGGTAGAGGCACTACCGATATTGTTGGATTCATTCTACAGGGTAAGCTGCAGTGATGGATGCCAGATGGGCTAGTGTCTCCAAAGATGATGATGGTGACCTCCTAGTCTTAGAAGTACCTCCCTTGCTAAGACAGAGTGTTGTTATTTGTGTAGATTGGGAGGTACTCCAAGCCCTAGGTTTTGGGGCTTGGAGGGTAAAGCGCTACAAGTAGGCCTGTGAGCTTGGAACCCAAGCATGGGGTTTTGCACCCATCGCGATTTGGGCCAAAACCATAAAGAATTTGAGCATGGGAAAATTTGAGGTGATTGGGCTTGGTGTGTTGATTCCAACGATTCGAAGATCACTCAAATCAGAGCTCTAGAACTTGAGATATTAATTTTTGAACATCATGAGTGGGTTTACACCATATGTGTCAAGGTCAGCTTGAGTTAAATAAGCCTCTTGACAAGTTGGAAAACCCTAGAATGACATTGGAAGAAGCCCTCTTGTTTGGTATAAATAAGAGGTGATATGTGATCATTTAATCATCCATTTTGTGAAACATAAGGACAACAAAAGGGTAGCGTAGAAGGGGAAGAGGCCTCTGATTAGCCGCAGGAGACTAGGAAAAAACAACAAGGAGAAGAAGGGTCGTTTTGGAGCCTCTTGTGCCTTCATTGAGGATTATAACATGTTGCGGCTAGGCCGAGGGTGTTAAAGGTTGAACACAGGATTGATATGGCAGCAACGAGATGAGTTAAACCTTGTTTTGTGTGGGTTGTAGGCATTGGAGCTTAACGGGGGCCGCAAGACATACCACCATAGGAAGGCATCTACGCAGGGTTGTTTGTGGTGGTATATGCCTAGAACAAAAACACAGTAGGTGGGCACCATCCTACTGTTAGATCGCATTGATTGGAGGTTGTTTGGGTGGTATATTTAGGGTTGTTGTAGCATGCAAGCGCCCTAACCAGGGACAACATAAATATATCAGAACTGAAGTTGAGTTTGCCTTGTGTTGGGTCAAAGTTTTTACCAGTATTTGGATCAATCTACATTACAGTTTATTGGGAGCCATTTGTTGGAGTTGCCTTGGGCATGAAGGAACTCCAACTAGGAGCAGATCCCACTATGGAGTGATGTAGGTGTCCTAGTGTGGATAGATTGTTGCAGCCTGTGGAAGCCAAGGAGGTAGGGTTGACATGGCATGTTAGAAGCCCTAACCAATGGGCAGTTTCATAGTGAAGTTTGGATCCTAGATTTGTGCAATAGCTCCTCTATTGCAGAGCAAAGGGCAGATGTGGAGAAGTTTGTGGGCAACCGTGTGTAAGGGTCTCCTAGGTGTGGGGATGCCCTCACTAGGTTAAAATGCTAGATCGTGGACTTGGTCACTCATCGACTGTTGGATGGCAGCGTGAGAGTGGAATAATTTTTGACATGGATTGGGCACTTATGGTCTATTGGAGGACAACGTGATAGTGTCCAAGTTGGAGCCCGGTGAGCAACACCTTGATGGACAAAGGTAGTTATGAGAGAGGCAGTTGTTGAGCTCAAGGGTCTGATCAACCAGGAGCAGTTGTGGAGCCTGAGACTTGTGTGTGGAGAAGGACTTCTACAACAGATGATGGGAAGTCCTCCTAGCCTGTGTTCATTGTGGGAGATGGACATCTTGCAGTGATAGGTGGTAGCCCTTCGTGCCCTATGTTGGTCTTCATCAATGCAGTGTAGGAAGACCATAGTGGGTTGAAGTCCCTGAGTAGCTGAGGAGCAGCAATAGGTAGTTGAGAGTTGTTCACAAGCAGAGTTGTGAACAACTCAACAGGAGTCTCGATGTGTTGTGGCCTTTATGGACTATGGCACAACTAGGGAGCAGATTGAAACCTGAGTTTTAGTGGCTAGATGGACATGGATCATTGGTAGAGACAGGAGCTATAGATTGGGAGCCGATGGACCGGGAAAGTACATGGTACGACTGAGGGGAGCTAAGAGAGTCGACTACATCAACTAGATGGTTAGAGTATGTTGTTGAGGGTAGATTGGTTGTCGATGGACTGACACCAAGCCCCAATTTGTATCTTGTACTAGTGGATGTATGAGGGCCATTATCCCTGGTATGGGAGCCCTAGATTGTTGTATTATATTTTGTTTAATATAACAAAGTTGGGTTAAAAATTGTAAAAAGCTGGCTATATTATGTGCATGTGTGATTTACTATTGTTTATATTCTATTGTGCAAAGTAGTATCATTGAGATTCTTGGTTTGGTAGCGTCAGATATTTTATGATTCTATCCTAGACCTAATATCGTGGAAATTCAACATCCATAACCTAACTTCTAAAGGAAAGAAGGGTTTTAAGATGCAAGGAGAATGGAAAAATGAGAATGGGTTACGCAACAAACCTAAGAAGGTGAAGGATAAAGGAAAACCCCCATCAAATACTGAAGTGAACTTGGAAGGCAACTCTATTTGCAACAAAAATAAATGTAAAGAAAGAAAGTCGCAAAACAAGAGAGAAGAAACCATCATCAACTGTGAGTTCAAGAAGGAAATAAATTCAGCAAAGGAACCGCAAGGTAAGAGGTACACGAAAATAAAATTTTAGTGAGGAAAAAGAGGTAGGAAAAGGAAAAGAATGCTGAGAAGAGATGAAAAATAGTTGAAATTATGCACAAACAAAATGTAAAGTCATTTTTAAAATTTCCATATAAGTAGTAAGGGCTTTCATTGCAAAAGTTTCATCTCTAGTAAAATTATTTTGTTTCTATTAAAGAGACAGAGATCCTAGATCTAAGTGATTTCTCACAAAATTGGTGAGAACTAGAGTTTAATCTAATAGACCTATTTAGTCTGAATGAGGGAAAGAAATCTAAGAGAACAAATGATGTTTGATGAATCAATGAATAATTAATTAACAGAAAACAAGTCTATTATACCTTTGAAGTGACATTTTTCAATTCAACTACTGCCTTTGTTACTTTTGGCTATCGTTTCTTTCATTTGCTTATCTTGCAATAAATTAAGTTTAGAGTACTAAGAACAACTAATCATATGAGTCCTTCACAATCAAAACTTCTAATGGGTACAAGTTTCTTATTTTCAATATACGTTTGTCCTTGGTTTGTACCTATTGCAATCTAACATTTCTTTCACAGGAGGAGCTTTCCCATGTTTTGGTTCTTATAGTTACAAAACTTTGCTCCGTGAAAACTTTTGTGAGACTGGAGAGTAAGTGATCGGATCCTCAATGTGCTTCATTACTGAACCCTTTTGTTTGAGACTTATCAATTGGCTAAAAAAAGTGTTGCTTTTTGTATCTTCATAATGTGCTATCAATTCTTCCCTAAAATTTGCCCAAGTGATAAATTTTTTACGAGAGCAAAGCCATTGATACGATACAAACTGATTTGGTTCCAAATATACAGTTGCCATACATACCTTTTGTGTGTTTTGCACATTATTGAGATCGAAGAACTGCTCCATCTGTAATATCCATGTGGCGGGATCCTTGCCATCAAACTTCCTCATATTGATTTTTGGAATATGGTGGGTCTTCAATCCAACATTAGAATCTATGGAATCATTATTAACATTACTTTTGTTCACATCATGAGTTTCCTTTACAACCTTTTCACCATTAGTAAGTATCTCTTGTAGAAATTTGTCAAATCTGTCTTCAAACCTGCCATGTCTGTCTTCAAATCTGTCTTCAAATTTGCCATTTCTTTCTTCAAATCTATCTTCAAATCATCCATCTTAGCTTCCACGCCATTTATCTTAGATTCCATGCCATTTATCTTAGATTCCACGCCACTTATCTTAGCTTCTGTTATCTTTTGTGAGCGTGACATTTGTTGCACTTGTTCTTGTAATTTTGATATATCATGTAGCATTTCTTCCTCTTCTTCATGAGTCATGCTAGAGCTTTCAGGTTCCTTACTAGGTGTTTTCATTTTCTTTCCTCGGGGCATCAGTTACCGTTAATAATGATTTACTATGCCCTTTGAATTCCGTTAAACCAAGCTTACACAAAAATTTAAAAAAAAAACTACACAACTTTTTTTTCACTTTATAGAAGCCTGATATTGAATCTGATGTATCTCTGTAATTTCGGATCATCCAGTTCTGAAATTGCGACCTTTAGTAGCCTTCTGTGTCCTCTTTCCAATGCCACAAGTCTGACCCAAATCGGATTCTCCAAGGAAGAGTTATGTGAAATCTCCCACAGTGACTTGCATTTAGACTAGTTCAGTAGAGCGAACTTGTACGACGTGCCACGAGTCACTGTTTCAACCTTTGAATCTGAAACACGCATACAAGAGACTATAGTCCATCCTCTTTCTGTACCTTCTTACAAAATTTCAATCCGATCCCCAGAGAGAAAGTTATGACGATTTTCCCCAGGTCACTTGTTTTGAATGTAATTCAGGAGTCTGCAAAAGGACCAACTTCCTCAGATCATATCTCCGCAAATATCGCGCGAAAAGCTCTGAAATTTGGACCCAAGGTTCAGCGCGATTTCTTCTCAAATGAGTTTTTTTTGCGATTTTTGAAACGTCACAGAAAAGAGTTATAGTGAAAATGCCACGATGACCTGTTTGGAGCAGCGAAACCCTAGAATCCAAAGCTCTAATACCAAATTTTATGAGACCAGCTCACAAAAAGATAGAAAAGAGAGATCCACACCTTAGAATTCAGCTTCTTCAAGGGGGAAACCTCCTTTACATTACATAAATGAACAATTCTTGGATGATACAAATGACAAAACCTCCTTTCTATATGTAGGAGTCTAAGGAGTCACAATATAATCCAGCCGACCTAACAATAATAATATAAAGCCACAAAAATAACAATAGAGGGATTCTATGGGGCACATAACTAACAACATGGGGGTAATATGGGCACAACAATATAAATAAGGGGTATAACTACAATAGTAATGGGGTAGTCACTAGTATTATAGGGACCCAACAATGGGAACAAAGAACCTCAATGGATTTTGTTGAAATAGTATCAATACAAGGGCAAAGCCTTCATAAGGAAATATCTGACCTCCAGATGTAAAAGCAACAATTTTTTGTATCAAAACTGGGTCAATATACATCACACATAGTTTTGCAATGGCCAGGGATGTAGTAAGTGCAAGATTTGGCCAAAAGCATTGAAGCAATGTAAGGTGTACAGGGTGTTGGTGTTCCACTATGTCGTTAGACCATTTTGATTTAAAAAGTTCAAACATATTTTCAGCACTATCACCAGGTGCCAGTGCAAGAACATCTGTTAATTGAAAAGCATTTCTGTAACCTTTTTTCAATACATGATTCAACCATAACCTTGTAGCCCTTGACAAAATACCTGTTGTAGCATAAGGGGTTATTAATTCTTCTCATTCCCAGAATTCAAAGTGCTACCATTGAGAAGAGGTTCATGTAATTTCTTTTTGTTTCTTCAACAATGGTGATTCCTATAGTCCCTTTGACGGCTAATGCCAGCAAAAATCCACGGGTAGGGAAAATTATCAATGGAAAAGGTCATCAAGAGGGAGAATACTATATGGATTAGGAGTTGTGGACATAAATGTGATGATTATAGAGATCAAGAATATTGTATCTAGAATGAAATTCATAAGCCACTAGAGATATAGAGACTTTGGACGTGTTGTAGCTTTGAATTTCTTCTCATGTCCAATTTACTACCCCAAATACAATCCATGAAAGTGCTTGGATTCTAGATAAAGCAATAAGAAACCAATGTTGATGAGGATGTCAAATCATCCCAACTGCAATGAATTGAAGAAGAGGAGGCTCATATTGCTACTTACAGGTATATGATTTTCTACTTATTTTTAGTGCAAGCCTTAACACAGTGCAACACGGGAGGTTTCAGGTTCTAACTGACTCAACAACTTGTCTTTATTTGTAGCAATTTCCTTCCAAAAACTTCATAACGATGAGCCAAAGTTCAATTCCTTCTTGAAGGTAAATGTTGTAACTATTGATTCGAGGAAACCTCCACTCGAAATCGCATAACCCATCTGAATCTCTATTTCATTAAAATTTGTAAGTGGCAATAGTTTTTCTATAGATTGACATGGATCCACTTCATTATAATACATGTACTACATCCAACATAAGTGAAATAGACAGAAAGAGAAACTTACAGTGTGATGCCCAAGGCCCTAAACAGATCCATCATGAAACTTTTTCCTTAATGGATGCTTGAAAAAATTCTTCATGATGACAGTGAATGTGAACTTTTTGGAGATATCAGAAATCTCTCTCTCCTGGCAAGACTAGTGAAAGGATTGTAGAATCACCAAGCCGAGGGCTGAACAAATCCTCATGCCCATGTTGAAAGGCATCAACTTCATCTGCTTAAAACTCCTCTTTTGATTCTTTCGGCTCAAAGTAATCTTCATCCATGTCAGTTGAGTGATTCAAAGAGTAATTCAGAGATCAGACATATCAACATCCTTTGCATATTCATATTCTAAATCCACTTCCTTAAGATAGTTTGTCATCGATCTTCAGGGTTTCATTTGTTAAACTCTCACTTTTTTGATCGTCTTGTTGCTTCAACTTTGAAGGATCATTTCAATATTAAGCTGTCCCAGTCTTGGCCTTATCAATTGTCTATTTATTTTCAACAATTCCAACACACTTCATTTGCAGAGTAAACAGTGTTACAAGCCATAAAACAATACATAATAAGGCTGCCAATCCTTGCCACTCCCAGCATATGTTCTCTCCATACAGACTTAATAATGTGTCGTTGGTCTGTATGTATCACTTAGCATAAGTAGTAGCCATTCCTGCCAAGTTTCTCATCCCTGCACTCTCTGAAGGCTCCAGGTGGCCATTAATATCACCATAACCATGTAATATTTGAGCCTTTGTCAAATTGTCCCAGTTGCAATAAATTGAAAAAGAGGAGGGTCGCATTGCTATTTACAGGCAGAGGATCTGGTTGAGAGGTTATTTCTTGTTTTCTCATTATACGCTCTTGACCTGGATAACATTTTACATCTTCCAAATTATATAGCTATTGTGGATGACGCAACTTACGCATCCTCGACCACTGGGAGAGGACCTTCTGAGCTACTTCAGTTGAACACATAGTCTCTTGAATGTAAAGAATGTATGGCTGATGTTTTTGAATCAGCCTATTCATGGATCATTGTTGGGAGGTCATCCCTATGCCCCTCATATTATGGGATAGCATAATCATTTTTTCACCCGTGAGGGGGATGCTTTGCTAAGGACCCCAAGTATCATTTGTTGCCTACCTTCCATTATTTCTCTTTTCGCAGAATTTGGCACTACAAACCAGGAAGGTACTGCAATGCTAAGTCTTCTCGGAAGCCTAGTATGAAATAGAATTTATTTACAATAAAATCCCTAGCTACTTAGTGTTATTGGCTTTGATCCCTCTCCCAACCTGCTAAGGAAGAAACATAGCGGGGAAGGGGAAGGAGGGAAATTAAATGACTATATTTTAGCAGTTTGTAAATTGGTTGATTGCAGCGGGAAATTAAATTTTAATGGGTCAAATTTAGATTTTTAGAGTGGCCCAATAATAGATTTTAATCATTTGTGCATTGTTTATGTTGCTATTATTGAGTAGGAGGTTTTTTAGCATAGAGGGGTCTACAAAATAATAATTTTGGATTGAGTATCAATAAAAATTATTTTGAAAAATGTTTTTAGGATCCATTACATGAAAATATAAAAGATTTTTCTAGTATGTTTATATAAAGAGGGAAATAGAATATAGGTTTGCACATAAGGGGAATATTAATGTCATAGTCTAACTATTATGTTTTTTTGCTTTGAAAGTTATGGAAATTATGGTCATATTTTGAAAACATCCGGTAGGGATTTTTGTAAATCCAAGTAAAAGATGTCAAACTTCATAATTTTAGGTTGCTTTGAGGTTTTTGATGGTGCTAAATCTATTTCCACCATCAAAAACATGATTCAAACACTGCATCTAGAAGATTTTTTAAAATTTGTTTGCCCAGATTCCGATCACTTTTGGTCATCCCAATAACTCCTCCACCCCCATAGACGACTCCAATATTAACTAACCCTTAAGGAGGTGAAAACTATATCTAATTCTATGAATAATGTTATTAATAAATTCAAATAGTCCTAGGTAGCCCATTATTTTATGTGGTTCAAAGTTCTTGGAGAATGGTAACTGTGACATCTAAGGAATATTTGTACCATGTAGATATGCCCAAAGGATTCACTTCCTATTTGATTAACCATGAAGCTTGACCCTGATAGTGTTGAGTGAATTAAACTTGTGAATTCTTAATAGAAGAGGTATTTTACCAACTGAGACTCGACCAGCTGAGCTAACCCTAGGGAATAAGTTCAGGGTATGTTTATTTTCTATATTTTGTCTTTTTATTTTGGTTTTTCCTTGGGGTGGGCTTGGATGGTGTGGTAAAAATGAGTTGACAGAATCATAAACAACCATTGAACAAGCACTAACCAAATTCACGTCCATTGCTTTCGTTTTGTTTAATTTATTGAACATTCAGCTGAATATATAGTTTAGGAATGATATTTTGTAACTCGGGTAACTGGAAAAATAGTGGAGAGAAAATATTGACATTCCCTGTTATTACCTAGCGTGCCTTACTCGTGCTTAGCATACCTTGTCACTCCCTACTTGGCATGACAGCTAGCACTCATTAACACTCCCCGACGCACCCTTATATTCATTCACTTCCATGCATTTTGACCTAGTGCTCCCTTGTGTTGTCCTAGTACTCCCTAACACTCCTCAGCATGCATTGGCACTCTCTAGCACACCTTAGCACTCTTCGATATGCTCTTCCACTTCATAGCATGCATCACACTCCCTGACGCACATTGGCACTTGACACGTGTTGGCACTTGGCAAGTATTAGCATGTTTGGCATTCGTTGAGATAACTTGGTATGATTTGGCATGTTTTAATATTAACGTTATTTGAGCTCAATTATTGGAAACTAGATGAGAAGAAATAGAGGAAGATTTGGCACTTAGAATGCATTGAAACTTGGCACTTGGCACCTATTGGCACCTATTGTTGGTTTTCCTAGCATGACCCTCATGGAAAAGGTAAATTGATGATTTATTAGCCCTATTATGTGCTCATTTACTCGTAGTTTAACTTGTTCCTCCCTTTTGTTCCCTTGATAGTCCCTGGCATGCATTGTCACACCCTTGTACATCTTGGCATGCCTTTGCACTTGGCACGTCTTATCTTGTTGGACATGTATTTGTACTATCTGGCACATGTTAGCATGCCCTAGCATTCCCTAACACACCTTGGCAGTCATGACATTACAACTAGCATTACATTTTTCCATGATTTGGGAACATTATATTCACTAGAACACCTTGGCACTCCCTAGTTTTCATGCCCTCTATTATCCTCCACAATGTCCTAGGCTGATGAGGAGATCGATGGAGGTAATCACAGACCAAGCTTTTAGTTTGGTAGCTAGTCCTACCAAACTAGAGAGGGCTCTCTCTATGAAATCACAACAAAGAGATGACTGGAATGTAAAGGATTTTAGGCTAGATAGCTAGGTTCAAGTGGGTTTTGGAAAATTTAGGGTTTTGTTGCTGGATAAGGGAGAAAAACCAGGTAGCTAGGTCAGAGGATCAAAGGGTTACAAAAAAAATACAAAAAGGAGAAAGGTAGCATTAATTTTGTGATGGATCTTAGGGTTTTTCGGTGTAGTGTAGTGTTTATAAGAAGCGAAAGGTATTAATGAGCATGAAACATGAATTCATTAAGCAAGAAATAAAGTAACACAATGATTTTTCCATCAAAACATAACTTTATGCAAAGAATTTTGTTTATAAAATGTAAGGAAAACCATTGAATAATTGATGAATGCAAAGAGAAGATTAATATATTTCATATAAAGCTATAACAAAGAAAAAATAACATCACAAAATTACTGCACATGAATTCCTAGATAATAGTTGCAAATTGTGTCCTTTGATTTCTAGAAAATGTCCAAGTACAAGCTACAATAGTTCTCTCCTCTGAAATCCAACTCGTTCTATCACTGAGAAACTGATACAAAAATACCAAAACAACATCTCCCCACTCTTAGGGGTTGAATCAATGACTCTAGGAACTGTTCCATGAAGTCTTCTAATCAAACCCTAGTGTATAGGGAAGTTAAAAATGACTTCTATAATTAACTTTGACTCCAACCTCTCTCATAAATGAGGTCAAATTTACATCAAAAAAACTTATAAATACTAACAACCCATTATTTACATTTGCTTTTACCCCTGACATTCATCTACTTCACCCTTTTGACTTTTACCAGAGTCAAACTAGGAATTACAAAAAGTTACACAGTGAAAATTTTACAAAATTCTCAGAAATTTCTAGGTGTACAACAAGCTGTTGGAGGCAATTTTTGAGTGCCTTTCTAAAGTCAAAATCTAGATCAGAATCCTTTTTTGGAAATCTTGGAGAGTGTAGATGTATTTAGAGTATTGTTTCACTCAAAATGACCAATTTTTGGCTGATATATGGCCATTCTCCCTAGGTGTCTCGAGGTGACAATGAAATGGAAAGAGAGGGGCAGAAAGATGATTTTTGGCCTCTTTTTTGAAAATTTGTCAAAACCTGAGCCCCAGAACAGGAAAGTGGGAAAATGGGGTTTGAGATGGGGTCATAAGCTTTCCAAAAATGTTGATTTTACATCATTTGGGGCTCTGAGGAAGAAGCAAAGCATGAGCTCGCTATGTTGCTAGACAAATAATTGCCAAAAAATTGCAAGTCTGCACCAAAACACAACATTTTCTCTAAAACCTCCAAAAATTTGTCCAGATATGCCTCCTTAGCACACCTAGAACCTGCTAACACTACCTATCATACACTATTATTCATTCATTTCCATGCAATTGAAACTAGTCCTTCCCTGTGTTTCCCTGACACTACCTAACATACCTTGTCAACGCCTCCTTAGCTCACCCAGAACTTGCTAACACTCCCTATCACACACTCTTATTCATTCATTTACATGCAATTGAAACTAGTCCTCCCTTATGTTTCCCTGGCACTCCCTAGCATGCGTTGGCGCCACACCCTAGCACCTGACACCTCTTGTCATGCCTTAGCACTTGGCATGTCTTGGAATGACTAACATGCCTCGAAACTTTCTAGCATGTGTTATCACTTCCTAGCATTCCTTGCACACCTTGGCACTCCCTAGTTGTCATGCCCTCATAGATATCCTTACTTTTTTTTTACTTTGGAACCCAACCAAGTCATTGAAAAAATAGTGTTGGCCCTAGACAAAAGTCTCCCTTTGTCTAAAATTGGCTTTTCCATCCCCTTATCACAATTTTAGGCTTGCCTATTGCAAGTCCTATTATGAAATTATCCTAATACACTTTGTCCTTGGGACACCTGGAAGAAACTCTTATTCATTTGTTTCCATGCACTTTGACCTAGTTCTCCCTTGTGATTCCCTCACACTCCCTAACACTCCTTGAAATGCATTGACATTGTCTGGCATGTGTTATCACACCTTTTCATTCCTTTGCATGCCCTGGAACTACTTAGCTATCATGCCCTCATAACTACCCTTATTGGTTTTAAGACTTGGGAACCAACCAAGTCCTACCTCCACTACAACATCTTGACCAACTTACAGTTACTACAACTATACTATCCCTTGTCCACCTAAGAATGGCCTATAACTCATCTTAGTATACTCATACCCAATCTTAGCTCATCTCACTTAAGAAGTTACCAAGTCAAGGCTCACGTCTAACCATGGCCATAAAACAACTAAGCAACATAGTTTACATCTTCACATTGCATAGCACCTGGCATGTCTAACAATCCCTTGGCACTATGTGGCACATGTTGGCATTCCCTGCATGCCATGGCATGCTTTAGCACTCCCTATCATACTGTACCACTCCTTGACATGTCATGGCACTCTTGCATACCTTGGAACTACCTAGCATATAACGTTGTCACTCCCTCTTGAGTACACTTGGAATTTACTGACACTCCCTATCATACACTTTTATTTGTTCATTTCCATGGATTTTGAACTAGTTTTCCTTTGTGTTTATGTCGCACTACCTAACACTCCCTAACATGCATTGGCACACCCTGACACGCATTGGAATACCCTGGCATGTCACCCTAACTCTCTAACATTTCTTGGCACCACCTAACATACCTTGTTGTCCCCTCCTTAGCACACCTAGAACTCGCTGACACTCCTTGTCACACACTCTTAGTCATTCATTTCCATGCATTTGAAACTAGTGCTCCCTTATGTTTCCCTGGCACTCCATAACACTCCATGGCATGCATTGGCATACCCTAGCACCTGACACATCTTGGCATGTTTCCCTGGCTTCTAATATGCCTTAACATTGCCTAGCATACCTTATCACTCGCTCCTTAGCACAACTGGGACTCACTAACACTTCCTGTCACAAAATCTTAATCGTTCATCTGCATGCATTATTTTCACCTATTGCTCCCTTGTGTTCCCCTAGCACTCCTTAACACTTCCTAGCACATGTTTTTGATGGACAAAACACTATAAATAGGGCAACTCATCCCCCATTTGTGGACAAGCAAATTTGGTTAAGTAAGTTTGTAATAAGAAGTGAAAAGATAACCAACCAAGAGAAGGAAACAAAGGGAGAAGATTTTGGTGTCATTTATGGGTCTGTTTTAGGGCTAATATATCCACACGTGCGAAGGAAGGTGTTGTACCTGTTTCCCGTAAGTAGTCCTTGGTTGCAAAAACTACATGAGGAAACCAACTCAACCGGCTTTTAGGTTCAATCTGGCCCTTGAACCAAAGGGGGCTCCCTCAGTTTTTACGAGGCTTTGTTTAACATTGTTCACCTGTCACTGAAAAACAGCCTTTGAAGCACAATGGCTAGATTTATGGCTTTAATTGGGGGTGGTTGATGATCAATGACAATCCCTAATCATGATTAAAGGCCACTCTCGCAGGGTCCCTTATGAAAGTGTCAGCTTCCAGCCTGACAGAATGACTTAGATTTTCCAAGAATTATGGTAGAATAATGTAAGGGGATTCCTAATAATTAAGCAGTCAAACTGACTACTTAACAACTAGGGAAATTTGGATGTGTGTAGAAGATTTCTACAGCCCAACAAACCATATTCAGAGTATTCAAGAAGGCTAAAATGAAACCAATTCTAAAAGGAGCTATTTTAGACAGATAGTCCAATAAGCTAATCTCTTTTAATGACTATCAGAAGGCATAAAGAAAAATCCAATCAAAGAGGAGTTTTCTTGGACAAATAATCCAATAATCTATCTCTTTCTAAAGGTTATGATTTTGCAGACCTTCCTATAAACACTTTTATCATGTGTAGAAATAAGATATGAAAAACTGGAAAAACATACTCGAAGCACAAAATTCTGTCAAAACTAGAGCCGTAAGGCTTTCATTACAAAAACTACAATAGAAGCCTTATTAGAGAGTGAAGAGCCTTGGCATCAAAATCCAACACCAATTACTTCAATTGATGAAGTATTTATACAAATTCTAATCTAAAATATCTTGAAAAAAATATCAAGATTTGTTTACAAATATCTTAAACTGTTTTACACAAATAAAAATGAAATATAGGACATTAAAGACTAATGTATCTACTTGGCACTATCATTATGCATTGTTGTTCACAAAAAAGAGAAATTTGAATTGAATTGCAACTATTAGTTGATGAGGTGGCCTAACTGTCTTTGAGCATTTTCCTCCTGAAATCCTGCAAAATATGGTCCAGTCATGCCCTTGTATATATCAATCCGAGATATTTATCTAAAAATTGAGATATTTTATTGTAGATGAATATGTTCTTAAAATAAACCTCTCTCAGTTTCCCAAACTTCGGCTCCCGTTGTTCACAATACATTCTGAAAAAAGATGTCTAAAAAGGAATTTACACAGTCCACAAAGTAGGTTGTGAAGATGTATTTGCATCTCTGATTATGTAATATATGAGAAAAATTTGAAGTAGTTTATTGTACTTGAGCATCTTAGGAACACAAACCTCCTTCCGTTTCTCAAGAATCATCTCTGATTATCCACAATAGTTTCTGCAAAAAGGTGGCTTAAACAGGACATTGCACAGTCAAAAATATAGGCTAAACATGATGAGAGTGTATATACCAACCCCTGATACCTGTGTGAAAAGTGAGATAGGTTGTTGTGTTATATAATCTTATGAACCAAAGCCTCTTCCAGTTTCCAAATATTCGTCTTTTTTTAGTCACACTATCCTCTGCAAAAAGGTGACTAAAATAAGAAATTTCTGTAAAACATCCCTTCAAAGATGCATTTGCATCTCCTAATCCATAATATCTGTTACAAAACTAAGAGAGGTTTTTGTACATGAGGATGTTATAAACAAAAACGTATTTCATTTATTGAAAATTTGTTCTCAGATGTTTGTAAACCATGTTTGAATTTACTTTATTATATCATTTTAGTCATGTTTAAATGCATGATTAACTAAATCAAATAGCTAATGAAACTTAAATTTTCATTTTGAGGGTGAATTTACTCTTGCAGGACCATTTATTATTTCTAAACAACTAAAACCTATTATATCAGAAAATTTAAATTATCAAAACTAATCATGTTACAACATTGGCTCTAATGGGGACTGCTTCCCCCTGTGGGATGCAAAGAACTAGTAGACTAGTTGCCTTTAGTGTTGGGCATGGATTCATACCATAAAACCACCAACCAGTGGTTTTCCATCTTATGTAGAAATATAACGAATCCCTCTGGATCAATGTTGTCATTTCAATACTTTGCTACTGCACACTGCCACCTACAACTGTAAAATGCAACCATATGCCTGCACTAATTCGTATACTCTTTAACACTGAAATCTGAAATTTGAAAACTGCTGAAGTGAAAAAACTAACAATGTAAGTGGAAACAAGCACAAGAGTACCTAATTCACGGGCTATGGAGTTAATCAGTTAATCCCTTGGAATTCATTGCACTCAACCAAACCAAACTTAATACTGCAATCTTGAAATATAACTGAAACAATTGTAGATCTACTGCACCTTGAATATGAAAGTAGTTAATCAATCCCACACCACTATTTAACTGAACCGAAAAACTTTACATTGTTAGGTGCAATATGCTTTCCAATGTAACCAAGTGCGGAGTGGATTTATTAACAAACCAAGTTGGCATCAGCTGAAAATCTGAAGAATATATACAATATGAAAATGAAATCCCATGGAAAACTTATACTCACAAGTGTACTTTAAAAGCTGCATCCTTTGTAGACATTTTAGATTTCTGACCATGGTTGAGAGGGAAAGACATATACTGCTGATTGCAAGTATCAATGAACCTTGCATAGCAGTAAAGGCAGCTAAAATTTCAAAACAAGAGTGGGATCAATAATCCAGTGGAATCGCCATTCGACAAAGTGGAGTCACCAGGTGAAAATAATGCAACCAATACAAATGCCTATTCCTTGTTCACCAGCAAGAAATAGGTCTAAACATTATCGTTCCCCAGAGAAAGATCTATGTTACTTCGCTCCCCGGAAACGGCACCAAATGTTGTACCTGTTTCCCGTAAGCAGTCCTTGGCTGCAAAAACTGTGCCAGGAAACCAACTCAACCAACCTTTAGGTTCAAGATGGCCCTTGAACCAGAGGGTTATCCCTTATCTGTTACGAAGCTTTGTTTAACGTTGTTCACCTGTCACTGAACAACAGGTTTTCAAGCACAATGGCCAGATTTATGGTTTTAATTAGGGGTGGTTGGCGATCAATGACAATCCCTAATCATGATTAAAGGCCTCTCTCACAGGGTCCCTTCTGAAAGTGTCAGCATCCAACTTGACAGAATGACTTAGATTTTTCAAGAATTATGGTAGAAGAATGTAAGGGGATTCATAATAATTAAGCAGTCAAGCTAACTACTTAATAACTAGAGAAATTTGGATGCATGTAGAATATTTCTACAACCCAACAAAACATATGCAGAGTATTCAAGAAGGCCAAACTGAAACCAACTCTAACAAGAGCTATTTCAGACAGATAGTCCAATAAGATAATCTCTTTTAATGACTATAAGAAGGCATAAAGAAAAAACCAATCAAGAAAGAGTTATCTTGGACAAAGAGTCCAATAAGCTAATCTCTTTCTAAAGGTTATTATTTTGCAGACCTTCCTATAAAAACTTTTATCATGTGTAGAAATAAGATATGAAAAACTAGAAAAACATACTTGAAGCACAAATTCTGTCAAAACTAGAGCCGTAAGGCTTTCATTAGAAAAACCACAACAAAAGCCTTATTACAGAGTGAAGAGTCTTGGCATCAAAAGCCAACACCAATTACTTCAACTGATGAAGTATTTATACAAATTCTAAACTAAAATATCTTGAAAAAAATATCAAGATTTGTTTACAAATATCTTAAACTATTTTACAAATATAGGACATTAAAAACTAATGTATCTACTTGGCACTATCATTATGCATTTCTTTTACAAAAAAGAGAAATTCGAGTTGAATTGCAACTCTTAGTTGATGAGGTGGCCTAACTGTCTTTGAGCATTTTCCTCCCGAAATCCTACAAAATAGGGTCCAGTCATGCCTTTGTATATCTCAATCCAATATAGTTGTATAAAAACTGAGAGAGGTTATTGTAGACGAATATGTTCTTAAGATAAACCTCTCTCAATTTCCCAAACTTCTGCTCCATCTGTTCACAATACTTTCTGCAAAAAGATGTCTAAAAAGGAATTTACATAGTCCGAAAAATAGATTGTGAAGATGTATTTGTATCTCTGATTATGTAATAGCTAAGTAAAATCTAAAGTAGGTTATTGTACATGAGCATATTAGGAACACAAACCTCTTTCAGTTTCTCAAGAATCATCTCTGATTATCCACAATAGTTTCTGCAAAAAGGTGGCTTAAACAGGACATTGCACAGTTAGAAAAATAGGCTAAACATGATGAGAGTGTATATACCAACCCCTAACACCTGTGTGAAAAGTGAGATAGTTTTTTTGTATTTTGAAATCTTATGAACCAAAACCTCTTCTAGTTTCCAAATATTCATCTTTTTTTTTCACACTATCCTCTGAAAAAGGTGACTAAAACAGGACAGTTATGGAAAACATCCCTTGAAAGATGCATTTGTGTCTCCTAATCCATAATAGTTGTTACAAAACTGAGAGAGGTTTTTGTACATGAGGATGTGCTAAACAAAAACCTCTTTCATTTTTTAAAAAATCATTCTCAGAGACTTGTAAACAATGGTTGGATTTACTTTATTACATCATTTTAATCATGTTTAAATGCATGATTAACTAAATCAACTAGCTAATGAAACTTAAATTTACATTTTGAGGGCGCATTTACTCTTGCAGACCCATTTATTATTTCTAAACTACTAAAAACTATTATATCAACAAATTTAAATTATCAAAACCAAAACATGTTACAACAGAAGGAAGAACTATCTACTACAGAAAAGGTCGAAGATCTTGTTGTTGTCCAAGAAGTTGAATCAAGGAAGAAGATAAGCAAGGTTACACACAAAATTATAATAAGAGTTCATACCATCCAAGCGAAGAAGATCAAGGTTCAAAAGGTTGGTCAACTACACGTTCTAAGGTTTATGCAAGAGAGCCAAAAACTATAGATCTAATCCATGGAACTGGAATTTGAAGGATAGTCGAGTTATTGAAGGAAGAAGCTTGATCATCATTGACTCAAGGAAAAATAAGGAAGTTGAATCAAGGAGGCTTGTGACTTGGTCTTGGAGAGTTCATTGAGTCAAGGATTTAGGCCATGGTCTTGGTATCTGTCAATTGAAGTCTATATAAGAAGAATATCTCATTTGGGTTTTCCTCTCATGTTGGAGAGGTTTTGGCCCTGGTTTATTTCATATTATATGTTTCTCTTGTCTCCTCATTGTTTATGCATTGGTAGATGTTTGATGAAGAATATTGTTTTGAACATTGTTTGTTATTGTGGATTAGTCTTGAATGTGTTTGTCTATGAAAAATTGGTTGGGTTTGTAAACTATGAGTAGACTAGTGTTTGATTGATGCATGTTTCCTACAATAGAATGTGTCTTTTACTTAAACAATTAATTTAGTGGAAACATGGGTATTTGGACAATTATTTTGGAATTTATGCACCTTACAAGTACATCAACTCATATAATGCATAAATATAATGGAAAGTTGTAACATGTTGCATCATAGAAAGGATGTTGATAAAAGTTGATAGCTTAAATGTACATGATAGTTTGGAAAGGTGGGGAATAACTCTTATTTAGTCATAGGTAGCCTAATCAATTCCTTTCTTAATATTTAAATGTCCATGATGATTTTGAAAGTAGGTGGGTAGCAATTCTTACTCATGTCATAGATAGCCTAATAAGTACTTTTCTCTATCTAGAATGATACTAGATACAAAACTTTTTTGTATTGTGTGCTTCTTCAATTTTTTTTTTATAATATATCATGTTATAAAAACTTTCAAATAAGATTCTCACTTTGGTTCTTACATTTGTGGTAAAATCTGAACCCAGCTTCCGAAAGTAGTGTTATTCTGGAGGATACCAACAATATTTTTCACTCCATAAAGGTTTTAACCTATCTTTAGTCTTTGATGAGTTTTTTTGGATGATTGTACTTTAAAAATAAAGATGCATCTACAATTTTCTCACTTGCTAATTTAGAATCATTGAAAAAAATCAAAATAATTACTTACATTTATTTGTAGAGTTTACTTGAAATTGATGGAACATGGTGATTACATCAAATGAGTGTGAAATTGAATTTTGAAATCTTATTAATGTCCTCCATGCTTGGAAAATGTAATGGGATCAGATCATAAGTTAACATGTAAGGTATTTAGTGAGACATTGCTTCTCTTCTAAGAAAAGTATATCTAAACCAAGTGCAATACCAGGGAGAGAGGATTCTGTAGTGTGGAAAGCTTAGTTGTGTGGGTTTGGGGCTAAGGCATCATTGCTCCATTTAACTGAAGTAAAATGAGAGGAAATGAGGCAACGTATACTTTGTAAATCTTAGCTATGAGGATTTGGGGTTCAAGGTTAGTCACTTCACAATTCAAATAAAATGAGATCAAATGAGACAAGGACTTGCAAATTATTAGTTATATGTAATGGCATTAAAGTGAGTAAACACAAAGTATCAAAATTCAGAGTAGAATCAACCCTTGTGTATGAAAATTCAGTCAAACATTTATTTATGGCTAAATTCCCCCTCAAATATATATTTGATTAATGCAAAAGCTTATAAGACCACATCTATGTAATCAAGGTATCCCTCTTAGATGCCCAAATCTTTCCCCTCCGCTTCCCATTGACTTTGAGGTTGTGTTCCCCTACACTCCTATATGCTTATTAGGGATACTACACTCCAACATGACGGATTCTAAGATATATTGTGAAAGGGGGGATGAGGGTTTCAGAAATTCTTCTTTCCACAAGAAAGTCTTGCCATATGACGGATTCTAAGATATATTGTGAAAGGGGGGATGAGGGTTTCAGAAATTCTTCTTTCCACAAGAAAGTCTTGCCATGTTTAGTTCAACAATACGGAAACAAAATGCTCATGTAGAAGGACTTATGGTGCATTTTCAATTGTGGGAAATAGAAATACCATACTTTATGGTGCTTCTTGGTACAATATTACCAATTCATGGAGAAAGATCAATGGTTCCTTGGGTGGAACTATACCAATGTGTAGGTGGGACCAGGCTCATGAGATTCATTTTTTACTACCATCACAATGAACTACAACCAAATTGACTCATGAGATTCATATTTTACTGCCATAACAATGAACTACATCCAAATTGGTTATAAAAGATTGCATTGTTAAAAGATAATTTTTAGCTTTAAAGTTTGACATAATAATTATAAAACCAAATCTCATTTGTTTAAATAACATGGAAATCCATACTATTAGTATTATAATATAATTAAACATTAATAAAAAATATTTATAGTTTTTTTGTTTAATTATATAAAATCCAAACAATTTGTTTAAAATTGCTACTTACAACATGGTTAATTATTTTGTAATTTTGAAAAAAAATAAAATTGAAATGAGTATACAATACGATAAGAAAATATACATTCCATACATTTTGATATATTCATAAAATATAATGTTTTTAAAAATTTATAAAAAAATAAATAATTGTAATTAAAAAATTTAACGATCATCCAAATTAAAAATTTAATTGATGCGGGGTTTTCTTTCCCGCCTTATTGTATTCAAATGAATGTTGAGTAGTTGAGAAAAAAGGAAAGACTATTTTCCTGCATTTTCTTCCCCGCCTTAGTGTATTTGAATGAATTTTCAGTGGTTGAAAAAAATAGGAAAGACCATGGGCACAGTACAATCTGATCTGTGGCTATATGGAAATAGGTACAGGTCGTTGGATCAATTTTTAGGATTTTTAGATGGATGGCCATTATTAGAATTGATTTGCAAATTTGATTTATATTTTCACATGAAATGTTGTAGTAATTCCCTGGGTAGTTATTATTTCATGGTTGAATTTGGACGCGTTGAGAAATAAGATTGAGGAGGATCTCTTCAATGGCTTGCTCACAAAACATGGATCTATTTTCGCTGGGCAAATTTGGACCACGATGGAAGGATTAGAAGCCTTGGTCTTCTTTCAAGAGCCCAAGAAAATACTTGCACAAGTACCCTTTCTCTCCTTTAATTCCTTCCTTGATTTCAATTGCTTCAAACAATCTACCAACTTTTTCAACTGAATTAGGTTATTTGGGTTTTTTTTTTTTTAAGAATTTAGCTTCAAATGAACTAGCCCCACAATTGCTATGTTGGAAATGAAATTTATATTAAATATAGGCTGAAATCTTATAGTAGTTTGGTAGGCTGAACTCTTATAGTAGTTTGGTAATATACCACAGCAGAAATTACAAAAATAGTAGTTTGGTACTATATCACACTTACAAAAACAGTAATTTGGTAGTATACCACACCAGGAAAACAACGGAAAAAACAACAACATACGCTTCTCAGGGTAACTCCTTGCCCTTCCTCATTTCAATGCAACACGAAAAGATTTTCTTTCTCTCTTTCCATTTCACTACAATTCTTAATCAGAAATCCTAATTTCAAGCTGTTACCAGAAATGGAACGATTCTTTGTTTTGTAAAAAAAACCGTATAAAAAATGGAATGGTACAGAAAACGATGTTTTATATGGTAGACGGTTCATTTCTTGAAACTGTTTTATGAAAAACATTAATCTGGTTCATTTGCAATATGGATCTTTTCCCGATTGGACGTCAACATGAATCATAAAAAGCATTGGTTTTATGGATAGTTTTTGAAGGCATTTTCATAGTTTATGGTTAGAAGTCAATCATATATAGCTTAGGTGCTAATAGAACAGGTTTTTTGCAAATAGGTTTGGTGTTCTCCCTAGTGACAACATCTTGCAATAGCGCTTAATATATCTTTAACAACATTGACTAATTAGGGATTTTATTAGTTAAAGTTATGTTATTTTTTTAATTGTAGCCATTGATGTGTAGCAGTGTATGGTTAAGTTTTTAAATTTTTTTTTTTTGTTATTTTTGTGTTGCTTTTATTTAAAAGTGGATTTAGTGATTGTATCTAATATTTAAAATGTGTATTTTTATATAAAATTATAAATTTAAATGTATAAGGTTTATATATATATATATATATATATATATATATATATATATATATATATATATTAGTAATGTATACAGATATTTAATATATATTTTTATAAATTAGTAGTTAAATAATTTAGTTAATTTTTCTAGTTAATTAATTATTTTATATAAACATTGGGACACAATATTTTTTTTTTCCATTGGTCTGGTTTATAACCTCTCAAATGATTGGAAAATGATTTTGATAAAACCATCCTACAGGAACTTTTATCAACTATTAGACTATCTATAATATTAAATATCATCAACCAAAGAAATTAATTTACTATATAAAAATTAATAATTATCTATTATCCATCCCATTAATAGTTTTATCCCATAAATATTTTTTTCATGGGTGATAAGAGAGATTATTTTAGGTAATTTGCAATAATAAATCTTAAGAGCAACAAGCTATTGATTAATATGTCTATAATACAAACATAATTTCAACTATAATATATATGGAAAGTTTCATAATTACATAAAAATAGTGATAGAAATAGTTGTAAATTTATAAAAATAAACAAGTCTCAAAAATCAAAATACAAAATAGAAATCCATCGTTAAATAATTTTTAAATACAAAACAAATAGGAGTACTACTACAAGAAAATACTCCTCTTCATTTATAAACAACCAGCGTAGATCTATCTCTCTCGAGCATCAAGAGAGACCAAATCTCTCTCTCTCTCTCTCTCACTCACTCAATCAAGCTACAAACATCTTTAAGTGAAGATATTTGATCCTCTCAACGCTTGATCCACAGTTAAAATGGATCTAGGTTGCTTTAGTTATTAGCCATTGAATAGGCTACATTGCCTAAAAATACCATGGACAAAAACCATGGGTTAGGAGTACCATGGGAAAATACCATGGGCAAGAAAAAACTATGCACTAGAGAATTTTATGTTTTTTAATTTTTTTATTTGATTTTATTTTATTTTATTTTGACTAAGTTAAAATGCCAAATATTATAACATATTCCCTAGATGGAAAGGGTCTCTTAGCACAAAAACCTAACAACCAAAAATATATTAAGAGGGCCCTAGAATAAAATACCTAGATTATGACATTTCTTCTCAAGACTTCAAGGTATCTCTCGCTTGTTTTAATTTATGTAAGAAAATTGATGAGAAAAAACTAATAAATTAAATAAATATTAAATACAGAACCATGGAATCTAACAAAACCATGTGCAAAAACTAGCAAATTAAATGAATATAAAGTACAAAACCATGGAATATAACAAAACTATTGGCCATAACATTTTTTCAAAAGTTATTTTAACATAAACAAATCTAGGGACTAAAAAAGAATGGTTTGGTAAGTTCTAACCATGGTGATAACATTTTTTTTAAAGCTATTTTAACATAATCATATTTAACAACTAAAAATGAATGGTTTGGTATGTTATAACCGCAAGTGATATTTATATATAATATTTAACAAAGTAGAAATTAAAAAAGAATCACAATTGAATAATTTATTTCACTTATTTATATTGATCAACCACACTTGTTAATTGGAAACATTGACTCAGATAACAAATTTTAATGGATCCAACATAATAAAATTAAAATTAATAAAAAATAACTAATATCAAGAAAGAATATCTAAATTTAACTATTAAAATTTAAGATAAAAATAAATTTACTATATAAAACCATATATATGATGGATTAAAATAATTAATATAAAACATGACTACATATAATAATCATTTAATCAATGCAAATACAAATATGAGATAGCCATTATACACTTTAACAATAATTATGATAAATAATATATACTAGCCTAGATCCATCTTAATTTTGGATATACCAACACCCTAAAGGGATCAAATCTCTTTTATAAATTAGTAATGCGTATAGATATTTTATATATATTTTTATAAATTAGTAGTTAAATAATTTAGTTAATTTATTGTTCTCACAAACTAGCAATTTAATATCTAGTTCAACTATACTTTCTAAATATATTATTTTTATTATTATAAAAATTAGTTTTCTATTATAATGGATTAAAGATAAATTTTTGAAACTTTTCTCTTTAGATTTTGTCTTCAAACACATGTTGTAATATTTAAGGTTCTGCAAGTGGAAATAGTTTGAGACAACCCTCTATTTTTGGCTCTATATCCAGTGGAGATCAACTCAATCTCCACCATCTTGTTACCCAACCATGAAAACAATAACCTAATAATTGTGTGGAAAATGATACAATAGGTCCCAAATTTGAGGTACACTCATGTCACTTCCAAGAATATATACAATGTATGTGGGATCATATACTCATCCGGAAAATGCAAAGGCTAAATCAAACTTGAATTCGGTGCCAAGTGTTTCTTCACTATTGTATTTTCCATCCTAGAGGATCAAACATGGGTATTCAAGAATGGCTTATGTGAGAAATGGAAGCTTTTTTGATCACTATAAGTATTAAGGAATGACCAATGTGAGCAGCTAAAGCCTATGAGAAACTACCTATGAACCATAGTATTCGAGAATGTTAATGATGAATGCTTGGTTTTATGTTTTATATTTTTCTTGTTTTTTCTCTCTCCTCGTTTCTTGAATGTGAAACAAATGCTTGCTTGTATGTTTCATGTTTGTCTTGTTTTTCTCTCTCCTCGTTTCTTGAATGTGAAATCTCCAAACTCTGTTTCTCATTTTGTTTCCCCTTTCTGGTTTCTAGTAACATATATTTCAAGCCCTTCCTTCTAGCTTTGGTTGAATTTCTACATTGCTCTCAACTCCAAAAGCAGGTGATAGAAGGGATGGGTAGAAAGCCTGGTACCTGAGATAGAGTTAAAGAGGAAGAAACATTGAGTCAGAGACTGCAAGATTCCTCTTGTTGGGTAAAAGGATCACAACAAGGCCATAGTAAACCCCTGAGAGAGAACGAAGATGCTACCGCATGCAGTGGTAACAATCAAAGTATGGTGTAGCGTCGTTTATAAAGGTCCACCAATGACATCATATTAGCAAAAATCTAAGCATGAAAATAGATTGAAACAAAAACAAAAGGGAAACCCCCACTAACTCGTCAGGCCCTTGCTCAATAATTGGGCAACATTTGGGTATGAAAAATCAGGGATCCCTTCTTCAAAGTCCCTGTTTGCTGTTATAGATCTCTTGATATTGATGGATGGCTTAGACCCTCCTCGAATGGCCATTGGATGAGTGTTGGGTAGTTGCATTCATTAAACTTCCTGGCAACTATTTGAAATTTTTTTAATTTAAAAATTTTATACAGAACTTTGACTTTCGCATTTTGTAATTTGGTGCATATGTTTTCCGCTCATGCCACATTTGTTTAAATAAACTACATATTTATTTTCTTTTGATTAAGTTTTTCAACTATGGTTGTGGATTTATCCTGGACAAGTAATGAAAATAAGATATGTTCCAGGGAATTGAACATATGTTTTTTCATCACCTGTATCGATATACTTTGAGAACACGGGCACGGAAACCCGAACCCATCGCTTCACGGCACTATGACCAATAGAGAGTTTCATAGCTGTTGAGCACAGCACATAGCCCATATCATTCGAATATATACTGGTGTTATTCTTTCACCTTGAGATGGATATATAATTGTTTTATTGCAGCAGGGAAAAAACCACTACATTATGATACATCAACTATACTCAAAGGCAAAAACTATTTTTCCTGTACAACCACGTTGAGAGTAATAAGTATCTTCCCATGTGTCATCATAGAAACAAATTCCATTTTTCTAATTCATTATGTTTCTCATTCTAGTGGCCACCATTATTGTGCAAGTTTCTCCTGTCACTTTCTGCCTCCATGAAAGTTGATAAGAAAATGCTAAGACAATGCTAAATGTCAAATTTTAGCAGACATTCTGAAAACCTTTTTGATCCATTTTCTAACATGGTCCACAATCTGCTTTGATAGTACTATGATGTATCTCTTCCAAAACTTGATTGTCTTTCGTAGCTGGACAACTAATTTGAGAAATGATCTCTTAAAATCTATCTTGGACTCAAACGTTATTGGATGTTCTTGAAGACAGGCCAAGTGTTCACCCAAAATGTCCAGACATATCAATAACAACACATAGTGTAACAGAAATATTCATCCTCATCCAATTATCAAATGTGAAATATTCCTATAAAATCCTGGATTTCCCATACACTGGAGCTATTACTTATATAACCCCTGGTTTTAGTTTCTCTTTCATGTTTGGTGATTCAGCTGGAATATGTCAAAATATAGAGTTCCTTGATGTCTTCACTCCAACTTCTTAAATGCCTTCTCAAAGAAAGGCTCAAAGGATATTCCAAATATTATCTTTAGAGGTGGCCATTTCGACCCGAAAGGCCAAGTATACATGCCATCAGTCACATTCTTCTATGAATGTGTACATTACCAAGCAATTTGTCATCAATAAACATTGTTGCAAGACAACAATTGTTCAAATAAATTTCTGAGACGTTTTGGATATCTAAATATATTTCCTTATAAAGCTCAAGTTCAACAAAGCATCCAACATATGGATCATGAAACAGTGGGTCCTCACACTAATATATTCACCATGGGACTGAGACAAAGATATACAAATAATAAACTTCCTCATGTAGATGAGAAAGTGGTGTTGGAAACTCTCCACATGAGAATTAACATTCTTACCATATTCAAATGGTGTCCTTCCTCAATGTAAACAATTCTTCAATAATATGGCCACTCTCCCACATGTGTCACTTCTCCCAATCCTCACGCTTAATTGGCACACTACACCTACGCATTTCATTCGATAATGCATATGTCTTGGGACTTTATATCCACTATAGTGGGCCTTCATCCCTCTTCTATTATAAAGCAGACTTATCAGGGTAGGGGAAATCACAACGCCCTTCCCTCCCTCATTTCAGTGCAACACGAAAATATTTTCTTGCTCTCTTTCCATTTCACGACAATTCTTCAATCAGAAATCTCAATTTCAAGCCATTTCTTCCTGCTTTGGTTGAATATCTTCATTTCTATCAACTCCAAAAGCAGGTGATAGAAAGGATGGGTAGAAGACTTAGTACCCAAGCTAGAGTTAAAGAGGAAGAAACATTGAGTCAGACACTGCAAGATTCCTCTTGTGGGGTAAAAGGATCACAACAAGGCCACAGTAAGCCCCCGAGAGAGAAAGAAGATCCTACTGCATGCGGTGGTAAAAATCAGAGTATGGTGCAACACTGTATATTAAGGTACGATTATCATCCCCTCAAGACTTCGATTGTTGAGGAGAGAGAAAATATTTTAAAAGCAGAATTTGGCAAATTTGAGGCTATAATTAGCAAAGTGGAAAGCTTGCACAATTTTGTTTAGAGACCTCATGAGAAAGTTATAGATGTTGATACACTCTTTGATCTCACATCCACACTCCTCACTACTGTTAACAGAGCACAAAACAATGATGGTGATACTCCAGTTGATTTTATTAGTAGTGATATTCTAAGAAACTATAGTGAACAAGCATGTGGAAGTAGGTCTTTGGAGGGAAATGACGATCAAACCCAAATATCATGGAGAAATATTGGGCTTTTAGCTGCTTCTGTTTTCTAGCATGTGGCAAGAATTTGCACTATGCTTGGACCAATGGATAATGAACCCAAGCAGAGGAAAGTTATAGTACAGTGAAAATAGACTAAGCCGACAGAAAGCACTTGACTTGAAGTAGTGAAAGAGTCCCCGGAATATGAAAAATTAGAAACAGACAAGAATATGGCAAGCATATTTAACATTTTGCGAAAACCGAAGCAAGCCAGATTAAAGAATTTGGTTCTAAATAGAATATCATTTTCCCAAACAGTAGAAAACATCTTTGCATTATCATTTCTAGTAAAGGATGGTAGAGTTGAAATAAATGTCGATGAAAATGGAAAACATTTTGTTATCCCCAAAAATGTTCCCATAGCTACAGAAATGGCATTTGGAGAATCTTCTTACAACCAATTTGTTTTTCGATTTGATTTTAAAGACTGGAAGTTGATGATGGAAGCTGTTGAAAGTGTTGAGGAGTTGATGCCTCACAGAACCAATCCACTTATGATTCCTTGTTCAGATAAGGCTACAGACACTCCTATTAGAGAGATTTCAAGAAATAGGGGCAGAATGGTACCTGCAACTCTTGAGGTGCAGGAGGATGAATGTGGAAGTGATGATGGTGGTGGAGGTGTTCAAAGACCAGCATCGAAGAAGCGAAATAAGTGTCTCCTATGACTTTTGCTACTTTTTTGGGTGCCTTTTGTTGGAAACTATCTCTGTTTCTATTAGTTCACTGTAATTCATACAGGAAGCTAATCCTTAATTTAAGCAAATTGGTATATAAACAATGATATCTTGTTCTCATAATTAGTTATAATTAAGTTTACTGGCAATGTAAACCCCTGGCCATGTAGTACACCCCTTTAGGCATGGTTCCAAGGCCTAGGTAGAAGACTGGCATCATGTAAAAGGAAATTGTTAATGTAAGATGTCAAGTTTGATCTGTTAAACCATGATTAGTCTCCTTGTGACAGTATGTTGTATTTTTATGTTTGAAAAGTATTTTGAGATACCATAGAAGAACAAAGTTTTTGATTGTGTAGTTGGTTTAATTTGAGAATACATAGAGATGAGAGTAGGGTAAGGCCAGGAAAAAATATATGTAAATACAAAGGTTCAAAAAACTAGCTAGCAACCCTTACCACACCCAAACCCTTTTACTAGCACTACATGGATAGAGAGATCCACCTAGAGGCATGTGGAGAATAAGTAGGGATATGCATGCTCTAGATTGACTAATTGCTTGAGCCTAGCTCAAGCAGGGGCAACTAGTAGATGACAAGAGATCGAGAATATATATCTATTAAGTATGTGTATATGAAACTCATTATGTCCCCTTTTGATTTTCAAGGTGGGAGGAATGCAATGGAGAAAGGGAGATCGTATTTTTCCTCTATATCCCACCTATTAGGACACTAGGATAAGTCCCGATAATAAGATTTGGGTTCACTCATAAATATATGATTGTAAAAGGCCATCATGAACTTTATTAAGCTAAGTCATCCTTTAATTGAATTTCATCCTTTAGTTGAAGCTTCAAGAAAGATACTTGGCCTCTTTTCAACCCTTCAGTCTTCCTAGAATAGCTATAGAACAAACCTATTTAACCCATGTTGAATGCCTCTTCTTGCTGTGATCTTAAACTTCAAACTTCAACCCTTCTCCCTACAAGAGCACCCAAGAACGACACTCAAAACAACCTCTCTTTCACACGTTGTACCTACAGTAATACATAAGACTTCCATGTTGCTTCTAGGGCTTCTTTCTTGTTGTCTTATGGATCCTTCTTGCAGTGGTTAGGGCCTCCCTTTGATTGCGTCTAGGGCCTCTCTGAGTGCTGCTTTAGACCTTCCTTGACTGTGGCTATATGCTTCTCCTTGATGGTTGATAAGGGCCTACCTCTTGCTACGGATTAAGGCCTCCTTTGCTGCAGATAAGAGCCTTCCTTTTGTTGCATATCTGGCCTCTCTTGACTATGTATTTATGCTTGTCTTGACTGCATCTTAGGCCTCTCTCTATACTGCGTCTTAGGCCTATCTCTTGTTGTGGCTAAGCCTCCTTTTGATTGTGGTTAGGGTTTCCTTTTACTGCAGCTAGGGCTTCCTTTTCGACAGTGGCGCTCCTTAAAGACTGCGTTTAGGTCTCCCTTCATGACTGTAGCTAGGGCTCCTTTGTGACCGCAACTAGGGCTCGCACTATTGTAGCTTGCTAGCCTTGCGCTTCCCAAGGACTTTGACACTGTAGCACTCTCTGCTACTTCATCCGCATCCATCTCTACCCACATCCGCCAGTCCTGCTACTCTCTCTTCGGGGCTCCCGTAGCAAGGTATAATCCAAGAGGTTGGGTACCTCAAGTATCTACCCCTCATCACTTGTATTCCTCCTAACTACAGCTCGATGTCTCCCCACCTCTTCTCTAGATGTACATGAGCACTCCCTATAGTCCCTAGCATGCCCTAGGACACTACGACATGAGCACTAGTGCATTAACTATGCTAAAAGGTCACTTTCTTGTTAATTTGACCATGAATATCTCTTCTACAAAGCAATATTTCTTAGCTTTGTTTACGTTAGTGGTTTGATAAGAACATTTCTATAGTCTCTTCACTGAATTTCTTAAAGTTTTTACATTTATTCTTTTTGACAGAAAAGGGCTAACATTTTACCCTAGCTAAATAAGGATTCTTTAAATAACCTTCTAGCTTGGTTCCTTTTTACTCCATCTAAGCTTGGAAAGATGTCATGAATTTACATTGAACAATATAAGAATCTAGTCTTCTCCAGAAACAATCAAGCCAACTCCTTCATTTTGCAAATTACCTACCAGTTCTGGACATATTCTTTGAAATTTCTAGGTTGAAGGTGTTGGGTTTAGGTAAGTGATATAGAATGCACACCTACAGTTCTATTGTTCACCTATTAGGCCAGTGAAAATTATAGGAAAAATTGGAAGGGTTGGACATGAATGTTCCAACCATACTCTTATTGGCTTGCAATACATATATTCATAACACATACCTACAATACTATTGTTCACCTATTCTGCTAATGCAAATTGTAGGCAAACTGTTAATGTTGGACTTTGTTGTCCCAAGTTCACACACCAGCGCTAAAGATGCAACGTATTGTGTGCATCCTTAGATATGTTTGACATTGCAAGCTAACTGTTTAAATAAATGCATGTATAAAACTTCTATATTAGAAAAATAACCATCGATATTATTTTCTAGCATTTTGGGTTGAATTCACAATAGTATGCTAAAAAGTGTCATTTCAATGTTTGGAAATTAGGATATATAAATGTGAGATATATACTCTACATCTTTGGGTTATCTCCTTTTCAAATCTGAGTTTTTTTAGGCTACATGTTGATTGTTTGAACTTTGAACTTTGAATAAATTGCTATATGGAATTCGTAAATACTCGAATGAATGGGCTTCATAAGGCAGTGGTACCATAAAGTGTGTTATTTCAAAGATTTGACTTCCATATTTTCACAAAATACAATGTCCTGGATAAATAATTATATGTATAGATACTTATGTTTAGGATTATATATGTGTTGGAGCGGTTCCTTAATGTTTTAAGATAATCGTGATGCTGCCAAGCTTCAGCTAACTTTTTTGATCAATTGTTCATAGAATATGCAAAAGATTTCATTGTCAAAATGTGGCAAAAATTACATTTCTCTTGATTTATTTTTTTATTGTTCATGACAAGATAATCATGTTGCAGGAATGAGGTATCCTACAGTCTATTTCAATTTGTGGATATTTTTTTCCTCCCATTTTTTTACAAGGATGTAGATTTTATTTTCATGTTGATAGTTTTTGCATGTATCTTATCTAGCCCCAAATGCTGGTAATGGAGCGGATCTTGAGAAGTAGTCGTGGAACAAACTATTAGAGGTTAATGTTACAATACCACTTCCACCTGGTATCAAAAAACGTTTAATGGTAAGTGACATAAAGGAGAGTTATTTAACAACAAGGTTGAAAGGGAAACCTCATGTCTTAGTTCTAAGTCATTTATTTGTGTTTCTTAGCTCTAAGTCATCTGTTTTTGAGCTTTACCAGATCAATTATTTCACTAATCCAATATGCATGGACTGTATTTCTCACCGGATGTTAGTTACTTGACATGGTTGATAGAACATTCAATTCTAGGCCACTTTTATTTTAAGTCAGAGATTTTATTGATTAAAAGGATGTTCATATTTTGATTGGTTTAATTAGAGCTTGATTTTTTTTCTTTTTTTTCTAAATTCCACGTGGATGTTATTTTTTCAGGGTGAGCTCTTTGCACTAGTAAGATCAGATAAGTCCTAGAACATAGGTATAAAACAAGAACATCTTTGGCCTTTGTTGTGTATCTGTTATTCTTTATATCATTGATGGATGGTTATTGATTATGTAAAACAGAGGATGGGAAGGTCCTACCAATTCTCTTGACAAAACAAAATAAAATGGAGTGGTAGAATTGTGTTTTAAAGGGTGAGCCAGAAATCAATACTTGAAAGGTAGAACTTGAGAATGGAAAGCTATCTGATCTGGATCTAGAGACACAACAGACCATGGAAAAAAAATGATGGTATTGACGAGTCTTCCTAGAAAATAAGCTCTAATTGTTAGACCACTGCCCAAATTTCAGTTATTTGTAATGGAAATAGTGACTCTAGCTTTATTTGTATGAATAATGACTTTGGCCATTTTCCTATTCATTTCCTATGAATGATTTTGATTTTCAAACTCCAACTAGTTTGTTGTTAAATTATGTAAAGCTTTGATGACAAACTTATAGTTTTCAAATCTCTTTTCTAAATCTATTTTCTTGAGCAAATTTGTCTTTTTACTTAAGGTACTGTAGATTTCTACTGTGTGACATATGCTATGATATAATTGCCATGATAAATAGACAGAAGTGTTGTACAACATAGTATTTTTTAAATATAAAGAAACAGTATTTCCAAATACAAAGTTTATTAATTAAGAACATCTTTTAGACTTATTTGCTAAGTTTTGATTATATTTCGGTAGGGGATTTTGTGTAGGCTGATATTTTGTTGTCTCTTTGGTTTTTTTCAGGTAACAATGGTTAGTAAGGAATGTGTTCTTCAGCAGCAGGCACACATCTTATTCTACTATCAACAGGAAACTCCATAGTTTTCAGGCATGGCAACAAAAACACAGATGTTAGTGGGATATCCAAAGTCTGTGTTGGATGAATTTAATACTAGTGATGATTTTGATTCCTTGTCAGATAAAGAATGTCATGAGTCAAATTCAAATAAACAGAAGCAACTCAAGAATGAAGGTGAATCTATTGCTTTCTGTCCAAGTCAATTTCTTTTATTTGTTGATTATTGTCATGTTTTCAATGTGGACATGTGAAATTCCAAATTGCATGTTGGTTTATGTAAAGGGGATATATATATATATATATATATATATATATATATATATATATATATATATATATATATATATATATATATATATATATATATATAATTTTTTTTATCATATTTCATTCATGGTTTTCAGAGATCCGTGTTACATTTGCACAGAAGTTTAGATATAACTCATATATCTAAACACCAAACAACAACAACATTGCTATTTTTCTTTCACTCAACCTATAACATATTGCACCTATCTTCATCAATGTTCTTCTTCCATATGTTATCAACTTATGACATTTCTTTTGCAATATTTGGTGCATTTTCTAGTTATAGGTCATTTATAGATTATAAATGTCTTTAGATTTTCACTTCTAATTGAGTATTCAATTGAACATATTGATTCTCTTATACATAATTATTTTTCCCTCCACCCACGTTTCATAACTTCCATAACCATTAGGTAGGGACCTCTAGCTTTGATGTTGCTTTGCTTGTTCAGTAAAATATTGTCGAGACTTTAATTTATTGAAAGTTGTAGAATTTACAATGTATGAAGTTTCAAGGTCTAATTTTAAAAGTCTAATTCTTGAAAGGGTGAAAGCTCAATGGAAGAGCACGTGCTTTACAAGCAGGAGGTTGGTGGTTCGAATCCATCGTGCCCTGACATGATCCATATGGAATGAGCTTTTGACCATCACCAATGAGCTTTGGTGACATTTTTCAACCGTCACCAAAATATGAAATGGTGACAATCAACAAACGCCACCATATATATGCATCAATAGTGATGAACCTCAAAGGTCTGTAACCATAAATCACTGTTGTTGATACAAAATGGTGACAGTCGATGTCTGTCATTATAGTCATTATTTGTGATGGACTTTGAATGTCACCACAACACCTATACTTATGCCAATGCGGCTTTTGGTGAGGGTCAATGAACGTCACCATATATATGCACCAATAGTGACGGCCATGAAAGATCCATCACAATAAATCGTTGTTGTTCACATGAAATGGTGACGGTCACTATTCGTCATTATAATCAATATTCGTGATGGATCTTTAATGTCACCATAACACCTATACTTTTGGTGACATTCAATATTTTATGACGAAGGCAATGGTTCATCACCATTGCTCATATGAAATGGTGACGATCGCTATCTATCATTATAAATCATTATTGGTGACAGACTTTGAATGTCACTACAACACCTATACTTTTGGTGACGCCACCTTTGGTGACGTTCATTTTTTGTGATGGAGGTGATGGTCCATCACCATTGCTCATATGAAATTGTGATGGTCACTATCCGTCATTATAAATCATTATTGGTGACAGACTTTGAATGTCACTACAACACCTATACTTTTGGTGACATTTAGTTTTTTATGACGAAGGCTCTCTTGACCATTACCAATGAGCTTACGGTGACATTTTTCGCCCCTCACCAATGTCCTTTTTTCTTGTAGTGTTTCTCTTACATCGTTGTTTTGTATTTTATGTTTGTTTTGGGGGTTTATGTTCTTTGATGTCTAAGAATGTACAACCTGAAACTATGAGAAAATTTAAGTGGATCTAATAAATTTTAAAGGAAAGGAAAGGTTCCTAAGTTAATATAATTTCATAAAAATGGACCAAGAACTATTTAGCTAGTTAGAACCTAATAAGAAAATAAAGCATATATCTTATCTTATCATTAGTGCTAATCCATGGATCTAATTCTTAAAACCAAGAGTGATATTGATGCAAAAGGTAACTCAGTAATTGCATTCATTTAAACATTCAACCATTCAATTTTGGAATATGATGAAATCAATCTCCTTGAAATGATTTTTTTGGAATATTAGTGATGCAACTAAGTAAGGACCTAAAAGCAGAAAAAAGGTAAAAACATGTAAAACTAGCAACGTACTTAGTAGATTCAATCATTGTATGAATTAAATATTTAATCAATTAAGTTAGGGTCATCATCATTTTGAAATGCTTTTTGAAAACATCCATTAACACAATTAATTGACAGTGCTGTTTTAAGATAATGAATAACAAAACAGTAAGAAAACTAAGAAAATTTGTATTCTTATTACTTCAATCTTAATTCAATTTGGAAACAAATTCATTTTTCCATGAAATATCTTAGAAGAACAAGGCTTCACAGTTGTGATTTTATCCTTACACTATTGGTTAAAAACTAAAATGAAATACCATTCTAAATTATAAAACAAACTTGTTGAAAACATAGTAATAGAAATTAAACTGAAAACAACAAATGAAAAACGTTCTTCAGTGTAGGGGCCCTCTGCAGCTAATGTGGCTGGAATGCTAGCTAGTTAAGGGCGCACTTTAAACCATCATTAACAACACAAAGTTTGTATTATGAACAAAACGAAGTCTGAATATAGAGTATCAGTAAAAAGTCTGAACTTAACGTAATTCCTTCTAACTTCTAACTACCTCTCGGTTCCATGTAATCGATATTTATAGGAAAATTACATAAATGTTTATGAGAAAAACTTGCTACAAGTGGCTAATTCAAATTAAATATAACATGATTGTTTATCAGAAAAACTTGCTATAGGTGGCTTAATTCGAATTGTAATAGGACTATCTAAACTTCTGATCAGCTACAGGTGGCTAATTCAAATTAAATCTTCAACAAAACTGTTAGACTCTTGATTAGCTACGAAAGAGCAAATAAAGAGTCATACTGCTTCTAAGATAACATATTTTGACTTCATATTTGACCATGACCATAGAGCTACTTTTCTGTCAATCTGGACCGAGTGAATAGGATATAATCCATGTGGAGATGATTCTAGAAATGCCCATGTGGCCCAGTTCTTCATTTGACACCTGAAACCTGCCAAACCATGAGAGTAGCTACAAAATCCACAGTTATCTGCAGAATAGGCTGCGTTTTGTAGTTAATTTGAAAAAATCTATTAAAATAGCAAGAACATGAAAATATAATATGGTGATCATTTTAATGCTTTCCCTAAGACAAAACCTAGCATTTATCATTGATTGGGTATTTAGTCTTATGAGAAAATGAGAGAAAAAGGTGAGAAAAAATGTCAAGCAGAGGGTAATTCTGAGGTTCAACATACCCCCACTGCAAAATCATTACATGTCCTCATTCAATTTGCCAAAAATGTGAGTTCTTCCTCCCTAGTGCATTTTCTCAGACGCCTCTGCTAGTACATCCAATTTCCTTCTTTTGCTCTTCTTTGAAGTGACTGTCATTCTGGGTTTTCTCATAAGAAGCCTGTACTTAAGGTTAATTATTGCTCTATTCAAAATATTATTATTTCTTTTCAATTTCCTACTTTTCTTATACCACAGTCCTAGATGAAGAATGGTATTATCGTGAATTGCCTTGTCCAATTTATTTTGTTCCTTCAAGGTTTCATTCTCCTATTTGATATGTTTGTTCAATATCTCTAATTCATAAATTCCCTGTTTGAGAGTATCAATTAGAGTTCTTGTGGATTGACAGAAGGTTCTGGTTTCATTGAGGCAATTCTCTTCTCCATTGATTCTATATAATCATATATTTGTTGTTGCATTGGGTCTATGCCCGGAGATATTCTACTTGGGCTACCTTCAAAATGATGAACAGAAGAATTTTGAGGACTCTGTGGAAAAGAGATGCTAATAGGAGATGTTTCTAGGGTTTCCTCGTCTAAATTTATAAACTTTGTCCCTTTTGATGATGTTTTCTTTACCAAACCTCAGAGTCTAGAGCTTCTTCTAGGTTGTGGCGGACTTACATTCTCCTCATTTGTGACCTTTTTCTCCTTTCTTATCTTTCCTCTTGCCATGATTTGCTTCATGATTTTTGTCAGTTCTTTAGAGATTAACTTTTCATCATCTTTCTATAATGAAGACTCATGCCTATTTTCAATAGTTATACCAGTCTTTTTTCCTCTACCTCTTTTGACATTATCTTCTTTAGGTAACTCTGGTGCTTCTTGGAAATGGTTTCTAATAAGGAAATTCTCCCAGGTATCTCCTATGCTTTTTAAATGAAACTCAATCAATACCTTTATCAGCCCATGATGATACATGGTTGTATCTATGAACTCTATTTTCTTTTGCACATTTGAGGCCATCCTTCTTAAACTATTTAGTAGGAAGAAAGGAAGATTGATTTCTCCATTTTCTAAGAAATTCATCAGTAAACGGATATGGTAGACATACATGCAACCAAATCTCCCCTCATAGGTGATAAATTTCTGTAATATCAAGAGCATGTTCCTCCACTTACTTTTAAGAGATGAAATGGGAATTCCTTTTCTAAAAATAGAGACATCCATACCTGGGTTTTTGAGTATTACTTTCCATGATTCACTGTGGAACTCCTAGTTTTTGAACCATCTTTCACCATGCACTGAAAGTTATGTAGCCTCGTTTATGAATGACTACGTCACTACAAACTTAATATTTCCAATTTCTACCTTTGTTCCATCAAAAGATCGAGCAAATGATTTTGTAATCTCTTTATAAAAACCATCAAATTTCTCAATGAATTTAAGCCATCCAGCTTTCTACAACATTTCCTTGAGTTGTGGGTATCCTTCCATGTACTTTCATCCTACCGGTTCTAATCTGACAATTAGCCCCATGCCTTCTACTACAAAGAGTTCTCAACCTTCAGAATTACCCTTCTTGGTTTTATGAAATGGATTGGCTACGAATATGGTCAAAGGAACTGTGGGTTTGTGTGAAATATGTAGATGGTAGGGGTTTTGGAGAAACATGGACAAGTATGTCACATCGTAGTCATGACCGTTAATAACAACGAGGGAGTTAGTTATTGTTATGAAACCAACTCACAAAAAGATAGAAAAGATAAATCAACGCCTTAGAATTCAGCCTCTTCGAGGGGGAAAACTCCTTTACATTACAGAAATGAACAATTCTTTGATGATACAAATGACAAGACCTCCTTTCTATATATAGGAGTCTAAAGGGTCATAATATAATTAGAGCCGACATAACAATAATAATGTAAGGGCACAATAATAACAATAGTGGGCTTCTATGGGGCACAATAATAACAATATGGGGACTACATGGGTACACCAATATAATAAGGGGGTTGTACTAATAACAATAAGGGGTTACACTAGTAGTATAGGGCTTAACATGCCCCTCTCCTTCAAAAAGAGTTGTCCTCAATGCTTGAGTAGTTCTTGATGCTTCTGTATAAAATTCTTGTCCTCCCATGTGGAATCTTCAGTGGGTAAGTTCTTCCACTTGATGAGATACTCTGAAATTGATCGATTTCGTAGTTGTCGGGTTCTTGTTTCTGTGACCGCTCGAGGTTCTAATATGATTATTCCTTCCTCTTCAAGTTCTGGCAATATTGTTTGAATTGGGATATTCTGCAACTTTTGAATGAGGGGCCATATTTCTTTGTCCTTCACCCATTCATCCCTTGCTTCATTTATCCAATCTGGTTGGATAATAAAATAACACAAAACAATGCTTTCACATCCTCATCCTTTCTTGAGAGTGCATCTGCAACAAAATTTTTCTTCCCTTTTCTATAGATGATGTGAAAGTCATAACCCAACATATTTGTGACCCATTTTTTCTGTTCTTCTAAATATAATTTTTTTCTAAGAAGTATTTAATACTGTCATCATCATGATCCATTTTTACCTTGAAGTGTCTTCCCATTGGATAAGGTCGCCATTTCTTAAGTGCATGTAGTATTTCCAACATTTCCTCCTCACAAATAGCTTGCTTGAGATGTAGCCGTAAAAATACCCAATCACCTACATCAAATATTTTTTCAGTGAGATGTTGATCTACTTGTTGTTTCATTCTATTCTGCACCAAAGTGGTGCTATCCTTTAAAAGTTGGAGAATTTGTTGTTGATGCTCGATGTGATCTTTCACTGCTTGAACCTTTTTCTTCTTGATACGTCCTTCTATCTTGAGAGTTTGAGGAGTGGTAATTTCTTCCAATGCATTACAAGATATGGTCGGATTCATTTCTTCTTTCTCTGGGGTTGGGTCCTAGCGCATATCCTCTTCTTTTGATGTTTCTTGATTCTTTTCTTCTTCCTCTTCATACTCTATGTAAAATAACTTCTTCTCAGCACACTTATGACCTTTAGTGCATTTTCTATCACAATTGTAACAAAGCCCTTTTTTTCTTTTTTCTTCCAATTGTTGTGGTGTATCCCTTGTAGGTTGTGGAAGGCTAGGAGAAACAACACTTCCATTATTATAGTTGTGAGGGATAGAATTCCTTGTTGCCATAATTTTACTTTCCACTTTTTAACAAAACCCTTTTTCTCTTTCCAATTGTTGTGGTGTTTCTCTAAAGAAGGTTTTGCTCTTTGTATCCTCATAATGTGCTATCATTTCCTCCGTGAAAATTGACCATGTAACAAGTTGTTTACGAGAACAAAGCCCTTTATACCATAAAAATTGATCTAGTTCTAAATATGAAGATACAATACATACCTTTTGTAACAATCGTACACCATGTAGATCAAAATATTGCTCAATCTGAAGCATCCAATTTACCGAATCCTTGCCATCAAACTTCTTCATATCGCCTTTTCTTGATTTTAGGAGCTTGATCTTGAAACGACAAGTAACTCTGTACTTTCAAACCTTTAAGTTTTGAAATTGCGATTTGTAGTAGCCCTATGCATCCTCTTTCCAATGCCACCAGTCTGATCAAATTTAGATTCTCCAAGAAAGAGATATGCATAATCTCCCAAGATGACCTAATTATATACCTTTTCAGAAGAGCGAAATTGTATGAATTTCCACGTGTCACTGTTTTGACCTTAGGATCTGAAAAATATATACAAGAAACTATAGTCCGTCCTCTTTCTGCATCTTCTTACGAAATTTCAATTTGATTCTAAAAACAAAAGTTATGATTATTTTCCTAGGTCACCTGTTTGGAATGTAATTCAGGAGTCTACAAAAAGGTGAACTTCCTCATATCATATCTCCGCAAATATAGCGCGAAAAGCTATGAATTTAGGATGCGAGGTTCAGAACGATTTCAGTCCAAATGGGTTTTGCTTTTAGCATCTAAGACATCGCAGAAAAAAAGTTATAGTGCAAATGCCATGATGACCTGTTTGGAGCCCAAAACCCTAGAATCCAAACCTCTGATACCGAATGTTATGAAACCAGCTCAAAAAAAGATAGAAAAGATATATCAATGCCTTAGAATTCAGCCTCTTCGAGGGGGAAACCTCCTTTACATTATACAAATGAACAATTCTTCGATGATACAAATGACAAGACCTCCTTTCTATATATAGGAGTCTAAGGGGTCATAATATAATCAGAGCTGACATAACAATAATAATGTAAGGGCACAATAATAACAATAGTGGGCTTCTATGGGGAACAATAATAACAATATGGAGACTACATGGGTACAACAATGTAATAATGGGGTTGTACTAATAACAATAAGGGGTTACACTAGTAGTATAGGGGCCTAACAGTTATGGACCGTTATGTGACAAAATATGGAGGATGTGGCGGATATGTAGTATGATGGAGATTTCAATCTAATCAAATGATTATTTGTCAATGAAACATATGAATACCCATATTATATATGCTTTATGTTTTAACCTTGCTATTTAAAATATTTTTTTTCACTTTATATTTTAGAGCTCAATCCTTTTCGCTTGGTGTTTTCTTTGATGTTGATCTGCAGATACCCTTTTAGCATATTGCTCTTCAACAACAAGATTCTTCAATTCCCTGCTATCATCATCTGTTTGGAAGCTGTATAATTATGTTAGAGCTGCTGAATGAGATATGGATGCAGAACCAAATTAGCTGCAGAATCGAATCAGCTGCAGAACATGATAAAAATGAAGTATGGCTATGGAACATGAATGTGAAATGAAATGGAAATGGAATATGACAATGAAAGAGAATGAAAATGAAGTGAGATGGAATGAAACTGTAAAATAAAAATAAGAATGGGGTGAGATGGAATGAAATGAAATGAATTTGTAGATTGGGAATTGCAAATGAATGTAGCTTTATGTCACTACTTATTATAGAAAGAAAATGGAAAATATAGGTTGTCAGAAATCTCTAATTTTCACTCTGTATTTCTTGTATAAGTACACCAATAAACAATTGGTTTTCATATATATATATATATATATATAGAGAGAGAGAGAGAGAGAGAGAGAGAGAGAGAGATTATGTCTTTTTATTTTATTTTATAGATATATATATACAGGAAAAAGCTAAGTTAGCGAAGAAGAATTATTCTTCACCAAATTCATTTCAGTGTTATCTTGGAAAATTTTGAAAAAATCCTCTCTTGAAATTGGCTTATGATATATCTTCAACCAATGACCATTCACAAGAAGAGGTACCTTTCTTTCATCTATTGTCCTTATTCTCACTGCTCCATTATTAAAGACTTCTTTAATCTCATATGGCCCAAGCCAATGAGTCTGAAACTTTCCTTGAAAATATTTGAATTTTGAATTGAACAAAAGTGCCCAATCCCCTGCTTGAAACTTCTTCTCCTTAATATATTGATCATGCCATTTAGCCCTTTGTTGTTGGACTAAACTGGTTCTTTGAACTGCATCTTGCCTTATTCCATCAAGCTCATTAAGTTGCTCCAATCTGTGTTTTTGTGCTTATGATAAATCCAGTCCCAATTGGACTGCCATCTTGAAGGTTCTGATTTGAAACTCTATAGGAAACAAGACTTTTTTCCCATAAACTAGCTCATACGGATTATGTCTTGTTGTGTTCCTCCATGTAGTTTTGTAGGACCATAAGGCTTCAAGAAGCCTTTCTACCCAATCTCTTCTGTGTAGATGTATAGTCTTGGTGAGGATTCCTTCAATCACCTTATTTATAGATTCAACTTGACCGTTTGCTTGTCGATGGTAAGGTGTAGACTTTCTATGTTTGATCTTGTATTCTTCCACAAGTCTTTCCACCATTTTAGATGTAAATTGAGATCCTTGATTTATCACAATTTCTCTTGGAACACCAAAACGAGTGAAGATGTCCTCAAAAAGAAAATTAACTACAATTATTTCATTAGAAAAAGGTAATGCTTTAGCTTATACCCATTTGGTGACATAATCAGTGCATAGCAAAATATACTTCTTTTGTTTAGATGGAGGATTAATTGGTCCAACAAAATTGAAGGCGCATTTTTCAAAAGGTTCAATGAGTACCTGCGTTTGTAGTGGCATTTCATCTGAAGGAGCAATGTTTCCTACCCTTTGGCAGCTATCACACCTTTTGACATATTCTTTGGCATCTCTGAAGATGGAGAGCCAATAATATCATAAATGAATGGTTTTATAGGTTGTCCTCTTGTCAGCAAAGTGTCCACCACAAGGTTCATCATAACATGCCTTAAGAATTTCAGGCATTTCACATTCTCGAACACATCTTCTGATCATGAGATCTAGACCTGTTTTATCCAGTTCATTAGTAATCCATGAGTAACTTGCACTTGTTCGAATGATTTTTCTTTTCTCCTTAGGAAACAAATGTGAAGGTAATATTCTTGTGACTAAGTAATTGGTAATACCTGCAAACCAAGGGGTTTGAGTAGTTACTTCAAAAAGATATTCATCAGGAAATTTATCTTCAACTAGAGTGTCATCTTTGATATTTTGAATTCTAGACAAGAAATCAAAAACTCTGTTTTGTTTTCTAGGTCTATCTAGAACAGTGATGTTGAATTCTTGCGGGAGTAATAACCATCTTGTAACTCTGCCATTAGTAATAGGTTTATTCATTAAGTACCTAATTTCAGAGTGATTGGTATGAACAAAGGTTTCATATCCTGTTATGTAATGTCTAAACTTGTTGATAGCATGAACAACAACTAAGAATTCCTTTTCAGTTACAGTGTAATTCAACTCAGTGGGAGCCAAATTCTTGTTGTGTAATAGATGGCATAGGAGACCAAATCTTTTTGTCATAATACAGCTCCCAGAGCTGTATCTGAAGCATCTGTTGAAATGTGAAAAGGTAGTTTCCAATTTGGACCTCTTAAGATGGGTGCTTCAGAAATTTTTGCTTTTAAAGTCTCAAATGCCAACTAGCAATCAGGATTCCAATTCAATTCACAATCTTTGGTGAGTAATTTGAAGAGTGGGGATGCTAGTTTAGTGAAATTTTCTATAAACCTTCTATAATATCCGGTGAATCCTAGAAAACTTCTAACATCCTTTTGACAACTTGGAATTTATAATTTAGAGATGACTTCAACTTTAGATTTATCAACCTTAATTCCATCTCCTAAAATGTGATGTCCTAAAACAATCCCTTTTGTAAACACCATAAAACATTTTTCATGGCTTAGTGAAAGGTTTGCTTCCTTACATCTTTTAAGAACTTTTTTCAAATTTTCTAAAACTTCTTCAAATGTATTCCCATAAACTGTAAAGTCATCCATATACACCTCTACACAATCATGCATTAGATCAGAAAAAATAGCTAGTACTTCTCTTTGGATTGTTGGAGGTGCATTGCACAATCCAAAAGGGAGTACTTGGTAGGCATAAGTTCTCCATGGGCAAGTGAATGTGGTTTAATCTTGATCTTCAGGTGCTACCTAAATTTGATTGTAACCACTAAAACCATCCAAAAATGAGAAATACTTTTACCTTCTAATGTATCAAAAAGGTCAAAGGAAAATGATCTTTTAGGGTAGCTTTATTAAATTCTTGGTAATCAATACATACCCTCCATTTACCATTATTTTTAGGCACAATAATTAGAGGAGAAACCCATTGGCTGTCTGAAATTGGGTAAATGAAGTTTACAATCAGCTATTTTTGCAACTCCTCTTTCACAATTTCCTTAAGATTTGGATTCATCCTTCTTTGAGGTTGTTTGGTAGGGTTACAATTTCCCTCAATGTAAATGTGATGTATACAAGTCTTAGGACTAATTCCTTTCATGTCAGTTTATTCCCATGCATATGCGGAAGAATGTTGTTGTAATGTTTTGATTATCTTTTCCTGTTGTAATTTTTCCAAGTTATTGTTTATGTTCAATGTTTTTCCTCGAAAGATTTCAACTATAGAGCTACCAAATTCTTCCATAGAATAAATAGACATCTGCCTAGATGACAAATATTCAATATTGGATTTTTCTTGAAATTGATCATGTTCATATTCTAGAGATGATTCAAAATTTTCCATTATATTTAATATTTGACTATCTTCACTAATGGTTGAAATAGTAAAGAGACGCTGAATATCATTTTCATCATCAATCCATTCTTTGTCATATATCTCTGTGATTGTTCTTGCTGGAGGATATAGAGTGAATTTCTTAGTTGAATTACCATTAGAGATATACATATCACTAGACCTACAGCTAATGAAAGCATCAGTTGTAGCCAGCCAAGGTCTTCCTAATATAAGTGGATGTCCTCCAAGATTGTTGTTTGGGGTTAAGATCATAAAATCAACAGGGTACTCCCAAGAGTCTAAGGACACTAAAATATCTTCTAACACACCATCTGGTTTGATTATAGATCTATCTGCCAATTGCAGTAATGTAGGTGTATAAAAAAGATTAGGAAGTTTGAGTTGTTCCATGGTTTGTTTGCTGATGATGTTTATTGTTGCTCCTAAATCAATCAATGTATTCAGAATTTCAACTCCATTGATATGTGTTTTTACAACTGGACTTTCTAGATCTACATATTTTTGTATGGAAATTTTTCCCATCATTATGTCTTTTATTTTTTCCTGCCAGCTGAATTCTTTTTACTTCTTTTGTTTTCTTCCTTGTTTCTTCATGCTCAATTCCTTTATTATTTAAGCTAGAATTGGAATCTCCTTAATGGCTTGTAACAAAGGGATTTTGATACAGACATTTTTCAATTCATCTAGAAAATAATAATTATGCAAAAAAAAATGCTTTTCTACTCCTCTATCAACTTGTAACCTGTCAGGAAAAGGAGGTGTAGAAGTGGACACTGGTAGTTGCTCTATGATAGGAGTTGAGTTTATTGGTTCTTTCTATTTTTCATTTTTAGTTTTCTGGTTTTGAAGAGATGTTCCTTCAAAAATTTTATTTGTCTGTAGAGAATCTTCCTCAGGATTGTCTTATTCTTGAATAACTACAGAAGGATATTTCTTTTCTAATATCCTACCAGATCTCAGTTGGACATCATTCAGTTCTAAAGGGGAGATAATATAAGTTGAAAATTGTTGTCCTTCCACCATATAGGAATTCTGAAGATTTTTATTATTGGGGTTTGGTAATGGTTGGGCAGGTAACTGATTTGGTCTTTGTGGGAATGGGAGTGAAAGTTGAGGGTTTTTGTTTTGAAGTTGGCGCTATTGATTTTGTCGAGTAATTTTTTGAGGAGAATAGTTTGGATATGATGGAAGATATTGATAGTATGGAGAGAATATTCCATATGGATTTTGTATTCCTTGAACCCAAGGTTGAGATTGAGATTGAGATTAAGGCCAAGGTTGTTGCCAAGAATTCCAATTTGGTGGGGGTTGAATATACATTTGGTTCTTAAAACCCTGGTTTTGTTGCCCCTGCTAAGGTATTCTAGAGACAAAGCAAAGATATTCTGTTGGATTTGAAATTGTTTCCTCTTGAAAAACAACCTTAAGACCAGGAATTGAAGGACAACTTTTAGTCTCATGGTTTTCTAAACAAATCAAACAAGTCTCTATGATTTTTCCATCCAAAGGGCATTCTGTTATGAAACCAGCTCAAGAAAAGATAGAAAAGATAAATCAACGCCTTAGAATTTAGCCTCTTCGAGGGGGCAACCTCTTTTACATTACATAAATGAACAATTCTTGGATGATTCAAATGACAAAACCTCCTTTCTATATATAGGAGTCTAAGGAGTCACAATATAATTCAGCCGACCTAACAATAATAATATAAAGCCACAAAAATAACAATAAAGGGATTCTATGGGGCACAGAAATAACAATATGGGGGTAATATGGGCACAACAATATAAATAAGGGGTATAACTATAATAGTAATGGGGTAATCACTAGTATTATAGGGACCCAACATGCCCCTCTCCTCCAAAAATGTGTTGTCCTCAACGCTTGAGTAATTCTGGATACTTCTGCATAAAATTCTCATCCTCCCATGTGGAATCTTCAGCGAATAAGTTCTTCCACTTGATAAGATACTCTGAAATTGATCGATTTCGCAGCTGTCGAGTTCTTGTTTCTGTGACTACTTCCGGTTCCAATATAATTTTTCCTTCCTCGTCAAGTTCTGGCAATATTGTGGTGGTAATAGGAAGTCATTGAAGAAAACAGAAGAATGGCGCTTGTTAGGGTTTGTTCGAGCAGAGCTCTGGTTGCTGCCGTAACGGTTCCTAAGCCCGCCTCAAGGGCCGAAGGCGATCCATGCTTTGGGGTGAAGGTGATCGTTGTTGTAAGGTTCTCTTTAGTGCAAGAGCATGCAGAGGAATGGCTTTCCCGCAGCCAAACGCCTCAAATACACCCAGATCTGTGTGCCGACGCTTCTGTGGGGTTTTCCGTCAAAAGATTTCACGCGATCCTGGTTTGGGAACGATATACAAATCTCCAACGAGACCACGAGGCGAGGGCAGCAACAGAAGCTCACTTTCTGGCGTGGGTACTCGAGGAGGTTTTCTTCTTGCGGCGGATCGAGGTCATAAAATACGTTTTAGAACAAAGCTGCCTTCGTGCTGTAAGGCGTTTAGAGGTCAGATCCAGCAAAACCCAGAACGTATGGAGAAATGGCAGGGGGGGACTGCATGATGCAGATCCGCTCCCCTTTTCAACGCAGGGGCCTAAACTCTGTAGATCGGGCTTGGATCTACATGGTCTAGCCTATATCCGCGCACAGCCAGAGTCCAGGAAGAAGATCGAAGGCATAAATAATAGATCGTGCAGAGCTTTCGCAGATCTAGACATGCAAAAGGAAAAACGCTTAAAAACGGGGCCAGAGCTGGAAGTTTGCCTACAGCCAGAGCAGGTAACATCTATTTGTTTTCAGATTTTGATTAAACCCCCTCAGGGGAAAACTCGTTTAGTATGGGTACACGCAGGAAGCACCTCCTTGTAGCTGAAACAGCAAATATGGGCAGAAATGGGTTACCCAGTTCAGATCCAACACCTGGTCAGTGGTAGACGGTCCCTCCAGGACTGTAGAACGATGGAAAACTATGAGATTGGTCCAGGATCAATCATCACTTTAAACTTTAGATTGAAAGGAGGGGCTCTGCCTCAGAGACAGCCAAGCTCCTCAGGGGGAGACAAGGGGAAAAAAACAGTACCCCAGCAACAACCTAAGGGAGGCTTATCCTATAAAAACATTTTACAGGGCAACAGAGGTTCAGGGTCCTCTCCAGACTAAGGCGGACACATACCCAGGCCATACATAGTAGATCAATCAGAGCAAACCCCAGCCCTAAATGTAGATACTTCAGGGCTTGATGATTTCGTTAAGTCCTATGAAACGCAAGCCCTAATATGCCGTTTCAACAGTTTTTGGCCTAAACCTTTGGATCTCTTCCATTGGATCTTCACCAGCTGGACCATGGAATGCGACATTCATCTATGTTCAAAGGGGTTCTTTATAGTAAAATTTACATCCAAGGAAGTCAGAGATACAGTCATCAGTACTGGTCCGTGGTTTTGGGGAACAGCGGGGCTGTTTATGACCCCATGGTTTCCAGATTTTGATCCAAACAAAATGACTGTATCCAAAATGCCGGTCTGGGTGAGACTATACAATCTTCCTCTTCATTTTTGGAATGAACGAGTTTTGGAAAGCATTGGGAACAGCATAGGGAAATATATCAAAACAGATCTGGAAAGGGTCGATGAAAGAATCTACACTTTTGCACGTATATGTGTGGAAGTAGATCTAAGTAAAGGGCTGCCGGACAGTATAAGGCTGATCTACAAACAACAAAACTGGTTGCAAGTCCTAGATTATGAAAACACCGCTTTCAGATGTAGGCTCTGTAGGCAAACATGACACTTCCAAAGCTCATGCCCAGAAGCCAAGAAAGTTAACAGTAAAAAGAAGCAGAGGAAAGGATGGCGATTTTCACCCCCAGATTCAGAGGACGAGGCATCAGAAGCAGAGGAGGAAGAGATCCCCGCAGAAAAGACCGAGGTTTCTCAAGAAATGGAGAACCAGGAAGGAACCACATCAGACAACAAGGATATACAGATTCACACAGAGAAGTCAAGCGAGGGTATGATTATGGGAGGGATCAAAAGGCATCACCACTCAGATACTTCAGATTCAGATAAGGAAACTGCCTCTCAGAAAGCAGAAACACAGCTGGTCATAGCATCGATTGAGCCCACTCAAGGAGAGTGGCGCAAGGTCGAAAAGAAAAAGGGGAGAAAAACCTGATGGGTGAGACTTAACTCACCATCGGAATGCAGTTTTCTCCCCTCCTTATCTTCCCTCCTCTCTATCTCTTTCTCTTTCTCTAATACAGTTACTGTGTAATGTTGCATGTGGTGCGAAAGCACTGGAGCCCAATGGGCATCTTTTCAGAAATGCTTCAAAGCATCTGCTAGTGTAACTCTTTATTATTTTTTAATAAAAAGTTACTGTTTTTTCCTTTGGAAAAAAAAAGCTCTGGCAATATTGTTTGAATTGGGAGCTTGTCGCCTATAACCTTCTTTAAATATGAAACATGGAAAACTGGGTGCAATCGAGAAGCTGCAGGAAGCTCCAATTTGTATGCCATAGTACCAATCTTTTGCAACACCTTGTACGGACCATAATACTTTGGTGATAATTTATTATCCTTCTTAGCTTGCTTTAGGGACATTTGCTTATATGGTTGTAGCCGTAGGAATACCCAATCACCTACATCAAAGCTTCTTTCACTGCGATGTTGATCTGCCTGTTGTTTCATTCTATTTTGTGCCAACACGAGGTTATCCTTTAAGAGTTGGAGGACTTGTTGTTGATGTTCGATGTGATGTTCCACTGCCTGAACCTTAGAATTTTCTCTTAAATATGATGTGATGGATGGTGGTTGATACCCATAAAGTGCCATAAATGGGGTCATTTTTGTTGCTGTATGGAAGGAAGTGTTATACCACCATTCAGCCAGAGGCAACCATTTGACCCATTGTGTCTGTTTATCAGATACAAAGCAACGAAGATATCCTTCCAAACATTTGTTTACTATCTCAGTTTGCCCATCAGATTGAGGATGATAAGATGAGCTATGAGCTAACTGAGTACCAAGACAAGAAAATAATTATGTCCAAAAATTTCCAGTGAAAATGGGATCTCTGTCACTTACAATAATCTTTGGGTTTCCATGTAGCTTTTGAACTGTTTCCATAAATGCAGTAGAAACTGTACTGGCTTTAAATGGATGTGATAATGCACAAAAGTGTGCATACTTGGTAAGTCTGTCAACTACCACCATGATGACACTCTTTCCCTCAGACTTGGGTAAACCTGTGATAAAATCCATTGAAACCTCCTCCCAACGTTGGCTTGGAATGGATAAAGGTTGTAATAGACCCGGTGTCTTAATTGTTTCAACTTTATTTTGTTGGCAAACCAAACATTCCGCCACAAACTTTTGAATATCTGATTTAAGGCCATCCCAAAAAAATTCCTTCTTAACCCTGTGGTAAGTTTTTAAAAATCCTGAGTGCCCTCCTAAGGGAGAAGTGTGCAATTCCATAAGAATCTTTTGTTTTAGCTGGGAATTCTTACAGAGGTATAAGCGATCTTTGTACCATAACGAATCATTTTTCCAGCTAAATGTATCAGAAGTACTGGAATCTTGTTGTAGCTTTCGAATAAGTGCCCACACTTCTTCGTCATTCTTCCATTCCTCCCTTGCTTCGTTTATCCAATCTGGTTGGATAATAGAAATGGCACACAACAATGCTTCCACATCCTCATCCTTTCTTGAGAGTGCATCTGCCACCACATTTTGCTTCCCTTTTTTGTAGATGATTTCAAAGTCATAACCCAACATCTTTGTGACCCACTTTTGTTGCTCTTCAGAGGATAATCTTTGTTCTAAAAAGTATTTAAGGCTATCATGATCCGTTTTTACCTTGAAGTGTCTTCCCATTAGGTAGGGTCGCCATTTCTTAAGTGCATGGAGTATTGCCAACATTTCCTTCTCATAAATAGCTTTGCTTAAAAACTTTCCCTTGATTGGACGACTTTCAAAAGCAATGGGTCTTTCATCTTGCATTAGAACAACACCAATTCCATTTCCTGAAGCATCACATTCCACAATAAAGGTTTTTGTGAAGTCCGGTGTAGCTAAGACCGGTGCTTGGCACATTGCCTCTTTAAGATGTTCAAAGGCCTTTGTTGCTTCTGGAGTCCATGAAAATGAATCTTTCTTCAATAATGTTGTTAGAGGTGCTGCTATTCTCCCATAATTCTTAACAAACTTGCGATAATACCCTGTCAACCCAAGAAATCCTCGCAGATGCTTTATGGATGTGGGGATTTTCCATTCCTTAATGGCTTTAATTTTGCTAGGGTCTACCTTAACTCCTTCATGAGATACAATATGACCCAAATATTCCACCTCCTGGACTCCAAAGAAACATTTGGATCTTTTTGCATATAATTGTTTCTCCTCCAATAGTTGTAGCACCCTGTCAACATGTTCAACATGATCCTTCCAAGACTTGCTGTAGATTAGTATATCATCAAAAAATACTAACACAAATTTTCTAAGGAATGGTTTGAAAATTGAATTCATCAAACCTTGAAATGTTGAAGGTGCATTGGTAAGGCCAAAAGGCATGACCAAAAATTCATAATGACCCTCATGAGTTCTAAATGCCGTTTTCGGAATGTCTTCAATCTTCATTCTGATTTGATGATATCCCGAACGAAGATCCAACTTGGTGAAGTAAATTGATCCATGCAATTCATCCAGTAATTCATCAATGACAGGAATGGGGAACTTATCTTTAATAGTGAGCTTGTTGAGCTCCCTATAATCCGGACACATGCGCCATGATCCATCCTTCTTGTGCACCAATACTACTGGAGCTGAGAAAGAACTTTGACTCGGTTGAATTATACCAGCCTCTAGCATTTCTGCAACCATACGTTCAATTTCACTTTTTTGGACATAGGGATATCTGTACGGCCTGATGTTTGGAGGAACACTTCCTGGAATCAGATGAATAGCATGATCATGATCACGCATAGGTGGGAGACCTTTGGGAGTCTCAAATACCTTGGAATGATTGTCCAGGACTTTTTGGAGATCTGGAGAAATAGATGATTCCAATGTGGAAACATCTAGCGAACATAATTGTGCAATTACACCTCTTTGCTCCTTTTTTAGAAGCTTTGTCATGCCATTAGAGCTGATTATCTTTCCTGGTTTCCCTGCAATACCCCTTAATTCAACTTCCTTTCCTTCCGTAGAAAATTTGATGAAAAGTTCTTGAAAATTAAAAGCTATTGTACCCAAGGATTGTAGCCATTGGACTCCTAGTACAACATCACACCTCCCATTGGAATGGAAAGCATTGGGCTAGTCAATACATATTCTCCCATGGATAGCTTGATATTATGGCACTTTCCAGAGCAATTTATTGTTCCTCCATTTGCAATCATCACTTGACACTCTGGTGCTGGATATAGGAAGCAATTCAATTCTTTTGCTACCCTACAATGAATAAAATTGTGGGTGCTTCCTGAATCAATCAACACTATTACCTTTTTCTTCTTGATTTGTCCTTCTATCTTGATGGTTTGAGGAGTGGTAATTCCCGCCAATGCATTACAAGATATGGTCGGATTTATTTGTTCTTCATCTAGGCTTTGTTCCTGGAATATATCCTCTTCTTTTGACCTTTCTTGCTCCTTTTCTTCTTCCTCTTCACAATCTATGTAGAATAATTTCTTCTCAGCACACTTATGACCTTTTGTGTATTTGCTATCACAATTGTAACAAAGCCCTTTTGCTCTTTTTTCTTCCAATTGTTGTGGTGTCAACCTTGTAGGTTGTGGAAGACTAGGGGCAACAACACTTCCGTCTTTATAGTTGTGAGTGGTATGCTTCCTAGTTGCCATAATTTTGCTTTCCATTTTTCTTGCTAACCTGAATGCCTTCTCTAATGAATCAGGTTCCCAAAGGCGAACATCATGTTGGATATTATCCTTTAAAGACCCTATGAACACATCAATCCTATGCTCCTCTGGAATATCTTTTACCCTTATGTTCAATTTTTGGAACTCCTCAATGTGCTCCATTATTGAACCCTTTTGTTTGAGACTTATCAATTGGCTAAAAAAAGTGTTGCTTTTTGTATCCTCATAATGTGCTATCAATTCTTCCGTAAAAATTGCCCAAGTGATAAATTGTTTACGAGAACAAAGCCATTGATACCATACAAACTGATTTGGTTCCAAATATAAAGTTGCCATACGTACCTTTTGTGCGTTTTGCACATTATTGAGATCGAAGAATTGCTCCATCTGTAATATCCATGTGGCGGGATCCTTGCCATCAAACTTCCTCATATCGATTTTTGGAATATGGTGATTCTTCGATCCAACATTAGCGTCTATGGAATCATGATTAACATTTCTTTTGTTCTCATCATGAGTTTCCTTTACTACCTTTTCACCATTAGTAAGTATTTCTTGTAGAAAATTTGTCAAATCTGTCTTCAAATCTGCCATGCCTGTCTTCAAATTTGTGTTCAAATCTATCTTCAAATTGTCCATCTTAGCTTCCACGCCATTTATCTAGCTTCCACGCCATTTATCTTAGCATCTGTTAACTTTTGTGAGCGTGACATTTGTTGCACTTGTTCTTGTAATTTTGATATATCATGTAGCATTTCTTCCTCTTCTTCATGAGTCATGCTAGAGCTTTCAGGTTCCTTACTAGGTGTTTGCATTTTCTTTCCTCGGGGCATCAGTTACCGATAATAATGCTCTACTATGCCCTTTGAATTCCTTCAAAATAAATTTTCAAACCAAGCTTAAGCAAAAATTTAAAAAAATCTACACACCTTTTTTCACTTTGTACGAGCTCGATATTGCCTCTGATGTATCTCTGTACTTTCCAATCATCTAGTTCTGAATTTGTGGCCTGTAGTACCTCTCTGTGTCCTCTTTCCAATTCCACTAGTCGGATCCAAATTGGATTCTCCAAGAAAGAGTTATGCACAATCTTCCAAGATGACCTGATTATAGACTTTCCAGAAGAGCGAACTTGTATGAAGTGCCACGTGTACAATTTTCAATATTTGGTTCTAAAAACGATATACAAGAAACTACAGTCCGTCCTCTTTCTGTACCTTCTTACGAAATTTCAATCTGATTCCCAGAGAGAAAGTTATGACAATTTTCCCCAGGTCACCTGTTTTGAATGTAATTCAGGAGTCTGCAAAAAGACCAACTTCCTCAGATCATATCTCCGAAAATATCGCGCTAAAAGCTCTGAAATTCGGACCCAAGGTTCAGCGCGATTTCTTCTCAAATGGGTTTTTTTTTAGACTTCTGAAACGTCACAGAAAAAAATTTATAGCGAAAATGCCACGATGACCTGTTTGGAGCAGTGAAACCCTAGAATCCAAAGCTCTGATACCAAATGTTATGAAACCAGCTCAAGAAAAGATAGAAAAGATAGATCAACGCCTTAGAATTCAGCCTCTTCGAGGGGGCAACCTCCTTTACATTACATAAATGAACAATTCTTGGATGATTCAAATGACAAAACCTCCTTTCTATATATAGGAGTCTAAGGAGTCACAATATAATCCAGCCGACCTAACAATAATAATATAAAGCCACAAAAATAACAATAGAGGGATTCTATGGGGCACAGAAATAACAATATGGGGGTAATAGGGGCACAACAATATAAATAAGGGGTATAACTACAATAGTAATGGGGTAATCACTAGTATTATAGGGACCCAACACATTCTCTTAAATCATGCTTCTTTCTGCATTCGGGATAGAAAATAGCTAAAGCATCAATCTTGAATTTCTGCTTGTTTTGTAACTTAAGGGTGTCTATCTGTTCACTAAGGCTTCGTAGAATATATGTTTTAAATTCATCAAGAATGTTTGCAATTTCTGCCCTACTCAATGATCTAGTTGTAGATTTATTCACTCTAACAAGAGAAGGATCTCTTGGACCTTTCCCAGTTTTGGATTTTCCTCTTGAGAGATGAACACATAATTCTCCAATGTCACTTAATGGGAGTTGACAGATATCTCCATTCCCCATCATGTTAAGGATGTCTATCCACTCATCTCTAATGGATTTTAATAAAAGAGCTTTTAAAGTATCTTTATCTAAGTTATCCATTTTTTCTCTTTTTAAGTTATAGTTGAATCTTTCAATTAAATCCTCCAAATTTTCATCCTTTCTTTGCATCATTTTAAACACTTCATCTTTGTGATCAATTGGCATGCAATAATCCAAATACCTGTCCAAAAACACTTTCTTCATGTCATTCCATGTTCTAATAAACTAAGTGACCAATCCCATGAACCATTTTAAAGCAGCTCCTTTCAATGTTGAAGGAAACAATTTGAGTTTCTGAGAGTCTTGTAAATAATCATAAGTTCTGCACAAGACTTCAAATTCAAATAAAAAGGTTTCAGGATCTTCACTTTTTAATCCATGAAAATTTGAGAGGATAGAAGGTGAGATATTTTTCATTGTGGCATATGTTTCTTCATCAACTATAGGGAATCCAAAATAATTATCAACTTCCATATTTCCTCTACCTCTTCCTCTACCTCCTCCTCCTCCAAATAGTGAAAATTCTCCATCCTCTCCTTCTTCTTCTCTTTGGGCCATTATAGTTTCTTTAGAGTTAATATAAGATTCAACCTACAAGGTTAATTTCTCTTCCTCTGGTTCCTTTATCAACGGTATGTGGAAAAAAGGTTCTACTTCTCCCTCTCCACTAGGTATTCTTAATTCTTCAACTAAAATATGTTCCCCTGTAGAGGTGAAAAAGGCTACTCCTTCTGTTGGAGATCCAAGATTTTCTTCCTCTAGGACTGCCTCAGTAGATGAAGTAGGAGATCCTCTTGATTGGATTTTTGACCTTAGAACTTCAGGAGGTCTATGGCTAGGAATATGAGTTTGAGATGGAGGTGTATCTCTTCTTAGTCTTGGTGGAGTAAGTGGTGTTGTAGGAATTAAACTCCTGCCTCTAGCTATGAATCTACCCCTAGAGTCTCTTTCTCTACGCATATCATTTTTTTTGGATGTAAGAGATGAAGTTACCTAATTACACTTCCTCGACAATGGCGCCAAAATTTTTAGTCAATTTAGTGTCCTAAATTGCTTGCATAATTTATCAACCGAGGTTTGAAAATTGATGAAGTGTGATGCATTATATGTGCTTATTTAACCTTTCTCTTACTTCATTGTTTTGTATTTTATGTTTGTTTTGGGGGTTTCTATTCTTTGATATCTAAGAATGTACGACCTGAAACTATGAGAAAATTTAAGTGGATCTAATAAATTTTAAAGGAAAGGAAAGGTTCCTAAGTTAATCTAATTTCTTAAAAATTGACCAAGGACTATTTAGCTAGTTAGAACCTAATAAGAAAACAGAGCATTTATCTTATCTTATCATTAGTCCTAATCCATGGCTCTAATTCTTAAAAGAAAGAGTGATATTGATGCAAAAGGTAACTCAATAATTTCATTCATTTAAACATTCAACCATTCAATTTTGGAATATGATGAAATCAATCTCCTTGAAATGATTTTTTGGAATATCAATGATGCAACTAAGTAAGGACCTGAAAGCAGAAAAAAAGGTAAAAGCATGTAAAACTAACAATGTACTGAGTAAATTCAATCACTGTATGAATTAGATATTTAACCATTTAAGTTAGGGTCATCATCATTTTGAAATGGTTTTTGAAAACATCCATTAACACAGTTAATTGACAATTATGTTCTAAGAGAATGAATAACAAAACAGTAAGAAAACTAAGCAACTATGTATTCTTATTACTTCAATCTTAATTCAGTTTGGAAACAAAGTCATTTTTCCATGAAATATCTTAGAAGAACAAGGCTGCACAATTGTGATTTTATCCTTACACTATTGGTTAAAAACTGAAATGAAATATCATTCTAAATTAGAAAACAGACTTGTTGAAAATAGAGTAATAGAAATTAAACTGAAAACAACAAATGAAAAACCTCCTTCAGTGCAGGGGCCCTCTGCAACTGATGTGGCTAGAATGATAGCTAGTTAAGGATGCACTTTAAACCATCATTGACAACACGAAGTTTGTATTATGAACAAAACAGAGTCTGAATACAAAGTATTAGTAAAAACCCTGAACTTAACGTAATTCCTTCTAACTTCTAAATACTTCCTGATTCCATGCAACCAATATTTATAGAAAAATTGCATAACTGTTTATGAGGAAAACTTGCTACATGTGGCTAATTCGAATTAAATCTAACATGACTGTTTATGAGAAAAACTTGCTACAGGTGGCTTAATTTGAATTGTAATAGGACTATCTAAACTTTTGATCAGATACAAGTGGCTAATTCAAATTAAATATTCAACATAACGGTTAGACTCTTGATTAGCTATGAAAGAACAATTCAAGAGTCCTACTGCTTCTAGATAACGTATTTTGACTTCATCTTTGACCATGACCATAGGCTTGCTTTTCCGTTAATCTGGACCGAGTGAATAGGATAGAATCCATGTGGAGATGATTCTAGAAATGCCCATGTGGCCTAGTTCTTCATTTGACGCTTGGAACCTGCCAAACCATGACAGTAGCTAGGGAATCCACAGTTAGTTGCAGTATAGGCTGTGTTTTATAGCTAATTTGCAAAAATCTATTAAAATAGCAAGAACATGAAAATATAATATGCCGATCATTTTAATGTTTTTCCTAAGACAAAACCTAGCATTTATCATTGTTTGGGTCTATAGTCTTATGAAAAAATGAGAGAAAAAGGTGAGAACAAATTTCAAGGAGAGGGTAATTCTGAGGTTCAATAGGTATTCAACCCAATACTTTAGGATGTTTCCACCAACAACAGTAACTCTGCCTTGTATACAATTATGTTGCCATTCATCTAGCTATAAGTTGAATGTTCAATTGTCTAACAGTGTAAATTTCATACGTATTAATATCATATTAAATAGCCAATTCAACAACATATTATCGTTTCAATGAACTCTTAAGAAATCCTATATCTATTCGAAGCAATTCTTTATTCCTTTTATGAATGTGAAACTCTATTCCATGATTCCAATTAACGATGTATTCTAGTAAGTTCAAGAATGTCAGCCCTTTATTCTCTATTCTTACTAAAAAGTATGCAATCCTCTTCATCTTTCATTGGTTTTGCTATCTCTATGTAGAAATTGATATTAGCTATAGGAGACAATTATCACTTCATTCACTATTCTTTCATGTCTTATATTGATGTAGCAATAAATTTAATTTTTACAATCAATTTATGTATATGCCTATATATTAGTTGCTAATTCATAGGAGGGGTTACTCCTTTGTTTAATTTCTATTTGTTTTAGATGGGATAGAAGAAATCCCTTCTTCTGTGCATATCAAAACAATGTATATATATTTCGAAATAAATTTATTGACTAGTTTACTGTTTAGTTCACTACACGTATGGTTTTGGCTCTAAAAGAAATGTTACTGGTATCCTTTCAATCTACCCAATGCAATATTCAGTATGTAGTCAAAGCAAATCTCGCTAGTGGTCTATGTTAATTGTGGCACATAATTTTTATTACTGTACATGTCTATTACTTTTGTTCCCTTCACCTATTAAGTGTGATTATTACTTGAGCCTTTGAGTGCTCCATTAATTAACATAGATTAAGACTTCTATAATTCCAATTTAAATATTCTCATTATATATAATCTCCTCCATGCCCCTCTAACTAATTCTCCTTATATATGTCTTTCCTCCTTCCTCCGTCAATGAATTCCTTGTTTGGCATACTCAGTTCCAAAAGGAGGAATGAATTATTATAGATATATGTCTTATATATCATACTCAACCACCTAGTTTCCACTCTTATTTCTTTAGCTTTTACCACATTTATCCTTGGTAACTCCATCCCCTGCTTGAGGTGTGAAATTAGTATAATCCATAAATACCTACATAAGGGTTCAATATTCCCTATGGAGTTTTGAACATCCACATGCATGCAATCCCATGTAACAATAGAGGCAGTATTTTCCTAATTCCTTAAAAGTACAATATTTTGTTTCCTTGGTAACCATATACATATATTCGAATGCATTAAAAATCGATGTGAAATTCCTAGGCATTAAAATTTATTATAGGATCCATATGCATAGAAAATAATCCTTAAACGTACAGGCATAAACATTAATTGCAGAAATTTGTATAGAGTAAAATAGTTTTAACATCAACACACGTCAAAATGAATTGAAGAATCTAAATGCCTCAAGATAACTTCAGAATTATTCACAGGATCAATTATGCACTGATTTTCTATACAAAATCCCTCCTGGAATTCGTACTTAATGATCACACCCTAATTCCTTAAAAGTACAATATGTTGCTTCCTTGATAACCATATACATACATTCGAATGCATTATGTGAAATTCCTAAGCATTAAAATTTACTATAGGATCTATATGCATAGAAAATAATCCTTAAATGTACAGGCATCAACATTAATTGCAGAAATTTGTATAGACTAAAACAGTTTTAACATTAACACATGTCAAAATCAATTGAAGAATCCAAATGGCTCAAAATAACTTCAGATTTATTCACAGGATAAATTATGCACTGATTTTCTATCCAAAATCCCTGCAGGAATTCGTACTTAATGATCACACTCGCCACCCACCCATGAACCGTACCTGCAGTTCTGCCTGAGCTGAGATAACTTGCCTAGGAATCAACAGCCTTTGTTGATCACTTCAATAGGTATTTAATATTCTTCTTTCATGATAAAGTTTCATTTAGCGACGTCTTTATTTTGTGGACATTTTTATCCACTTGCCTAGGATTTTCTATAAAAGTCTGTCTTTCTCTGTCACGGTTCTTTTAAGCTTACCCTGGCCTAGCATCTTTCTCCAGCCAATCAACTTAATTAATTTTTCTCTCCCATTCATTAATCTTATCTAGAATTTCATTTAGAATTCTTATCATGAAATAATTATCCAATCTCATTCACCAATGAGATTTTATTTTTGTTTTGTCTTTCTTTGGAAAGAATATCATTTCTAGGTGTCTCATTCCCAAGCACATACATTCCATTTATTTATTTATTAATAAATATTCATTTACATAATTATTCTAATATTCTTCATGGATTTTCCACCATTCTTTCTAATATAACTCAATCTAACCAAAATAATATGACAGCAATAGAGGAATATCACATTCTCCTCTCTTTCTATTAACAACGTCCTCGGTGTTTGTTGTTCAGCTTCTTCTTCTTGAAACCCTACTAGATAACCTTTATTGTTTTCATCTTCTTGCTCTCATGTAACCTCTTTGGAAGTAAAGGATTTCATTGCACTTCATCCTTAGCGACAACTTGATTCCGAAGCTGGATATTTTTCTGGTCTAAGATACAAAGGGATTTTTCCAAAAGGTCTGCTTTGGTTATACCTGTAGCATTTTCCAATCAATTATGTGAAAAAATATCATGTACCTATTTCTTAGGTAACAATACATGAAAAACATTACAAATTTTAATATAACTCGGAAAATAGTAATTAATAAGCTATTGCTCCAATTTTGTACAGGAGTTTGAACGACCCCGAAAATCATCGGGTTAAATTTGGACAACCTCCCTTCTTAAGTGACTTTTCCTTGATTTCATCCTTAATCGACATGATCCCCAAATTTTTTGTTGGTTTTGTGTAGTTTTAGCATTTTGTTAAATCCATCACATTGTCGGAGAAATTTTATCTTTGCTCAAGACCGAAAAAAAAGATGCTTCCTGTCTTTCAAACTTATAAACATCACTTTATTTCATCTGGTGTGATGACTCAACTCTGAAGCATACATACTCTTGCATGTATGCCATGCTCCTTTTGTATCACATTTGTATACATGTTGAATGTGTGCTTCCCGATTTTCTCCTGCACTCAACATTCTATCTGCATGCATCCAACAAGGTCAGCTCCATTTATATATTACTATAATAGGCCCTGTGGCTATGCCCACTAGTATGAACATTGTTTACTTATAAACTTCAATATACAAAATTGTAAATTGATTTTCATATTGCTCGCATATAAATAACAATAATCAAGGGACTATTTGTAGCATTCTATAAATTGGATATCATGGTATCAACTGTGCATATACTATTTTAGCCATTTTCATGGCTGCTATGTTATGATTAAAACAACCTTCAAGTGGACATAGCTATGTCCACCCTTGACTGTTTTTTTTCTAGCTGTTCACATTCACTGACGTTGGTAGTCAAAATTATTTCTTTGTTCACAAGTTTTAATGATTGAACCAACATAATATACTTTGCAATGTGTTACACCTTTATTTCAATCCTTTGAGTGTTTTTTTTTCATTGTTGGTTCAACAATACAGGTTTCTAATCCTGAAATTTTTGAGATCATTTTATTCTTAATATTGCTACCAATTCAGAGTTTCTTAACCCGTATTAGGAGCTAATGTGCTTTAAAATTTCTATTTCGATACCCTCATATCAACTACATAGATTTCCTGCATATTTAGGTGTAGAACATGCTACTCATGATTCTCATATCTTGTTGATTTCATCCCTATGTGGCTTAATAAAGTGCAATCTTATAGTACTGCCACTAGTTTTTTGTGTAGACTTTTGCACTCCTATTATTGTGGTTATTTCAACATTATTATTTGTAATGTTAATCTACAAGGTATTTGTTATAACTTCCTCAAATGAGGAGATCACCACTTCAACTATTTGTTTCGTAACAAATTTCATTTTCTTTCCCAAACTCTTTTTAGTTGTTCAAAATAATTGCATTCAAAACATACGATTAGACTAATTCTCAATCAAAATATCACACCTTTATGATTAAGAGAAAATGGATTAAGAGAATGATTAAATACATTGACAATGACTTGTATCTTATGGATATATTGTATGCTTCTTCCTCTCTAACAACAAAAACTTTTCTTAGATAGCTTGTTCATAAAAATACTTGGAAATCTCAACTTCTACTTCAAGTTCTTACCTTTTTTCTTTGTTCCATTGTGAGAAAATATAGTGGATTATGTGGGTTACCCTTAATCATGCAAATTTGATTGTATAAGATTACTATTGTCCATTGCCACTTATTATCCTACTTTAGGTTCTTGGTATTGAATACCACTGTTCTCATCTTCCTTTTCCCTTAATTACTGATGATTCATGTATCTAATCAAATTATTAGCATCCAAGCCAAATTTCAATCTTCATTTCTCTTGTGGAAGAATCTCTAGCACCCTTTCATCTTTAAAGTCCAATTTTTCTACAGAACATGTCACTGATTTGATTGACTTTCTCCACTCTTCAGCAATATGTGCTTCACACCACTTGTCCCAAACTGATCATCTCAGTGCCAATAGGGAGTCTAGGTGTTAATAAACTTGTCATGGCACATAAACATTTGGTCAACTTAGACCAAAACCCAGCAATATATATATATATATATAGATAGATAGATAGATAGATAGATAGATAGATAGAGAGAGAGAGAGAGAGAGAGAGAGAGAGAGAGAGAGAGAACAGTGATACATGGGCACACCAATAACAATAGGGGGTTGCATTAACAATAAAAATAAGGGGAATACACTAGTATTATAGGGACCTAACATCATTCGATTGAAACATAGTTGAAAAGTTAATTTCAAGAGGGGTTTCTTGTACATAAATTTATTTTGTTAAACTTATTAAAAGTAAGTATACATAGTAGGATGAAATTTTCTTTTAATAATTTAGTTATAATTTTATTTCCACCATTAATTATTGATATGTATATAGTTGCAGGAATAATGGAATTTTATTGGCTTCATTGGAATTATGATTTTACTTAGTTCTATTTATTGTTTTAGTGTGGGCTTAGGAGTAGAAGTAATTTAGTTAGATTGTTTTTCTTCTTCTTTTTCTTTAATAATGCAACCAGAAGAATAAGTAAGCAACATGCCTTTTGATTATTCTATGATTCAATGTGATTTTAATTAGAATTTTCTCATAAATATGTTCATGTAAGTACACACCCATTCATCGAAGTTTTGATTTTTTTAATAAATCCGCTATTTACAAGGGTTTGGTCTCATATTTCCATGCTTTTAACATTGACAAGATGAAGTCTTAATCATGCTTTTCTTGTTATCGGTGATGTTGATTCTTTGAGAATCATTAGAGGGAAAAATAAATAATCACTAAAGCATTTAATTATTGTAAAAACTAATTCATTTAATTGAGTAAGCTATTTGGGAAAGAAAAAAATGTGAGTAAACTTTGCAACAGAGGAAAAAGGTGGAAGAGTCTTGACAAAATCTATTAATGAGGAGGCATTACCCCTAATTAGGTCTATATCCATTTCGAAGTCTTATCCTTGTGCTTTTTGAACTTTTGCATTTGCTTAAGTCGGGCTTAATCAAACCTTCTCTCCGCGCTGCTCTTCCACTCCTTCCACATATTCCCACTTTCTTTTCCCGATGAGATCCTTTAAATTTATTTTCTTTGTCTTCTGGGATGACATGGATAAGAAGAACCGTTTTTCCATTTTATTCTTCTTGTGCACATTAAACATAGCCCAACCCCATATATAACCATTGCTTCTCTTTGCCACGTCGCCTGGAGGTTGCTCCCTAGAGCTTTCATAACTTTATCCTTTCCATCCTCTCAGGAATCATCTTTGGGGATGATGAAAGCATATTTCATAGCATAATAACTATGTCCCTCTTCTACCACACTACTTAATTTGTGATATTGACTCTCCCTTCGCACCACCACCTTTCCATGTCATTTTGAATCTCCTTTCTTGGAGGCTACCTCAACTAATTTACTCGAAAGAGTTGGGACAATTTAGTTGGGATAAATTGTCATCCTATAGCCCACTTATACCATTCTCTTCGCTTTCTTGTTGGATTCTTGTGGGCCGCACTTTCCATGTAATCTTGGTTACCCTTCTTTGGAACTCTTAATGTGCATCCTTCTTCCTCCATCTGGGATCTTGCTCTTGGGATAATTAAGCTCATTGATTCAACATTTGCATACCCTCTCATCAATTTTCATTGGGACAAGCATCCTCCATTTCCACATCATCCAAGATATGTCTTCAAAGCCATCTTATTAGCATACACTTTTCATTTCTTCTGGGTTTTATCTCTTAGGATGATTTAGTCACCGATTTTGACTACCAACACACTGCTCATTCTAATAAAAATGCAATACCTGTCATGCCCAAGCAACTATGATATTAACGCAACAAATTGGTAAGCATGCCCATAATATTCACATGTAATTTAGTTTAGTCCCAATTTATATTTGATTTGGGAATTCTCTTTTTTTTTCATTACATTTATACTACTCCATTTTCGTGTACATTACGTAAAGTTCCCAGGGATCTCCATATATATATATATATATATATATATATATAGATACATATCACGACATATGTAAAAATTTGAATTAATTGCATTGTATTTTATGAAAACGTTGGGGTTGATATAAAATCAGAAGAAGAAAAGAGAATAATCACTATTGCAATACAAAGTGAAATACATCTAGCAGGTTTTCATTGTTTCCATTCTTATCTCTAACGAATTTTATGCTTGATTCCTTGAACATGAACTATTATTTTCTGGTTCAATGGTTACTCTCGTTTAGACTCAATGAGTTCATTATCTAGAGCATATGAAAACTTCGTTAAAATTTAATTTCTTCATACTTTTCATCTCAATCAAAAGAAGAAGTTACCTTTTTGGAGAAAATAGAAATTTTTCAAGTAAATCTTGAGAAGATTCTTCAAGGTAAGCATCATTCACTTATTTTCATTTGTTCCTATTTTCTTTATGCCCTTTTTTTTAGTCTTGTTTTAATTATTTACTTATAAAAGCTTTGTTTTGCATGCCTTTGAGAATTTCCTTGAAAATATAATACCGCTTCTTGCTGAGGTCTGGAGTTTTTTCTCTTTGTTTAACTTACTTTTGAGTTAGGCCAAGCAATTATAATGTTGATCAGGTTTCAAATAACCTAAATTGGGGAGTCTTTCAACTTCTACTTTTCTTTCATTCAATATCACTATAGGAGAGGAACTTCTTGTTTAACTTCACCTTTTGTCATCATTGCTATTTAGAGTTAGAATCTTTGTATGAATAAAAGCCTAATCAGTTACAACTTTGCAGGAGAATTTAACAAGATATCAACTTACATAAGTCACATACTTTTAATCACTTTTTCTGGGACACATTTTCGTAAGTGGCCTTATTGGAGTTTTCTTTCGATTATGGATTTTTCATTTACATTTTGTTTAGGGCTTTCCTCTTCTTCATTCATTTACAATCTTTGAAGAGAGTTCATTTCATTTTGGATTGGATTTTTTGATATTCCCAAAATCTATATGGGGGAATTTTTCTTACACAATACCAATTGGCCTACATGGGAATTTTTTACTCTATCTTCTTCAATAGGATTTCACTTATCAAAAGGTTATTTTTATCAAGTTTTCACTTTTCTTGAATATTTACCTATGGGGAACATTGAGATTTGATTCAAGTGGTATAAATTCACCTTTATGAAGGAAAAAATGGTCTCTAGGTATTTGTTTTGAATCCCTCCCATACTCCTCCACATTTAAAAACCTCTACATTGGTAGATGAACACAATCCTAGTGGGTCAAACTAAATCTAGTATAACATATATTCATTTAAGTAGAAATCTCTTGTACCACCCCAATCTCTTCACCCAATTACTAAAAGAAATTTTCCAAACATGCTAATCAAAAGGGTGACCTAAGAGAGTTGAAAACACGTGTGTGGGAAGTGTATGTAAACCCGTCAAGGTACTGAATAGGCTTGCTAGCAGCAAGTCAATGCTTGCATTGTACCAAGGCAACATCATCAGGGTACTAAATAAACCTCTTATATTATTTGATTTAATTTTATATTTATATTGTTTATATTGTATTAATAATATTTTTATATTTTAAATCTATTAAAAAATAAATAATAAAAAGTTAAATTAAATAGGAACTTTAAAAAAACTACCTAGATTTTTTGTTAACACGGTGCATTTTCGAATTTCCTTTCTCCCATACTCGGTTCCAAAAGGAGGAACGAACTCTTGTAGATATACATGTTATATAGCATACTCAACCACTTACTTTCCACTATTATTTCTTTAGATTTTACTAGATTTATCCTTAGTAACTACATCCCCTTCCCGAGGTGTGAAATTAGTACAATCCATAAATACCTAAAAAGGTATTCAATATTCCCTATGGAGTTTTGAATATTAACATGCATGCAATCTCATATAACAATAGAATCAGTCGTTTCCTAATTCCTTAAAATTACAACATGTGTTTTCCTTGATAACCGCATACATACACTTGAATGCATTAAAAATTGATGTGAAATTCCTAGGCATTAAATTTTTTTATAGGATATGTATGCATAGAAAATAATTCTTAAATATATAGGCATCAACATTAATTGTAGAAATTTGTATGCACTAAAATAGTTTTAACATCAACATACGTCAAAATTAAATGAAAAATTCAAATGCATCAAAATAATTTCATAATTATTCACAAGATGAATTATGCACTGGTTTTCTATCCAAATTCTTTGCAGGAATTTGTACTTAATGATCACACTCGCCACCCAACCATGAACTGTACCTCCAGTTCCCCCCAAGCTGAGAGCACCTTCCTAGGAATCAACAACCTCTGTTGATCCCTTCAATAGGTATTTGATATGTTTCTTTCATGATAAATTTTCCTTCAGCGACTTTCCACTTTTGTGGACCTTTTTATCCACTTGCTTAGGCTTTTCCATAAAAGCTTGCCTTTCTCTCCTGTGACACTTTTATGCTTATCCAAGCTTAGCATCTTTCTCCAGCTAAGAAACTTAATGGATTTTTCTCTCCCATCCATTAAGCTTATCTAGAATTTCATCTAGAATTCTTATCATGAAATAATTATCCAATCTCATTCACCAATGAGATTTTATTTTTGTTTTTTATTTCTTTGGCAAGAATCTCATTTCTAGGTGTCTCATTCCCAAGCACATACATTCCATTTATTTATTTATTAGTAAATATTCATTTACATAGTTATTCCAATATTCTTCATGGATTTTCTGTTGTTATTTCTAATGTAACTCAATCTAACAAAAACAATATTACATCAACAAAGGGATATTAAATTATCCTCGCCTTTTTTTAACACCGTCTTTAGTGTTTTCTCTGCAGCTTCTTCTTCTTGAAACCTTTCTGGATAAATTTCCTTGTTTTCATCTTCTTGCTGTCATGTAATCTCTACGGAAGTAAAGGCTTTCACTGCACTTCATCTTGAGCCACAACTCGATTCCAGAGCCAGATCTTTTTCCGGTCTAAGATACAAAGGGATTTTTCCAAAAGGTCTGTGTTGGCTCTACCTGCAGCATTTTCCAATCAATTATGTGAGAAACTATCATGTGCCTATTTCTTAAGAAACAATACATGAAAAACATTTCAAATTTTAATATAACTGGTAAAATAATAATTGATAAGCTATTTTTCCAATTCTGCACAAGAGTTCGAATGACCCCTAAAATCGTGGGGTTAATTTTGGACTGACTCCAGTCTTAAGGGAATTTTCCTTAATTTCATCCTCACTGAACATGATCCCCAACTTTTTTGTTGGTTCCATGTAGTTTTAGCATTTTGCTAAACCTGTCATATTGTCGGAGAAAATTTCTCTCTTCTTACAACCAAAAGGAATATGCTTCATGTCTTTCACACTTACAATCATCACTTTATTTCATCTGGTGTGACGACTCAACTCTGAAGCATGCATACTCTTGCATGTATGCCATGCTCCTTTCCTAACACATTTGTATACATGTTGAATATGTGCTTCCTAATTTTCACCTGCACTCAACATGTTATTGCATGCACCCAACAAGGTCAGCGCCATTTATATATTATTATAATAGGCTAGGTGGCTATGCCCACTTGTATGAACATTTTTTACTTATAAACTTAAATTTATAGAATTGTAAATTTCTTTTCATTTTTCTCACACAAAAATAATAATAATCAAGGGAATTTTTGTAGCATTCTATAAATTTGATATCATGGTATCAATTGTGCATATACTATTTTATCCATTTTCATGATTGCTATGTTATGATTAAAACAATCTTCAAGTGGACTTAGTTGTGCCCACCCTTGACTGCTCTTTTTTCTAGCTGTTCACATTCACCTACACTGATAATCAAAATTATTTCATTGTTCACATGTTTTCATGGTTGAACCAATATAATGTACTTCGCAATATGCTACACCTTTATTTCAATCATTTGAGTGCTTTTTCTTCATTGTTGGTTCAACAATACAGGTTTCTAATCCTGAAATGTTTGATACCGTTTCATTCATAATATTTCTATTAATTTAGAGTTTCTTATCCATTATTAGGAGCTAACGTATTGTCAAATTGTTATTTTAGTACACTCATATCGACTACATAGATTGCCTACATATTTAGGTGTAGAACATCCTAATCATGGTTCTCATATCTTGTTGATTACATCCCAATGTGGCCTAATCATGTCCAATATTATAGTACTGCCACTTGTTTTCTTATGTAGACATTTTCAGTGGTTATACTTCATACTCCTATTACTGTGGTTATTCCAACATTGGAATTTGTAATGTTAATCTACAAGGAAATTTTCTAACTTCGTCAAATGTGGAGGTAAAAAATTCAGCTATCTGTTTGGTTAGAAATTTAATTCTCTTCCCCAACCTCTTATCAGTTGTTCAAAATAATTGTATTCAAAACATCTAGTTGGTTTAATTCTCAACCATAAAGGTGTAATATTTAGAGTACTTATTCTTTTAGAATTTATTTTATTAATAGTATTATTTTTATTTTATCAATATGAATACTAACTATGCTCAAGAAAATTACCTTTTCCATACTTGTTGTATGTTATTTGTAAGCTAGTAGTTCTTAATCCTTCTTTTAATCGATTTCCTATATATGTTTATATACATTACAATGACTTCTATCTTATGGACACACTGCATGATCCTTCCTATCTAACGAAAAAACCTTTGCTTTAATAGTTTGTTTGTAAAAATACTTGGCAATCTCAACTTCTAGTTAAATTTCTTTCTTTCTTGTCCTGTTCCACCGTGAGAACCTATAGTGGATTCGTTGTTACCCTTAATCATGCAAAATTGATTTTATAATATTATTATTTTCCATTTCCACTTATTATCCTACTTTAGGTTATCGGTATTGAATATCATTGTTCGTATCTTCATTTTCCCTTAACTATTGATGATTCATGTATCTGATCAAATGATTATGCATCCAAGCCAAATTCTAATCTTCATTTCTCTTGAGGAAGCATCTCGAGCACCCTTTCCTCTTTAAAGTGGAAATATTCCATAGAACATGTCATTATGTTGGGTCCCTATAATACTAGTGATTCCCCCATTACAATTGTTATTTTTGTGTGCCTATTGTCCCCATATTGTTATTATTGTGCCCCATAGAATCCCACTATTGTTATTTTTGTGCCATTATATTATTATTGTTATGTCAGCTTTTATTATATTGTGACCCCTTAGACTCCTATATATAGGAAGGAGGTTTTGTCATTTATATCAACCAAGAATTATTCATTTGTGTAATGTAAATAAGGTTTCCCCCTCGAAGAGGTTGATTTTGAAGTCGTTGATATATCTTTTCTTCTATTTTGTGAGCTGGTTAGATATTATTTGGTATCAAAACTTTGGATTCTAGGGTTTCGCTTCTCCAAATAGGTCATCGTGGATTTTTCGTTATAATTGTTTTTCTACAATGTTTCAGAAGTAAAAATTAAAACCCATTTGAGCTGAAATCGCGATGAACCTTGAGTTTGAATTTCCAATCTTTCTAGCTATATTTTCGGAGATAGGAGCCAAAGAAGTTAGGGTTTTTGCAGGCTTCCAAATTATATCTCAAACAGGTTACCTGGGCCAAATCATCATAACGTTCTCTATGAGCATCATATTTAAATTTCGTAAAAAGTTACAAAAAGAGGATGGCTTCTAGTTTTTTTTTTGTACAAGATTCAGGTCCTAAGGTAAAAAACGTGACATGTGGCACTTCATAAAAACTCACTCTACTGAACCAATCTATAATCAAGTCATCGTGGGAGATTTGGCATAAATCTTTCTTGGAGAATCCAATCTTAATTAGACCTGTGGGGTTATAAAGAGGACTCATAGGGCTACCGCATGATGCATTGTTAGACCTTGGAAATCCGAAATTACATAGATACAATAGATTCAATATTGAGCTCCTACAAAGTGAAACAAGTTGTGTAGTTTTTTTAAAATTTTGCATAAGTTCGGTTTGGAAAATTCGTTTGAAGGAATTATAAAGGGAATATTGAAGAATTATTATCATTAATTGCTGCCCTGAAGAAAGAAAATGGAAACACCTAGTAAAAAACCTAAAAGATCTAGCATGACTTATGAGAAGAGGAAGAAATGCAACATGATATATCAAAATTATGAGACCAAGTGCAACAAAATTCACTCTTACAAAAAGTAATGGAAGCTAAGATGGAAGCTTTAAAAAGAGTGTGGAAGATAAGATGGATGGTTTAAACAAAGGTGTACAAGATAAGATTAATAGTTTAAATAAATGTGTGGAAGCTAAGATGGATGGCGTGGAAGCTAATTCTATACGGACTAATGCACGAGTGTTTGGTGATTTAAAAAACCCTCAAGGATCTTCCTGGGATCCTCGGGAGACAGTTAGATTAGTTGTAGTTGTCAAAAAGATACATGCATATCTATGTTTAACAAATGAATATCAAAGCGAGAAGGACTTATTACCTTGAGTCTTAGTGTGGTATTGCTAGAGAGCACAATGCAGCTATGCGGAAGACCCCTGAGCCGGCTCTAGATCAAAACCTGCACATAACAAAGACAAGTGTAATACCATATCATAAAACCATGATAACCAAATGCATGAACATATAAAAGATATATAGTTGCAAATAACTAAACTACTCATGCAAAAAGATATTGAATAAACATATAAACAAGTTATACTACCAACATCACGGAGTGGAAAACACAACTGCAGTTCTATATTGATGTAGAAAGAGCGCTTACAACCATCAGTTGCATCCACCTTCCCTTACCCCTCTAGCTCGACAGTCAAATAGACAATCCTTTAAAATGGTTCGACCTCTTTCACAATGGCCCAAGCCTTGCATGTATAGCATGTAGGGTTAGGGTTGCCAAGTACTTCATGAGTTCCATTAGGAAAAAGCAGTGATGTTTCCATACTCTAGTGCTCTTTCCCATTTGCACACACCATTAGGAATTAGTAATTCCCCAAAATAGTTCGAGTTCTGATGTTTCCCTGCTTTTATGCGCAGAGATAGGAGATAATCTAGGGATGTTTTCTCAGTCAATTCGCTCTTTTGACCCATAGAAACTGATGTAGGGTCACTAACATTCTTCCCGAGGTAGCAAGTAGAGTTACCCTAGGAACTAACACACCCTTAGGCTTGCTGAGAAGCTTTATAAAGCAGGTTGATAATGTCTAGACAATGTTAGCTTGACAATTGGGCCTGTGAACTTGGTCATTCCTTCAATCATCATGTCTTTATCATCTGAGCTGATGAGGAGGTCATTTTCCTATATATCAGATGCCCCCTAAAGTCTGAGATCAGAGGCTACCATGATGGCTGAAATACTTTATATTTAACTGTCCTTTTCTTTGGAAAAAATAGAGAGAGGATTGGAGCTTCGGGTTGTACGAGAAACTTGATACAACACATATATATAAAACAACTAAAATAATGTCCTGAGTCAAGCATTCCCACGCTCAGTAGCTATGTCAGAGTGACTTTCTCAGAAAAAGAGATATGATGATGTTGGCCATCGATAAGCACAATGCGGAACCTGTGTCGTAATAGGATCATTCTAATGAGCTGTCTCCAAAAACAATAACCGAAACTTGGGAGAGGAAGCAAGGCTGAGTGATGGAAGCCTCTACCCAAGATCTTGATATCTGCTTCACCGAACAGCATAGATCGATACATGTGAATATAGGTATTGATGTCAAACATGCATGAAATTGTCTGATTACCAGTCAATAATGGAGACCGTTAATAGATGCGAGGATGGCCAATGATAATGGTGATGATATCCAAGATGCACAGCACAATCTAGCGAGTGCAAAAAATGTTTTTGTCATCAAACACTCACAGAATCGTTTAACTAGGAGCCAATAATGAAAACCCCTGATCAAACACAAGGTGACCTGCCACTAATGTTTGCAAGTACCAAGGAACTGAAGTGTTTTTGGGTCTTCTTCCTAGATAGAGTGTTGAAGTTGATAGGAAGAGACCTGCCGAAAGGTAGGCAATATGTTGTCCTACATCAGCTGACACGAAACAGGACAAGAATGATTATTTTTTGAGGAATCCTTTGAGCATTGGGCCAAAGCGACAGACGGGCATGATGGTAGGACATGTTTGATGGTCTAATGGAGGAAACAGAAGATAAAGGTTTTCCCTTGAACAATAGAAGGCACAACAATGGTTTTAACCTTGCAGCACTAGACTCATGAACACCAAAGAGTGTTAGGATACAGTACTCTGTCGCAGCAATATGTAATGTTGGAAACAGTTGAAAGCAAAGCCAACTGCCAAGGGCAACTTTTCCACATGTGAATATCTAAGTTCGGGCCCAGCAATGCCTTTTAACATATAATATATCACATGCTCACTCTGGTCATCATGAGTTTGAACCAATACCATTCCTAGAGAGGATGGCGAAGATACCATGTATGGAGGAAAGTTGCACCCATAGTTGGGAGCACTATGGAGTGGAGCTGATATAAGTGCCTTTTTCAAGGCATCAAATGATCATTGAGCTTGATCATCCCATAGATACGGCACTCCCTTCTTAAGTAGGTGCATAAGACCTTTCATCAACTCAGCATAGTATATGATGAACCGTCATAAGAATTTTTCTTTCCCTTTCTAACATTGGAGTTGCAGAATGGATTGCGGTTTGGGCTTTTGAGTAATTGCATTTACTTTATCAAGATCAACCCTAATCCCGTACTTAGAGACAATGAATCCAAGAAAGCATCCAGACTCGACAAAGAAAACACATATATGTGGATTGAGACATATGTTATAAAATTGGCACCTAAGAAAGATAGCTCTTAAATGATTTACGTGTTGCACTTTCTTCTTGGAATGGGCTAGAAGGTCATCCAAGTAAGCTTGAATGATATGTCTGATATCGTGAAATGCATAGTCCATGGCCCTTTGAAATGTTGCTCCAACATTCTTTAAACCAAATGGGACTTTTCGATAGGCAAAGAATCCCCATGGAAAAACAAAGGTGGTTTTGTGTTGGTCTTTGGGTTTTATAAAAATCTGGTTGTAACCTGAGAAACCATCTATCAATGAGATTGATTCACAGCCATTGCAGTTGTTGATGATTTGGTCGATGAACGGTGTCAGATAATTATCTTTCGAACATGCGGCGTTCAAGTCTCGATAGTCAAGACATACGCGGATGGTTCCTTGTTTCTTATCGACGGGAACCAGATTGGAAACCCATTCTGTTAAGGGAATGAGGTAGATGAAACCAGCACGTAAAACATTTTCCACCTCAGTCTTAATGGTTGCCATTTTGCGGGGGTGGACTAGTCGAAGCCTTTGGTGGACAGGTTTAGCATTATTGTATGTCTTGATATCATGCTCGAGAATAGACGGATCTATGCTGGGAATTTCCTCATAAGACCAAGCGAATACATCGTTGAATTCCTTAAAAAGCCAGGTGAAGCTTGCAATTTCCTCAGGATTGCAATCTTCTCTAACCTGGATGTTTTCTATGATGCTTGTCATGACAGAAATATCTATGAACAATGTCTTTGAAATATTGCCCATGTTTCCTTCCGAGTCCAAAGTTTGGATAGTCGTATGAGGTGAGGAAATGATTTCAGGTGCGTCCGATGACAAGATTTGAAGAGGCATCATCTCTAGATCAGATATCGAAACACGATGGTGTGAGTCCTCCCAAGGTCCCTCTTCTAAACTCATGATCTCTCTAATAGCTTCATCCGTAGGTAGGACTTGATTGAGGGGATCGAAAGAAGGGGCAGTTATAGGAAGGTCAGTGGTACTATTAGTCATGACCAAAGTGACCAGAGACTCAGATGCAGATTGAATGGCCTGGTAGGCCAATTCAGCTAGTGACATCGCCATTTGTTCTCCGTAAGTGTCAATTTCTGAAGGGGCCGGTAGGATCCAACGATCGGTCAGTTCATGAGGAATGGATGAAACCATATTCACCGCCTGTGGAACTATCGGTGGCAGAAGAGGGAAACAACTCATAAGGGAATAGCCCTTCAATATACCAGTACCGATACTGACGTAAGAGTCAAGTACACCACCCACTAAGGGTACAGAGCCGCTGGGTAACGGGGAATAATCAAGGGTGCAAAAGGACAGTTGGTCCACTGTGACTATCTTTCCATCCAATGGAAATAGGATGATGCGAAAGACAGTAGACACAATGGCAGTCATGGCGTAAGTCCAACTGCAACCCAACAATAGATTATAGTCAAGATTTCTATCTACGACTTCGATGTCCACCGTTACCGTTTTCCCATTCAAGGTGATGGGGTAGCTAGCTAGGTAACCTTTTGGGATGAAAGTGTGGCCGTCGAAAGCTTTAAGGGATTCGACGGTGGGGATAGGGTTGGAGAACCCAAAGGGAGCCAACATGAAGCCGACATTATGCAAGTTGAAGCACCTTAGTCAATGACAGTTCTATGTATTCCTTTTCCTTTCGAACATATTTTCACCTGAAATTCAAGCTGGTGTGAAAGCGGAGGTTTACATTTTTCCATGTCGAAAATTGCAAGCATGGAATTTTGAGGGTTGATACCACCAATAGCCAAAAGCAGAGCTTTCCTTTGTGTTGGGCATGTTTTTAATACTTTGAGCACTGACATAGCTGACAGCGCTTGTGCCATGTATTCCACAATAATGTATTTTTAGGCGGAATTCTGCATTGTGCGACGAAGTGCCCCTTTATGGGGGCAAATCACAAGATCAGCAACCAGCCTTTCGATATGAAGATCGTTAGGCAGCGGTGGGTTTTGACTTGAGGAGGGTTCCTCTACATGAGTGACTAGAGCTCCATAAGATTTGTCTATGGTTTGTAGATCTACCGTTTCAAAGGTGTAAATGGTAGATGGTCCTTCACCAGCTGAAGGATGTTGTGAACCACCATTGCCCCCTTGTGGGGGTTGGGGTTGGTTTGCAATAAGGTGTTTCCACTATTGAGCAGGGAAAAAATTATTCAGGACAGCAGGGGTCCTTCCAGTGTCCTTTTTAGCAATGAAATTTGTGCATTCCTGAAGACACAGACAACGATAGGTCATGTGGTCTTTGGCATAGATTTTGCAAGGGAATTTGGCAGGTTTATCCTTTCCATCGTCAGAGGGCACAACAACCTTCTACTTTGGGTTGTGCTGCTTTGTTGACTGCTCTTCAGAAGGAGCGGTCTTTTTCTTATTCTTCTTGTTCTTACCATCAAGTTTTTGTGTAGACTGCACATAGTTTATTGTGGTGGTAGGAAGAGCAGTCGATTTGGTAGAGGGGTCAACTGACATCTGGGCAATGTGACTGCTAAATTTATTTACAGCAGCTCCAGAGGTTACGTCGATAATACCATTGGCGTGCGCTCCGGGTTGCTGAGTAGTGGGAGCATTGAAGTTATGAGGGGCATTGGGAATGACATCGTATAAAGTTCCAAACTGTGAATATATCAGATCTAAGTGTTGGCATGACGAATGGATTGGTCTTCTGTGATCGCACCACCTAAGACGACATGTTTAGCGATTTGGGGCAGTAGAGACTTGCAAAACTAATCCGCTAATAGATAGTCTGGGAGAGGAGCTTTGACTAACCTCTGCGTATGTCTCCATTCATGTATATGATCAGAGATGTGGGTGGTGGTATCCTGACATAATGAAGTGAGGAGTTCCATCCCAGTTTCATAGCAGATGGGTAGCTGGATGTGCTTTAAGAATTTCATCGCTAAAGCATTGAAGGCATTGACTGACGCGTGTGGTAACTTGATGTACCACTTGGCTGCATTGCCACTGAGGGTGTGGGGAAAGAGACATAACCGGATACTATCATCCACCATGGAGCTAGAAACACACCATATATGATATGTGGTGATATGTGTACTCATATCCTCCCCTTGTTTCCCTTTGAACTTCGGGATGTCTATTGGTATTTTATGCGAGATTGGTGGCCAAAGTAATTTATGATAGATGGGGTCATTTGTAAGTTTGTACAAGTCAAGGATATCAAGCATTGGCAAGAAAGGAAAGGTGTTTGATACCCCCGAATCGGACCAAGGCAATGACATATGACTTGAGGATCCTTGCGGTCCTACCATCGTGTTGTTTCCAATATTATACATAGGTTGCATGGTATAGTAAGTTCCTTGGAATATGGTATTGTACTGTGGGTTTCCATAGGGATTGTTAGGTTGGGGTATGGAAGTTCCCCCAGGATAAGTAGTTCCCCCTTGACTCATTTGAGGTTGTGAGTAGGGTGCCCTTATGGATTGATTGGGACCTTGTTGAGGGTTCTCGCTCACCACATAACTAACCATAGTGTTACAGATCAATTTGGGCACATCACTCCCATCATTTAGATCAGTACCATTAGGGCTCATCAAACCCTAATTCAATTTCTACATGCCCTAGAAAAGTCATCACTTTGAACGCCTCCTTCCCAGAGAGTTTCCTGGCCTGAAGCCCTCCAGAAATGCCTCCTTGAAGGACCAGCACAGCCTTGGTCAGGGATAAGTGCACTTCAGTGCAGGTAGGCCCATGTCAGGGTGATTTCCAGAGCACTTAGGCCCACTTTGACCTGTGCTGGGAGAGACTGAGTGAAATCATCATAGGGTTCTGGGAATATTCTTATCTTCTGGAGACATCTAGAATATTCCCACACTTGTCATCTCCTATCAGCTAGAAATTGGATAGGGAATGAGTTAAGTAACCTCCTATCCTGTCATCCCTTCCTCCATGGAAACTAACTCTAAGTTTGGAAGGCCATTCAATACCTTCATTTATGACTAAACCTCCTCCATTTTCCTATCAATTGAGCACTCATCTAACTGATCAGGGGCTGGACTTTTAGAATTTGTAAGGAGATACTATTGGTGTGAGGATTGAGATTGTAAGCAAGTATTGTTATGCTACCGGAGTGATGTGCTTTTGATGTGATGTTGGTTGGAACCCAAGCTGGAAGAGTGACAATGGATCTGACTTCATGGTTTTACTTCTTCCTTCTACTTAATAAAGTTGTTTACACCTTTTCCCGTATTCTTGTCTTCATGTATGATGATTATATGTGTAAATGCTTTCGATTCCATTTGCTTATAGTAGATATATCTCTTTCTTTGATTGGTTTTTGTCCTCTGTTTATGATTACAAGTACTAGTCAAGCTGATTCAGTTTGAGAAGAAGCAACGAGAGCCATACAAAGGAGAAAAAGGGAAAGCAAAAGATAACAAGTAGGTCCCTTGTCTTATTTATCTTCTATAGAAAAAGGTTAAGCGCTTTTAATCTGTTGTTCTAGGTGTAACTACCCATCTAGGGAGATTGTGTTCCATAGATGCAAAATTCCACATAACAAATTGGCGACTCCACTGGGGAATGATCATAATTATGGGTAGTTTACCTTCATCCTAGTACACCCTAGTAGACTTTACTTTCTTCCATTGATCTTTTTTCAACCTTTTTGAAGTGTTTTTTGGTAAAAATAGTGCTTACAAGCCACTAGGATGGCCTCTCTAGCACCAGCACAAGTTTGGTCTAGAGAGAGAGTGTTGCAGAGCACCCCTGGCTTGAGGACAGTGCTCTGAAGTGCACTGTCTCCCATTCAAGGCTGCGCTGGTACTCCTTAGGTAAAAAATTCAACCTTTGACTTGATTTTTCCAAAAATTTCCTTCTCTTTTTGCTTGCTACAACATCAATGATGCTTGTGTCTCTGAAATCAATTTGTGTTTCCTTTGCTATCCCTACTTTGGCCTTGATTGTTTAGTGTTTCTTAAATGACTTCTTTATCACTACCAATTCATTGTTAGAGTTAATTTATAGTCAATTAACCTTTGCTCAAAAGAAATTGTCGTAAAAGTCTTCATTTCTTTCGAAAAGGAACTGTCGTAAAGTCTTCGTTCTTGTAAAAAGATTGATTGATTGTATGTGCATTAGTTTCCTTTCGTTCATCTTAACATTAAGGGAATTGAAAAGAAAAACTTGCATCGTGCATTAAAAAAGTTTGAGTGTGCTTATAGGAATAGTTTAGAGATTGCTTTAGACGTGGTCCTTGTTCTTTGATTAAAAGAATCTGATTTCTCGATCCCTACTAGCTAAGGTTTTCATCATTCAAATTGAATGAAAAGAATGCTTATCATATTAGTTGCACTGTAAGAATTTCAAAGACATCACGTGGTGAAGCTTGAAAGGCAAATTCTTAATCAAGATCAACTTAAAATTAATCTCAATTAACCTAATGGAGCATTGTCACCTAACGCAAAAAATTTAGAGGTTCTAGGCTAGAGACATGTTCCAACGTCGTAAAACATAGCAGCTGTCACTAACTTGTCTTCGATATATTCCGAGTGTGATACCTCATTCCACATATGTGAGTATATCATAGCTCATCCATGTACCTTCGGGTATATAGGGCGGTGTTATAGTACGTAAAGTATAAAGGAATGCTCTCACTATGCGGTTTCGCATTAGACAACGCTAACACGAATTGAGCCTCCACGTAATTTCAGGTATATATGGGAGGACTACATTAGGTTTCTATCCATCCTTAGGTAACCAAGTTGGCCACCTTGTACATTGTGATACACCAAACATAACATCCGGGGAGATTTCTTGCACGTATCCTAAGTCCTTGGTTTACTGAGGCATTATATTGCAGTTCACAATTGCTTGGTAATCCTTTTGCCTACATTATCCCTCTTTTCTTTGTTATATTATTTTGATTAAAATAAAATTAATTGACCGCGAATAACATCCTCCATGCTCACTCCTTAGTTGATATTAAGTTGAGACATATGGAAACAACTCCAGAGTCCATCGATCAAGGAATTCCCTTTAATGGGAATCCTAGTCCTTTTCCTCCTTTCAGAAATATTGGTGCTTCTTATATGGCTACATTGTCCCTTTTAGGATTTACCATTGGCTTGCCAGTATGGTTGTTTTCAACCTCCCTGGTTCAAAATGTCGTGATTTCTCTGCAATCGAGTACTCCTCCAATTGGGCAAAATCAACCTCTAGTTGATCCTAAAGTTGACCCTTTTCCTTCTTCGTCGGTTGTTTCTTCCGCCCCTTCTTCCTCTTCACCTGGTGAAAGTATTGACACTAGTAACCAGGTGGCTAAGAAGAAGAAGAAAGGGAAGAAGAAGAATAAGAAGTAAATTCAGCATGGGGGAAACCAAGCAACCATTGCTTTGAATGCAACTGCTGATGAGAAACTGTCCGATAGGCCTCATAAAGTTCGATGTCCATGCAAACTTTGTATGAGAGACCATCTTCTTTGAAATTGTTCTAGTATTTCTCAGATCTTAGAAGAATGTTCTTCTCGTTCACATTGTCCTGTGTCATCAACTTCTAGAGATCATGCTGGTGACACACCATCAAATAGTGGTAGTAATGTTCATGGAAAGAAGGGTAAAATTAAGTTTCCCAGTAGGTTATGTGTAGGGAATCACCCCATTCACCTTTGTCCCTATCTGGATGAAGCAAAAAAGTGTTGGATAACCATCCTACTTCTCCGCAACGACTTCCATCTTTTTACAGGAGATTATCCCTTAATCCTTCACTAGTTGATAAAGTGACTGACCCAAATCAACCGTCAGTCAAACCCACTCTCTCTGAATGTGAATCCTAGGAGTCTATACCTAACCAATCACAAGTCAAGGAAATAGTTGACCCGATTTCACCTTTAGTTAATCGTACCTTTCCCATAGAGAGTGAGTATGATACCCCTCAGTTTCTTTTCGTTTCTTCAGATTCCAATGAGCATGGAGGCAACCCTCCTATTCCATCAAGATAGGAGGAAAATCCTCCCAATCTCGTAACTCAAGGGGGTAATACTCCTTTTTCTACGGTACCCCCTCCAAGTAGGTTGGTCACTTCCTTTTATTGGAATCGACTAGCAGGATGTTGTCTTCCTTCTTATGTGCCTTTCCAGATCATAGTACAGGTTTGTAATATGATTGTACCTACCACTATTATAAATGAAGGTGCATATGTGAGTATCCTTTCCTACACTGCTTGGCAAGCATTCGGTTCACCGCCACTTCTTCCTATTACCTAGAATTTGTTTGCTTTTAATAGAGGAACCAGTCAACCATCAGGGTTCCTTCCTCAGTTGCCTATTACTTTGGGAGGAAAAATTGTTTATCTCAATGTGATGGTAGTCCCAGGCCCTTTAGATTGCAATTTACTTCTTGGGCACAACTATGTTTATGACATGGGAGCGATTGTTTCAACACTCTTTCGAGTGATGTGTTTCCCGAATGAAGGCAGAATTGTCACTATTGACCAGCTTTCATTTCCCGGTCCAAAAATGACTTCAAGTCAACCATCTTCCCTAAATGGTCCTTTTGTCCCAATGGTATCTTCCCCGCCACAAGTCAATCATGTGGTAACCCGTTCCATGCCTACATCAACTAACAATCAATTGTGTGATGTTGTACATTATGTACTGGGGGCATTAGAACCAGATCTCGGATTCCTTGTTACGGATCCCTTCCAGAGAATTGTTCTCCCATCTGATGAGAACCTCTTGGAATTCATGACCTCTTATGGGTCATGAATAAAGGGTATGAGGAGAGTTCCTTGTCTTCTGTCAACCTCGTTACAATATGAAACAAGGAATATGAGGATCGTTCTTTTACTGTGTCAACCTCATTAAAAAATGAAACAGGTTCCATGAGCATAGTTCCTTGTCTTGTGTCAAGCTCGTTAAAAAATGAAACAAGGAATATGAGGATAGTTCCTGGTCTTGTGTCAACCTCATTAAAAAATGAAACGAAGGGTATGAGGATAATTCTTCGTCTTGTATCAACCTCGTTAAAAAATGAAACAAGGAGTATGAGGATAGTTCCTTGTCTTGTGTCAAGCTCGTTAAAAAATGAAACAAGGAATATGAGGATAGTTCTTTTACTGTGTCAACCTAATTAAAAAATGAAATAGGTCCCAGAGCATAGTTCCTTGTCTTGTGTCAAGCTTGTTAAAAAATGAAACAAGGAGTCAAAGCATAGTTCCTTGTCTTGTGTCAAGCTCGTTAAAAAATGAAACAAGGTCCCCTAGAGGTCTTTGATTAGATCTTGTAAAATCCTAGTTGAGTATTTCACTAGATCTCGTAAATAAATCTTCATTCCATCCACCTGATAGCCAGGAGTAGTCTACTTAGGTGAATGTAATGAAGCTTGAGGGGCATGCACCTAGAATCAAGTCATCATGCTGGGGGCATGTAAACTGAATCCAAGCATAGTTTTTCATTTCAAGCTTGTGTAAACATGAAACTGAATCCAAGCATAGTTTTTCGTTTCAAGCTTTTGTAAACATAAAACTGAATCCAAGCATAGTTCCCTATGGTTCAAGCTTGTGTAAAAATGAACCCATCTCTATTTTAACCCTCTTGATTGCCATTCTATCAACATGGAAAATTTTATAGGCTAATGTTTGCGCAGTGGGCTAATTTTCCATGATTTTTCCGCAAAAAACATTCGCCAATTTCCAATTTTATAAAAGACGATTCGCCTAAATTTTAGAAATTATTTTACATTAAAAATCGCCAAAATTATATAGAGACTATATATAAAATCATTATAAATTTGAATAATTTTACAAATATATCAATAAACATTTTATAGTTTGCATATTAGGGATTAGTGAGATTCGCCAATGTTTTTAAACTTCAAGAAAAATTTCCATCCATAAAATTTTCCTTGTCTATCAGCCCCTTCCGTCATATGAGCCTTGGTTTTCCTCCTTCCATCATCACTATCTGCTTGGCCAACCATACACTTTCACTTTTTTGTTTTACCCTTTTTGAGGAATAGTTGGAATGAGTGGTCTTATTAGCTAGCCTCTCCATATAAATCGACATGTTTTGAGAAGTTCCAACATCACTGGAACTAGTTTCTATCCTAGACACCACTCATTCCTCTAAGTAGAGTCCTCTTTAAGCTATTTTCAAACTCTCAAAATATAAAAATATTGTCGAGCGCTTGTCCTCTTCAGCTCGTTAACGGATTGGAAACAACATATACTCAATATAAGTTTAACCCTTTTCCTAACTAAGATAGATTATTTACAAAAAAGGAATACATTGATCGAACATGGTCAACAAGTTCTCTCTCATATTTTTTTATGCTTTTTCAGACTTGAGAGACAAATCTACGAAAAAGAACTTGTGGAGTTTTCTTTTTGTCCGTTTTCAAACTCTCTAAACATGAAAAGGACTGAGTTATCATTTTTGTTAAACTCGTTAAAACATCAAATAGAGAAAAACATGTCCATCATGACAAGACCAAGTTTCACCTTCACTAGACTCGTTAAAACATCACATAGTGATGGATTCACCTGAAGGGTGGAATTATAGAACAAGCATATGTTATCCTCCTCAAGCTTGATAAAAAATAAAGAGGTATTGGTCAACAATGACTGGGTAAAATGGGAAAAGGAGTAAACCAATTTAAGGCAGCAGGTCGCTCTTGAACATGACATTTTCACTTTATCATTGTGACTACATGGGTTGGGTTATTTGCTTGATGGTCATCATACCTTGGCCTATCACACCATCCCTTACTTTAGTTTTGAGTCAATGCTGCCAATTCATTTAGTGTCGCCGACATGTTCAAGAGAAGTCACTCAATTAAAATTCATCCTTTGCAATACTCATAAACCTTCATTTTCATGACCTCCATTCCTGAACCTTGTGTCGTTAGTCAAATTCTGTCTCCAAAATCATTACACTCGTTTCATGTCATTGATGTGGGATACATCAAGGCCCTCCTGCGACGAGTCGCTTCTTGTCGACATCAACACATTATCCAAGAAGTTGACTTAGAAACACCCTTCCAGTACCTTGAGGCTTGCATACATCAATGCAAGGTTTCTCGATTCTGGCGATAGGTTGACATCACTAGCCTTAGACCGAAAGACTTTGTATGGTGTTCAACATCAAAACATCCATTCACAACATGCAGAATGCACTGCAGTACCTTGAGGATCATTATCATTATCGGTGATTTCTCTCGCCTCTGTTAATGGCTTACATAATTGGCTGGTAATCAAACGGTGTCTTCCCATGTTTGACTTCAAATCATACATTCACATGGTTAGACTCATACTTGAGCGAATGATTGAACAAGATAGAAGTCCCCAGATCTAGTTTCATCCATCAGGGCTCCAATTTCAAGAAAAATACCAAATCATCCGTACAATGGCTTTACAGTGATGGTCATCCCATCATGGGTCTATACCTATAGACAACTATCTATGTACTTGTAATGAAAGTTTATATGTTGAGAATGGGTATGCCTTCCCTCAGCGATTCATGAAAAAAATCAAATATCATGATATTATTTGTTGTTATCAATGCAAGTCACCATCCACTTTGGAACCTCCTCATCACATCATAAAGCATATCACTCGACATTATTATTTTCGACTTCAAGCTTTAGCGGGCAACTGTTACAAATAAATTTGGGCACATCACTCATATAATTCATATCAGTACCATTAGGGCTCATCAAACCCTAATTCAGTTTCTACATGCCCTAGACAAGTCATCACTTTGAATGCCTCCTTCCCAGAGAGTTTCTTGGCCTGAATCCCTCTAGAAATGCCTCCTTGAGGGACTAGCGCAGCCTTGGTCAGGGGTAAGTGCACTTCAGTGTAGGTATACCCATGTCAGGGTGCTTTCCAGAGAACTTAGGCCCACTTTGACCTATGTTGGGTGAGATTGAGTGAAATCATCATAGGGTTCTGGGAATATTCTTATCTTCTGGAGCCATCTAGAAGATTCCCCCACTCATCATCTCCTATGAGCTCGAGATTGGATAGGGAATGAGCTAAGTAACCTCCTATCCTGTCATCCCTTCCTCCATGGAAACTAACTCTAAGTTTGGAAGGCCATTCAATACCCTCATTTATGACCAAACCTCCTCCATTTTCCTATAAATTGAGAACTCATCTAAGTGATGAGGGGTTAGACTTCGAGAATTTGTAAGGAAATACTGTTGGTGTGAGGATTGAGATTGTAAGCAAGTATTGTTATACAGTGTTGTGCTTTTGATGTGATGTTGGTTGGAACCCAAGCTGGAAGAGTGACAATGGATCGAACTTCATGGTTGTAATTCTTCCTTCTACTTAATAAAGTTGTTTACACCTTTTCCCATATTCTTGTCTTCATGTATGATGATTGTATGTGTAAATGACTTCGATTCCATTTTCTTATAGTAGATAGATCTCTTGCCTTGATTGGTTTTTGTCCTCTGTTTATGATTGCAGGTACTTGTCGAGTGGATCAAGTTCGAGAAGGAGAGACGGGAGCCATATAAAGGAGACAAAGGGAAAGCGAAAGATAACAAGTAGGTCTCTTGTCTTATTTATCTTCTATAAGAAAAGGTTAAGCACTTTAAATCTGTTGTTCTAGGTGTAGCTACCCATCTCAAGGAAATTGTGTTTATTTGTAGATGTAAAGTTCCACATAACACATAGGTCCTTGACCAACACAAGGAGGGTTCATGTCAATCAATGACTGACCATGCATACCTGAAAACGGAGGTTGAATTGTTACGCTCCCGACCGGTATATGCATATTGGGAACAGTGCCCCCAGATACCTGAATCTGGGCGTTAGAACTATATAATGGATTCCAACCATATTGTTGGTTGAAGGGACCCGTGCTGCGCTATGTTTAGCAATTGTCGAAAGTCCAGGGGCTGACAAAAAAGGTGCGGAACCCAGAATGTATTGGGTTCCACTCGTGGAGGGTGTCATAATAGGGTTTGAACCTGGGACAGATGGGATAATGGGGTTTGCCATCAGAGGTATGGTATTGACTGCCGATTGGGGAGTTGGTGGTGGACCAATAGTGTCCACAAAATCCCATGATCCGTTAGTTGTCGATGGGATGGGTGGAAATGTTCCAACTCAAGACAAAGTAGGTACAGATGCAACTGGAATCAAGAGTGGGCCCAACAAGTTCGTGATCGTAGGATTATATGGAGGAAGCAATACTTCGGTAAAGAAATCCTCTGGTAAGCTTGAATCGTGGGATGTCCAAAGTGATTTTGTGTTAAATCTCAGAGACTAATTTCCTGAACATGGGTAATCCAGTTCACTCCAGCTTGGTGGATCCTCCACAATGAGTGAGGGGAGTCATAACAACCATCTAGATTGATGACAAGGGCCGGATGTAGCCATGGTGGTTGATAATTTTTATCAGTACATTTTAAAGTGATGTTTATTAAGTCTCGGTGATAACACTCTGGCACTTAAAAAATAAAAAATACACCAAGGAAATCAATCAACAAGTAGAGGGAAATGACCCTGTCTGATAAGCACCAACCACTGAAGATGAAACCCAATATCACAATGAACAACAGAGAGAGATGGCCAACTGTACAGTTATAATTACTCATCAGCTTCGCCTAAACCTCAAATTAAGGGGCCGAGTACTCTCGTGAAGATGAGCACCCTCCAAAAAAACGAAGACAGAGTAGGTTCGTCTTTGTTAGGTACCAGGGCAGCCTGCCCTATTCACCTTGTGTTCATCCCTAGAAGTATGGCCACTAAGGATATCTCAAATCATAGACATTACCGGGGGGGACATAGTTGTAGACAACACGTTGTGTGGGCAGGATACCTGAGTCCCCGATTCAACGTCGATATCCCCGATACACATACCAAAAGGAGATGTAAGAAAAGGCGGGTTACCTTCACTTACAATCTGATGTTGTCTCGTATTTAACTCCGTTTTTACTGGAGTGGTCCCAGATAGTATGAGTGCAGAAGGATTTCTCTCTTTAATGACACTAGTTTCGGTGTATGATATTGGGCAGTTAACTCACACTTCCTATCCCAAGATTCTAGCCTAAATGAAAGTGTGTTTACTCTAAAAAGAGTTGTTGATTGATTTTATTAGGTATCTCTTAAATGTACTTCGGTAGGGGTGTTCACATATGAAATTTTATGGGACTCTGACTCAAATCATGCAAAAACAATACTTGTAAATTTTCACTTTCGGTGAGTAACCTGCTTCTACAAAGGGAGAGTCATTCATATATCAATATTTATTCCATGCATCCTATTCAGTAAAACACTAGCATAACCGAGAAAACTTCAATGCTCACTAACAACTTATTGAAACCAAATAATGCAGATCTAACCAACTAAGCACAAAACAGTAAAAAAAATTGTATTTTTTCTTTAATGAAAACAAAAACTTTAATAAGTAAAGTTATTTTCTTAAAAAAAAAAAAAGTTAGGACACAGATCAGTCAAACAAGTGTAGTTGCAGATCCATGATTAGTCTACAAGAATATTTCCCAACCCATGAGTCCACGAGGTAAGCTGTTTATCAAGCAATGGCTGACTAATTCTTTGTACTAGAGGCTACAGAGAGTTAGTTTCAGCACTATCGCTCTGTTTGTGAGGACACAGTGCTTTATAAAGCATTTTTTTCACTGGTAACCTGCATTAATGAGGAAAAATACTCAAAACATGGGTTGTGGGGATCAGATCTAGGGTTGAGCACTGAGAGAAGGGTGTTATATGGTCCTAAGTGGTCGGAAAGGGAATCAAGAAGTACAGCAAGGCCAAGAAGAAAGAGAGATCTAGGAACTTTCTGGGAAAAATTGGGAACTAAGTGTAGTCCCTAGTGGAGTCACCAATTCTGCTATAGGGATTAATGCATGGGTGTTTGGTGAGGTAAAAAACCCTTAAGGATCTTCACGGTATCCTCGGCAGGCAGTCAAATTAGCTGTAGATGTCACAAAGATACATGCATATCTATGTTTAACAAACGGATATCAAAGCAAGAAGTACTTATTACCTCTATTCCTAGTGTGGTGTTGTTGGAGAGCGCAATGTAGCTAGGAGGAAGACCCCTGAGCCAGCTCCAGATCAAAACATGCACATAGCAAAGATAAGCGTAATATCACATCATAAAACCTTGATAAACAAATGCATGAACATATAAAAGATATATAGTTGCATATAACTAAGCCACTCATGCGAAAAGATATTGAATAAACATATAAACAAGTTATACTACCAACATCACAGAGTGGACAACACAACTGCAGTTCTATATTGATGTAGAAAGAGTGATTACAACCATCAGTTGCATCAGCCTTCCCTTACCCCTCCAGCTCCTCTCTCTCTCCCTTCTTAACCTCTTCTTATGCCTTAGTCTTAGACTTTTCTCGACAGTCAAATAGAAAATCCTTTCAAATGGTTCGACCTCTTTCACAATGGCCCAAGACTTGCATATATAGCATGTAGGGTTAGGGTTGCCAAGTCCTTCATGAGTTCCATTAGGAAAAAGCAGTGATGTTTCCATGCTTTAGTGCTCTTTTCCATTTGCATACTCCATTAGGAATTAGTAATTCCCCCAAACATGGTGAGTTCTAATGTTTCCCTGCTTTTATGAGTTGACATAGGAGAGAATATAGGGATATTTTGTAAGGCAATTCATTGTTTTGACCCATAGAAACTGATGTAGGGTCACTAACATTGTTCCTGAGGTAGCAAGTAGATTTACCCTAGGCACTAATGCACCCTTAGGCTTGTTGAGAAGCTTTATAAAGAATGTTGATAGTGTCTAGACAACGTTAGCTTGACAACTGGGCCTGTGAACTTGGTCAGTCCTTCTGTCATCATCTATTTATCCTCTGAGTTGACGAGGAGGTCATTTTCCTGTATAACAGCTAAGATGAATGGTTTAAAGAAAGGCGTGGAAGCTAAGATGGATGGTATAGAAGAAAAAATTAAAGGAAACATGGAAGATTTGAAGACAGACATGGAAGCTAATATGGATGGTATAGAAGAAAAACTTAGGGCAACATGGACGATTTGAGGACAATTTTGTTAAATTTGCTACAACAAATGCTTACTAATGGAAAAAGGGTGGTAAAGGAAACACATGAGGAGAAAAAAAGAAATGTTAATAATGATTTCATAGACTCTAATTATGGATTGAAGACCCACCATGTTCCACATATCAACATGAGAAAGTTTGATGGCAAGGATCCAGTAACAAGGATACTACACATGGAGCAATATTTCGATCTCCATAATGTTCAAAACACACAAAAGGGACGCATTGCAGCTTTTTATTTGGAACCAAATCAATTTGTATGGTATTGATGGCTTTTCTCTCGTAAACAAATTGTCACTTGGGAAATTTTTACGGAAGAAATGATAGCACATTATGAGGATACAAAAAACAACACATTTTTAGCCAATTGATAAATCTCAAGCAAAAGGGTTCAATGATGGAGCACATTGAGGACTTCCAAAAATTGAATATAATGGTAAAAGATATTCCAAAGGAGCATAGGATTGATGTGTTCATAGGGAATTTAATGGATAACATCCAACATGATGTTCGCCTTTGGGAACCCGATTCATTGGAGAAGTCATTTAGGTTGGCAAGAAAAATGGGAAAGCAAGATTATGGAAACAAGGAAGCCTACCACTCACAACTATAAATATGGAAGTGTTGTTGCCCCTAGCCTTCCACAACCTACAAGGTTGACACCACAACATTTGGAAGAAAAAAGAGAAAAAGGGCTTTATTACAATTGTGATAGAAAATACACTAAAGGTCATAAGTGTGCTAAGAAGAAATTATTTTACATATATTGTGAAGAGGAGGAAGAAAAGGAAATAGAAACAACAAAAGAAGAGGATATACACTAGGAACAAACCCTAGAGAAAGGAAAAATGAATCTGACCATATCTTGTAATGCATTGGATAGAATTACAGTTCCTCAAACTATCAAGATAGAAGGACAGATCAAGAAAAAAAAGGTAATAGTGTTGATTGATTCAAGAAGTACCCATAATTTTATTCATTGTAAGATATCCAAGGAATTGAATTTCTTCTTATATCCATCACCAAAGTTTCAAGTGATGGTTGAATGTGGAGGACCATAAATTTCTTTGGAAAGTGCCATAATATCAAGCTATCCATGGGAGAATATGTATTGAATAGCCCAATGCTTTCCATTCCAATGGGTGGTGCTGATGTTTTACTAGGAGTCCAATGGCTATAATCCTTGGGTACAATAGCTTTTAATTTTTAAGAACTTTTCATGAAAGTTTCTTCGGAAGGAAAGGAAATTAAACTAAGGGGTATCACAAGGGAATCGGGAAAGATAATGAGCTCTAACGGAATGACAAAGCTTCTAAAGAAAGAACAATGAGGCGTAATTTCACAATTATGTTTGCTAGAGGTTCCCACATCGAAATCATTTATTTCTCCAAATCTCCAAAAAGTATTGGACAATCATTCCAAGGTATTTGAGACTACCAAAGGCCTCCCACCTATTCCTAATCATGATCATGCTATTCATCTGATTCCAGGAAATGTCCCTCCAAACATCAAGCCTAACAGATATCCCTATGCCCAAAAGAGTGAAATCGAATGTATGGTTGCAGAAATGCTAGAGGCTAGTATAATTCAACCTAGTCAATGTTCTTTCTCTACTTCAATAGTATTGGTGCACAAGAATCATGGGTGATCGCACATGTGTCTAGATTATAGGGAGATCAACAAGCTCACTATTACAGATAAATTTCCCATTCCTGTCATTGATGAATTATTGGATGAATTGCATGGATCAATCTACTTCACCAAGTTGGATCTTTGTTCAGGATATCATCAAATCATAATGAAGGCTGAAGACATTCCAAAGGAAGCATTTAGAACACATGAGGGTCATTAAATTTTTGTTCATGTCTTTTGGCCTTACCAATGCACCTTCTACCTTTCAAGGTTTGATGAATTCCATTTTCAAACCCTTATTTATAAAATTTGTGTTAGTATCTTTTGATGATATACTAATCTACAACAAGTCTTGGAAGGATCATGTTCATCATGTTGAAAGGGTGCTCAATCTATTAGAGGAGAAATAATTATATGCAAAAAGCTCCAAATTTTTCTTTGGAGTACAAGAGGTGAAATATCTCGGTCATATTGTACCTCATGAAGGTGTGAAGGTAGCCCTAGGAAAATTAAAGCCATTAAGGAATGGAAAATCCCCACATCCATAAAGCATCTGCAAGGATTTCTCATGTTGATAGGGTATTATCGCAAGTTTGCTAAGAATTATGGGTGAATAGCAACACCTCTAACAAAATTATTGAAGAAAGATGCATTTTCATGGACTCGAGAAGCAACGAAGGCCTTTGAACATCTTAAAGAGGCAACGTGCCAAGCACCAGTCTTAGCTATGCCAAACTTCACAAAAACCTTTATTGTGGAAAGTGATACCTCGGCAAATGGAATTGGTGTTGTTTAATGCAAGAAGAAACACCCATTGCTTTCGAAAGTCGTCCAATGAAAGGAAACTATTTACACAAAGCTATTTATGAGAAGGAAATGTTGGCAATACTACATGCACTTAAGAAGTGACGGCCCTAGCTAATGGGAAGACAATTCAAGGTAAAAATGGATCATGGTAGTCTTAAATACTTTTTAGAACAAAGATTATCTTCAAAAGAGCAGCAAAAATGGGTCACAAAGATGTTGGCTTATGACTCTGAAATCATCTACAAAAAAGGGAAGCAAATGTTGTCGTAGATGCACCCTCAAGAAAGGATGAGGATGTGGAAGCATTTCTTTGCGCCATTTCTATTATCCAACCAGATTGGATAAACGAAGCAAGGGATGAATGGAAGAATGATGAAGAAGTGTGGGCACACATTCAAAAGTTACAACAATATCCTAGTACATCTGATACATTTAGCTGGAAAAATGATTTGTTATGGTACAAAGATCGCTTATACCTATGTAATAATTCCCAACTCAAACAAAAGATTATTATGGAATTGCACACCTATCGCTTAGGAGGGCACTTAGGATTTTTAAAAACTTACCGCAAGGTTAAGAAGAAATTTTTTTGGGATGGCCTTAAATCAGATATTCAAAAGTTTGTGGCGGAATGTTTGGTTCGAAAACAAAATAAATTTGAAACAATTAAGATCTCGGGTCTGTTACAACCCTTATCCATTCCAAGCCAATGTTGGGAGGAGGTTTAAATGGATTTTATCACAAGCTTACCCAAGTCCGAAGGAAAGAGTGTCATCATGGTGGTAGCTCCAGACTTACCAAGTATGCACACGTTTGTGCACTATCGCATCCATTTAAATCCAATACAATTTTTGCTGCATTTATGGAAACGATTCAAAAGCTACATGGAAACCCAAAGATTACTGTAAGTGATAGAGACCTTGTTTTCACTGGAAAATTTTGTACAAAATTATTTTTTTGTCTTGGTACTTAGTTAGATCATAAACAAATGTTTGGAAGGATATCTTTGTTTCTTTATATCTTATAAACAGACACAATAGGTCAAATGGTTGCCTCTAGTTGAATGGTGGGATAACACTTCTTTCCATACTGCAGCAAAAATGACCCTATTTATGGCACTTTACAGATATCATCCACCATCCATCACATCATATTTAAGAGAAACTTTTAAGGTTCAAGTAGTGGAAGATCACCTCACTTTGGCGTAGAATGGAATGAAACAATAGGTAGATCAAAATTGCAACAAAAGAAGTTTTGAAGTAGGTGACTGGGTATTCCTACGACTACAACCATATAAACAGATATCCTTCAAGCAAGCTAAGAAGGATAAAATATTATCACCAAAGTATTATGGTTCCTACAAGGTGTTGCAAAAGATTCTTACTATGGCATACAAATTGGAGCTTCCTGTAGCTTCCCTAGTGCACCTAGTTTTCCATGTTTCATGCTTAAAGAAGCTTATAGGTGACAAACACCCAGTTCAAACAATATTTCTAGAACTTGATGAGGAATGAAAAATCCTATTGGAACCTGAAGAAGTCACATAAACAAGAACTCGATAGCTCCAAAATCAATCAATTTCGGAGTATCTCATCAAGTGGAAGAACTTACCTGCGAAAGATTCCACATGGGAGGGTGATAATTTTATACAGAAGCATCAAAAACTACTCAGGTGTTGAGGGGAACATTTTTTTGAAGGAGAGGGGCATGTTAGGTCCCCATAATACTAGTGATTCCCCATTACTATTGTCATTGTAGACCTTATTTTATTATTGTGCCCCTATTGTCCCCATATTGTTATTATTGTGCCCCATAGAAGCCCACTATTGTTATTGTTACGCCCTTAATGTATTATCGTTATGTCAGCTTTGATTATACTGTGACCCCTTAGACTCCTATATATAGAAAGGAGGTTTTGTCATTTGTATCATCCAACAATTATTCATTTGTGTAATGTAAAGCAGGTTACCCCCTCGAAGAGATTTATTTTGAAGTCGTTGACCTATCTTTTCTTCTATTTTGTGAGCTGGTTACATAACAAACTTATTTGATTGATTTTCATCACTCTTCAACAATATGTGGCTCACACCACTTGTCTCAAACTGATTATCTCAATACCACTCAGGACTCTAGGTGTTAATAAACTTGGTATGGTGCATACACTTTTTCTCAATTTAGACCAAAACCGAGAAATATATATATATAACAGTGATACATGGGAACACCATTAACAATAGGGGGCTACAATAACAATAACAATAACCAAGGTCTTACTCGCCTTGCGTACAACTATTATGACATTTAAAGGGACCCATATTAGTTTGGATCAATGGCCCTATCCACCGATGACACGTATACCAGGCCCATGTGAAGTGCACCAGGGTATGTGTGTCGGTCATGAATGAATGGTTGGATGTGAGTTTTACGGATCGGCGGATGATTCTTATTCTTTTGTAACCCTAACTCCCAACTCCACCTTTTCAGTTCTGACTTCATTCTTCTTTCTTGTGGTTCGTTCACCTTTGTTTGGCATGGTCCTCTCACTTCAAACAACAACACACATTTTCCAGTGAATGTCGCTGAGCCATGGTTTGAGCAGTTGAAACCAACTCGATTCCATCACCGCTAAGTAGGTTCATTCTCAAGTGGTTGATAAGGTTATAGTGAGCCCTTATTTCACTAACCAGAGAATTTTCTACTTGTATAGTCTTTTTGGTTATATTAAGGTTATGAGATTCTTTAAGCGGGTTTTAATTTCTTTTGCTCATACTGTTTTATTCCCCCACGTTTAACGTTGGAGTGCATCACGGAAAATTAAGAGCTTCTGGTCACCCCTATTATTCCTCTGACGCGCCTTAACTGTTCCAATGACTTCATCAATTCACAATTTGAATATTGGTTCCAAGTATGTTCTATACTGACTTTACCACAATGGAAGGTGACCCTTAACATGTTGTTTTTTCTTTTGTTCCGACTCTAAGAATTTACACCTAATTGGCATAGATTTCATTTTAGAGACCTTGGTTTTTATCACTATTCCTAATAGACTCATAATCTCACTAAAAGAGGCATTCTCACAACCATATGAGAAATTCAAATTTCACCTCCTCTCTATGATGTTAGAGGAAGGAATTTTATTACCATAGGAGGTCTTGTAATGTTACAAGAGGAGCTTGTGAAGCTATAGGAGGAGGATCCAATGAGGAGAACATCCCAAAAGACTAATATGAGTCTAGGAAATGATAGAGATGGTTGCACCACTCCCTTCAACAGGTAAGCCTAATAATTCCTTATGAAATAAATTTACTTCCATTGTGCAATAATATTTTGTGCATTTCTACCTATATCGTCATATCGCAATTTTTTTTTTTAATTTCCTAATGAATCCTCTTCGATATTGCAGTGCTCCAATGGTCAAGTCAACCTCCTTTCTTTTCCATTTGTCACAACTATAGGAAAACCCTTCCTAACATTAAAGTTAAGTTGTTAGAGTGGTCCAACATCCTTTATTAAGCATCCACCTTACCTAACCCAAATGGTTCTATTGACACGCAGGTACTTGCCATTTCGATTGTGTATGTATAAAATATTTTTGAACAATGACCTGACAACTTCTAATCCTTGCTTTTGCTGAAGTAGGTCAGTTCTCTATCCTAACTTACATATAATTTGCTGCCTACCCTGGGATCTTGAATTTATAAACCAAGACTAACCCACTGATCTCATATGTAGCTCTATGGTTTATGTAGTATATTATTTGAAATGCAAAGTTGAACACTACCTATTTTCTTTGTGGATAAGTGGATTTAGTTCACCACTATTTTGTAGCCTGAAATTGTATTTTCTAGCTGTGACTTTAGATTTTCAGCTTTGTATGAATATTTTCATAGGCAACTCATATTTAATATAGGGCCTAGGCACAAGGATTTCCATGGTTTTATAATTCACCATCGTTGTGTGTATTGACCTTCAGTTGCCTTTTCAAACTGTAAAGTTCTCTCATTTTCACTTAAAGAAGAAAATATTGTGGTTCTTATTTTTACATAAATTTTGCATGCCTCTCTAAAATATATACCACTTGTCATTGCATTCCTTTTCTTTGATATATAAGTGTGAATATAGTGGCTAATTTCCTGGAATTTATATACCTATAAATTTGGCTAAGGTGGAATTTCATGAAACTGGAGTTACTTACCTGTATATAATATGTATTTCAAGAAATAAGAAAGGGGATATAACTCTGCTTTGTCTATAATTCTGTTGTGATTCGTCTATATTTAATATGAATGTTTCATTATCTAACGATGTACACTAGGAACAAACCCTAGAGAAAGGAAAAATGAATCTGACCATATCTTGTAATGCATTGGATAGAATTACAGTTCCTCAAACTATCAAGATAGAAGGACAGATCAAGAAAAAAAAGGTAATAGTGTTGATTGATTCAAGAAGTACCCATAATTTTATTCATTGTAAGATATCCAAGGAATTGAATTTCTTCTTATATCCATCACCAAAGTTTCAAGTGATGGTTGAATGCGGAGGACCATAAATTTCTTTGGAAAGTGCCATAATATCAAGCTATCCATGGGAGAATATGTATTGAATAGCCCAATGCTTTCCATTCCAATGGGTGGTGCTGATGTTTTACTAGGAGTCCAATGGCTATAATCCTTGGGTACAATAGCTTTTAATTTTTAAGAACTTTTCATGAAAGTTTCTTCGGAAGGAAAGGAAATTAAACTAAGGGGTATCACAAGGGAATCGGGAAAGATAATGAGCTCTAACGGAATGACAAAGCTTCTAAAGAAAGAACAATGAGGCGTAATTTCACAATTATGTTTGCTAGAGGTTCCCACATCGAAATCATTTATTTCTCCAAATCTCCAAAAAGTATTGGACAATCATTCCAAGGTATTTGAGACTCCCAAAGGCCTCCCACCTATTCCTAATCATGATCATGCTATTCATCTGATTCCAGGAAATGTCCCTCCAAACATCAAGCCTAACAGATATCCCTATGCCCAAAAGAGTGAAATCGAATGTATGGTTGCAGAAATGCTAGAGGCTAGTATAATTCAACCTAGTCAATGTTCTTTCTCTACTTCAATAGTATTGGTGCACAAGAATCATGGGTGATCGCACATGTGTCTAGATTATAGGGAGATCAACAAGCTCACTATTACAGATAAATTTCCCATTCCTGTCATTGATGAATTATTGGATGAATTGCATGGATCAATCTACTTCACCAAGTTGGATCTTTGTTCAGGATATCATCAAATCATAATGAAGGCTGAAGACATTCCAAAGGAAGCATTTAGAACACATGAGGGTCATTAAATTTTTGTTCATGTCTTTTGGCCTTACCAATGCACCTTCTACCTTTCAAGGTTTGATGAATTCCATTTTCAAACCCTTATTTATAAAATTTGTGTTAGTATCTTTTGATGATATACTAATCTACAACAAGTCTTGGAAGGATCATGTTCATCATGTTGAGAGGGTGCTCAATCTATTAGAGGAGAAATAATTATATGCAAAAAGCTCCAAATTTTTCTTTGGAGTATAAGAGGTGGAATATCTCGGTCATATTGTATCTCATGAAGGTGTGAAGGTAGACCCTAGGAAAATTAAAGCCATTAAGGAATGGAAAATCCCCACATCCATAAAGCATCTGCAAGGATTTCTCATGTTGATAGGGTATTATCGCAAGTTTGCTAAGAATTATGGGTGAATAGCAACACCTCTAACAAAATTATTGAAGAAAGATGCATTTTCATGGACTCGAGAAGCAACGAAGGCCTTTGAACATCTTAAAGAGGCAACGTGCCAAGCACCAGTCTTAGCTATGCCAAACTTCACAAAAACCTTTATTGTGGAAAGTGATACCTCGGCAAATGGAATTGGTGTTGTTTAATGCAAGAAGAAACACCCATTGCTTTCGAAAGTCGTCCAATGAAAGGAAACTATTTACACAAAGCTATTTATGAGAAGGAAATGTTGGCAATACTACATGCACTTAAGAAGTGACGGCCCTAGCTAATGGGAAGACAATTCAAGCTAAAAATAGATCATGGTAGTCTTAAATACTTTTTAGAACAAAGATTATCTTCAAAAGAGCAGCAAAAATGGGTCACAAAGATGTTGGCTTATGACTCTGAAATCATCTACAAAAAAGGGAAGAAAATGTTGTCGTAGATGCACCCTCAAGAAAGGATGAGGATGTGGAAGCATTTCTTTGCGCCATTTCTATTATCCAACCAGATTGGATAAACAAAGCAAGGGATGAATGGAAGAATGATGAAGAAGTGTGGGCACACATTCAAAAGTTACAACAATATCCTAGTACATCTGATACATTTAGCTGGAAAAATGATTTGTTATGGTACAAAGATCGCTTATACCTATGTAATAATTCCCAACTCAAACAAAAGATTATTATGGAATTGCACACCTATCGCTTAGGAGGGCACTTAGGATTTTTAAAAACTTACCGCAAGGTTAAGAAGAAATTTTTTTGGGATGGCCTTAAATCAGATATTCAAAAGTTTGTGGCGGAATGTTTGGTTCGAAAACAAAATAAATTTGAAACAATTAAGACCTCGGGTCTGTTACAACCCTTATCCATTCCAAGCCAATGTTGGGAGGAGGTTTAAATGGATTTTATCACAAGCTTACCCAAGTCCGAAGGAAAGAGTGTCATCATGGTGGTAGTTCCAGACTTACCAAGTATGCACACGTTTGTGCACTATCGCATCCATTTAAATCCAATACAGTTTTTGCTACATTTATGGAAACGATTCAAAAGCTACATGGAAACCCAAAGATTACTGTAAGTGATAGAGACCTTGTTTTCACTGGAAAATTTTGTACAAAATTATTTTCTTGTCTTGGTACTTAGTTAGCTCATAAACAAATGTTTGGAAGGATATCTTTGTTTCTTTATATCTTATAAACAGACACAATAGGTCAAATGGTTGCCTCTAGTTGAATGGTGGGATAACACTTCTTTCCATACTGCAGCAAAAATGACCCTATTTATGGCACTTTACAGATATCATCCACCATCCATCACATCATATTTAAGAGAAAATTTTAAGTTTCAAGTAGTGGAAGATCGCCTCACTTTGGCGTAGAATAGAATGAAACAATAGGTAGATCAAAATTGCAACAAAAGAAGTTTTGATGTAGGTGACTGGGTATTCCTACGGCTACAACCATATAAACAAATATCCTTCAAGCAAGCTAAGAAGGATAAAATATTATCACCAAAGTATTATGGTTCCTACAAGGTGTTGCAAAAGATTCTTACTATGGCATACAAATTGGAGCTTCCTGTAGCTTCCCTAGTGCACCTAGTTTTCCATGTTTCATGCTTAAAGAAGCTTATAGGTGAAAAACACCCAGTTCAAACAATATTTCTAGAACTTGATGAGGAATGAAAAATCCTATTGGAACCTGAAGCAGTCACATAAACAAGAACTCAATAGCTCCAAAATCGATCAATTTCGGAGTATCTCATCAAGTGGAAGAACTTACCTGCGAAAGATTCCACATGGGAGGGTGATACTTTTATACAGAAGCATCGAAAACTACTCAGGTGTTGAGGGGAACATTTTTTTGAAGGAGAGGGGCATGTTAGGTCCCCATAATACTAGTGATTCCCCATTACTATTGTCATTGTAGACCTTATTTTTATTATTGTGCCCCTATTGTCCCCATATTGTTATTATTGTGCCCCATAGAAGCCCACTATTGTTATTGTTACGCCCTTAATGTATTATCGTTATGTTAGCTTTGATTATACTGTGACCCCTTAGACTCCTATATATAGAAAGGAGGTTTTGTCATTTGTATCATCCAACAATTATTCATTTGTGTAATGTAAAGCAGGTTACCCCCTCGAAGAGGTTTATTTTGAAGTCGTTGACCTATCTTTTCTTCTATTTTGTGAGCTGGTTACATAACAAACTTATTTGATTGATTTTCATCACTCTTCAACAATATGTGGCTCACACCACTTGTCTCAAACTGATTATCTCAATACCACTCAGGACTCTAGGTGTTAATAAACTTGGTATGGTGCATACACTTTTTCTCAATTTAGACCAAAACCGAGAAATATATATATATAACAGTGATACATGGGAACACCATTAACAATAGGGGGCTACAATAACAATAACAATAACCAAGGTCTTACTCACCTTGCGTACAACTATTATGACATTTAAAGGGGCCCATATTAGTTTGGATCAGTGGCCCTATCCACCGATGACACGTATACCAGGCCCATGTGAAGTGCACCAGGGTATGTGTGTCGGTCATGAATGAATGGTTGGATGTGAGTTTTACGGATCAGCGGATGATTCTTATTCTTTTGTAACCCTAACTCCCAACTCCACCTTTTCAGTTCTGACTTCATTCTTCTTTCTTGTGGTTCGTTCACCTTTGTTTGGCATGGTCCTCTCACTTCAAACAACAACACACATTTTCCAGTGAATGTCGCTGAGGCATGGTTTGAGCAGTTGAAACCAACTCGATTCCATCACCGCTAAGTAGGTTCATTCTCAAGTGGTTGATAAGGTTATAGTGAGCCCTTATTTCACTAACCAAAGAATTTTCTACTTGTACAGTCTTTTTGGTTATATTAAGGTTATGAGATTCTTTAAGCGGGTTTTAATTTCTTTCGCTCATACTGTTTTATTCCCCCACATTTAACGTTGGAGTGCATCACGGAAAATTAAGAGCTTCTGGTCACCCCTGTTATTCCTCTGACGTGCCTTAACTGTTCCAATGACTTCATCAATTCACAATTTGAATATTGGTTCCAAGTATGTTCTATACTGACTTTACCACAATGGAAGGTGACCCTTAACATGTTGTTTTTTCTTTTGTTCTGACTCTAAGAATTTACACCTAATTGGCATAGATTTCATTTTAGAGACCTTGGTTTTTATCACTATTCCTAATAGACTCATAATCTCACTAAAAGAGGGATTCTCACAACCATATGAGAAATTCAAATTTCACCTCCTCTCTATGATGTTAGAGGAAGGAATTTTATTACCATAGGAGGTCTTGTAATGTTACGAGAGGAGCTTGTGAAGCTATAGGAGGAGGATCCAATGTGGAGAACATCCCAAAAGACTAATATGAGTCTAGGAAATGATAGAGATGGTTGCACCACTCCCTTCAACAGGTAAGCCTAATAATTCCTTATGAAATAAATTTACTTCCATTGTGCAATAATATTTTGTGCATTTCTACCTATATCGTCATATCGCAATTTTTTTTTTTAATTTCCTAATGAATCCTCTTCGATATTGCAGTGCTCCAATGGTCAAGTCAACCTCCTTTCTTTTCCATTTGTCACAACTATAGGAAAACCCTTCCTAACATTAAAGTTAAGTTGTTAGAGTGGTCCAACATCCTTTATTAAGCATCCACCTTACCTAACCCAAATGGTTCTATTGACACGCAGGTACTTGCCATTTCGATTGTGTATGTATAAAATATTTTTGAACAATGACCTGACAACTTCTAATCCTTGCTTTTGCTGAAGTAGGTCAGTTCTCTATCCTAACTTACATATAATTTGTTGCCTACCCTGGGATCTTGAATTTATAAACCAAGACTAACCCACTGATCTCATATGTAGCTCTATGGTTTATGTAGTATATTATTTGAAATGCAAAGTTGAACACTACCTATTTTCTTTGTGGATAAGTGGATTTAGTTCACCACTATTTTGTAGCCTGAAATTGTATTTTCTAGCTATGACTTTAGATTTTCACCTTGTATGAATATTTTCATAGGCAACTCATATTTAATATAGGGCCTAGGCACAAGGATTTCCATGGTTTTATAATTCACCATCGTTGTGTGTATTGACCTTCAGTTGCCTTTTCAAACTATAAAGTTCTCTCATTTTCACTTAAAGAAGAAAATATTGTGGTTCTTATTTTTACATAAATTTTGCATGCCTCTCTAAAATATATACCACTTGTCATTGCATTCCTTTTCTTTGATATATAAGTGTGAATACAGTGGCTAATTTCCTGGAATTTATATACCTATAAATTTGGCTAAGGTGGAATTTCATGAAACTAGAGTTACTTACCTGTATATAATATGTATTTCAAGAAATAAGAAAGGGGATATAACTCTGCTCTGTCTACAATTCTGTTGTGATTCGTCTATATTTAATATGAATGTTTCATTATCTAACGATGTAAATTTCATACCTATTGATATCAGATTAAATAGCTCGCTCAACAACGTATTATCGTTTCAATGAACTCTTAAGAAATAGTGTATCTATTCAAAGCAATTATTTATTCCTTTTATGAATGTGAAACTCTATTCCATGATTCCAATTAACACTTCCTTCTAGTAAGTTCAATAATGCAACCCTTGATTCTTTGTGCTTACTAAAAACTATGCAATCCTCTTCGTCTTTCAATGGTGTTATTATGTCTATGTACAAATCAGCATCAACTATAGGAGACAGTTATCACTTCGTTCGTTGTTCTTTCATGTCTTCTATCAATGGAACACTAAATTTAATTTTTATAATCAATTTATGTATATGCCTATATCTTAGTTGCTAATTCTCAGGAGGGATTACTCTATTTTCTTTCTGTTTGTTTTAGATGGGATAAAATAAAGTCCTTCTTCTGTGCACACTGATGAGCCTCATCATTGGGTAATTATATGGGCCTTAATTCACCTCCTAGCTTAGTCAAACCAACTATTCTCATAACTTATTGCATGCTTTTGATTATATTTTTTTTATGAGGTGAGTTAGAGTTGGATATTATGCTTTGTGGTCTAATGTGCATTTAATGCAGGATTAAAGGAGAAAATTAAGGATTTCTGGCAAAGAACAAGGTCAAAACTCAAATGGGACAAGGGAGAGGGATTATAGGAGGTAAATCCTCCTCATTTACTACCCCTCCATTTGAATATTCCTCCATCAGCTTGGAGTGCAAACAGCCAAATCATGAGGACTATAAGGCAGCTGAGCAAGTGAGGGACAAAGCACTAGTTTATCTCGAGTTTGGGAGTTGAGCCTCCCTAATTTGAAGGAAGTCATTGGATACTTCAAATGTATAAGTAGAGAGGCCTAGGACCATAATAGGATTCAGATTTTCATTATAAAACTCTACTCTATTTTCAAGTAGCAAGACTTGTGACATTTCTTTTGATGTAATTTGTTGTTTGGTAATAAGAATGAGTTTTGTTTTGAAATAGCACTGAGTTAACGCAGAGGGATGAAGCTCTTGGGTTAGGGCCCAACACTAGCATCCAAGGCTCCTCTTTATTGTACATGTATTCTCACTGTATATTCATGGCTTAATTGTTAATTTGCTTATTAGATGCATTTCCATTATAAGTAGCATAGATTAGATTGGTTGTGTGATAGTTTTCTTCCATTTGTGCCTTCTTTCAAGTAGTGGGTTAGGAAGGAGAAAAAGGATCACCACAAGGTTTTCAAGAGGTGTCTCAGCCTCTCTTCCTCTCTTTGGGACCATGACTTGAGGAAGGGACCCTTCAGTAGCCCAAAAAACACAGATTTCTAGTTCTTTTATGAGCTTTGGAGTTTGTTGTCTTTAATTCAGTATTTGGTTAATGTTGCAAGGCACATTTCATTGTCATATTTTTCCATCTCCATTTCTGCAATAAGATCTCACTCATACTTTCATTCCCTTCAACAACTTCCTTCATGCGTAATATAGGCAGTTGATTCATTAGTTCTACTTTTCTAGTTTATGAAAATGTATCTTGTTGCATAGTTTTTTGGAAGACACACATGTTTTATGCAGAGAAGGTGCTTCAGGAGGAGACCAAGACTTCATAGCGAGCAACCACTTTCAACTTCATCCACCTTAGCCGTCCCTTGCTTTCACCATCACCCTCACTATTTTTTCATCATTTTTCATTGAAATTCTCCTAAACACATTGAGCGAATCTAGCCATCTCGTATCTTGGATAATGACTCCTGAGTGCTCCTAGACCTTCTAACAATCCATTCTACCCATCACACACCTTTCCTAAGCTTCCCAACACCTCCAACACCTCACAATTTTCTCTCGGTTGTATCTTATAGGTTTCATGTAATTCCTCAATAGGATCATTCTATAGGTTTCTAGTACATCCTATAGGTTTTCCTGAAACGGCCTATTTTGAGGCCGAATTGATGGGAAACGTCTAGGAAGTCACAAAAATCCTCCTAGGACCCGTCCACACCATCCAACCACTTCATAAACCTTCTATCCATCCTCAAACACCTTCAATCCACCTCTCACATCCACAAGAACAATTAGTTTCCATACTTGATTTTGCCTAAAAAGACCAAAAAAGTGAAAACATATTTAGTTTAGTTCTTTACTTGCACATTAGTATTATTTGATGCTTTTTACTTCTGCAACTTAGATAGTAGCATTTGTTTATTTTTTATTTAACATTTCTACTTAGCATAGCTTCTTAAATGGTTAATGCTGGGTGTGGAGGCTGATTATCTTCTTTATTCAGAGGTATCACCGCATTGGACCCCAGTTACCGACCATAATATTTATGCTGTAGGGGGGGTGGTTGTGACCATTGGGAACCCCTCCTTGGCAGGGGATCGAGGGAAGTGCCGCTGAAGCTAAAAATAGATGTCAAATTGCCTTGTAAAATGTTATAATTTCGTAGTCAATCTGAGTCATTCATTAGGCGGAGATCTGACAGTATAAGTTATGTTTAATTTAGGGATTTTTTCCCTAGAGGGGAACCCCTCACTATATATGAAGGAATTGTATTGTGTCTATGTAGATTTGTATTCTGAGTGAGAAAGAGAGAGGAGATTGTGTGAAAGAAAAAAGAGAATTACAACGGATCTGTTGTAGGTTGTATCTGTTTAGTTTGCTGGATAATTTAAAAGGAAGGACTGGTTGTTTCTCCCTGGACGTAGCCCAAATTAGATGAACCACGTATATCTATGTCTCTCTTGTTTTATGTGTTTTTATTTCTCCAATATACTTTATGTGTTTTGTTGCTCTGTAATATATAATTTTCTAACATTTAATTAGGGTATGGTGTGGTTTAGCATTACATGTTGGATTTCTCCATTACTGCAGTAGAGTAACTCTCTTAGAGTAGATATTCCTTTCTTCCATCAAAGAATCAAGCTTCTTCTGACTCTATAGAAGTCTGGCTTTGAACCTTAGTGGTCTCTCGCCACTTAAACTGTGACAACCGACAAAACCAACACTTTTACTTGTGCATACAGCACTGTTACCCCAAGTTTATACAAACCCTGGGTTGATAAGTAAAGCTGGTAGCCCAGGAGTTGCAGCATCCTTACTGCAATACTAGTGCTCATCACTTTTTGGCACCATTGCCAGGGAGGTGTTTGAGTAGAATGTGATTATTCCTTTATTTTCTTGTATTTCTTGTCTTCAATATTCTTCCATTAGTTTATTTCTGCAAAACTAATCTAGTTGTTTCCTTTCTTTCATTTTTCATTATCTTCTTTCCTTTCCATTCTGCAAGTAGGATTTCAATTTAGCAAGTAGTTTTTTCATTCTGTTAGTAATTTTCATTCAATCAACAATTTCAATTCTGCAAGTACTTTCCAAGTTTTAAAAAGAATACAAAACCAACCCAAAAATATTTCCTTTCACGCCTCATAGGAATAGGGACAACTTAGGGAAATTTTTGCCAAATACCCCCACTGCATCCAACATCCAACCTTCTCTCTTCTTTAGTGGTTGTGAACTGGAGGAACTCCTAGGTGAGAAACCTGACATATTTGAAGAACCTAGAGGGGAAGAAGAAGAAGAGGAACACATTCCTACTGAAGCAATGGTTGAAAAACCAAATGACAGAGGGAACATAAAGAGAGTTGAGGGTGCCTTCCCCATCAGGGAAACGAATGGGGAAACTAATATGAAAAATATAATCCCCTCTGCCCTACCTCATTTCCATGGCCTGACCACAGATGACCCCGACACCTTCCTGTTTGCATTTTCTGTTATATGCCAAACCTATGACTATACAGATGATGAGAAAAAATTAAAACCATTTCCATCTACCCTCAAGGATGCAACATTGTGCTGGTTCATGGGTTTACCTAGAGATAGCATTACAACTTGGGTTCAGATGCATCACGCCTTTAACAAAAAATATCAGGATTACTGTTGGTCAAAAGACACTAAAGAATAAATTTTCAGGATGACCATAGGCCATGATGAATCCTTAGAAGACTACGAAGAAAGATTCCAACTTAGTTACAAAAGGGCCAGGTGCACACTTGACCCTGACTCACTAAAGCTGGTCCTGCTTAGGGGAGTAAGAGAAGATCTTATGGATACCTCACATTTGTTAGCAAGAGGAGATATCTACCAATTACCCTATGAGGATATCAAGACTATCTTTAGAAACCATTCTAGGGCAGCCAGGAAAAAGGGTAGGGGTAGTCAACCTATGGCCAATACATCATCTTCCAAATCATCCATCAAGGGTGAAATTGTAAACATGCTTGAAGATTTCAAAAGTGAGATGTTGCAAACCCTTACCTTGCAAATGGAAACCATGAACATTAAAAGGAAGCATGAGGAAGGAGAGAGATCCTTGGCCATCTTTTGTCCTAGATGTACGACGAGGCATCCTAGGAGTGAATGTCCATTGAACTCTATTGAAATTTGCTCGATCTGTGAAGAAAACCACTCTATAGACAAGTTTCCTTCTTTACCCAGACTCAAGGTTGTATATCGAGGAGCTGAAGGGGTCACTGAGCAGCTTTGCTACATTAATCAAAGGAGACCTCATGGGCCTAGACCATACTAGCAGGCCATGCAAGGGTCATCCCACGCATATTACAATCCGAACCAAACCACAACCATACCTTCTTGGGAACCCCCTTCTCATTCTTCATGGTCTACACCCCCTCCTTGGTCCTATGCATCTCAGTATCATTCCCAGCCAGCCATCCAGTCATTTCAACCCTATGCTCCACCACAACCTTAGTGGAATACACCACTCTAGGGGTAGAAGCCCCAATACAACAATTCTCCAGCTCTATTGCCTCCACCACCTGCCCAACCATAGTTCTTACACTCTGCTCCACCAAACCAACCCTAGATGCCTGCCCAGCCAAATACGAACCTGAATAACCGGTAGGCTCAACAAGTATACAGTGGAGAGACATCATATCCAGCTTATGTTGTGGAAATCAAGGAGATTAACCTCAAATCTGGGAGAGTTCTCCGAGATAACCAACCTCCACCTCCACCTAGGGAGGTTGAGGAAGAAAGAGAGGAAAGAAACCTTAAAGTAAATCCACCATTTCCTGAGAGATTAGCCCAACCACTCCAGCCTACCCCAAAAGAGACTGAAATTCTGGGAAAATTGAAAAATCTATGTGTAAAGATCCCACTTCTCCATGCAATAAAAAATGTTCCCATTTACAATAAGTTGATTAAGGAGAAGTTCTTCAAGAATCCAAGGAGGCAAAAAAGGGATGCCCCTACCATTAACATCATTGGCCAGCTATCTGACTTAATGCTGGGGCAGGTAATATGTCCAAAATATTTGGACTCTGGAAGCCCTGTAGTAGATGTGCACATCAATGGCACCATTGTCCCACACACTTTGATCGATCTTGGGGCTGCCATTAATGTGATGACCAAGGACACCATGCTCAAGCTCAACCTCAGAGGTTCATTGAGGAAAACCACAATAGTTCTGCAACTTGCAGACTGTTCTACAGTAACCCCTTAGGGAATTGTGGAGGATGTGATGGTCTCCATTGACCCCTGGGAGTACCCTATAGATTTCATAGTTCTCCAGCCTAAGGCTAAGCTTACTGGTTATCCTCTCATCCTTGGGAGGCCATGGTTGGCCACTGTCGATGCTTACATTAACTGCACAGCTGGGAATATGACCATCAGGAATGGGCATATGTCCAAGAAACTAGTCCTATACCCTCTTGCTCAACCTTCTCTAGAGCATGAATTACCTTTATGGTTGGAGGAGGAGGAAGAAGATGAAATTTATTCCACCCAACTTTATTCTTTCGAAGCAACCATGGCAGGAGGATAGCAGGATGAGGATGACTTGATTGAACACCTGCTCCAAATTCCAACTCCCAGTTCATTACCTTTAGAAGAAGTAGTAAAGGAAACTCAGAATAATCATCCAATTGACTTATGCTTGGCCGATTCCGACCCACTCTGTGTCAAAACCATAGAATTCGGACTAGAGAGAACCTTGAAAATCAATCCATCTCTTTTTCCTCTTGAAGAAGAAAAGTTGTGCAACATGTTAAAGGAAAATTTAGAAGCCTTCGCTTGCAGATACAAGGAAATGAAGTGAGTACACCCCTCAGTGTGTACTCACCACATATACATCAAAGAAGGTTGCAAGCCGGTCTCGCAACCACAAAGGAGGATGAATCTAGCTCTTAAAGATATAGTCAAAGAAGAACTGCAAAAATTGATAGATGCAGGATTCATTTACCCTATCTCAGACAATGAGTGGGTCTCTCCTTTGGTGTTAGTTCCCAAGAAAAATGGTAAGTTGAGGATTTGTGTCAATTACAAGTGTTGAAAAAAGCCACAAAGAATGATCATTTTCCCTTACCCTTCATTGACCAAGTGCTAGATGGCTTGGCAGGGAAAAGGTTTTTCTCTTTCCTAGATGGATGTAGTGGGTACAACCAAATCCAGATTTGCCTAGAAGACCAAGATAAGACCACATTCACCTATCCTTGGAGTATTTCTGCCTATAAGGTCCTTCCTTTTTGCCTATGCAATGCTCCCGCCACTTTCCAAAGAGCAGTCTTGAGTATTTTCGTCGAATTAATTCATGATACAATGGAGATTTATATGGATGATTTTACACCGTATGGCTATGATTTTCAAGAAGCCCTGTCTAACCTAGGCAAAGTGTTGCACAAATGCATTGAAATGAACTTGTCTCTTAGTCCTGAAAATGTGAATTCTTAATGACTGCAGTGACTGTGCTAGGTCATTCAATATCTCAGCAAGGACTGCAGGTGGACCAAAAAAAATAGCTATCATCCAAAGGGTCCTACCTCTTCAAAAGCAGAGAGATGTCATAAGTTTCCTAAGGTTAGCAAGATACTACCGAAGGTTCGTAAAGGACTTTAGCAAGTTGGCCTCTCCTTTATTTGGTTTGTTGGCCAAAGACTCTAAATTCATATGGTCAAAAAGTTGTCAAGAGGCCTTAGACATCCTAAAGGATAAGTTAACCACTACACCAATTCTCTGAGGCCCAAATTGGGCCCTCCCCTTTCATACTCATGATGATGCCTCACACAAGGCCATAGGAACAACCCTAGGTCAGATAGATGAAAAGATACCTTATGGTATTTATTTTATCAGTAAGAAATTATCAAAGGTTGAACTAAATTATACAGTGATAGAAAAGGAACTCCTGGCTATCGTGCATTCATTAAACAAATTCAGGCATTATATTACAGGCTATCAAACATTTTTTCATAATGACCATGCTTCAAGCAAATATTTAATGAACAAACCAGATGTGAATGCTCGAATTATAAGATGGCTACTTTTACTACAACAGTTTGATCTAACCATTGTTGATAAGCCTCATAAAGAAAATGTTGTTGCAGAATTTTTGTCTAGGGTAAATTTGCCTACAAGTGAAGAAGGAATGGTGGATGACTGATTACCAGATGAGCATTTGTTTTCTATTTCAGTTCTCTCTCCATGGTTTGCTGATATAGAAAACTATTTGGTATCAGCATAGTTCCCACCAAACGTTTCCTCCAAAGAAAAGAGCAAGATAGTCAGGAAAAGCGCCCCCTTCACTTGGATTGGGGCACCTTTTCAAACTTGGTCCAGATCAAATCTTTAGAAGGTATGTCAGGGAGGAGGAAGTCTTTGAAATCCTTCAGACTTGTCACGATGGGCCTTGTGGATGTCACTTTGCAGCAAAGAGGACAACATTCAAAGTGTTACAAGCATGCTATTATTGGCCCACTCCACTCTTCATCGAGATGTGAAAAAATACACTAGTCAGTGTGATCAGTGCCAAAGGATGGGAAGGCCTACTCCAAGAGATGAAATGCCTCTGCAGCCTCAAGTGCCTTTCGAACCATTTGATAAGTGGGGCATGGACTTTACTGGGCCTATTGACCCTCCTTCAAAGCAAAAACAATACATTATTGTGTGCATTGATTATTTGATTAAGTGGGTTGAAACCAATGCAATTAAGGCAGCAACAAAAGAACAGGTGGTTGAGTTCCTAAGGGAGAATGTATTCTACAAATTTGGGTACCCTAGAGTGCTGGTCACAGTCCAAGGCAACCATTTCACCTCCAACATGATTGAAGACTTGCTCAGCCACCACAAGATCAAGCATAGGATCTCCACTCCCTATCATCCACAAGCTAATGGGAAAGTGGAGGTGACCAACAAAGCACTGGAGGGCATCTTAACCAAGGTGGTGAGTAGCAGCATGAAGGATTGGGTAGAAAGAATAGTTGAGGCCACCTCTGCCTATAATACCACATAGAAGACCACCACTGGATTCACACCCTATGAGATGGTCTATGGGAAAAAGGCCTTGTTGTTCATTGAATTTGAATATAACACATTAAAGATGGCAGCCCGACTAGATCTGGATCTCAACAGTGCACATAAAGAGAGATTGTTCCAATTGAATTGTCTGGATGAATTCAGAATGCAGGCCCTCCTACATACATAGGTAGTTCAACTTCATATGAAGATCTGGCATGATAAAAATATCAAAGAGAAGCAATTTCAGGAAGGCGGTTGGGCATTGTTATATGATCCTAGGTATAAAGACTTGAAGGGCAAGTTAAGGATAGGATGGCTCGGACCTTATGTTGTGGAAATATGACATGATAATGGTTCAGTGCAAATCAGAACCATAGATGAAGAAGCCATTCCTTTGCTTGTTAATAGACACCGATTCAAAATTTACAAGAGACCTTTATCAAAACAAGAGTTCATTGATGATATCAATAAAACAATGATGATAGTGGAGCGAGTTCCATCTCCTCCCTCATCAAATCAGTGAGAAAAAGAATAAGAATAAGGTCTCAGGTGAAAACCTCCATGAGGCGCCTGAGTCCATCATTGGGTTGAAAACCTCTTAGGCGAGTCAGTGATGACAAAAAAAAAGAGGAAAAAAAACAAAAAGGAAAAGAGAATAAGAATATCCCTGGGTGAAAACCTTGCTTGAGGTGCCCAGGGCAAACAGCTAGGGTGAAAAACTCTCTCAGGCAGCCTAGTTGTTTTTTTTGTTTTGAAAATAAAAATATTTAAAAATAAAAATATAAAAAACAAAAATATAATATATATAAATTAATCATGAAATTTCCATTTGCAGGTGGGCAAGGAGACCCTTGCCACTCACATATTTATTTTTTCACTCATTCCGATGCATCCCTCCATCATCTTTGTCATATTTTTACTCATTCCCATGCATCCCTCCATCATCTTTGTCATTTTTCCACTCCATTGCTTCAGTTTATACAAAGACTGTGTTTTCTACAGGATCCCTTGAAAACCTACAGGACGATCTTGTAGGAATTACAGTGACCCAGAAATCCTACAGGAAGAAATCCGAAGACAAACAATGGACTTGTTAGGTCCCTAAAATTCACCCTTTTCATGATCTAGCAGCTCACCTTATCCTTGCACTCACCATTCAAAAAAAAAATCAGTTTGAAGAGTTTTTTTATCCAGTCTTCAAACAAAGAAAAAAAGGAAATAGAGAGGAATAAAGAGCATCACTTGAGAATTATTTTCTCTCCACACTCCCACTCCTTCTTTCCATCCATGTCACCATCCTCACAGCCCCAACAAGGAAAATGATTAAAGAGTTCCGAGGGAGAAGCAGCTACAGGAAATCTTGTAGGAAATCCTGTAGCAGTCTATCCCACAGAATACCAATCACACCAGCAACAAGTCTTCACCATGATGATCCAGGAGCTCCAAAGTAGTAGCATCAAATCTTCAACCACAGGTACCTACAAAAATAAAGAAGCCATTAGCAGATAGCACGCAGAGGAAGAAGAATGGCATGCAGCAAATATACACACAACACCTCTGGTCTTCGACAACTGCAGCATAGCATTGAAACCACAGGTAAGTATCCAGCGTGCTCTCTCATATAAATCATGTAGTCAAAAATTGTAATAGTTACGAGATAGTTGGTTTATAAGTGAAAAGGTGGCTAGTTAACTACCTTCGTTCAGTTAGTACGTCCACATTCGGACATCCTCTCACATGTGGCTCTAGTCAACTCAAAGACAGAGAAGGAGTAGGATAAAAAGCGGTTAAACTACGAATATACAAGGTGGGATATGGTTACGAGTAGTGGGAAATGAGTAAGTGGTAGTGGGGACCAACGGTACAAAAATGGCAATGTACCTTTGTTGCCATCACACCACCTCACCCTGACTCACCATAAGAGGAAATAAAACATCGTTCCCATGCATTCATGCATTTCACCTCCTCGAAACTCCCTCACTCAAGTCGCTCTCATACCCAGGTAACCCACTGGAAGAAATACTCCATCATTCCACTGCATAGGAATTCCTACATGACTACACGGGAATTCATATAGGGGCATGCACAGGAATTCCTACAGGATACACAGAGACTATCTACAGGATTAGCAGAGAAGAGTTCAGAAGGGATATCGCAGGAGTTGACCACTACAAATAGTATAAATAGGTAGGCCTTGAAATTACATTCCCCTTTGCAAGTAAATGAACCAAGAATACTCTAAATTTGAGTGAATTTAGAAACTATGTGAAGAGAATTAAATACACAGTCATCTTTGTTTTGCTCCTGCATTTGAAAAATTCTTTCAACCCTCTCATTTTCTCCTCAAGCTTCACCAGCAAGATGACAGGAGGGTTTAATAAGAGAGAGCCAACAAACACTATGAGAATCCAACAACACCTCGAAGTGCTTGAAATCTTCACAAGACATAATTGGATGGGGTTTTTCAAAAAACTTTAGAGGGTGTGATGATGAGGTGGCTCAAGATTTTTCTCTCTTCCTCACTCCACACACCAAAATCCATGCCACTGTTGTAATAAGGGGCTTCACAATAGATCTCACCCCTGAGCTCATCAGCAGAGTCACCACACTTCCCCTAGGAATACAATGGAGGAAAGAAGACAACAAAAATATTGAGGTTTCCAAAAGAAAATTCTTTTTAGAGGGTGAGGAACCCACTGAGGATAAAAATGGAGTAAGGAGGGAAAGTCTGCCATATCCATGGAATGAGGTAGGCTACCAACTAATCAAATACATCTTATGTGGGGGTAGGTATAGTGTTGTCTATGGCTATCATTTCAGGATCCTTGAAGAATTAAGATTTGGAGCATAAACACCCCCTCATCAAAGGCTCAGCATACCATACTTCTTTCTTCAATCACTCATAGACTCAAGCATCAAAGTGAAGGAGGGAAATTCCCAACAATTAGCTAACCATGGGTTGATTAGGATCCTCATATAAGATGCCCTCCAAAACCTCAGAACTCCTATAACATGGTCATTTTTGATAGATATGCCAATAGATGATGACATCAAAGCTGTCATTTATGACGTTAGTCCTACTTTCAGTGAAGAGTAAGTAAAACAGGAAGAGGAAGATACAGAAGGAGATGAGGATGAGATGGATGAAGAAGGAGTTGACACAGAGGAACATGATGAAGATGAAGAAGAAGAGGGAGAAGAGAAGGAGGATAATGAAGAAACAGAGGAGGAAATTGATAGATATGATGAAGATCTACACGAAGAAGAAGATAGGAAAGACAGAGAGGAACAAGCCAATGGAACAGAGGGGACAGATAACAAGGAGGAGTCACCTAGGGTGTCTCCAGAGGCCACTAAGAGAGAGGTAGTAGCTGCCCTCACTGCTCTCAGCACCCTAATCAAGCAGAAAGGAAAAAGGCAGAGGCAAACCCCACTATATTTCAGAACAAGAAAGAGCACAAGATTAAGACAAGGGAGGCCACAAACATCAACCAAAATTCTTATTGTGATTGAATATTCCCCTACACAAAAGGAAAAATGCCTTCCCCTAAGTCCCCTATCACCTATGTGAGAAGTCCTACTACTAGATCAACTTCCTCAAAGGGTAAGGAAATCCTACAGGATTCACAACAAAATATACAAGAAGCAAAAATAGTCATACAGGATACTCTGTTGAATCTACAGGAGGCACAAAAATTGGAAATGAAGGTAGGGGAGTAGCAAGAAGCTAAAGAGGAGGACCCAGAGACAAAAGAACCCATCCTCCAACCTAACCTGGACTCATATTACTAGTTCATTGAAGGAGGCAGGGTCATACCTCAAAACTTTGCCATCCCGCTATTCTTTGAGCTTGAGAAGGAGGGGGCTAGAACTCATCGATGGATGCATATCACCAAACCAAAGGGGGTGGAAGACATTGGGCACACGGAAGAGAAACTCAACAAAATGGGGAGAGAGCTAAGTGGATTGAGGGACAAAGCTATAATGAGAAATCAACTAGAAACAGAAAATACATGGCTGAGGGGACAACTGCAGGAAAGAGAGAACCAATTGGCATGTATGGCCAGCCTCTCCTTGGAGGAAACCCAGTGTATGATGCCAGCTAAATCCTATGCTCTCTATCTCAAATAAAAATGGCTACAGTTTCACATTAAGACCCTAGCATAGAGGGGAACCATGCCATTTCAGGACTACAAGCAGTTTATTGATCTTCGTGATCAAAGTACACTAGAGGATAGGGCCAAAATGGCTGAGTTTTATTTGCACAACATGGCCCTCATAGACATGAATGTATGGCACCCTAATTCCAAGCTAGGAGATCTACAATTAATGGCTTTGGCACCATGTATGAACCATGAGGAGTCAAGAGCTGTAGAGATGAAAAAGATATTGGCAAGAGAGTAAACTGAACCTATTTTGATCAGAGCTGAACAATCAAATCCCATGGCCTTCATCAGTACACATAATTTGATTACAAATGATCCTCAGCTGGAACCTAGATATCTTGTTGCCCAAGAGCAAGCAATTTCACGTTTTGAGGACATGTTTACGCTGCTAGGAGATGATAGTATACATGCTTTCCTAAGGAGATGGAACACACTTCCATACAACTTAAAGATAAGAGAATATCACTCCCCTCAAAGGTTAAGAGAGAAACTCAACAAGAAACTGATGTATAAGAAATCTATGCAAAGGTTGAAGGTCAATTGGATAGGCCTAAAACTCAGTCCACCACTACTCTTAGGGATGCCAGAAGGGAGAAAAGAAGAAGGAGAAAAGAGGCAGTGGGAAGAAGTAGAAAAGAAAGCAGGCTTCTATGAACAAGAAGAGGAGACTACGGTAGAGGCATGGGATGTCAGAGAGGCTACTAGAGCCATGAAGGATATGGATATTGACTAAGTGGCTCAGAGGATGAGCAACACTTTCAGTAGGGGTGATGATGAGCCTCATCATTGGGTAATTATATGGGCATTAATTCACCTCCTAGCTTAGTCAAACCAACTATTCTCATAACTTATTGCATGCTTTTGATTATATTTTGTTTATGAGGTGAGTTCGAGTTGGATATTATGCTTTGTGGTCTAATGTGCATTTAATATAGGATTAAAGGAGAAAATTAAGGAATTTTCGCAAAGACCAAGGTCAAAAATCGAATGGGACAATGGAGAGGGATTATAGGAGGTAAATCCTCCTCATTTACTACCCCTCCATTCGAATATTCCTCCATCAGCTCGGAGTGCAAACAAACAAATAATGAGGACTAGAAGGCAGTCGAGCAAGTGAGAGAAAAAGCACTAGTTTATCTCAAGTTTGAGTGTCGAGCCTCCCTAATTTTAAGGAATTCGTTGGAGACTTCAGATGTATAAGTAGAGAGGCCTAGGACCTCAGTAGGATTTAGATTTTCATTGTAAAACTCTACTCTATTTTTGAGCTGCAAGACTTGTGACAGTTCGTTTGATGTAATTTGTTGTTTGGTATAAGAATGAGTTTTGTTTTGAGCTAGCACTGCGTTAACTCAAAGGGATGAAGCTCTTGGGTTTGGGCCCAACCCTAGCAACCAACTCTCCTATTTATTGTACATGTATGCTTAGTGTAGATTCATGGCTTAATCGTTGACTTGCTTAGTAGATGCATTTGCATTATAAGTAGTGTAGATTAGATTGGTTGTTTGATAGTTTTCTTCCATTTGTGCCTTCGTTCAAGTAGCAGGTTAGCAATGAAAAAAAGGATCACCACAAGGTTTTCAACAGGTGTCTCGACCTCACTTTCTCCCTTTAAGACCATGACTTGAGGAAGGGACCCTTTAGCAGCCCCAAAAACACAGATTTCTAGTTATTTTATGAGCTTTGGAGTTTGTTGTCTTTAATTCAGTATTTGGTTAATGTTGCAAGGAAAATTTCATTGTCATCTTTTTCCATCTCCATTTCTGCAATAAGATCTCACTCATACTTTCATTCCCTTCAGAAAATTCCTTCATGCATAATATAGGCAATTGATTCATTAATTCTGCTTTTCTAGTTTTTGAAAATGTATCTTGTTGCATAGTTTTTGGAAGACACACATGTTTTATGCAGAGAAGGTGCTTCAGGACGAGACCAAGACTTCATAGGTAGTAGCCACCTTCCACTTCATCCACCTCAACCATCCCTTGCTTTCACCATCACCCTCACTAGTTTTTCATCATTTTTCATTGAACTTCTCCTAAACACATTGAGCGAATCTAGCCATCTCTTATCTTGGATATTGATTCCTTAGTGCTCCTAGACCTTCTAACACTCCATTCCACCCATCACACACCTTCCTTAAGTTTCCCAACGCCTCCAACACCTCACAATTTTCTCTCAACTATATCGTGTAGGTTTCCTGTAATTCCTACAGGATCATCGTGTAGGTTTCTAGTACATCCTGTACGTTTTCCTGAAATGACCTATTTTGAGGCTAAATTGATGGGAAACCTCTAGGAAGACACAAAAAGCCTCCTAGGAACCCTCCACATCATCCAACCACTTCATACACCTTCTAGCCATCCTCAAACACCTTCAATCCATTTGTCACATCCACAAGAACAATTAGTTTGCATACTTGATTTTTTCTAACAAGACCAAAACAATGAAAACAGATTTAGTTTAGTTTCTTTACTTGCACATTAGTATTGTTTGGTGCTTTTTACTTCTGTAACTTAGATAGTAGCATTTATTCATTGTTGGATTAGTATTTCTTCTTAGCATAGCTTCTTAAATGGTTAATTAGGGTATGGTGTGGTTTAGCATTACATGTTGGCTTTCTCCATTACTGCAGTCGAGTAACTCTCTTATATTATATTTGCCTTTATTCCATCGAAGAATCAAGCTTCTTCTGACTATATAGAACTTTGGCTTGGAACCCCAGTGGTCTCTCGCCGGCTGAATAGTGACAATAGGCAGAACCATCACTTTTACTTTTGCATACAGCACTGTCACCTCCAAGTTTGTACGAACGCCAGGTTGATAACTAAAGCTGGTAGCCCAAGAGTTGCAACATCCTTGCTACAATACTGGCGCTCATCACATACCAAAACCATGTATATATTTCTGGAATTAAATTTATTCACTAGTTTACTATTTAGTTCACTACATGTATCATTTTGGCTTCAAAATAATCATTACTGGTATACTTTAAAATCTACCTAGTGCAATGTTCGATACGTAGTCAGAGAAAATCTGGCTAGGGGTCTATGTTAATTGTGGCACATCATTTTTATTATTGTACATGTCTATTACTTTTGTTTCCTTTGCCTATTAAGTATCATTATTACTTGAGCCTTTGAGTGCTCCAATAATTAAGATAGATTGAGATTTCTATAGTGCCAAGTTAAATATTCTCATTATATATAATCTTCTCCACAACCCTCTAAATAATTCTTCTTGTATACATCTTTCCTCCTTCCAACATAGTTGAATTTCCTGTCTTGCATACTCGGTTCCGAAAGGAGGAATGAATTCTTGTAGATATATGTGTTATATATCATACGCAACCACTTACTTTCCATTGTTATTTCTTTAACTTTTACCAAATTTATCCTTAGTAACTCCATCCCCTTCCCAAGGTGTGAAATTAGTACAATCCATGAATATCTACATAGGGATTCAATATTCCCTATCAAGTTTTCAACATCCACATGAATGCAATCCCATATAACAATAGAGCCAATCTTTTCCTAATCCCTTAAAAGTACAATATGTGTTTTCCTTAATAACCGCATACATACAATCAAATGCCTTAAAAATCGATGCAAAATTCCTAGGCATTAAAATTTATTATAGGATCGGTATGCATAGAAAATAATTCTTAAATCTACAAGCATCAACATTAATTGCAGAAATTTGTGTGCACTAAAATAGTTTTAAAATCAACATATGTCAAAATTAATTGAAGAATCCAAATGTTATGAAACTAGCTCACAAAAAGATAGAAAATAAAGATCAACGACTTAGAAATCAGCCTCTTGGAGGGGGAAACCTCTTTTACATTACACAAATGAACAATTATTGGATGATACAAATGAAAAGAACTCCTTTCTATATATAGGAGTCTAAGGGGTCATAATGTAATCAGAGCTGACATAACAATAATAATGTAAGGGCACGACAATAACAATAGTGGGCTTCTATGGGGCACAATAATAATAATATGGGGATTACATGGGCACAAAAGTATAATAAGGGGGTTGTACTAATAACAATAAGGGGTTACACTAGTAGTATAGGGACCTAACATGTCCCTCTCTTTCAAAAATTGTTGTCCTTAATGCTTAAGTAGTTCTGGATGCTTCTATATAAAATTCTCGTCCTCCCATGTGGAATATTCACCAGGTAAGTTCTTCCACTTGATGAGATACTTTGAAATTGATCGATTTCATAGCTGTCGGGTCTTGTTTCTGTCACTGCTTTAGGTTCCAATATGATTTTTCCTTCCTCGTCAAGTTTCGACAATATTGTTTGAACTGGGAGCTTGTCACTAATAAACTTCTTTAAGCATGAAATATGGAAAACTAGGGGCACTCGAGAAGATGCACGAAGCCCCAATTTGTATGCCATAGTACCAATCTTTTGCAGTGCCTTGTAAGGACCATAGTATTTTGGTGATAATTTATTATCCTTCTTAGCTTTCTTGAGGGATATTTGTTTGTATGGTTGTATTCGTAAAAATACCCAGTCACCTATATCAAAACTTCTTTTGTTGCGATGTTCATCGTCATGTTGTTTCATTCAATTCTGTGCCAAAGTGAGGCTATCCTTTAAGAGTTGGAGAAATTTTTGTTGTTGAGGGTCTACCTTAACACCTTCATGAGATACAATATGACCAAAGTATTCCGCCTCTTGTACTCCAAAGAAACATTTGGAGGTTTTTGCATATAATTGTTTCTCGTCCAATAGTCTGAGCACTCTATCAACATGTTGAACATGATACTTCCAAGACTTGTTGTAGATTAATATATCATAAAAAAAAACTAACACAAATTTTCTAAGGAAGGGTTTGAAAATGGAATTCATCAAACCTTGGAATGTAGAAGGTGCATTGGTAAAGGCCAAAAGGCATGACCAAAAATTCATAATGACCCTCATGAGTTCTAAATGTTCTTTTCAAAATGTCTTCAGTCTTCATTCTGATTTGATGATATCCTGCATGAAGGTCCAACTTGTTGAAGTAAATTTCTCCATGAAATTCATCCAATAATTCATCAATGATAGGAATGGGAAATTTATCTTTAATAGTGAGCTTGTTGAGCTCTCTATAATCCAGACACATGTGCCATGATCCATCCTTCTTGTGAACCAATACTACTGGAGCAAAGAAAAAACTTTTACTAGGTTGAATTATACCAGCCTCTAGCATTTCTGCAACCATACGTTCAATTTCTCTTTTGTGTAAAGGAATATATGTAAGGCCTGATGTTTGGAGGAAGACTTCCTAGAAAATGAATAGCATGATCATGATCACAAATATGTTGGAAATAATACTGAGAGGGGGGCGGGGTGGGGGGTGGTGAATCATTATTATGAAATCGATAAAACTTTTTCATCTCCATACTTAGATACATATACGCTACTTCATTTAAGTGAACCCGCATGTATACGCAACTTTGTCTGATGCAACTAGCGTATATCCAGAATACTTATGATTCAGTTAATCCATTAAATGTTGATCTTTAGTTAGTGCATCAGAACTTCATTAACAACATGAACAGTAAGTAGGTGCAGTAAAACAGAACAGATCATCACACACAAGAAGCACACATGAACACCATGATATAAGGTGGAAACCAATGTGGGTGAAAACCACCTGCTTCAATTCGTCTCTATCTTCCTTTAATAAGAAACTTCATTTTACAATGTACTGGTGCAGTCTTATACCAGTACACAGGCTTCTACCTGCAGAAGGCTACAATCTTCTTAGCTCTTGTACTAGCCGATCCATTTACTAGTATGTAGGCGCTGGCCTACTTAAGGCTCCAACCTTCACTCATTTTCTAGCTGCTCCTCGAAGGGAGCTACAACCCCCTGGCTCTTGTACTGGCCAATATGTTTACCAGTACGTAGGTGCCGGCCTACTGAACTTTATAATCTTCTAGGGACCACGTTTCATACATTTTCATACTGGATCCATAAAACAATCACCATTTGCAATACAATCATCAACTGCACCTGCATCATCAATCTCTGAATCACCCAATACTGAAACCCTGTCAACAACACATTCACCAGAACACAGAACAGACAACAGAACTCTGCAACAACAACCAGATCCAACTGCAAATTCAAATATCATACTTCATACTGTATACGCTACTCAGACGAACCCAACCTGCGTGTATACACGCTTTTACCAAAGACAACCCGTGTACAGATCTGCAAATCATCACTTATAACTTTGCAGCTATTTCAGACATCAGAACATAAAATTTACAGAATAAACATGCGTCAATAATTCATATCTAGTCTATCCATAATCAAACCATATAATCATAAACATTCAAGCCTTAATATCATGATCCATCATCCATCATCATCCGCATAGGTGCATCCTTGATTCAGATCAAGCTAAGTATTACAAACCCATAACCAGCATACTAGATCTCACACTTCATCATATATTCATCACCTTCTCACTTCCCCCTTTGGCCTAATGATCTTCTCCTTATATAGGTTTAGGCTTCTCCCAATACCATGGCCCAAAACCATGTTGAACCAATACCTTGGACCCAATACCTGGGGACAACACTTCGGACCAAATACCACGGACCAGAACTTAGTTTTCCAACATGTACATGCCTTTACTTCTGTGAACCTGCATGTGTACGTATACGAGCCTTTTGCTCTGCTCACCCGCGTGTATACGCACTTTCATCAAGTCTAACCTGCGTATAACTTTCTTTTGACCTACTGTCATCTGATTAAGTTTCCATCATCTGTATCATACCTCTAAGTGAGTTGCCATCAAGGACAACACTTGTATCATAATGCCAACAATCTCCCCCTTTAGACTTGATGGCAACCACTACACCAAGTCACTCTCCCCCTTTGACATCAAGGGCAAAGGGTGGACCAAGATATTCTCTTCTTTGATATACATTCTGGTGTCCATACTCCCCCTGAGTACATGCTGAAGTTTCTGATTGAGCTCCCCCTTTGTATATGCCAAGATGTACCAATCTGTCCATGCTCCCCCTGAGCACATGCAAGGTCTGCAAAAGCATAACATGACTCTATACATACATCAATCTCCCAATAAAGTGGGAATACACCATTTTGACTCATCCACCCAACCAAGTGGGGATATACCAAATGTTTATACATGACTCATTACATCATCCATCCCATGCATAGTGGGGTAACAAAATATATCATATGACTCACAAAGACCAAGGACCTAAACAAGACCGTGATATTTATCAGTAGCTATCATACACCATATGATCTACATTATAAGCATCTGTCACTAGCATCCAGACTTGTAACCTGAAATCCATTCTTTTGGTCAAGAAAGATATGTCAATAAGCATTATCACCAAAGACTTCTAACCAACAATGCATTATTTGAAGTATATGCTCCCCCTAAACTTGTACCATGCCATCATCAAAGCAGTGACTGAACCATATCAAACTTTTGTACTACTGCTTTTCTTCAGAACATCATATACGTGACTGTGCAGCATATAACTCGTGTTTATACGCGACTTGTCTTCATGAAACCTGCGTATGAGATTTAGAGCAGTGATGTTCCACACTTCTAGCTTCCTATGAATCTGTCATTTCTGTATACTCTGCTATCCCACATCTTTCTGGCTGTACTTCCTTTTTCTTCCATGTCTTCAATTGCGATGATGTTTTCTTCTTTTGGTTTGGTGTCCACAATCTTCTCCTGCATTCTTTCGCTATACGTCCAAGCTTGTTGCATGCATAACATCTTACATGTTTCATATTCCTCCTAAAACAGTCAATGGCTTTGTGACCAAACATATTGCAAGCAAAACAATATCCCTTAAAGTACCTGGAACGTGATGATCTTTCTGTTTGATGGTCTTGAACCATTCTACTTCTGCATCTGGCTGCAACATGTCCAAGATTATGACATACATAACATTCAACATTATTCATTGGAGGAAATAATCGTTTATCACTTCCAAAGTTAGGAGCAAAAGATTTTCTTTCAGGAATTCCTTTCCTTGGCTGTTGATGGGGTTGTCTTCTCATCTCCTTGTTGATCATTTTTTATTTCTCATTAGAGTTCCTTGCCTCACCTTGTGAGCTAGATTCACCTTTAGCAGATTCATAAAAACCAAGACCAGTTTTGATAGCAGGCAACCTTTGACTACTAAGAATATCATCCAAAACCTTAGTACTATCTTGAAATCGTAATAGTTTATCCTTTTCTTCTATTTTACCTTTCAAGATATTTACCTCAACTTGATGTTGTTCTTCCTTTTCAAGACATTTCTTCTTCAAAATTTCTTCAGACTTTCTTCCTTCTTCCACTTGTTGCCTTAGTTTGAGAATTTTCCTTTTCTTTTTCTTCATTCAGTTCCTGCAGCATTTGACGAACTCTGAAGGCATATTCCAGTTGAGCTTTTAAGCTGATAACTTATTCTTTGAGGGCACTTTCCCTTTTGCTAAGTAGATCTTGTTGATTTATGATTTTATCTGATACTTCATTTGCTTGTTCAGCATCGCTCTGGGGTGATTCAGAATTTGGATCCTTTCTTCCACTTACCGGCAGGTTGTCATTGTTCCTTTGAGCTGTCTTCTTCTTTTGACGCGCTTTCTTTCCCATTGTTCTACGGATCTCCTTTAGGCGATCAAGCTTCTACCAAAGGACCTGCTCTGATACCAATTGTTGGAAATAATACTGAGAGGGGGGGGTGAATCAGTATTATAAAATCAATATAAAAAATTCATCTCCATACTTAGATACATATACGCTACTTCATTTAACTGAACCCGCGTGTATATGCAACTGTGTCTAATGCAACTAGCGTATTTCCAGAATACTTATGACTCAGTTAATCCATTAAATGTTGATTTTTAGTTAGTGCATTAGAACTTCATTTGTAGAAATTTTGAATAATTAAACACTTATTCACAGAGATTATCCCGATTATACACTATTGCAAAATACATGCATAATACATAACCTCCTCTACGTTGATCATCAATTTAGCAGTATTCAAAACAATGAAACATCAATCGCATGCGCACATTAACATAGTATGTAACCCGGGGAAAGCATATAGCTGAAAACCCCACACTATCTGTATATTATAATGATAGAGAACATGTAACAATACATAGTACAATACTCCTCACAAGTACTCAGTACTATCTCCACCTGTTACACACAAACTAGCTCAGATCTAATGCCTCAAATCTCCTCCAATGTTTGCCTGCCTCCACTGCGCAATCCTGCATGAGAATCAATCACTATGTGAAATCGAATTCCCATGGTTATACTATGCAAGCCTCATGGGCAATCTCCATACTTGCATGTGCAAATCTCATGCACAACTATAGTCACAACTGATAGCAATCTCAACCTCTAACACCTGTCTCCACTGAACTGTACATGCACTGAGTTAACTGATTTATTCTATAGTTGCTTTATGAGTTAATAATTAGTGAATTAATTAATAATTAATTCACACAACTCATTACTAGTGTATTCTTTAGTTAGACTAAAATACAACTAGTTCAACCAAGTCAAACTGAACACAACTCCATCAACTCCACAATCAACTCCACCAAACTCAACCACATGAGTTCTAACTAAAGTCTTGCATGCAATAGCTCAACTGACTCATAATAGAAGCATATTTCCTTATTACAGCTGCATGTGCCACATCTGTAGCTCAAACTGAAGTGCTCCAAAAGGATAAGATAATGTTTATAGTCCAAATATTATTATGAGCTAGTAATATTCGACTATTCTATTTTTAGCCTGGCAGTCTAAAAACAGAAGTCCATCTATTTTTACCAACATGACCAATCATCCACAAATAGCATCCTGCAACTCATAGACCATGATCCATATGTCTAAAAATAGACATAGTCTAAAAATAGACTTTGCGCCAAAAATAGTCTGCGGGCCCACTTAGTGAAGGCAACTTCTTTCCACTAAGCTCCATCGTCTTGTTGCATTCTCAACACTCCCTCTCAAAAAGATATGGATTATCAGCAACCCCTATCCTGCCTCGGTGGTATTTGAATTTGCTCCTGGTGAGCGCCTTCGTCAAGATATCACCATCCTGATCCTCCGTTGGAATGTATGAAAGTAACATGACTCTCCGCTGCACACAATCTCTGATATGATGTTACCCGATGTCAATGTGCTTGGATCTATCATGAAATACTGGATTAACCGAGAGTTTAATGCAACTCGGGTTATCACAATAAATCACTATAGGCTCCAAGTGAGAACCGAACAACCCGACCAGGATCTTCCTCATCCATATAGCTTCGCATGCAGCCAAACTTGCTGCCATATACTCGGCCTCTGCTGAACTGAGTGTAACGGATCTCTGCTTCCTGCTGTACCAAGAAACTGGTGTCAACCCGATACTGAAGACCCCTCCAGATGTGCTTTTTCTGTCCGTTGGGCTCCCTGGCCAATCTGCATCCGTGAAGCCACATAGCTTCACCTCATCCTCCTGTCTGTACCACAATCCATATCCCGATGTGCCTCTAAGATAACGCAATACATGCTTGCCTGTCTTCCAGAAGAGCTTGGTTGGCTTAACCATAGCTTGTGAAAGCTGGTTAGCAGCATAGCATATATCGGGTCGTGTATTAACCAGATACATAAGCGACCCCACCAACTGTCGATAAACAGTGGCATCCACTACTTCTGCTGAAGTAGCATCCTCATTCCTCCAACCTCCAGGAAGAGGAGTATCAACAGGCTTGCAGCCATGCATTTTGAACTTCTCGAGTATCTCCCGAGCATACTTACCCTGAGAAACAAATAGTCCATCACTGCGCTGCCAAATTTCCAATCCCAGGAAATAATGAAGGAGGCCTAAGTCCTTCATCTCAAACTCCTTAGCAAGATCATCCTTGCATGAAAGTATCAACAGCTCATCACCTATTAGAATCAAATCATCTACATAAAGTACAATGATAAGCAACTTACCCTCCACGATAATCTGGTATAGGTTAGGATCCGCCTCACTCTTGGAGAATCCAAGTCCGGTGAAATAACTGTCTATCCATGTGTACCAAGCACGTGGTGCTTGTTTCAACCCATACAACGCTCTCTTGAGCCTGCACACATGCGACTCGCTGCTGAAGATCTCAAAACCTTCGAGCTGCTCTATGTAGACCTCCTCCTCAATGACTCCATTGAGGAATGCAGTCTTCACATCCATATGATGAATGTGCCACCCCATATGCGCTGAGAGAGCAAGAATCGTCCGTATGGAAGAATACCTTGCGACAGGTGCAAAGGTCTCCTCATAATCGATCCCCTCTATCTGTGAAAAGCCTCGGGCAACAAATCTTGCCTCGTACTTCTCCACACTCCCATCAGCTGTCTGCTTAACTTTGTAGATCCATCTCGAACCCACCACTGATTTTCCTTCTGGTCTTGGGACAATCTCCCATGCACTATTTCTGACAATCGAATCATACTCTTCCACCATGGCATCTACCCATGCGGGATCCTCCACAGCTTCCTCGAAAGAGGATGGCTCAGTCACAACACATTTGCTCACAAAAGCCATGTATCTAGTGTACCGATCAGGTGACTGTCTCTGTCTACGTTGAGCTGTAGGTGGTCCTACAACCTTCTCTGCATCTTGAGCCAGTCGCTCAGCTTCTGTCAAGCACTTTCACCCTCTGATGGTTGGTGTTGCATGAGTGGTCTCTTCCACTCCATGAACTTCGTCTTGTGGCTGATCCACGTCCTGAAGCTCATCCTTAGGAACTAATAGATCCTCATCTACATGCAAGTGTGGCTCCCTCTCAAGCGAACACTTCATGGCTTTCTCCTCCTGAAATTTTATATCCCGTCGCACAACAGTCTTGCGACTGTCTGGAAAATACACACGATAGTTGTGGGGCGTATAAGTGTACCCCACAGATATCCCAACCTCTGCAGTCGGCTCCAGCTTCTTCCTGGAATCCTTCGTCACATGCATGTAAATGTTAGAACAAAAAATCCTCAAATGAGAAATATCACGCCTCTTACCAGAATAAGCCTCCTTGGGTGTACTCATGCCAAGTATCCTGTGAGGACAATGGTTCTACACATATACTGTAGTATTGCATGCTTCCGCCCACAAGTGAAGGGGTAGGCCCTGATCATGCAACAACTCCCATGCAGCACCCACGATCGTTCTGTTCTTCCGCTCAGCAACCCCGTTCTGTTGTGGGTTATGGGGAGCTATGATCTCTCTTCGAATCCCTTCTGCGCTGCAGAAGTCCTTGAACTCGCCAGAGATGTATTCACCACCATTGTCGCTCCTAAGAGCCTTCACCTTCTTCCCCGACTCCTTCTCGACCAGTGCTTTGAACTCACAGAACTTTGATTATGTCTCGCTCTTCTTCTGCATGAAGAAGATCTAGCACTTTCAAGAGAAATCATCAACAAAGATCACATAGTACCTGTGTTTTGCTGTTGAAGCAACTGAGAAAGGTCCACACACATCTGTGTGAATTCTCTCAAGGATCGTCGTGGCGCGACTACCCTTCTCGTGAAAGGTGGCTTTCACAAACTTTCCCAAAGTACACCCCTTGCACTGATTTGACTGCGCAAGAGTGCCTTTAGGAAGCCCTATAGTAATCTGTTGCAGTATCTTCAAGGCTCCATGGTGAAGGTGGCTCAATCTCCTGTGCCACAGCTCACCATCATCCCAGCTCACCAATCCTTTTGCCTTGCATGCCATTGCTGCGCAGCCATCTACATGCAACTGATAAAGGTTCCTGACTCGAACCCCTATCTTCCGGGTTTCTCCAGTTGTCTTACTGCGCAGGAAGGCCTTTCCCTTGCTGAAAACAACATCATATCCCTTGTCTTCTAACATCGCCACAGAGATAAGATTCTTCTTCAATCCTGGAACATGCATCACTTCCTTCAATATGAAGGGTTTACCAAACTCCCTCTCAAAGGAAATGGTACCGATACCGGTTGCACTGTATCTACCATCATCGCCCATCTCGATGTGCACTCCAAGATCTTTCTCCTCCAGATCAGAAAACAAATCTCGATCTCTTGTCATGTGAAAAGACGAACCACTATCTAAGAACCATATCGATCCCATCACACTTGATACCAAGCATGCGATCAATAAAAAATCAAGCTCAAACTGCGAGGCTAAGGCCTCTCCCACTGCAGATCCAGCAACTTGCTTATTCTTCTTCTTCAGCGAACAATTTGTGACATAGTGTCTGTGCTGGTGATAACGAAAGCACTTCACCTTGGACATGTCCTGCTTCTTGCCTTTCGCACCGGAATTAGAAGCTTTCTTTTTCTTCCCCTTCTTTGCTTTGGTAGCCAAAGCGCAATTTTCTTCATCAATTGCCTTTGACGAAGATCCGTCCCTGGTATTTCACCTGATCTCCTCCTGCACAAGATCTGACCAAAGTCTCTCCCATCCTGGCAATTTCTCCCGACCATTGATAGAGTCCTGATAGGAATGCAAACTCTTCGGAATACCAAGGAGAGCCAAGTTCACCAAGTCCTCATCATCGACAGTCACCCCCACACTTCCCAGCTTATCCCGGCATTGAGTGAACTTCATGAAATACTTGGGCATACTGTCTCCCTTCTCGCACTTAATGTTTCTGAGTTTATCCTTGAGCGCCAGCTTCCTCTGATCACTCTTGCTTTGGAATAGATCTGTCAACGCTTTCCAAATCAAGTATGGAGAAGTGTTTCCATGCATGCTGGACACAATGTGATCCTTCACGCCCTCCAACAGAATCCTTCGACACTTTGTTGTCTTCTTTTGCCAACCATCAACTTGCGCAATATCAATAGGCTTTGGGACCTCAGCCTCTATGAACTCCTTCAACCCATTGTCATCTAACACCACCTCCGTCCTGTCCTTCCATGCAATATAGTTCGAGCTACCCTCAAGAGCATACTCCAATCACAATCCATTGAAAGACATTGCAACGTTGACACCAAGAAAACACTGCTACAAATTCGAATTCCACCAACTCAAAACTCAACCACTTCTGATCTAAGATTCGTGAGAACAAAGTATTTCTTGTACAGATATTGACTGTATGGGCTTTTACCAAATATCTCACCTTCCAAAGGAAGGATGAATCTAGAGGCTACCTGGCCCGATTACAAACTCTGCATGAAGAAATTAAATGTAAACACTTTTTGAATAATAGATCTTATGATCAACTGCTCTGATACCATGTAGAAATTTTGAATAATTAAACACTTATTCATAGAGATTATCCCGATAATACACTATTGCGGAATATATGCATAATACATAACCTCCTCTACGTTGATCATCAATTTAACAACATTAAAAACAATGAAACATCAATCGCATGCGCACATTAACACAGTATGTAACCCGGGGAAAGCATACAGCTGAAAACCCCACACTATCTGTATATTATAATGATAGAGAACATGTAACAATACATAGTACAATACTGCTCACAAGTACTCAGTACTATCTCCACCTGTTACACACAAACTAGCTCAGATCTGATGCCTCAAATCTCCTCCACTGTTTGCCTGCCTCCACTACGCAATCTTGTATGAGAATCAATCACTACGTGTAATTGAATTCCCTTGGTTATACTACGCAAGCCTCATGGGAAATCTCCATCCTTGCATGTGAAAATCTCATGCACAACTATAGTCACAACTGATAGCAATCTCAACCTCTAACACTTGTCTCCACTGCACTGTACATGCATTGAGTTAACTGATGTATTCTTTAGTTGCTTTATGAGTTAATAATTAGTGAATTAATTAATAATTAATTCTCACAACTCATTACTAGTGTATTCTTTAGTTAGACTAAAATACAACTAGTTCAACCAAGTCAAACTGAACACAACTCCATCAACTCCACAATCAACTCCACCAAACTCAACCACATGAGTTCTAACTAAAGTCCTGCATGCAATAGCTCAACTAACTCATAAGAAAAGCATATTTCCTTATGACAGCTGCATGTGCCACATCTATAGCTCAAATTGAAGTGCTCCAAGAGGATAAGATAATGGTTATAGTCCAAATATTATTATGAGCTAATAATATTCGACTGTTCTATTTTTAGCCTAGCAGTCTAAAAATAGAAACCGCCCATATGTCTAAAAATAGAAGTCCATATATTTTTACCAACATGACCAATCATCCACAAATAGCATCCTACAGCTCATAGACCATGATCCATATGTCTAAAAATAGACTTTGCGCCAAAAATAGCCTACGGGCCAACTTAGTGAAGGCGACTTCTTTCCACTAAGCTCCATGATCTTGTTGCATTCTCAATATCATTAACCACATGAACAATAAGTAGGTGCAGTAAAACAGAACAGATCATCACACACAAGAAGCACACATGAACACCATGATATAAGGTGGAAACCCAATGTGGATGAAAACCACCTGCTACAATTCGTCTCTATCTTCCTTTAATAAGGAACTTCTTTTTACAATGTACTTGTGCAGTCTTATACCAGTACGCAGGCTTCTACCTGCAGAAGGCTACAATCTTCTTAGCTCTTGTACTAGCCGATCCATTTACTAGTACGTAGGTGCTGGCCTACTGAAGGCTCCAACCTTCACTCGTTTTCCAGCTGCTCCTGGAAGGGAGCTACAACCCCCTGGCTCTTGTACTGGCCGATATGTTTACCAGTATGTAGGTGCCGGCCTTTTTAACTTTATGATCTTCCAGGGACCATGTTTCATAGATTTTCATACTGGATCCATAAAACAATCACCATTGCAATACAATCATCAACTACACCTACATCATCAATCTTTGAATCACCCAATACTGAAACCCTATCAACAACATAGTCACCAAAACACAGAATAGACAATAGAACTCTGCAACAACAACCAGATCCAATTAAAATTTCAAATATCATACTTCATACTGTATACGCTACTCGGACGAACACAACCTGCGTGTATACGCGCTTTTACCAAAGACAACCCGCGTACAGATCTGCAAATTCTCACTTATAACTTTGCAGCTATTTCAGACATCAGAACATAACATTTACAGAATAAACATGCGTCAATAATTTATATCTAGTCTATCCATAATCAAACCATATAATCATAAACCTTCAAGCCTTAATATCCTGATCCATCATCCATCATCATCTGCATAGGTGCATCCTTGATTCAGATCAAGCTAAGCATCACAAACCCATAACTAGCATACTAGATCTCACACTTCATCAGATATTCATCACCTTCTCACTTCCCCCTTGGCCTAATGATCTTCTCCTTATATAGGTTTAGGCTTCTCTCAATACCATGGCCCAAAACCATGTTGAACCAATACCTTGGACCCAATACTTGGGGTCAACACTTCGGACCAAATACCACAGACCAAAACTTAGTTTTCCAACATGTACGCACCTTTACTTTTGTGAACCTGCGTGTGTACATATACGCGCCTTTTGCTCTGCTCACCCGCGTTTATATGCATTTTCATCAAGTTTAACCTGCGTATACCTTTCTTTTGACCTACTATCATCTGATTAAGTTGTCATCACCTGTATCATACCTCTGAGTGAGTTTCCATCAAGGACAACACTTGTATCATAATGCCAACAACCTCCCCCTTTAAACTTGATGGCAACCACTACACCAAGTCACTCTCCCCCTTTGACATCAAGGGCAAAGGGCGAACCAAGATATTCTCTTCTTTGCTATACATTCTGCTGTCCATACTCCCCCTGAGTACATGCTGAAGTTTCTGATTGAGCTCCCACTTTGTATATGCCAAGATGTACCAATCTGTCCATGCTCCCCCTGAGCACATGCAAGGTCTCCAAAAGCATAATATGACTCTATACATACATCAATCTCCCAATCAAGTGGGAATACACCATTTTGGCTCATCCACCCAACCAAGTGGGGATATACCAAATGTTTATACATGACTCATTACATCATCCATCCCATGCATTGTGGGGTAACAAAATATATCATATGACTCACAAAGACCAAGGACCTAAACAAGACCATGATAGTTATCAACAACTATCATACACCATATGATCTACATTATAAGCATTTGTCACTAGCATCCAGACTTGTAACCTGAAATCCATTCTTTTGGTCAAGCAAGATATGTCAATAAGCATCATCACCAAAGACTTCTAACCGACAATGCATTATTTGAAGTATATGTTCCCCATAAACCTGTGCCATGCCATCATCAAAACAATGACTGAACCATATCAGACTTATGTACTGCTGCTTTTCTTCAGAACATCATATACGCGACTGTGCAGCATATAACTCGTGTATATACACGACTTGTCTTCATGAAACCTGTGTATGAGATTTAGAACACTGATGTTCCACACTTCCAGCTTCCTCTGAATCTGTCATGTCTGTGTACTCTGCTATGCCACATCTTTCTGGTTGTACTTCCTTTTTCTTCCATATCTTCAACTGTGATGATGTTTTCTTCTTTTGGTTTGGTGTCCACAATCTTCTCCTGCATTCTTTCGCTATATGTCCAGGCTTGTTGCATGCATAACATCTTACATGTTTCATATTCCTCCTAAAACAGTCAATGGCTTTGTGACCAAACATATTGCAAGCAAAACAATATCCCTTAAAGTACCTGGAACGTGATGATCTTTCTGTTTGACGGTCTTGAACCATTCTACTTTTGCATTTGGCTGTAACATGTCCAAGATTATGACATACATAACATTCAACATTATTCATTGGAGGAAATAATCGTCTATCACTTCCAAACTTAGGAGCAAAAGATTTTCATTGAGGAATTCCTTTCCTTGGCTGTTGATGGGGTTGTCTTCTCATCTTCGTGTTGATCATTTTTTATTTCTCATTAGAGTTCCTTGCCTCACCTTGTGATCTAGATTCACCTTTAGTAGATTCATAAAAGCCAAGACCAGTTTTGATAGTAGGCAACCTTTGACTACTAAGAATATCATCCAAAATCTTAGTACTATCTTGAAATCGTAATAGTTTATCCTTTTCTTCTATTTTACCTTTCAAGATATTTACCTCAACTTGATGTTGTTCTTCCTTTTCAAGACATTTCTTCTTCAAAATTTCTTCAGACTTTCTTCCTTCTTCCACTTGTTGCCTTAGTTTGAGAATCTCCTTTTCTTTTTCTTCATTCAACTCCTGCAACATTTGATGAACTCTAAAGGCATATTCCAGCTGAGCTTTTAAGCTGATAACTTCTTCTTTGAGGGCACTTTCCCTTTTTCTAAGTAGATCTTGTTGATCTATGATTTTATCTGATACTTCATTTTCTTGTTCAGCTTCACTCTGGGGTGATTCAGAATTTGGATCCTTGCTTCCACTTACCGGCAGGCTGTCATTGTTCCTTTGAGATGTCTTCTTCTTTTGATGCGCTTTCTTTCCCATTGTTCTACGGATCTCCTTTAGGCGATCAAGCTTCTACCAAAGGACCTGCTCTCATACCAATTGTTGGAAATAATACTGAGAGGGGGAGGGGGGGGGTGAATCAGTATTATAAAATCAATAAAACTTTTTCATCTCCATACTTAGATACATATACGCTACTTCATTTAAGTGAACCCGCGTGTATACGCAACTGTGTCTAATGCAACTAGCGTATATCTAGAATACTTATGATTCAGTTAATCCATTAAATGTTGATCTTTAGTTAGTGCATCAGAACTTCATTAACCACATGAACAGTAAGCAGGTGCAATGAAATAGAACAGATCATCACACAAAAGAAGCACACATGAACACCATGATATAAGGTGGAAACCCAATGTGGTTGAAAACCACCTGCTGCAATTCGTCTCTATCTTCCTTTAAGAAGAAACTTCTTTTTACAATGTACTGGTGTAGTCTTATACCATTACGCAGGCTTCTACCTGCAGAAGGCTACAATCTTCTTAGCTCTTGTACTAGCCGATCCATTTACTAGTACGTAGGCACTGGCCTACTGAAGGCTCCAACCTTCACTCATTTTCCAGCTGCTCCTGGAAGGGAGATACAACCCCCTGGCTCTTGTACTGGCCAATATGTTTACCAGTACGTAGGTGCCGGCCTACTGAACTTTACGATCTTCCAGGGACCACGTTTCATACATTTTCATACTGGATCCATAAAACAATCACCATTGCAATACAATCATCAACTACACCTGCATCATCAATCTCTGAATCACCCAATACTGAAACCCTGTCAACAACACAGTCACTAGAACACAGAACAGACAACAGAACTCTGCAACAACAACCAGATCCAACTGCAACTTCAAATATCATACTTCATACTGTATACGCTACTCGGACAAACCCAACCTGTGTGTATACGCGCTTTTACCAAAGACAACCTGCGTACAGATCTGCAAATTCTCACTTATAACTTTGCAGCTATTTCAAACATTGAACATAACATTTACAGAGTAAACATGCGTCAATAATTCAGATCTAGTCTATCCATAATCAAACCATATAATCATAAACATTCAAGCGTTAACATCCTGATCCATCATCCACCATCATCCGCATAGGTGCATCCTTGATTTAGATCAAGCTAAGCATCACAAACCCATAACCAGCATACTAGATCTCACACTTCATCAGATATTCATCACCTTCTCACTTCCCCCCTTGGCCTAATGATCTTCTCCTTACACAGGTTTAGGCTTCTCTCAATACCATGGCCCAAAACCATGTTGAACCAATACGTTGGACCCAATACCTGGGGTCAAAACTTCGGACCAAATACCACGGACCAAAAATTAGTTTTCCAACATGTACGCACCTTTACTTTTGTGAACCTGCGTGTGTACGTATACGCGCCTTTTGCTCTGCTCACCCACGTGTATACGCACTTTCATCAAGTCTAACCTGCGTATACCTTTCTTTTGACCTACTGTCATCTGATTAAGTTGCCATCACCTGTATCATACCTCTGAGTGAGTTGAAATCAAGGACAACACTTGCATTATAATTCCAACAATCTCCCCCTTTGGACTTGATGGCAACCACTACACCAAGTCACTCTGCCACTTTGACATCAAGGGCAAAGGGCAGACCAAGATATTATCTTCTTTGATATACATTTTGCTGTCCATACTCCCCCTGAGTACATGCTGAAGTTTTTTATTGAGCTCCCCCTTTGTATATGCCAAGATGTACTAATCCATCCATGCTCCCCCTGAGCACATTCAAGGTCTGCAAAAGCATAACATGACTCTATACATACATCAATCTCCCAATCAAGTGGGAATACACCATTTTGGCTCATCCACCCAACCAAGTGGGGATATACCAAATGTTTATACATGACTCATTACATCATCCATCCCATGCATAGTGGGGTAATAAAATATATCATATGACTCACAAAGACAAAGGACCTAAACAAGACGATGATAGTTATGAGCAGCTATCATACACCATATGATCTACATTCTAAGCATCTGTCACTAGCATCCAGACTTTTAACCTGGAATCCATTCTTTTGGTCAAGCAAGATATGTCAATAAGCATCATCACCAAAGAATTCTAACCAACAATGCATTATTTGAAGTATATGCTCCCCCTAAACTTGTGCCATGCCATCATCAAAACAGTGACTGAACCATATCAGACTTCTATACTGTTGCTTTTCTTCAAAACATCATATACACGACTGTGCAGCATATAACTCGCATATATACGTGACTTGTCTTCATGAAACCTGCGTATGAGATTTAGAACACTGATGTTCCACACTTCAAGCTTCCTCTGAATCTGTCATGTTTGTGTACTCTGCTATGCCACATCTTTCTGGCTGTACTTCCTTTTTCTTCCATATCTTCAACTGTGATGATGTTTTCTTCTTTTGGTTTGGTGTCCACAATCTTCTCCTGCATTCTTTTGCTATATGTCCAGGCTTGTTGCATGCATAACATCTTACATGTTTCATATTCCTCCTAAAACAATCAATGGCTTTGTGACCAAACATATTGCAAGCAAAACAATATCCCTTAAAGTACCTGGAACGTGATGATCTTTCTGTTTGACGGTCTTGAACCATTCTACTTCTGCATCTGGCTGCAACATGTCCAAGATTATGACATACATAACATTCAACATTATTCATTGGAGGAAATAATCGTCTATCACTTCCAAAGTTAGGAGCAAAAGATTTTCTTTGAGGAATTCCTTTCCTTGGCTATTGATGGGGTTGTCTTCTCATCTCCTTGTTGATCATTTTTTATTTCTCATTAGAGTTCCTTGCCTCACCTTGTGAGCTAGATTCACCTTTAGCAGATTCATAAAAACCAAGACCAGTTTTGATAGCAGGTGACCTTTGACTACTAAGAATATCATCCAAAATCTTAGTACTATCTTGAAATCGTAATAGTTTATCATTTTCTTCTATTTTACCTTTCAAGATATTTACCTCAACTTGATGTTGCTCTTCTTTTCCAAGACATTTCTTCTTCAAAATTTCTTCAGACTTTCTTCCTTCTTCCACTTGTTGCCTTAGTTTGAGAATCTCCTCTTCTTTTTCTTCATTCAGCTCCTGCAGCATTTGACGAACTCTGAAGGCATATTCTAGCTGAGCTTTTAAGCTGATAACTTCTTCTTTGAGGGCACTTTCCCTTTTTCTAAGTAGATCTTGCTGATTTATGATTTTATCTGATACTTCATTTGCTTGTTCAGCTTCACTCTGGGGTGATTCAAAATTTGGATCCTTGCTTCCACTTACCAGCAGGTTGTCACTGTTCCTTTGAGATGTCTTCTTCTTTTGATGCGCTTTCTTTCCCATTGTTCTATGGATCTCCTTTAGGCGATCAAGCTTCTACCAAAGGACCTGCTCTCATACCAATTGTTGGAAATAATACTGAGAGGGGGGGCGGGTGAATCAGTATTATAAATTCAATAAAAAAATTTCATCTTCATACTTAGATACATATACACTATTTCATTTAAGTGAACCTGCGTGTATATGCAACTGTGTCTAATGCAACTATCCAGAATACTTATGATTCAGTTAATCCATTAAATGTTGATCTTTTGTTAGTGCATCAGAACTTCATTAACCACATGAACAGTAAGCAGGTGCAGTAAAACAGAACAGATCATCACACACAAGAAGCACACATGAACACCATGATATAAGGTGGAAACCCAATGTGGGTGAAAACTACCTACTGCAATTCGTCTCTATCTTCTTTTAATAAGAAACTTCTTTTTACAATGTACTAGTGCAGTCTTATACCAGTACGCAGGCTTCTACCTTCAAAAGGCTACAATATTCTTAGCTCTTGTACTAGCCAATCCATTTAATAGTATGTAGGCACTGGCCTACTGAAGGCTCCAACCTTCACTCGTTTTCCAGCTGCTCCTGGAAGGGAGCTACAACCCCCTGGCTCTTGTACTGGCCAATATGTTTACCAGTAAGTGCCGGCCTACTGAACTTTATGATCTTCGAGGGACCACGTTTCATACATTTTCATACTGGATCCATAAAAGAATCACCATTGCAATACAATCATCAACTACACCTACATCATCAATCTCTGAATCACCCAATACTGAAACCCTATCAACAACACAGTCACCAAAACACAGAACAGACAACATAACTCTGCAACAACAACCAGATCCAACTGCAACTTCAAATATCATACTCATACTATATACATTACTCGGACGAACCCAACCTGCTTGTATACGGGCTTTTACCAAAGACAACCCACGTACAGATCTGCAAATTCTCACTTATAACTTTGCAGCTATTTTAGACATCAGAACATAACATTTACAGAATAAACATGCGTCAATAATTCAGATCTAGTCTATCCATAATCAAACCATATAATCATAAACATTCAAGCCTTAATATCCTGATCCATAATCCATCATCATCCGCATAGGTGCATCCTTGATTTAGATCAAGCTAAGCATCACAAACCCATAACCAACATACTGGATCTCACAGTTCATCAGATATTCATCACCTTCTCACTTCCCCCCTTGGCCTAATGATCTTCTCCTTATATAGTTTTAGGCTTCTCACAATACCATGGCCCAAAACCATGTTGAACCAATACCTTGGACCCAATACCTGGGTCAACACTTCGGACCAAATACCACGGACCAAAACTTAGTTTTCCAACATGTACGCGCCTTTACTTCTGTGAACCTGCGTGTGTACGTATACGCGCCTTTTTCTCTTCTCACCCACGTGTATACACACTTTCATCAAGTCTAACCTGCATATACCTTTCTTTTGACCTACTGTCATCTGATTAAGTTGCCATCACCTGTATCATACCTCTGAGTGAGTTGCCATCAAGGACAACACTTGTGTCATAATGCCAACAAAATAGGTGGGAGGCCATTGGGAGTATCAAATACCTTAGAATGATTGTCCAAGATTTTTTTGAGATCTGGAGAAATAGATGATTTCGACGTGGGAACCTCTAGCGAATATAATTGTGCAATTACGCCACGTTTTTCTTCCTTTAGAAGCTTTATCATGGTTTCCCTTCGATACCCCTTAATTCGACTTCCTTCCCTTTTGAAAAGCATTTCAAGAAGAGTTCTTCAAACTTAAAAGTTATCGTACCCAAAGATTGTAGCCATTGGACTCCTAGTACAACATCAACACCACCCATTGGAATGTAAAGCATTGGACTATTCAAAACATATTCTCCCATGGATAGCTTGATATTATGGCACTTTCCAAAGCAATTTATGGTTCTTCCATTTTCAACCATCACTTTACTCACTCGTGTTGGATATAGGAAGCAATTCAATTCCTTCGCTATCTTACAATGAATAAAACTATGGGTACTCCCCGAATCAATCAACACTATTACCATTTTCTTCTTCACATGTCATTCTTTCTTGATAGTTTGAGGAGTGTTAATTCCTACCAATGAATTACAATATATGGTCAGATTCATTTCTTGATGCTCGATGTGATCTTTCACTTCTTGAACCTTTTTCTTCTTGATATGTCCTTCTATCTTGAGATTTTTAGGAGTGGTAATTCTTGCCAATGCTTTACAAGGTATGATCGAATTCATTTCTTCTTTCTCTGGGGTTGGTTCCTAGTGTATATCCTCTTCTTTTGATGTATCTTGATTCTTTTCTTCCTCCTCTTCACAATCTATGTAAAATAATTTCTTCTCAACACACTTATGACCTTTAGTGTATTTGTTATCACAAATGTAACAAAGCCCTTTTTCTCTTTTTTCTTCCAATTGTTGTGGTGTAAACCTTGTAGGTTGTGGAAGGCTAGGAGACAAAACACTTCCATATTTGTAGTTGTGAGTGATAGGATTCCTTGTTTCCATAATTCCGCTTTCAATTTTTCTTGCCAACCTGGATGCCTTCTCCAATGAATTAGGTTCCCAAAGACAAACCTCATGTTGAATGTTATCATTTAAATTCCCTATGAAGAAATCAATAACTTTCTTCTCTAGAATATCATTTACCCTTATATTCATTTTTTGGAAGTCCTCAATGTGCTTTGCCATTGAACCCTTTTGTTTGAGATTTATCAATTGGCTAAAGAAGGTGTTGCTCTGTGTATCCTCATAATGTGCTATCATTTCCTCCATGAAAATTGACCAACTAACAAGTTGTTTACGAGAACAAAGCCCTTATACCATAAAAATTGATTCAATTTGTTATGAAACCAAGTCACAAAAATATAGAAAAGATAGATGAACGCCTCAGAAATAAGCCTCTTCAAGGGGGCAACCTCCTTTACATTACACAAATGAACAATTCTTAGATGATTCAAATGACAAAAACTCCTTTCTATATATAGGAGTCTGCGGGGTCACAATATAACCAAGCCGACCTAACAATAATAATATAAAAGCACAAAAATAACAATAGAGGGATTCTATGGGACATAATAATAACAATAAGGAATACAACGACAATAGTAATGGGGGGATCACTAATATTATAGGGACCTAACATGCCCCTCTCCTTCAAAAAATTGTTCTCCTCAACACTTGAGTAGTTCTAGATGCTTATGTATAAATTCTCATCCTCCCATGTGGAATCTTCAATGGGTAAGTTCTTCCACTTGATGAGATACTCTAAAATTGATCTATTTCGTAGCTTTCAAGTTCTTGTTTCTTTGGCTACTTCAGGTTCCAATATGATTTTTCCTTCCTCATCAAGTTCTGGCAATATTGTCTAAACTGGAAGCTTGTCACCTATAACCTTGTTTAAGCATGAAACATGGAAAATTAGGTGCACTCGAGAAGCTGCAGGAAGCTCCAATTTGTATGCCATAGTACCGATCTTTTGCAACACCTTGTACAGACCATAATACTTTGGAGATAATTTGTTATCCTTTTTAGCTAGCTTGAGGGACATTTTTTTATATGGTTGTAGTCGTAGGAATACCCAATCACCTACATCAAAACTTCTTTTGTTGCGATGTTGATCTGCCTGCTGTTTCATTCTATTCTATGCCAAGGTGAGGTTATCCTTTAAGATTTGGAGAACTTGTTGTTGATGCTCGATGTGATCTTCCACTGCTTGAACCTTAGAATTTTCTCTTAAATATGATGTGATGGATGGTGGATGATATCCATAAAGTGCCATAAATGGCATAATTTTTGTTGCAGTATGGAAGGAAGTGTTATACCACCATTCAGCCAGAGGCAACCATTTGACCCATTGTGTTTGTTTATCAGATACAAAGCAATGAAGATATCCTTCCAAACGTTTGTTTACTATCTCAATTTTCCCATCAGATTGAGGATGATAAGATGAGCTCTAAGCTAACTGAGTACCAAGACAAGAAAACAATTCAGTCCAAAAATTTCCAATGAAAATTGGATCTCTGTCACTTACAATAATCTTTGGGTTTCCCTGTAGCTTTTGAATTATTTCCATAAATGCAGTGGAAATTGTACTCGCTTTAAATGGATGTGATAATGCACAAAAGTGTGCATACTTGGTAAGTCTATCCACTACCACCATGATAACACTCTTTCCTTCAGACTTGGGTAAACCTGTTATAAAATTCATTGAAACCTCCTCCCAACATTGGCTTGGAATGCATAAAGGTTTTAATAGTCCTATTGTCTTAATTGTTTCAACTTTATTTTGTTCGCAAACCAAACATTCCGCCACAAATTTTTGAATATCCGATTTAAGGCCATCCCAAAAAATCCTTCTTAACCCTATGGTAGGTTTTTAGAAATCCTAAGTGTCCTCCTAAGGGAGAGGTGTGCAATTCCCTAGGAATCTTTTGTTTGAGTTGGGAATTCTTACATAGGTATGCCCGGTCCTTGTACCATAACGAATCATTTTTCTAGATGAATGTATCAGATGTACTGGGATCTTGTTGTATCTTTTGAATTAGTGCCCACACTTCCTCTTCATTCTTCCATTAATCCCTTGCTTCGTGTATCCAATCTGGTTGGATTATAGAAATAGCGCAAAGAAATGCCTCCACATCCTCATCCTTTCTTGAGAGTGCATCTGCCACGACATTTTGCTTCCCTTTTTTGTAGATGATTTCAAAGTCATAACCCAACATCTTTGTGACCCATTTTTGCTGCTCTTCTGAAGATAATCTTTGTTCTAAAAAGTATTTAAAACTATCATGATCTGTTTTTACCTTGAAGTGTCTTCACATTAGGTAGCGTCACCATTTCTTAAGTGCTTATAGTATTTCCAACATTTCCTTCTCATAAATATCTTTATGTAAATACTTTCCTTTGATTAGATGACTTTCGAAAGTAGTGGGTCTTTCTTCTTGCATTAAAACAACACCGATTCCATTTCCTAAGGCATCACATTCCAGAATAAATGTTTTTGTGAAGTCCGGTGTAGCTAAGACCGTTGCTTGGCACATTGCCTCTTTAAGATGTTGAAAGGCTTTCATTGCTTCTGGATTCCATGATAATGCATCTTTCTTCAATAATGTTGTTAGAGGTGCTACTATTCTCCCATAATTCTTAACAAACTCGCGATAATACCATGTAAACTCGAGAAATCCTCGTAAATGCTTTATGGATGTGGAGATTTTCCATTCATTAATGATTTTAATTTTGCTAGGGTCTACCTTAACACCTTCATGAAATACAATATGACCTAGATATTCCACGTCTTGTACTCCAAAGAAACATTTGGAGATTTTTGCATATAATTGTTTCTCCTCCAATAGTTTGAGCACCATGTCAACATGTTGGACATGATCCTTCCAAGACTTGTTGTAGACTAGTATATCATCAAAAAATACTAACACAAATTTTCTAAGGGTGGGTTTGAAAATGGAATTCATCAAACCTTGAAATGTAGAAGGTGCATTAGTAAGGCCAAAAGGCATGACCAAAAATTCATAATGACCCTCATGAGTTCTAAATGATGTTTTTAGAATGTCTTCAGTCTTCATTCTGATTTGATGATATTCTGAACAAAGATCCAACTTGGTGAAGTAAATTGATCCATGCAAGTCATCCAATAATTCATTAATGATAGGAATGGGAAATTTATCTTTAATAGTGAGCTTGCTGAGCTCCCGATAATTTGGGCACATGCACCATGATACATCCTTCTTGTGAACTAATACTACTAGAGCAAAGAAAGAACTTTGATAAGGTTGAATTATACCAGCCTCTAGCATTTCTATAACCATACATTCAATTTCACTCTTTTTGGAATAGGGATATCTGTATGGCCTGATGTTTGGAGGAACACTTCTTGGAATCAAATGAATAGTATGATCATGATCACGAATAGGTGGGAGACCTTTGGGAGTCTCAAATACCTTGGAATAATTGTCCAAGACTTTTTGGAGATATGGAGAAATAGATGATTTTGATGTGGAAACCTCTAGCAAACATAATTGTGCAATTACACCTCGTTGTTCCTTCTTTCGAAGCTTTGTCATACCGTTATAGCTGATTATCTTTCCTGGTTTCCCTGCAATACCCTTAATTCAACTTCCTTTCCTTCCGCAGAAAATTTCATGAAAAGTTCTTGAATTAAAAGCTATTGTACCCAAGGATTGTAGTCATTAGAGTCCTAGTACAACATCAACACCAGAAATTGGAATGCAAAGCATTGGGCTATTCAATACATATTCTCCCATGGATAACTTGATATTATGGCACTTTCCAGAGCAATTTATGGTTCCTCCACTTGCAACCGTTGGTGTTGGATATAGGAATCAATTCAATTCCTTTGTTATCTTACAATGAATAAAATTATGGGTACTTCCAAAATCAGTCAACACTATTACATTTTTCTTCTTGATATGTCCTTCTATCTTGATAGTTTGAGGAGTGGTAATTCCAGCCAATGCATTACAAGATATGTTCGGATTCATTTCTTCTTTATATAAGGTTTGTTCCTGGAGTATATCCTCTTCTTTTGACATTTCTTGTTCATTTTCTTCCTCCTCTTCACAATCTATGTAGAATAATTTCTTCTCAGCACACTTATGACCTTTAGTGTATTTGCTATCACAACTGTAACAAAGCCCTTTTGCTCTTTTTTCTTCCAATTATTGTAGTGTCGACCTTGTAGTTTGTGGAAGGCTAGGGGCAACAACACTTCCATCTTTATAGTTGTGAGTGGTAGGCTTCCTTGTTGCCTTAATTTTGCTTTCCATTTTTCTTTCTAATTTGAATGCCTTCTCCAATGACTGAGGTTCCCAAAGGCGAACCTCATCTTGGATATTATCCTTTAAAGTCCCTATGAACACATCAATCATATGCTCCTGTGCAATATATTTTACCCTTATGTTCAATTTTTGGAAGTCCTCAATGTGCTGCATCATTGAACCCTTTTGTTTGAGATTTATCAATTGGCTAAAAAATGTGTTGCTTTTCGTATCCTCATAATGTGCTATCATTTCTTCCGTAAAAATTGCCCAAGTGACAATTTGTTTACGAGAGCAAAGCCATTGATACCATACAAATTGATTTGGTTCCAAATTTAAAGTTGCAATACGTACCTTTTGTGTGTTTTGCACATTATGGAGATTGAAAAATTGCTCCATCTGTAGTATCCATGTTCCGAGATCCTTGCCATCAAACTTCCTCATATCGATTTTTAGAACGTGGTGGGTCTTCAATCCAATATTAGAGTCTATGAAATCATGATTAACATTTATTATGTTCTCATCATGAGTTTCCTTTACTACCCTTTCACCATTAGTGACCATTTCTTGTAGCAACTTATTCAAATTTATCTTCAATTCTTCTATCTTATCGTCCATGCCATTCATCTTAGCGTCCATCATCCATCTGAGCCTCCACGCCATTCATCTTAGCATCGAAGTCATTCATATTAGCTTCTACGCCTTTCTTTAAACCATCCATCTTAGCTTCTACAACTTTCTTTAAACCATCCATCTTATTTTCTGTTACCTTTTGTGTGAGTCAAATTTGTTGCACTTGGTTTCGTAATATTGATGTATCATGCTGCATTTCTTCCTCTTCTTCATGAGTCATGCTAGAGCTTTCAGGTTGCTTACTAGGTGTTTTCATCTTCTTTCTTCAAGGCATCAATTACCGATAATAATGCTTCACTATGCCCTTTCAATTCCTTCAAACTAATTTTTCAAACCAAGCTTATGCACAAATTTAAAAAATACACACCTTTTTTCACTTTTACGAGCTCGATATTGAATCTGATGTACCTCTGCAATTTTGGATCTTCTAGTTCTGAAATTGTGACGTGTAGTAGCCCTCTGCGTCCTCTTTCCAATGCCCCCAGTCTAATCAAAAGTGGATTCTCCAAGGAAGAGTTATGCCAAATCTCCCATGGTGACTTGATTATAGACTAGTTCAATAGAGCAAACTTGTACGATGTGCCACATGTCACTGTTTCGACCTTAGTACCTAAAACTAATACACAGAATACTAGAGGCCATCCTCTTTCTGAAACTTCTTACGAGATTTCAATCTGATGCTCCAAACAAACGTTATGACGATTTTCCCCAAGTCACCTATTTGGAATGTAATTCGGGAGTCTGCAAAAATGCCAACTTCCTCAGATCATATCTCTACAAATATAGCGAGAAAATCTCTGAAATTTGGACCCAAAGTTCAAAACTATTTCGGCCCAAATGGGTTTTTTTTTAGCTTCTTAAACATCGGCAAAACAATGTTATAGCGAAAATGGCATGATGACCTGTTTGGAGCAGTGAAACCCTATAATCCAAAGCTCTAATACCAAATGTTATGAAACCAACTCACAAAAAGATAGAAAAGATAAATGAACGCCTCATAAATAAGCCTCTTCGAGGGGGAAACCTCCTTTACATTACACAAATGAACAATTCTTAGATGATTCAAATGACAAAACCTTCTTTCTATATATAGGAGTCTACGGGGTCACCATATAACCAAGTCGACCTAACAATAATAATATAAAGGCACAAAAATAACATTAGAGGGATTCTATGGGGCAAAATAATAACAATAAGGGATACAATGGCAATAGTAATGGGGGGATCACGAATATTATAGGGACATAACACGAGTCTAAATATAAAGATGCAATATGTACCTTTTGTAACAGTTGTACATCATGTAGATCAAAATATTGTTCCATCTGTAGTATCTAATTTACCAGATCCTTGCCATAAAACTATCTCATATCACCTTTTATTAATTTTAGGAGATCGATATTGAAATGGCTTTAACTATGTAATTTCAGATCTCCAACATCTGAAATTGCGAGTCGCAGTAGCTCTCTGCGTCCTCTTTCCAATGCCACCAGTCTGATCGAAATTGGATTCTCCAAGAAAGAGTTATGCCCAATCTCCCAAGATTATACTCTTCAGTAGAGTGAACTTGTACAAAGTGCCACGTGTTATTGTTTCGACCTTCAAACCTGCAAACAATACACAAAAAATTCTAATCCGTCCTCCTTCTGTAGCTTCTCACGAAATTTCAATCCGATACTCAAAGAGAAAGTTATGATGATTTTCCCTAAGTAACCTATTTGGGATGTAATTCGAGAGCCTTTAGAAACCCTACATATCTTGGACTGTATCTCCAAACCTATAGTGAAACAAGATCTGAAATTCGGGCCCAAGCTTCACCACAATTTCGTCTCAAATTGATTTTAATTTCAGAATCTTCACCTTTCTAGAAAACAAACTATAGCGAAAATTCCACAATGACCTATTTGAGATGGAATTCTAGAGCTTATGAAAACCCTAACTTCCTCAGATCATATCTTCGAACCCGAGATTTAGAACAATTGCGGCTCAAGTGAGTTTTTTGTTTTAGCTTCTGAAACATCGTAGAAAAAAAAGTTATAGCGAAAATTCCATGATGGCCTGTTTGGAGCATTGAAACCCTAAAATCCAAAGCTTTGATACCAAATTTTATGAAACCACCTCACAAAAATATAGAAAAGATCAACGCCTTAGAAATCAACCTCTTCGAGGGGGAATCCTCATTTACATTACACAAGTGAACAATTCTTGGATGATACAAATGACAAGACCTCCTTTCTATATATAGGAGTCTAAGGGGTCATAATGTAATCAGAGCCGACATAACAATAATAATGTAAGGGCACAACAATAACAATAGTGGGCTTCTATGGGGCACAATAATATCAATATGGGGACTACATGGGCACAACAATATAATAAGGGGTTTGCACTAATAACAATAAGGGATTACACTAGTAGTATAGGGACCTAACACCAAATGGATCAAAACAATTTCATAATCATTCACACAATGAATTATGCACCAATTTTCTATCTAAAATCCATGTAGGCATTCGTACTTAATGATCACAGTCACCACCCAACCATGAATTGTACCTATAGTTCCCCCTAAGCTAAGAGCACTTGCCTAACAATCAACAACCATGATTGATCCCTTCAATAGGTATTTAATATGTTTCTTTCATGATAAATTTTCCTTTAGCAGCGTCTTATTTGTGTGGACATTTTCATCCACTTGCCTCGGATTTTCCATTAAAGTTTTCCTTTAGCTCCTATGGTTCTTTTATACTTATCTAGGCTTAGCATCTTTCTCCAGCTAAGCAACTTAATAGATTTTTATTTCCCATTCATTACGTTTATCTAGAATTTCATGTAGAATTATTATCATGAAATAATTATCCAATCTCATTCACCAATGAGATTTTATTTTTGTTTTTTCTCTCTTTGGCAAGAATCTCCTTTCTAGGTGTCTCATTCCCAAGCACATACATTCCATTTATGTATTTATTAGTAAATATCCATTTACATAATTATTCCAATATTTTTCATGGATTTTCCACCATTATTTCTAATGTAACTCAATATAATGAAAACAATACTACAACAATAGAGGGATATTACATTCTCCTCCCCTTTTATTAACAATGTCCTCAATGTTTGCTGTCTAGCTTCTTCTTCTTTAAACCTTGCTGGATAAATTTTCTTTTTTTCATCTTATTTCTCTCATGTAATCTCTTTGGAAGTAAAGGCTTTCATTGCACTTCATCGTGAGAAACAACTTTCTAGAGCTAGATCTTTTTTCAGTCTAAAATACAAAAGGATTTTGCAAGAAGGTCTTATTTAGCTCTACTTGCAACACTTTCCAATAAATTATGTGAAAAACTATCATGTCTCTATTTCTTAAGTAACAATACATGAAAAACATTACAAATTGTAATATAACTAGGAAAATACTAATTGATAAGTTATTGTTCCAATTCTGTACAGGAGTTTGAACGACCAACAAAATCGCAGGGTTAACTTTGGATAGACTCCCTTCTTAAGGGACATTTCCTTGATTTCATCCTCAATCGACATGATCCCCAAATTTTCTGTTGGTTCCATGCAGTTTTATCATTTTTCTAAACCCATAATATTGTCGGAGAAATTTTATCTTTTCTTAAGACCAAAAGGAAGATGCTCCTTGTCTTTCACACTTACAATCATCACTTTATTTCATTTGGTGTGACGACTCAACTTTGAAGCATACATACTCTTGGATGTATGCCATGCTCCTTTTCTAGCACATATACATGTTGAATATGTGCTTCTTGATTTTCACTTGCCCTCAACATGCTATCCACATGCATCTAACAAGGTCAGCACCATTTATAAATTACTATAATAGGCTATATGGCTATACCCACTAGTATGAACATTGTTTACTTATACACTTCAATATACGGAATTGTAAATTTCTTTTCATATTGTTCACATATAAATAATAATAATCGAGGGATTGACTGTAGAATTCTATAAATTGCATATCATGGACCAACTGTGCATATACTATTTTAGCCATTTTCATGGTTGCTATGTTATGATTAAAACAATCTTCAAGTGGACTTACCTATGTCCACCCTTGACAAATTTTTTTCTAGTTGTTCACATTCACCGATGCTAGTAGTCAAAACTATTTATTGTTCACAAGTTTTCAGGATTGAACCAACACAATGTACTTTGCAATATGTTACACTTTTATTTCAATCCTTTGAGTGCTTCTTTTTTCATTGTTCGTTCAATAATACTGAAATTTTTGAGATTGTTTCATTCTTAATATTTCTACTAATTCATAGTTTCTTAGTCCGTAGTAGGAGCTAATGTACTTTACAATTATTATTTTGGTACCCTAATATCAACTACCAATATTTCCTGAATATTTAGGTGTAGAACATCCTACTCATGGTTCTCATATCTTGTTAATTTCATCCTAAAGTGGCTTAATCAAGTCCAATCTTATAGTACTACCACTTGTTTTATTGTGTAGACTTTTTCATTGGTTACACTCCGCACTCCTATTAGTGTGGTTATTCTAACATTAGAATTTGTAATGTTAATCTAGAAGGAATTTTTTCTAACTTCCCCAAACAAGGAGGTCACCAATTCATCTATATGTTTGGTAAAAAAATTCATTTTCTTTCCTAAACTCTTATCGGTTGTTCAAATAATTGCATTCAAAACATTCAATTAGTTTAATTCTTAATCATAAAGGTGTAATATTGAGAATACTTATGCTTTTAGCATTTGTTTTTAATGATAATAGTATTTTAATTGTATCAATATGAATAATAACTATGCTCAAGAAAATTACATTTTGCACACTTGTTGTATGTGATTTGTAAGCTAATAGTTCTTAATACTTCTTTTAATCCATTTTCTATTTATGTTTATATACATTACAATGAATTGTATCTCATGGACATACTGCATGCTCCTTCCTCTCTCACGACAAAAACTTTTCTTAGATGGTATGTTCATAAAAATACTTGGTAATATCAACTTATACTTCATGTTCTTACCTTCTTTCTTTGTTCCACTGTGGGAACCTATAGTGGATTCTATGTGTTACCCTTAACCATGCAAAATTGATTGTATAAGATTACTATTTTCCATTGCCACTTATTATACTAATTTAGGTTCTTGGTATTGAATACCATTGTTCTTATGCTCTTTTTCCCTTAATTAGTGATGATTCATATATCTCATCAAATTATTATGCATCCAAGCCAAATTCCAATCTTCATTTCTCTTGTAGAACCATCTTTAACACCCTTTCCTCTTTAAAGTGCATATTTTCTGCAGAATGTGTCCCTGATTTGATTGACTTTCTCCACTCTTCAGCATTATGTGACTCACACGACTTGTCCAAAACTGATCAACTCAATACCAATCGAGACTCTAGGTGTTAATAAACATGGCGTGGCACATACCCTTTTGGTAAAATTAGACTAAAACCCAACAATCAATATATATATATAGATATAGATATATATCATAGTGACACACAAATTCCTTAGCCTTAGTACCCGACAACGATGTCTCAACCATCACCCAAATCAACCCTTATTCACATGAAAAGTAGATCATATCATTAGATTAGAAACATCCTTAGTAGGGTTGGAAAGAATAATGGTTATCACCTTTGGGCTTTAAATAAGAAAAACAAGAATTTTTTTGTGCAACATTTCCTGACTACTACTATAAATTAGCATATGTGTGAATCTACTTTCTCTCAAGTCCAACATGTATCTCTCTTTTTTATTGTAATTAAATTCATATAATTTTGAATTTATCTCTGTGAATCTCCTAAAATATTCCATCTATAGGACTTCACCAAACTATTGAGATAAAAATAAACTTATTTCCATAATATCTCTTTAATATTAATTGTCCTTTTCTTCTAATATTGAAATGCAACAGCGAATTAGTAGTGAAGAGATCAATACTCTGTACAAATCTAGATGAGTACCCTAATCTAGTCTTTGATGGAAAGGATTTCAACTGTATCCCTTTAATAGTAATATCTACCAGAGCGGGGATTGTCATATTGAATGTAACCATGTTATCATAAGGATAACACATGTGATACTTCAAAGATGAAAAGAGGTTTGAATATTGGTATTATCTAGGTTGATGTTCCCTTTTAACCATAAAATATACATAGTTAATGACAATTTTTCATTTTCAAGTTCAATCTTCCAATAAAAAATTAAAGAACTATAAATAGGAGAGCCATTAATCTAGTAGATTACATATCCACGTCGATCACTGGCTCAACCATGTTGGGATAAACCAGTAGTACGATGGACATTACTTGAATCTATTACAAATTTATATTATTTTTTGTGTTTTCCATTTTCTCAAGATACATGTTATGTTTACATCAAAATCAATATTCAGATTCATCATGAATTATATAAGAAAACATTATATGACGGCCGTAGGGGACTCCCCGCCTACATATGTAAATGGGAGATGACACACGCAAAATGAACTAATATCAATATCTTTTTGAAAAATATTCATTCTACCTTTAATGAAAATAATCGAATCTAGGACTTTTAAAATGACTTATTTTCTTCTTGAGAAGTTACATGACAAAGCAGTGCACTTGTGATCCTTCGACAAAAATATGACATTGTTTTATTCCAAGTGTCATATAATAAATTAGATGATAGGTTTTAAGTTCTTAACAATAATAGGTAAAAGTTTGAATCGATGATTATATTGTATTGATATTTGTGACAAATTTAACTTTTACTGTAATATTATGCATATATCTAAATAATTGTGTATTTCTCCTTTTACGTCATATATAGAAATCTTCTAAAACAAAAATTTGTATATCACAGCCGACCTTGATCATATCTGTCTTAGATACTCTAGTGTGTAACCAGTGTTTTTCTTCCAAGTCTGCTCTGGATATTAATAATTTATGTCTTCTAGTTGCGGGTTCGCCATTGGCTTCAATATTGAACCTATGGCCTTGTCATATTCACTTTACCATTCAATGGATGGTTCTGAACATTAGATTGTTATGTTAATTTCAAATTTATTTTTTTATATATATAAATATAAGACTAGAGTATCATATCTAGAATTTGAGTGACATTTATGATGTGTTGTAGTGTTGATTGTCAATATGACTTCCCTTACTCTTATTCACCCATGAATTTAACAGTTTGGTTATGTATCCACCAGTACAAGCTACTTTTATTTAGTGCAACTGTTGTAATACAATTTACTCTCTCCAGGTGTGTCACATCAGTGTTAGGAAACACTTCTCGGAGGCAACCTTCTATGCGCCTAAATTATTAGTCTTATTTTGATTCACAACTAAACCTGAAGTATTTTCTCCTACTATAAACCAGTCATTATTGTTGTTAAATTTATAAACTCTACATGTATCATTTCAATGACATGTAACCACACTCATTTTTTCCCATTAGGTTCGAGATTTGAACCTAGGGCTCTGATACCATATGTCATATACCTTCTCTGGATCAACCCACTTTTAGACATTGTGTAAATTATATATATATATAGACAAAGGAATTTTTATTGATAATACCTTATGGCAACACCTTACTTCCTTTATATCACTTATTATTACCTTGACTTCGGCCCAATAAATTATGTCTAACATATGTATGACTCAAAAGTACTATATGCTTTTGTTATTACTAGTGATATGGTGATGAGTAAATGACACATGTCTGTTTTTAATCTCGATGTATGTTTATTTATATTATCACCTTGGTTTAGATTATCTCCATGTTCTTTTTAAAAGTGTTGCACTCCATTTAAATGATGGAAGTAAAATCTGTTTTGGTATGGTGTGACCATAACTAAGGTGCATCACTTCCAAGGTGTTACTGGCCTTGCGTACAATTGTTATGACATTTAAAGGGGCCCATATGGGTTTGGATCAAGGGCCCTATCCCCCGATGACACATATATTAGGCTCATGTGATGCGCATAAGGGTTTGTCCATCTGTCATGCACAAACAATGGGATGTGAGTTTTACGGATCGACAGAGATTATTGTTCTTACCTAACCCTAAATATCGACTCCACCTTGCCAGTTTCGACTTCATTCTTCTTTCTCATGGATTTTCCGCCTTTGTTTGTCTTGGTCCTCTCTCTTGAGACCACAAGACAAGATTTCTGGAGAATGGTAGCTGAGCCATGGCTTGAGTCGTGGAAATCAACTCGACTTTATCACTGCCAAGTAGGTTCGTTCTCAGGTGGTTGATAAGGTTATAGTGAACCCTTATTTCAGTAACCAGATTGTTTTCTACTTGTATAGTATTTTTGGTTCTATTCAGGTTCAGATATTCTTTTAGGGGGTTTAAATTTCTTTCGCATGAGTTTTTTTATTCCCCCAGATTTAATGTTGGAGTGCATCGCGGCAAATTAAAACCTTCTGGTGTACCCCTGTTGTTACTTTGAAGCACCTTAACTGTTCCAGTGACTTCATCAGTTAAAAATCTGAATACTAGTTCCAAGTACGTTTATAGTGACTTTACCACAGTGGAAGGTGACCGATAACATTTTCATGTTGTTTTTCTTTTGTTCCGTCTCTAATAATTTACATTTAAATAGCATAGATTTCCTATTATAGTCATGGGTTTTTATCGCTACTCCTAGTAGACTCAACATCTCATTGAATGAGGAATTCTAACATCTATATACCAGAGTTTACGGTTGCACCACTCCCTTCAACAGGTAAGTCTAATAATTCCTTGTGAAGTAAATTTACATCCCTTGTGCAATAATCTTTTGTGAATTTCTACCTATATCATCATACCATGGTTTATTGATTTCCTAACGAATCTTATTCGAAATTCTAGTGCTTCGGTTGTCAAAGCGACCTCTTTTCTTTTTCATTTGTCAAAACTACAGGTAAACTCTTCCTACCTATATCATCAAGTTGTTGTTAATTTTTCATAGGGTTACATTGTTCTTTTTTTTTATAATTGCATGTCTTCATTAATACATTAAATTCACCTCATATCACCATTACATTATTCATATCTACACCATTATTTATAAGCATATGTAATTATAGAGAAAGAACAATACCATCATCATCAATCCAGCGGAACATAAAGGAACAATAGAATAAAAGCATGCACACATACAGACACCAGGATTGGTCCGAGAATAGGGAAAAATACACTATGGGGAAAACCCTTGCAAATATTATTCTTCTTAGATCAGCATCAAATGATTCATTGAAAAATAGTACAATGATCCATAACTTTATCTATGCAACAAAAAAATGATATCCATGAAATAGATCTAATCATGCTTATAGTCAGAACCCTCATTCCGATGGTTGTAATGTGATGTCATTGATTATAGTCAACTGTTGGACATTGTTGAACATTGTTGTCACTGAGAGGAATATTTGGAATACTGAAACCCCATCTTTCAGTCCCAGACACATGGAGGAGATGTGCAAGCTTCTAGAGTAGTCTTGGATACTCTCTGCAGAACTAGAAGATTGTGTCCAGAACAGATATGGATGCTCCTGGATGAGCTAGACGAGGGTGTCTAGAGTCCAACATACCTAGATTTGCTCAAACCCTAGACACTCTCATAAGGCTTCTATGTGAATTTATATTGCAGCTCGGAAGCTCTCAAGACCATATTGTTCATGCATCCAGGGCCCAAACTGAGTAGTGGAAACCCTACCCTCTTGGGCGCTCCTATAAACACTCTCTGCTAGCATCTAGGGCTTTATGGAGGGTGTCTTGACCACTGTGTGCCAGTGTCTAGGGACTAAAATGCCCAGTTTTGTGCCAGCATTTAAGAATCAAAAAACCCTAGATCAATGTGAGCTTCACCCCTGAGACTTCGGACCCTTACGCAAACTTTCCTCCGACAGACTTGTGCAAACCAAGACAATAAGAGAAGACAATATGGCTTGATCAAAGTGTCCAAATGAGATTGAGGTTTCTTCTATTTATAGGCTTGAATGAGGGTCCACTTGTTTTTTAGGTCGACCTATCCAATTTAAAATGCGGTTAAGGCCAACCTTACCCAAAATACATGAGTGAATAAATAAATTCAAAAACCAACTTTCGCTTGTCCAAATAAGATGATATTTGGGTCAATTTTTGTCCTCTCGAAAAGAGGAATCAAATGAAATAATCAGCTCAGTTCATTGATCTATCCAAGGTGGAATTTGAATGCAGTTGCAAAAATTAACACTCCCTCTCAACCAGGGAGAATCCCACCTGCCAATTTCCATCCATCGATTAATATGCCATTATGGTGTCTTCAAGTGATCACGTAGAATTCTTGATCATCTGTGTCATGTATTTATCATGCCATGACAACCTCAAGTTTCTCATCATCTGAAATCATCAATGTACATCTGCATCTATCTCTTTCTTACTCTTGTTGATCTCTTGATTGTTCCTGCTCGTATTTTGAACATTCTTGAATCTAAAAGAAGAAGAATTTGTTGTGGGAGGGAAGCTTATGCTACCACCCTCTATCCATCGAGATGTTACCTGGAATATCAACTAGTGGGATATTACTTGGATCATCATTAATCATTATTAGAGAGCATATCATCAAGGAGCACATCTCGACCTGGAACCACAACTCGACCCAGAATCTCATGGCGACACTATACATATACAACCCCATATCAATCAATAGGATATACAAACACACAAGGGAACCCATCTCGACCTCGGGATCTCATCATAGGATATGTGTTATGCTCTCACATTGTTTATTTTCTTTGTTTTAGAATTCGTATGTAGGTAATTTCTGTACAAGTTTAAAACCTACATTTGGTATCGGAGTTGTCTTGGCTTCAAGGGGATACCTTTGCTGCTGAGGGCTTTCACTCGAGCATGTGGTAGACTCTGTTCAGTGGGAGATCTGCGGGATCAATTATGGTGGTGAAAGAAGATAGGGGGCAGTGGAAAGATAGAGATCGAGAAATTTAATGGTCAGAGTTTTGAGTTATGGAAACTCAAGATAGAGGATATCTTGGTGGATAAAGATCGGTGGATCGCAATAGATCCAAATGCTAAACCAACGGGAGTGTCCAATGAAGAATGGAAGAATTTGGATCGAAAGGTTAAAAGCACAAAACGATTGTGTGTCTCAGATTCAGTATTGTTGAATGTATTAGGGGAATATGCGGCGAAGGCTTTGTGGGACAAGTTAGGGACTTTGTACAAATCTAAGTCTCTGGTTAATAAACTGTTCCTACGAAAAAAGTTGCATAACCTAAGGATGAAAGATGGAGACTCGGTGACAAAACATCTAAATGCATTTAACACTGTGGTAAGTCAGTTATTATCTGTTGATATTAAAATTTTAGATGAAGATAAGTGCATTAGTTTTTTGTGTTCTCTACTAGATTCGTGGGATAGCCTGGTTATTGTAATAGGTAGCAATTCAACTGCCTTGCAATTTGATGATATAGTCTCATCCTTGCTGATGGAGGAGATGAGACGGAAAAATATGGAGAGCTAGAATGGTTATGCTTTGTCTGTACGAGGACGGTCCCAGAACAGAAACAAAAATAAGTCATTGAGTGGGAGATCTAAATCTAGAGGGAGGTCTAAATCTCCAAGAAAACCTATAAAGGTCGTGTGCTAGAAATGCGAGAAGGAAGGACACTACAAAAGGAATTGTAAATACAAAGCTCCTAACAAAGGAAAGGGATCTGGTGATGCTCCTTCTGTAGAGGCGAAAACCACCTCAGATGAATGTGGGGTTGTGTACTTGGCTTCTTCAAGTACACATGTAGATCATGAGGCATGGTTGATTGACTTAGGTGTATCCTTTCACTTCACTCCCCATAGAGAGTGATTCTGCGAGTATGATAAATATGATGGTGGTGATGCCTTCTTAGGAGATGATAGGAACGCTAGAATCGTTGCTCACGGAAAAATAAAGTTGAAGTTGCAAGGTGTAAGGGTTAGAACACTTCCGGGTGTTCTACATATTCTTGTATTGGCTAGAAATATGATTTCTATAAGCAAGCTAGATGATGCAGGTGTAAAAACAATGTTCGAGAAGGATACCTGCAAGATGGTTCAGGGATCACTGATATTGATGCGGGGAGTTCGGATTGGAACTCTATACAAGTTGCAAGGTAGCACTATTGTTGATAGGTGCAACAATTTTGTGGTTCCTAAAAGTGGAGGAGAAAATCTCGTGGTTTATGGAGAGAAGACCATGTTGTGGCATCAAAGACTTGGACATATTGGAGATAAGGGCCTTCGAATACTTCATGGTAAAGGTATGGTAGAAGGCATGAGTAATAGCTCTCTGGATTTTGATTTCTATTAAAATTGTGTATATGGAAAGCAGAATCGGGTGAGCTTTCCCTCTAGTGGTAAGAGGGCGAAACAAATATTAAAGCTTGTGCACAGTTATGTGTTTGGACCTGTGAAGGTTCCATCACTGGGTAAGTTTGTGTACTATGTATCATTTATAGATGACTTCTCAAGGAATACATGGATATATTTCCTTAAGAAGAAATTTGAAGTCTTTGACGGGTTTAAAGAATTTAAGGCTCTGGTAGAAAACCAGACAAAGAAGAAGATAAAGGTGTTGAGGCCAGATAACGGTGGAGAGTTTTGCAACAAGGAATTTGAAGAATTTTGTAAGAAATATGGTATAGCATGGCAAAATACTACTCCATACACACCTGAGAAAAACTGGAGTTGCAGAAAAAATGAACAAGACATAGATGGAAAGGGCAAGAAGTATGCTCAGTGGTGCCGGGTTCGGATAGGAATTCTGGGCAGAGGCGTTGGAGATAGCATGTTACGTGGTCAACAAATCACCTTCATCGATGTTGGAGGATAAGACTCCACAAGAGGTATGGACTGGTAAGAAACCCTCCCTTTCACATCTGAGCGTATTTGGATGTGATGCATATGTACATGTTCCAAAGGAAAAAAGAACCAAGTTGGATAGCAAATCTGAAAAGTGCACCTTTTTTGGGTATAAAGATGGTTTAAATGGTTATAAGCTTTGGAAACCAGTAACAAGGAAGGTTGTGCACAACCGAGATGTGGTGTTTAGAGAGGTAAAAGATGTTATTAAACATGAAGTCCAACCAAAGGAAAGAAGACAACAAGTGGGAGAATGTTGGGTTTTGTTATATTCTTTCCACAACTAATCCCCCTAGTTAACTCGGGGGTTAGAGGGGGTTCGGGGCAGCACCCTGGGGAAATTATTTTTGGACCCTATATTAGCTTGGGCAGACCTACCTATGGTTTTGTGCATGGTTTTCGTACATAGTTTTGGACGCGATGGTTTTCGGTCCATGGTTTTGGATGCGATGGTTTTCGGTCCATGGTATTGGATGCTTCAACATGTATAAATATGTATTGTAACATTGAAATGAACATAATGAAAAATCAAGATGGTAGTCCCGGTTTAGGGATCCAGGGGAAATCTCTGTGTATATGTGTTTTATCTGTTATGCTCTCGCATTGTTTATTTTTTGTGTTTTATAATTCATATGCAGGTAATTTCTGTACGTGATTAAAACCTACAATCTCACTCTATGTCATCAAAATGTATCCATGTCATGTCCAAATCATGCTCAGACGACTCTCTAAGGATTTTCTTCATCATGCCTCACATTTATCCATTCTAGCAAAATCGTACTCATTCTCAATTATAATATGAACCTCTCATCCAAGATATCATGGTGGATCTCATAATAAAACAACATCCAAATGTGATTAACAATAATATCTATCAATAATAGTACATCCATGCACTCACATATCATAGGATAAATATCTCAACCTCAAAAATAGGATATCTCATGCATATATTTCAAAGGATTCTTAGTGGAAACTCTATGGGAATGAAAAGACTCATTCATAAATCTGTTAGGTTCTATACACAACATATATATATATATATATATATATATATATATATATATATATATATATATATATATGGATGTTCAAAACAGAACATCAATGCTTCAATCGATACTCAGTTGTCATGTCATGTTCAGCAACATCTTTGAACTTCAAATTGGAGTATCCAAGGATTTGCATTTTCATTATTCAAAAAGAATTTTTTTTCAATAGCTTTGCAATATAAAATTTCTTTTCCAAATTCTAGAAATCTATTCATCATGCCATGTTACATCATTTCAAGCTTCAAAATCTATCTCCCTATGATTTATGTCATCATAGACTCATCAACTGTCAAGATTAGACCATCAGGATGTAAACAAAAACCATAATCAAAACAAAGTCATACCTTGGAACTCATCATCCTGACTTCATCAGATAACTCTCAAATATACACATATATGGATCAGAGAGCTTTCTTCATGCAATTCTCTAAGCATAATACCTTTCTAAGCCATCATAATCAGGCTTACATAAATCAATGTTGTACCATCACATCATAAAAGCCATCTCATCAAATTTTACAAGCCAGATCAAAACAATTATCAAAACCATTATTATCACAGTATTAATACTTTCAACTGGGTGATAAGGAGAGCTCATATAAAGTGGCAAGTTCATTTATTATTATGCCAACAAGTTTCCATCAGCCATGCATTATCAATCCAAACATTATCAAGTCATTTTCATAATCATAATACAAGTCATTTATGTCACTAGGTGCAAATGCATACACCAAGGATGAGTCATGCAGGTTCCATGTTCATGCTAAATCATAGCTATCAATACCTCAACCATTGTTCTAGGAACAAGGAGACCAATTTTCGAATACCCACATAGCATTGACATCAAGGAAAATCAAGAATTGTTAGATCAAATCATTAGATATTAGGTCAAGTCTAAATTTTCTATCGTAGAGAGATCTGTAGTCAAATCATATCTCAATCATCAATTCAAAGTTATTTTCAAGCATGATGACATCACATTGTTCATCTGTATCAATCTCTGAAATCATGCCAAACTCTTGTAGCACAAACATAGTGACATATCTAAATGTATGTCCCCGTCACTTGCAAATAAAAGTTCAGTCTACATGGTCATGTTGTGAAAAACATTCATGATTTTCCTACTTCAAAATCTTGTTTTCTACAACACATCTATAGAACTGACACCTTTCAGGTGACCATCTGATTTCATGCACAATACTTTATTTTCTAAGTGATCAACAATTTAACCCAGCAACATTAGAAATCATATTACAGTGGTAGAATTTGTCAGAGACACGTTAATTCAAAGTCTGGACAGCTTCATAGAACTTTAGATGATTTTCAACTCTAGTCAAACCCATGGATGATCCCCTCATGTTATCATGGGAGCATCTTTAGCTACCTAGGCCTTAACATACCTGCGTAAAAGGATGATATTTCCCATTTAAGTGCCTGTGTTCAGAGAAAAAACCCTAACTTTTGTACAAGCTTCAAATCTAAGACTTTGTTGCAGATCAATTATGTCAAATGCACATAAATCATGCTTCATCAACAAAGAATGAAAATAGTAAGAATAGTAAGAATCTTGAGAAGAGATTCTCCCTCTGACTGGATATATATGTCATTAGCTTGTCTCTACTAGAGTCAAGCAACAAAGTATCTGTTAGATAATAAACATATATCTATCATGGCTATCAACATCATGACATCAATCTTTCATCAAAGGTTAGAGTCAAAGCATCAGATAGATGCAACATCATATCTCAAAGATTATGAAAATAATATCACTTTTTATCAAGTCACTTCATCGAGTTAGGACATTCAGTTTAAACATATGTCATCAATACATGGCCATAGTTAGTAAGAGATCTAGAATATTAATCTCATAGTTACCCGTCTAACATCATTGCTACCATGCTTATCATGATCAATGAGATCAAGTTAAGTCATTCAATAAATGTTTACCAAGACAACGAGAGTGTCAATCTCTCTTTCCATATGCTTTCATCATTCTTATCAAAAGTGTTATCAACAGATTCAGGTATAGGAGTCAATGATTTATCCTACTATGTGAGATTCAACATGGCCCATGAATGACAAGTATCAAGAGTATCATCTACTAGAGCCAAGGTGCTAGCCTTATTTATAGGATCAAGATATTCAACAAATAGATGTTAGCCAACCATAAAGTTTATCAATGTATCAACATTAGATAGCCTCATAGAATTGAAGAAGGTCACAAATGTTCAACACCAGGTGCATCATTTCATCATAGGAAACACAGATCAGAGTCAATTTCATGCACATGTATGAGCCATCAAAGAAAGAGACATTCTCATCGTACCTTAGGTCTTACCGAGCCATCCAATGTTACAACTAAAATACAAATTACCATGGATACCGTGTGGTATTCAAATACATGCGCACCTCTTCATTAGACATAGTTCGCTTGAAGCACTTTGTTGTCTTTTCATACAGTCCCTTTTTACCCTTTATAGCTTTAACCATCCTTCCTACATCACAAATGATACTCAAGAGGGATCCACTTATCACATCTCATCAAGGAGGTTAGAAACATCCATATACTCAAATGCATATGAAAGAAGCATAAATAATAAACATAATCATCATATTGATAGTTCTAAACAAAAGTAAGAGGCATCATAAGTCAAGAAATTCTTATCTTCAATGAGAGGTGATTCTCCCCCGCTTGAACCAATATTCAAGAGCCATGTCCATGGTCCATATACAAATGTTTCCTTCACTTATCCAACCATGTCTGTTAGGAATTATTCCAACTAGGGCTTCATCAAATCTTTGTCAAGTGCTCGATCATCTTCACATTGACCAACTAGGTTACATATATCATATTGTTTCCCTAAACTAGGGTTTTCTCTCCAACCTTAACCATGTAGAATCCATCAAACCCTAATAATAAAGTTACCTAGGTTTTTCTTCAAACCTTAGAATTATTTTAGGTCTCCACAATCCTCTTCTTTCTTCCATTTAAGGCGTCATCATTGGGGAGATCTCCATGGATTTTCTTAAGCCCAACTCTGAAACCATGTTAATTTTTCATAAGGCTACATTGTTCTTTGCCTTGATAATTGCATTTCTTCATTAATAAATTAAGTTCACCTCATATCATCATTATATTATTACGATATACACAATTATTCATCAACATATGAAATTATACCGAAAGAACAACATCATCATCATCAATGCAGCGGAACATAAAGGAACAATAGAAGAAAAACATGCACAGATGGAGACACTATGATTGGTTCGAAACTAGGTAAAAACCCACTATGGAGAAAACCCTTGCAAATCTTCTTCTTCTTAGATCGTCATCAAATGATTCAAAAAAAGAGAGTATAATGATCCATAACTTTATCTATGCAAAAAATCAAATACGATATCCATGAAACAGATCTAATCATGCTTATAATCAAAACCCTCATTCAAATGGCTATAATGTGTTGTCGTTGACTATAGTCAACTGTTGGATACTGTTGAACATTGTTTTCACTGAGCGGAATCTTAAGAATATTGAAACCTCATCTTTGAGTCCTAGACATAGGGAGGAGGAGTTGTAATACAATCAATATAAGTTCTAGATGCTCTCAGCAAAAATGGGAAGATTGCGTCCGGAACAAATCTGGACACTCCCAAGTGAACTAGATGAGGGCGTCTGGGATCAAACATACCCAGATCTGCCTCAAACCCTAGATGCTCTCATAAGGCTTTTGTGGGAGCATCTATGGCAGCCCGGGCACTCTCACGACCATACTGTACGTGCATCCAGGGACAAAATAGAGCAGCGGAAACCCTAGCCTCTCGGATGCTCCCATAAACACTCTGTGTCAGCATCTAGGCATTTTTGGACACTGTCTTGAACACTATGTGCCAGCGTCCAGGGACTAAAATTCCAATTTATATGTGAACGTCCAGGAATAGGAAAACCTTAGATCATTGCGAGCTACACCCCTGAGATTTCAGACCCGTGCACAAACTTTCCTCTGACAGAGTTGTGCGAACCAAGACAATAAGAGAAGAGAAGATGGTTTGATCAATGTGTCTAAATGAGCTTGAGGTATCTTCTATTTATAAGGTTTCATGAGAGTCCACTTGGGGTTGAGCCTGACCCTTCTAATTTAAAATGTGCTTAGGGCTGACCTAACCCGATATTCACGAGTGAATAAATAAATTCAAAAATCAACTTTCACTTGTCTAAATAAGGTGATTTTTAGGTCAATTTTGGTCCTCTTGAAAAGAGAAATCTAATGAGTTCATCATCTCAATTATTTGATATTTCTAAGGTGGAATTTGAACACGGTTGAAAAATTAACAGTTGTTATAGTTGTTGATGAGCCTAGGTATTGCAGCAAGAATGTTACAACTCCCAGGGCTACCAACTTTACTTATCAACCCGGGGTTCGTACAAACTTAGAGGTGATAATTCTATATGCATAAGTAGAAGTGAAAGTACCGCCTATTGTCACTGTTCATCTGGCAAGAGACCCCAGGGGTTCCAAGCCAGACTTCTATAGGATCAGAAGAACCATGATTTTGATGGAAGAAGAGAAAATCTATTCTAAGATAGAGCTACTCTACTGCAGTAATAAAGAAAACAACTTGTAATGCTGATTGACACCTGACCCCAACTAACCATCTAAACAGCTATGTGAAGTAGAATTACTAAAACAACACTAATCTAACGCTGCTATCTAAGTTGCAGAAGTAAAAATCATAAAAACTAGACAAAGGGGTAAGCAAAGGAAACTAAGCTAAGTCTGCGTTTAAATGGAAGAGCAATCAAAGATCAAAATTGGTCAAAAGAGGACGTAAGGATCAGTCGGGCGAAAGGCAAACGAACGACTGATAGGTAGCAATGAAACTACCTTGCAGTTTGATGAAATAGTCTCAGCCTTGCTGACGGAGGATATGAGATAGAAAAATATGGAGAGCCAAAATGGTGATGCCTTTCCTGTACGAGGACGGTCCCAGAACAGAAACAAAAATAAGTCATTGAGTGGGAGATCTAAATCTAGAGGGAGATCTAAATCTCCAGGAAAACCTGTAAAGGTCGTGTGTTGGAAATGTAGAAAGGAAGGCCACTTTAAAAGGGACTGTAAATCTAAAGTTCCTGACAAAGGAAAGGGATCTAATGAGGCTCCTTCTGTAGAGGCGAAAACCACCTCAGATGAAGGTGGGGATGTGTACTTGGCTTCTTCAAGTACACATGTAGATCATGATGCATGGTTGATTAACTTAGGTGCATCCTTTCACTTCACTCCCCATAGAGAGTGGTTCTACGAGTATGAGAAATATGATGGTGGTGATGTCTTCTTAGGGGATGATAGGAAGGCTAGAATCGTTGCTCATGGAAAAATAAAGTTGAAGTCGCAAGGTGGAAGGGTTAGAACACTTCCGGGTGTTCTACATATTCCTGCATTGGCCAGAAATATGATTTATGTAAGCAAGCTAGATGATGCAGGTGTAAAAACAATGTTCGAGAAGGATACCTGCAATATGGTTCGGGGCGCACTGGTATTGATGCGGGGAGTTCAGATTGGAACTCTATACAAGCTACAAGGTAGCACTGTTGTTGATCGGTGCAGCAGTTTTGTGGTTCCTGAAAGTGGAGCAGAAAATATCGTGGTCTATGGAGAGAAGACCATGTTGTGGCATCAAAGGCTTGGACATATTGGAGATAAGGGCCTTCGAATACTTCATGGTAAAGGTATGGTAGAAAGTATCAGTAATATCTCTCTGGATTTTGATTTCTATTAAAATTGTGTATATGGAAAGCAGAATCGGGTGAGTTTCCCCTCTGGTGGTAAGAGGGCGAAACAAATATTAAAGCTTGTGCATAGTTATGTGTTTGGACCTGTGAAGGTTCCATCACTGGGTAAGTTTGTGTACTATGTATCATTTATAGATGACTTCTCAAGGAATACATATATATATTTCCTTAAGAAGAAATGTGAAGTCTTTGACAGGTTTAAAGAATTTAAGGCTCTGGTAGAAAACCAGGAAAAGAAGAAGATAAAGGTGTTGAGGCCAGATAACGGTGGAGAGTTTTTCAGCAAGGAATTTGAAGAATTCTGTAAGAAGTGTGGTATAGCACGATAGAATGCTACTCCATACACACCTGAGAAAAATCGAGTTGCAGAAAAAATGAACAAGACGTAGATGGAAAGGACAAGAAGTATGCTTATTGGTGCCGGGTTAGGACAGGAACTCTGGGCAGAGGCGTTGAATACAGTGTGTTACGGGGTCAACAAATCACCTTCATCAATGTTGGAGGATAATACTCCACAAGGGGTATGGACTAGTAAGAAACCCTCCCTTTCACATCTGAGGGTATTTGGATGTGATGCATATGTACATGTTCCAAAGGCAAAACGAACCAAGTTGGATAGTAAATCTGAAAAGTGCATATTTTTTGGGTATAAGGATGGTTTAAAGGGTTATAAGCTTTGGAACCCAGTGACAAGGAAGGTTGTGTACAACCGAGATGTGGTGTTCAGAGAGATGAAATATGTTATTAAACATGAATTCCAACCAAAGGAACTTGAGAAGATAGAGTTTGAGCTTAAGGAGGAAGATTAGACTCTACAGTAGAAGAGGAATCAAAAGATGAAAAGCCACAAACTTTGAGTGTGAGAAGATCAGTTTGAGAAAGAAGGCAACCAGAAAGGTATAGTCCATCAGCTTTCTGTTCAAATTTTTCTTTATCTATCACTAATGATGATCCCAAAACTGTGAAGGAAGCAATAGATTCAGAGGATGGAAAACTCTTAAAAGGGGCCATGGTTGATGAAATGACATCTTTGCACAAAAATGAGGCTTGGGATCTGGTGGAGTTGCCGGCTGGAAGGAAACCTATTGGTAGAAAATGGGTGTTCTAGAAGAAGACAGATGCAAAAGGAAAGGTGGAGAAATACAAAGCTCAGTTGGTAGCAAAAGGTTATTCCCAGGTGTTGGGAATTGATTTTGGTGATATTTTTTCTCCTGTTGCCAAGGTAGCTTCTATTAGATTACCTTTACACGTTTTTGCTGCTTTTGATTTTGAGGTAGAACAGATGGATGCGAAGACAACATTTCTTCATGGGGATCTAGAAGAGCAGATTTACATGAAGCAACCTGAAGTTTTTACAGTGAACGGTAAGAAAGAACTAGCATGCAAGTTAAAGAAGTCTCTGTATGGGTTAAAACAGTCACCAAGGATGTGGTATCATAAATTTGATACATTTATACGGGGACGTAGCTTCACCAGAAGCAAAGTAGATCACTGTGTGTATTTTAAATTAATTGGTGACCGTGTTATTTATCTAGTCCTATATGTGGATGATATGTTGCTGGTTGGAAATGACAAAGAAACTATCTAGGATTTCAAGACCCAATTGTCCTCCAAATTTGATATGAAATATCTTGGTGCTGCAAACTATAATTTGGGCATGGAAATTAAAAGAGATTGGGAAAAGAAGAAGCTCTTGTTAAACCAGAAGAAGTATGTCAAGACAATATTGCAGAGGCTTAATATGCAGGATAGTAAATCGATGAAGGTTTCTATTCCTATAGGTGTGAGGTTATCTGCTGAACAGTGTCCCAAGACACAAGAAGAGGAAGAGGACATGTCTCATGTTCCATATGCAAGTGTAGTAGGTAGCCTAATGTATGTAATGGTCTGTACTAAACCAGACATTGCACATGCAGTGGGAGTATTGAGCAGGTTTATGTCAAAACCAGGGAAGGAGCACTGCACAGCAATGAAGCGGGTTTTCAGGTATTTGTGTGGCACTAGTGATTATGGTTTGTGCTGGCAAGGAAGACCAGGATTGGACAGAGTGTTGGATATTTAGGGATTTTTTGATGCAGACTCGGCTAGAGATATGGATCAGAGAAGACCTACATGTGGGTATGTGTTTAACCTATTTGGAGGTACAGTCAGTTGGATGAGTAAGAAACAATCTAAGTGGCACTATCAACTACAGAGGCAGAATACATGGCAGCCACTCATGCAAGCAAGGGAGAAGTTTGGTTGCAGAGATTGTGTTCAAGTATGGGATTAGTAAAGGGATCTATAAGGAAAGACAGTGATAGAAAAAGCGCAATTTTCTTGGCAAAGAACTCCGTGTTGGGTGCGGGATCCCCCAAGGGAAGTGCTGGGGCTGAAAGCCTAGATTTTGACTAAATCCGATGTAAAGACTCCACGTTTGGTGGGCGCAGAGCGCAAACTTGTAAATTAGTCATAGGGTTGTCTGCCCTCATTTTTGTAATGTAATGTTGGCTTTAGAGATCTACCCATGGTCCACGGACCATGGGATTGTATAAATAGAGCGAGGCTCTAAGTCGTAAGTTAGCAATAGAGATGGAATAGAAGAAGGAGAACTGATTTTTATCCAACTGTAGAGATGAGTCTTGGGTCGTAGAGTAGGAGAAGTCTCTGCAGTTGAGTGCGTAGAGGCCTAGCAATCCGCAACTAAGTGCGCAAACCCCTATAGTGGAGTGCGCAGGGAGAGTCGAGTCTATAATAGTTGGAGATGTAATAAAGAGAAGTTCCATAGCATTTTTGTGTATGTTTTCCTGTTTTGTGAATTGAATGTATTGGGTATAAATTGCAATTTCATTGTTTATATTCTGCACGAGCTTATATGATTGTGTTGATTAACCGAATATAAAATAAAGTATCTCTTTACATGAAGTTAACTAACAGTTATAAAAAGATAAGTAAGACCCACTGTGTAACTTGGGGAAATAGTGCAGATCACTGCCTTAGTAGCACGAAAGCACCTCAACTCCTGGTTAGGCCTACGCAAAGACGATTATAACATATAGCGAAGGCCTCACAGGTTAGGGCAGTGCGTGAAGCCATTCATAGACTAAATTGACCCCTCAAACATCTCCAGGGTGCAGAAACTTGGTTCCAGAATCCCCCTACACTACTTCAGGTGAGACCTTAGTCCGCGCTCCGCGGGTTGTTGCCGAAAGGGCCAGTAGTGTAGGGATTTGTTTTGCTAATTAACTTTGAACTTGAGTCAGGCCCCATCAAGCCAACAAATGATTCCGTTGCCGGCACCGGAATCTACATAGAGATGTCTGATGTCGTATCATTAGAATCCAACTAAGAAGGAAATTGAAGGTTAGTAGGACAGGGGGATTCATGAGTTCGTGGTGCAAGAGAACAGGAATCTGCGACTGAAAAAAGAAGAGTTGTTAGACTACTACCTATACACAGGAATCCATGAGATCTTTTTCGCATCTTTCCCTACCGAGTTGTACGAGTAGATCATGAAGCTAGCAGATAGACAAGGAAGGTGGAAACGCGATGGCTGCATTGTGTGGACCCCAGAGTTGGTACGAAGATTGGAAACATCGAAGGATCAGATCACGCATGTTTTTTATCACTAGCTCGATCGGATTATAGGAGGATTCATTACTGAGTTCGTGATAAACACTTCAGTTAGCTACAGTGAGGCAGAGCAATTCTTTCTCAAAGGACCGCGAGGTAAGTACGTAAAGTCTCTGAATACTTGGATTAAAATGTTATTATGTGAAAATAAAATTATGCAATTACCTTGATGTTTGGAGCTACGCGAAGCAGAAAAACCTACAAAAATGAAGGAAGTAAGGGACCAAAGAATAACCCTTTGATTTCACCTCCGTGAGGAGACGAGGAGGAGCTCACGAAGGTCTCTCGTTGAAGTGCGATCCATCTGATAAGGCAAAAAATTCCGCGCATACCACCCTCACCTACACCACCAGCTTCACCACCATCACCTACATCTTCACCCGTACCACCTCCACCACCACCACGAGTCAATATGGCAAGCACGATAAAGTTGTCCGTGTTCAAGGGAGTAGGAAATGAGGATCCGGACCAGTTTTGGTTCGTGATAAGAGCTATATGGAAAGCAGAAGGAGTTACAGATGATAATATAAAGAAAGCAACATTGGTCAGCACTTTGCAGGATCGCGCGCTCACCTGGTATATTAAGCATTCTAATGACAATCTGAATGCGGGAATTGCAGATATCCAAGCAGAGCTAAACAGAGAATTTAGTAGGCCGAAGTCAGAGGCGCAGTCGATCATTGGATTCAAAGAGATCAAAATGCTACTAGGTGAAACTCCTTGGGAGTTGGATCAGAGGTTGAAGTGTACGATCCGCAAAGATAATATGAATCTAACGGATGGACAACATCGAGAATAGTTTGTAGCATTGCTAATGCCACATCTAAGGAGTGCACTATCGCAACAGAAGTTAACGACTCAAGCAGAGGCCTTAGAGATCGCAATGAGGTTGCATGAGACCCCGATGCAGGATCCTAACTTAGGAGTTCAGTAGATCCACGCGTAGTTGAAAAACTTAGGTGTTGATATGCAGAGTCTGAAATAGGACAGGACAGCCCAACCAAAAGTGTGTGTGAAGAAGTGTGGTGCGTAAAATGCAAGGGTCATGGTCATGATAAGGACCATTCCCCGGTGTTCCCGAATTACCCCGTGAGAGGAGGACCAATGCCGTTAAGACTGGAGGCACAAGTAGGAATTAGCACGACAGCTGCTTTTTGGTGCGCGATTTGTCAAATAGGAGGGAAACACATTATGGACAACTACCATTTGTTATAGAAGTATACACAAAATTTGCAGCGATTGTTCTGTAACTTTTGTAGGTCAGTGGGACACGATGAGCACACTTGTAGAAGCTATGAGTTGATGATTGATAGAAATCTCGCCTAAAGAGTTCATGCCGAATCGCGGCCCCTAGACCAGAATACAAGAGTGGCGTGAATAGTATTTCAAGGGCACGGATGAGGCTGAGGTGGAGGAGGACTTGGAATAGGTGGCTGACAGCTGATACGCTACAATTGTGGAGGTCCAGGAAATTATGCCCACGATTGTATGAATCCAACGCATCCATCATGTCTGTATTTTACCTTGTTTAATCATGAGACGGAGGATTGTCTTACGCTGATAGCTAGGATACGCGATAAGGGAGAGCTACCGCCTCCCCCGACTCAGAACCTGCAGATGATGAGTATGAGCCGTGCGAGGAAGATTCGAATGTGAACATTGTGCTCCGAAGTGGAATCGTGACGGGAGATGATAAAGGCAAACAGCCCGAAGATAGTACTTGGGTTCACAAAGCTCCAATGAAAGAAGCATAGTTTAATTTGGAGCGCACTAAGGAAACCTTCATGGAAGCTAAGAAGAGCTTCGCTGATGCCTCCACTTTAGGAAGAAAATATAGACCGGCGCTGGAAATGGACCCATCAATGCTTACAACATTCTTGGAAACATGCATGAAGCTATTGCACGACAGTAAAGCTGTAAAGGGATTGAAGGAACTCATTAACAGATGCACTGGAACCACTCCAGGAGAACCACGCGTAGTCCAGAAGATTGGAAATCATAAGACAAGGACGGGGAGAGAAATGAGATTAACTGCGAAAATTGGAGAATATGAGATGGACCAAGTAATTTTGGATTTAGGATCGGACGCAAATGTTTTGCCAAAAGTAGACATGGGAGCACATGGGGAGGCCTACGCTCCAATGGTCTCCTATTTAGCTGCAAATGGTCAACCAACAGAAGATATTACCTATGGGGAGATTGCAGGGAATCAATGTGGATATTTAGGAAGCGAGCATGCTAGCAGACTTTGATGTAATGGAGATTGTTGATGATAGTAATCCCTGTCTCGCGCTCTTAGGAATTGATTTGGCCACTGGAATGAATGGGGTGATTAATCTGAAGAAGCACAAGATGATTTTTGAGAAGAAGTCTCTGCACATAGTTATACCCTTGGACCCTACTGAAGGATCGCACTATACAGAGTCGGTGTGTGACTATGATTTGGACTGCATCTACAAAATAACCGTGCGAGAGCAAGATTGGGTAAATCCCACCGCGAATAGATGAATCTCATGGGAGCACGAAAGCTCTTGTATGTCGGATTCTGATGAGGAGATAGGGCGTTAGTAGAACCGATTACATGAGGTAACCATGCTGAACTATAATATGATGACAAGATTGTTGCGCTGCATATCGACGGAAGTGAGCGATCTACCTACTTATGATGGGTTAAGTGAGGCAGATACCTTCTTAGACAAATTTTAAAGGGAGGTGTAAGAAAAGCAATGCTTCTAGGTCTTGAATTGGGCACTGCATGAAATGCCTGCGAGGTGGTGGGGTATGCACAAAGGAAGTTTTGAATACTGGCGCGCATGTTAGAGGATGATGCGCACACAGTTTGGGAAGCCTAAAGTGTGATTGGCTGATAAATACAATGGATGGGATGGTCCGCATGCACATCTATCCAGGTGGGTACAGGCATATGGCAAACAACCCACGCGGATGCACATGAACTTCGCATTGAGAGATACGATCAATAAGCATGTGTTGGGGGGGCAAATGTGCCAACGAATCGTCAAGTTGCAATGACAGAATGTGGAGAGAACGATCATGTAGAAGGTTTTTCATGTGGAAGAATTTAACGAGGTTTATGAAGCACTGAACAAGATATGTAGTGCGCATCGACATGATTGGGACCTGCGCGTACCTACAATATTATGGGCTTATACGATGACATGCAAGAAATTAACGGGGCAGACACCTTTTCGGCTGATCTATGGAGTGGACGTTGTAATGCCGATGGAATACATCGTACCTAGTCTGCTCATAGCAGTGCTCACAGGTGTGATGGACCGTGGAGCCTTGGAGGAGAGGCTTACGCAGTTGGAGGAACTCGAGGAAGAATGATTTTTGGCTGGCTTTCAGCAACAGTTACAAAAGCAGCGTGAATCGCCCTAACAAGATCGACATATTAACTTTCGCGCCTTCAAGGTGAACAATTTGGTATCACTGTATGATAGTAAGTTTGATAAATTCCCAGGAAAATTCAGAATGCATTATATGGGGCAATATGTTATTGAGGAGGTCACAGACAGAGGCGCAGAGTAGTTTGTAAAGTTAAATGGAGAACCTTTCCCATGAAAAGTGAATGGCAGCTAGTTGAAGCCATCTAGCTAACTAGTCGACCGAAGCATAGTCTTAGTGCTCTAGGCGACTGAAAGGAGCCGCGGGACTATAAACAGATGCAGGGAAGCAGTTCAAGTACAAAGGTCTCTGAATAGCACGTCCAGGAAGTACAACAAGCAGCTCCTCAGTGTGCTGCCGACCTTGTAATGGTCTGGGTAGAGTTGGGAGGTCTCCACGCGAAGATCTCCACACCGACAGAGTGACTCGAGGGTGAGTCACGATGTTTGTCTTGGGGGCCTGTTAGGCATGGGATCCCCCAAGGGAAGTTTTGGGGATTAAAGCCCAGATTTTGACTAAATCCGATGTAAAGACTTCGCATTTGGTGGGCACGGAGTGCAAGCTTGTAAATGAGTCATATGGTTATCTGCCCTAATTTTGTATATGTAATGTCGGCTTTAGAGATCTACCCATGGTTCGCAGACCATGGGATTGTATAAATAGAGCGAGGCTCTAGGTTGAAAGTTAGTAATAGAGATGGAATAGAAGGAGAATTGAGTCTTGTCCAAGTGTAGAGACGAGTCTTGGGTCGTAGAGTAGGAGAAGGCTCTGCAACTGAGTGCGTAGAGGCCTAGTAGTCTGCAACTAAGTACGTGAACCCCTGTAGCTGAGTGCGCAAGGCGAGTCGAGTCTGTAACCGTTGGAGAAGCAATGAAGAGAAGTTGCATATCATTTCTGTGTATCTTTTCATGTTTTGTGCATTGAATGTATTGGTTATAAATTGCAATTTCATAATTTATATGCTGTGCGAAATTATATGATTGTGTTGATTAAGTGAATATAAGATAAATTATCTGTTTACGGAAAGTTAACTAAGAGTTATAAGAAGATAAGTAAGGCCCGCAGTCTAACTTGGGGAAATAGCGTAGATCACTGCCTCAACAGCACGAAAGCACCTTAGCCCCCGATTAGGGTTGCGCGAAGGTGATTATAAGAGATCACGTAGGCCTCGCAGGTCAGGGAAGTGTGCCAATTTACCTATGCGAATCCATTCACATTTGGACTAAATCGACCCCTCAGACATCTCTAGGCTGCGGAAACTTGGTTCCAGCATCGCCCCATACTGCTTCGAGTGAGACTTCAGTCCGTGCTTCGCGGGCTATTTCTGAAAGGGTCAGTAGTGTAGGGATTTGTTTGGCTAATTAACTCCGAACCTGGGACAGGCCCCATCAAGCCAACACTCTGCTTATCATTCAAAGACAAAGAACATTGATATTCAGTATCACTTTGTGAGGGATATGATAGAAGACAAAAAGGTGTTGCTAGTAAAAGTGGACACTTTGAATAATACTGCAGATGCATTGACAAAATCTATGAGCTTTAAGAAGTTCTCTTGGTGTAGACAAACAATGGGCATTTCAAGGCTGGATAAATGACTAAGCTCTCCTATGGCCCCCTGTGAAAAGAAGACAACAAGTGGGAGAATGTTGGGTTGTGTTATATTCTTTCCACAACTAATCCCCCTAGTTAACCCGGGGGTTAGAGGGGGGGCGGAGCCCCCCCTTCATTGCGCTGACTACACAGTGGGGGGGTCATAGGGGTTTTGAGGGGAGTGGTTAGCCCCTCTACGAGGTCCAAGGTATTCAAATACATGCGCACCTCTTCATTATACATAGGTCGCTTGAAGCACTTTGTTGTCTTTTCATACAGTCCCTTTTTACCCTTTATAGCTTTAACCATCCTTCCTACACCACAAATGATACTCAAGAGGGATCCACTTATCACATCTCATCAAGGAGGTTAGAAACATCCATATACTCAAATGCATATGCAAGAAGCATAAATAATAAACATAATCATCATATTTATAGTTCTAAACAAAAGTAAGAGGCATCATAAGTCAAGAAATTCTTATCTTCAATGAGAGGTGATTCTCCCCCGCTTGAACCAATATTCAAGAGCCATATCCATGGTCCATATACAAATGTTTCCTTCAGTTATCCAACCATGTCTGTTAGGGATTATCCCAACTAGGGCTTCATCAAATCTTTGTCAAGTGCTTGATCATCTTCACATTGACCAACTAGGTTACATATATCATATTGTTTCCCTAAACTAGGGTTTTCTCTCCAACCTTAACCTTGTAGAATCCATCAAACCCTAATAATAAAGTTACCTAGGTTTTTCTTCAAACCCTAGAATTATTTTAGGTCTCCACTATCCTCTTCTTTCTTCCATATAAGGCATCATCATTGGGGTAATCGCCGTGGATTTTCTTAAGCCCAACTCTGAAACCATGTTAATTTTTCATAGGGCTACATTGTTCTTTGCCTTGATAATTGCATTTCTTCATTAATACATTAAGTTCACCTCATATCATCATTATATTTTTACGATGTACACAATTATCCATCGGCATATGAAATTATATAGAAAGAACATCATCATCATCATCAATGCAGCGGAACATAGAGGAACTATAGAAGAAAAACATGCACAGATGGAGACACTAGGATTGGTCCGAGACTAGGGAAAAACCCACTATCGAGAAAACCCTTGCAAATCTTCTTATTCTTAGATCATCATCAACTGATTCAAAAAAAGAGAGTACAATGATCCATAACCTTATCTATGCAACAAATCAAATATGATATCCATGAAACAGATCTAATCATGCTTATAATCAAAACCCTCATTCAAATGGCTATAATGTGTTGTCGCTGACTATAGTCAACTGTTGGATATTGTTGAACACTGCTTTCACTGAGCGGAATCTTAGGAATACTGAAACCTTATCTTTGAGTCCTAAATATAGGGAGGAGGAGTTGTGCGACCGTCAATATAAGTTCTAGACGATCTCAGCAAAAATGGGAAGATTGCGTCAGGAACAGATCTGGACATTCCCAAGTGAACTAGATGAGGGCGTCTGGGGTCAAACATACATAGATCTGCCTCAAACCCTAGATGATCTAATAAGGCTTTTGTGGGAGCATCTATGGCAGCCCGGGCACTCTCACGACCATACTGTGCGTGCGTCCAGGGACAAAACAGAGCAGCGGAAACCCCAGCCTCTCGGACTCTCCCATAAACACTCTGTGCCAGCATCTAGGCATTTTTGGACACTATCTTGAACACTATGTGCCAACGTCCAGGGACTAAAATTCCAATTTCTATGTGAGCGTCCAAGAATAGGAAAACCTTAGATCATTGCGAGCTACACCCCTGAGATTTCGGATCCGTGCGCAAACTTTCCTCCGATAGAGTTGTGCGAACCAAGACAATAAGAGAAGAGAAGATGGTTTGATCAATGTGTCTAAATGAGCTTGAGGTATCTTCTATTTATAAGGTTTCATGAGGGTCCACTTGGGGTTGAGCCTCACCTTTCCAATTTAAAATGTGCTTAGGGCTAACCTAACCCGATATTCACGAGTGAATAAATAAATTCAAAAATCAACTTTCACTTGTCTAAATAAGGTGATCTTTAGGTCAATTTTGGTCCTCTTGAAAAGAGAAATCTAATGCAATCATCATCTCAATTATTTGATATTTCTAAGGTGGAATTTGACCACGGTTGAAAAAATTAACAGTTGTTATAGTTGTTGATGAGCCTAGGTATTGCAGCAAGAATGTTGCAACTCCCAGGGCTACCAGCTTTACTTATCAACCTAGGGTTCGTACAAACTTGGAGGTGATAATTCTATATGCATAAGTAGAAGTGAAGGTATTGCCTATTGTCACTGCTCATCTGGCAAGAGACCCCAGGTGTTCCAAGACAGGCTTCTATAGGGTCATAAGAAGCTTGATTTTGATGGAAGAAGAGCAAATCTATTCTAAGGGAGAGCTACTATACTGCAGTAATAAAGAAAACAACTTGTAATGCTAACTGACACCAGACCCCAACTAACAATCTAAACAGCTATGTGAAGCAGAATTGCAAAAACAACACTAATCTAACGTTGCTATCTATCTTGCAAAAGTAAAAATCATAAAAACTAGACTATGGGGTAAGCAAAGGAAACTAAGCTAAGTCTTCGTTTAAGTGGAAGAGCAGTCAAAGATCAAAATTGGTCAAAAGAGGACGTAAGGGAGAAACAGCGCATAAGAACTGCTAGATCAGTCGGGTGAAAGGAAAACGAACGGCTGATAGGTAGCAATGAAATTGCCTTGCAGTTTGATAAAATAGTATCAGCCTTGCTGACGGAGGATATGAGACGGAAAAATATGGAGAGCCAGAATGGTGATGCCTTGTCTGTACGAGGACGATCCCAGAACAGAAACAAAAATAAGTCATTGAGTGGGAGAACTAAATCTAGAGGGAGATCTAAATCTCCAGGAAAACTTATAAAGCTCGTGTGCTGGAAATGTAGAAAGGAAGGCCAGTTTAAGAGGGACTGTAAATCTAAAGTTCCTGAAAAAGGAAAGGGATCTGATTAGGCTCCTTCTATGGAGTCGAAAACCACCTCAGATGAAGGTGGGGATGTGTACTTGCTTCTTCAAGTACACATGTAGATCATGAGGCATGGTTGATTGACTTAGGTGCATCCTTTCACTTCTCTCCCCATAGAGAGTGGTTCTGCGAGTATGAGAAATATGATGGTGGTGATGTATTCTTAGGGGATGATAGGAAGGCTAGAATCGTTTCTCACAGAAAAATAAAGTTGAAGTTGCAAGGTAGAAGGGTTAGACACTTCCGGGTGTTCTACATATTCCTGCATTGGCCAGAAATATGATTTCTGTAAGCAAGCTAGATGATGCAGGTGTAAAAACAATGTTCAAGAAGGATACCTGCAAGATGCTTCGGAGAGCACTGGTATTGATGCGGGGAGTTCGGATTGGAACTCTATACAAGCTGCAAGGTATCACTATTGTTGCTCAGTGCAACAGTTTTGTGGTTCCTAAAAGTGGAGCAGAAAATCTCGTGGTCTATGGAGAGAAGACCATGTTGTGGCATCAAAGGCTTGGACATATTGGAGATAATGGCCTTCGAATACTTCATGGTAAAGGTATGGTAGAAGGTATCAGTAATAGCTCTCTGGATTTTGATTTCTATTAAAATTGTATATATGGAAAGCAGAAGCGGGTGAGTTTCCCCTCTAGTGGTAAGAGGGCGAAACAAATATTAAAGCTTGTGCACAGTTATGTGTTTGGACCTGTGAAGGTTCCATCACTGGGTAAGTTTGTGTACTATGTATCATTTATAGATGACTTCTCGAGGAATACATGAATATATTTCCTTAAGAAGAAATCTGAAATCTTTGACAGGTTTAAAGAATTTAAGGCTCTGGTAGAAAACCAGACAAAGAAGAAGATAAAGGTGTTGAGGCCAGATAACGGTGGAGAGTTTTGCAACAAGGAATTTGAATAATTTTGTAAGAAGTGTGGTATAACACGGCAGAATACTACTCCATACACACCTCAGAAAAATGGAGTTGCAGAAAAAATGAACAAGATGTAGATGGAAAGCGCAAGAAGTATGCTCAGTGGTGCCGGGTTAGGACAGGAATTCTGGGCAGAGGCGTTGGAGACAACATGTTACGTGGTCAACAAATCACCTTCATCAATGTTGGAGGATAAGACTCCATAAGAGGTATGGACTGGTAAGAAACCCTCCTTTTCACATCTGAGGGTATTTGGATGTGATGCATATGTACATGTTCCAAAGGAAAAAAGAACCAAGTTGGATAGTAAATCTGAAAAGTGCATCTTTTTTGGGTATAAGGATGGTTTAAAGGGTTATAAGCTTTGGAACCCAGTAACAAGGAAGGTTGTGTATAACCGAGATGTAATTTTTAGAGAGATGAAAGATGTTATTAAACATGAATTCCAACCAAAGGAACTTGAGAAGATAGAGTTTGAGCTTAAGGAGGAAGAATCAGACTCTACAGTAGAAGAGGAATCAGAAGATGAAAAGCCACAAACTCCGAGTGTGAGAAGATCAGTTTGAGAAAGAAGGCAGCTAGAAAGGTATAGTCCATCTGCTTTCTATTCAAATTTTTCTTTATCTATCACTAATGATGATCCCAAAACTGTGAAGGAAGCAATAGATTCAGAGGATGGAAAACTCTAAAAAGATGCCATGGTTGATGAAATAACATCTTTGCACAAAGATGAGGCTTGGGATCTAGTGGAGTTGCCGGCAGGAAGGAAACCCATTGGTAGCAAATCGGTGTTCTAGAAGAAGACAAACGCAAAAGGAAAGTTGGAGAAATACAAATCTCGGTTGGTAGAAAAAGGTTATTCCCAGGTGTTGGGAATTGATTTTTGTGATATTTTTTCCCCTGTTGCCAAGGTAGCTTCTATTAGATTACCTTTACATGTTTTTGCTGCTTTTGATTTTGAGGTAGAACAGATGGATGTGAAGACAACATTTCTTCATGGGGATCTGGAAGAGCAGATTTACATGAAGCAACCTGAAGTTTTTACAGTGAAAGGTAAGAAAGAGCTAGTATGCAAGTTAAAGAAGTCTCTGTATGGGTTAAAACAGTCACCAAGGATGTGGTATCATAAATTTGATACATTTATATGGGGACGTAGCTTCACCAGAAGCAAAGCAGATCACTATGTGCATTTTAAATTAATTGGTGACCATGTTATTTATTTAGTCCTGTATGTGGATGATATGGTTCTAGTTGGAAATAACAAAGAAACTATCTAGGATTTCAAGACCCAATTGTCCTTTGAATTCGACATGAAAGATCTTGGTTCTGCAAACTATAATTCGAGAATGGAAATTAAAAGAAGTCGGGCAAAGAAGAAGCTCTGGTTAAACTAGAAGAAGTATGTCAAGACAATATTGCAGAGGTTTAATATGCAGGATAGTAGATCGGTGAAGGTTCCTAGTCCTGTAGGTGTGAGGTTATCTGCTGAACTGTGTCCCAAGACACAAGAAGAGGAAGAGGACATGTCTCATGTTCCATATGCAAGTGCAATAGGTAGCCTAATTAATGCAATGGTATATACTAAACCAGACATTGCACATGCAGTGGGAGTATTGAGCAGGTTTATGTCAAAACCAGGGAAGGAGCACTGGACAGCAGTGAAGCGGGTTTTCAAGTATTTGTGTGGCACTAGTGATTGTGGTTTCTCCTTGCAAGGAAGACTAGGATTGGACAGAGTGTTGGATATTTAGGGCTTTGTTGATGCAAACTCGGCTGGAGATATGGATCAGAGAAGATCTACACGTGGGTATGTGTTCAACCTATTTGGACGTCCAGTCATTCGGATGAGTAAAAAGCAATCTGTAGTGGCACTATCAACTACAAAGGCAACATACATGGCAGACACTCATGCAAGCAAGGAAGAAGTTTAGTTGCAGAGATTGTGTTCAAGTATGGGATTAGTAAAGGGATTTATAAGGATAGACTGTGATAGACAAAGTGCAATTTTCTTGGCAAAGAACCCTGTGTTGGGTGCGGGATCCCCCAGGGGAAGTTTTGGGGCTTAAAGCCTAGATTTTGACTAAATCCAATGTAAAGACTCCGTGTTTGGTGGGTGCAGAACACGAACTTGTAAATGAGTCATAGGGTTGTCCGCCCTCATTTTTGTAATGTAATGTCTGCTTTAGAGATCTACCCATGGTCCACGGACCATGGGATTGTATAAATAGAGCGAGGCTCTAAGTCGTAAGTTAGCAATAGAGATGCAATAGAAGAAGGAGAATTGATTTTTATCCAACTGTAGAGATCAGTCTTGGGTCGTAGAGTAGGAGAAGTCTCTGCAGCTGAGTACGTAGAGGCCTAGCAGTCCGCAGCTAAGTGCGCAGACCCCTACAGCGGAGTGCGCAGGGAGAGTCGAGTCTGTAACAGTTGGAGATGTAATAAAGAGAAGTTCCATAGAATTTTTGTGTATGTTTTCCTGTTTTGTGAATTGGATGTATTGAGTATAAATTGCAATTTGATTGTGTTGATTAACCGAATATAAAATAAAGTATCTCTTTACATGAAGTTAACTAACAGTTATAAGAAGATAAGTAAGAACCACTGTGTAACTTGGGGAAATAGTGCAGATCACTGCCTTAGCAGCACGAAAGCACCTCAACTCCTGGTTAGGCCTGCACAAAGGAGATTATAACATATAGCGAAAGCCTCACAGGTCAGGGCAGTGTGCGAAGCCATTCACAGACTAAATTGACCCCTCAGACATCTCCAGGGTGCAGAAACTTGGTTCCAGCATCCCCCTATACTACTTCAGGTGAGACCTCAGTCCGTGCTCTGCGGGTTGTTGTCGAAAAGGCCAGTAGTGTAGGGATTTGTTTGGCTAATTAACTCTAAACCTGGGTCAGGCCCCATCAAGCCAACAAATGGTTTTGTTGCCAGGACCAGAATCTACATAGAGATGTCTGATGTCGTATCATTAGAATCCAAATAAGAAGGAAATTGAAGGTTGGTAGGACAAGGGGATTCATGAGTTCGTGGTGCAGGAGAACAAGAATCTACGACTGACAAAAGAAGAGTTGTTAGACTTCTACCTGTACACAGAAATGCATGAGATCTTTTTCGCATATTTCCCTACCGAGTTGTACGAGTGGATCGTGAAGCTAGCAGATATACAAGGAAGGTGGAAACGTGATGGCCGTATTGTGTGGACCCCAGAGTTGGTGCGCAGATTGGAAACATCAAAGGATCAGAGCACACATGTTGTTGATCACTGGCTCGACCGGATTATAGGAGGATTCATTACTGAATTCGTGATAAACACTTCAGTTAGCTACGGTGAGGCAAAGCAATGCTTTCTCAAAGGACCGCGAGGTAAGTACGTAAAGTCTCTGAATACTTGGATTAAAATGTTATTATGTGAAAAGAGGATTATGCAATTACCTTGATGTTTGGAGCTACGCGAAGTAGAAAAACCTACAAAAATGAAGGAAGTAAGGGACCAAATAATAACCCTTTGATTTCACCTCCATGAGGAGACGAGGAAGAGCTCACAAAGGTCTCTCGTTGAAGTGCGATCCATCTAATAAGGAAAAAAATTCCGCGCATACCACCCTCACCCACACCACCATCACCTACATCTTCACCCGTACCACCTCCACCACCACCACGAGTCAATATGGCAAGCACGATAAAGTTCTCTGTGTTCAAGGGAGTAGGAAATGAGGATCTGGACCAGTTTTGGTTCGTGATAAGCGCTGTATGGAATGCACAAGGAGTTACAGATGATAATATAAAGAAAGCAAAGTTGGTTAGCACTCTGCTGGATCGCGCACTCGCCTGCTATATTAAGCATTCTAATGACAATCCGAATGAGGGAATCGCGGATATCCAAGCAGAGCTAAATAGATAATTTAGCAGGCCGAAGTTAGAGGCGCAGTCAATCATTGGATTCAAAGAGATCACAATGCTACTAGTTGAAACTCCTTGGGAGTTGGATTAGAGGTTGAAGTGTATGACTCGCAAAGCTAATATGAATCTGATGGATGGACAACATCGAGAATGGTTTGTAGCATTGCTAACGCCACATTTGAGAAGCTTATTGTCGCAACAGAAGTTAATGACTCAAACAGAGGCCTTAGAGATCGCAATGAGGTTCCATGGGACCCCGATGCAGGATCCTAACTTGGGAGTTTAGTAGATCCATGCGTAGTTGAAAAACTTAGGCCTTGATATGCAACGTCTGAAATAGGACAGGACAGCCCAACCAAAAGTGCGTGAAGGAGTGTGGTGCGTAAAATGCAAGGGTCAGGGTCATGATAAGGACCATTGCCCGGTGTTCCCGAATTACCTCGCGAGAGGAGGACCGATGCTATTAAGACTAGAGGCACAAGCAGGACCTAGTACAGTAGCTGCTTTTTGGTGCATGATTTGTCAAATAGGAGGGAAACACGTTATGGAAAACTACCATTTGTTACAAAAGTATACACAAAATTTGCAACGATTGTTCTGTAACTTTTGTAGGTCAGTGGGACACAATGAGCACACTTGTAGAAGCTATGAGTTGATGATGGATAGAACTCCTGCCTACAGAGTTCATGCCGAATCGCGACCCCTAGACCAGAATACAGGAGTGGCGTGAACAGGATTTCAAGGGCACAAACGAGGCTGAGGTGGAGGAGGACCAGGAAGAGGTGGCTGATAGCTGATACACTACAATTGTGGAGGTCCAAGACATTATGCCCATGATTGTACGAATCCAACGCATCCATCATGTCTGTATTTTACCTTGTTTAATCATGAGACGGAGGATTGTCTTATGTTGATAGCTAGGATACGCGATAAGGGAGCGCTACTACCTCCCCCGAATCAAAACCTGCAGATGATGAGGTATGAGCCGCGCGAGGAAGATCTGAATGTGAACATTGTGCTCCGAAGTGGAATCGCGACGGGAGAAGATAAAGGCAAACAACCCAAAGATAGTACTTAGGTTCACAAATCTCCAATGAAAAAAGCATAGTTTGATTTGGAGCGCACTAAGAAAACCTTCATGGAAGCTAAGAAGAGCTTCGCTGATGCCTCCACTTCAAGAAGAAAATATAGACCGGAGCTGGAAATGGACCCATCTATGCTTACAACATTCCTGGAAACATGCATGAAGCTACTGCGCGACAGTAAAGCTGTAAAGGGATTGAAGGAACTCATTAACAGATTCACTGGGACCACTCGAGGAGAACCTTGCGTAGTCCAAAAGATTGGAAATCATAAGACAAGGATGGGGAGAGAAATGAGATTAATTGTGCAAATTGGAGAATATAAGATGGACCAAGTAATTATGGATTTAGGTTCGGACGCAAATGTTTTGCCAAAGTAGACATGGGAATGCATGGGGAGGCCTACGCTCCAATGGTCTCCTATTTAGCTGCAATGGCGAACGAGCAGAAGATAATACCTATGGGGAGATTGTAGGGAATTAATGTGGATATTTAGGAATTAATATTGATGACAACAATCCCTGTCCCGCACTCTTAGGAATTGATTTGGCCACTAGAATGAACGGGGTGATTAATCTGAAGAAGCACAAGATGATTTTTGAGAAGTCTCTGCACATAGTTATACCCTTGGACCCTACTGAAGGATTGCGCTATACAGAGTCTATGCATGACTATGAAAGTGACGATGATTTGGACTGCATCTACAAAATAACCGCGCGAGAGCAAGATTGGGTAAATCCCACCGCGAACAAACGAATCTCATGGGAGCGCGAAAGCTCTTGTATGTCGGATTCTGATGAGGAGATAGAGCGCTAGCAGAACCGGTTACATGAGGTAACCATGTTGAACTATAATATGATGACAAGATTGTTGCGTTACATATCGACGGAAGTGAGCAATCTGCCTACTTATGATGGGTTAAGTGAGGTAGATGCCTTCTTAGACAAATTTTAGGGAGGTGCCAGAAAATAAATGCTTCTAAGTCTTGAATTGGGCACGGCACGCTATGCCTGCGAGGTGGTGGGGTACGCACAAAGGAAGTTTTGAAGACTGGCACGCATGTTAGAGGATGATGCGCACACAGTTTGGGAAGCCTAAAGTGTGATTGGCTGATAAATACAATGGATGGGATGGTCCGCACGCACATCTGTCCAGGTGGGTACAGGCATATGGCAAACAACCCACGCGGATGCACATGAACTTCGCATTAAGAGATACGGTCAATAAGCATGTTGGGGGGTAAATGCGCCAACGGATCCTCAAGTTGCAATGAAAGAATGTGGAGAAAACGATCGTGTAGAAGGTTATCCACGTGGAAGCATTTAACGAGGTGTGCGAAGCACTGAACAAGTTATGTAGTGTGCATCAACGTGATTGGGACCTGCGTGTACCTGCAATATTATGGACTTATAAGATGACATGCAAGAAATTAATAGGGCAGACACCTTTCCGGCTGATCTATGGAGTGGACGCTATAATGCCGATGGAATACACTGTGCCTAGTCTACGCATAGTAGTGCTCACAGGTGTGATGGACCGTGGAGCCTTGGAGGAGAGGCTTACGCAGTTGGAGGAACTCGAGGAAAAATGATTTTTGGCTAGCTTTCACCAACAATTACAAAAGCAGCGCGAAAAGGCCTGACAAGATCGACATATTAACTTTCACGCCTTCAAGGTGAACAATTTGGTGTCACTGTATGATAGTAAGTTTGATAAATTCCCGGGAAAATTCAGAATGCATTAGATGGGGCCGTATGTTATTAAGGAGTTCACAAACAGAGGCACAATGTAGTTTGTAAAGTTAAATGGAGAACCTTTCCCAAGAAAAGTGAATGGCAGTCAGTTGAAGCCATACACAAGTGGCCTGGCTAGCTAACTAGCCGACTAAAGCACAGTCTTAGTGCTCCAAGCAACTAAAAGCAGCTGCGGGACTATAAACAGATGCAAGGAAGCAGTTCAAGTACAAAGGTCTCTGAACAGCACGTCCAGGAAGTACAACAAGTAGCTGCTTAGCGTGCTGCCGACCTTGTAATGGTTTGGGCAGAGTTGGAAGGTCTCCATCTGAAGATCTCCACACCGATAGAGTGACTCGAGGGTGAGTCACGATATTTGTGTTGGGGGCCTGTTGGGCATGGGATCCCCCAAGGAAAGTTTTGGGGATTAAAGCCCAGATTTTGACTAAATCCAATGTAAAGACTTTGCATTTCGTGGGCGCGGAGTGCGAGCTTCTAAATGAGTCATAGGGTTAGCTTCCCTAATTTTTTATATGTAATGTCGGCTTTAGAGATCTACCCATGGTTCGCGGACCATGGGATTGTATAAATAGAGCGAGGCTCTAAGTTGTAAGTTAGCAATAGAGATGGAATAGAAGAAGGAGAATTGAGTCTTATCCAAGTGTAGAGACAAGTCTTGGGTCGTCGAGTAGGAGAAGGCTCTGCAACTGAGTGCGTAGAGGCCTAGTAGTCCGCAACTGAGTGCGCAGACCCCTGTAGCTGAGTGCGCAAGGCGAGTGCAGTCTGTAACCGTTGCAGAAGCAATGAAGAGAAGTTGCATATCATTTTTGTGTATCTTTTCATGTTCTGTGCATTGAATGTATTGGGTATAAATTGCAATTTCATTGTTTATATGCTGCACGAACTTATATGATTGTGTTGATTAAGTGAATATAAGATAAATTATCCGTTTACGCAAAGTTAACTAACAGTTATAAGAAGATAAGTAAGACCCGCAGTGTAACTTGGGGAAATAGCGCAGATCACTGCCTCAGCAGCACGAAAGCACCTTAGCCCCTGGTTAGGGCTGCGCGAAGGCAATTATAAGAGATCACGTAGGCCTTGCAGGTCAGGGCAGTGTTCGAATTTACCTATGCAAATCCATTAACATTTGGACTAAATCGACCCCTCAGACATCTCTAGGCTGCAGAAACTTGGTTCCAGCATTGCCCCATACTGCTTCGAGTGAGACTTCAGTCCGCGCTTCGCGGGCTGTTTCCGAAAGGGCCAGTAGTGTAGAGATTTGTTTGGCTAATTAACTCCGAACTTGGGACAGGCCCCATCAAGCCAACAATCTGATTATCATTCAAAGACAAAGAACATTGATGTTCAGTATCACTTTGTGAGGGATATGATAGAAGAAAAAAAGATGTTGCTAGTAACGGTGGACACTTTGAATACTACTGCAGATGCATTGACAAAATCTATGAGCTTTAAGAAGTTCTCTTGGTGTAGAGAAACAATGGGCATTTCAAGGCTGGATAAATGACTAAGCTCTCCTGTGGCCCCCTGTGAAAAGAAGACAACAAGTGGGAGAATGTTGGGTTGTGTTATATTCTTTCCACAACTAATCCCCCTAGTTAACCCGGGGGTTAGAGGGGGGGCAGAGCCCCCCCTTCATTGTGTTGACTACACAACAAGTGGTCATAGGTGTTTTGAGGGGAGCAGTTAGCCCCCTTCTAAGGGGTACGAGGCAGCACCCTGGGGAAATTTTTTTTGGACGCTATATAAGGTTGGGCGGACCTACCTATGGTTTTGTGCATGGTTTTCGCACATGGTTTTGGACGTGATGGTTTTCAGTCCATGGTTTTGGATGCGATGGTTTTCGGTCCATGGTATTGGATGCTTCAACATGTATAAATATGTATTGTAACATTGAAATGAACATAATGAAAAATCAATATGGTAGTCCCAGTTTTGGGATCCGGGGAAATCTCTGTGTATATGTGTTTTATGTGTTATGCTCTCGCATTGTTTATTTTTTGTGTTTTATAATTCATATGCAGGTAATTTCTGTACGAGATTAAAACCTACAATCTCACTCTATGTCATCACAACGTATCCATGTCATGTCCAAATCATGCTCAGACGGCTCTCTAAGGATTTTCTTAATCATGCCTCACATTTATCCCTTCTAGCAACATCGTACTCATTCTCAATTATAATATGGACCTCTCATCCAAGATATCATGGCGGATCTCATACTAAAACAACATCCAAATGTGATTAACAATAATATCTATCAATAATAGTACATCCATGCACTCACATATCATAGGATAAATATCTCAACCTCAAAAATAGGATATCTCATGCTTATATTTCAAAGGATGCTTAGTGGAAACTCTATGGGAATGAAACGACTCATTCATAAATTTATTCAAGTTCTATACATAGCATATATATATGTCTATATATATCGATGTTCAAAACAGAACATCAATGCTTCAATCGATACTCAGTTGTCATGTCAAGTTCAACAACATCTTTGAACTTCAAATTGGAGTATCCAAGGATTTGCATTTTCATTATTCAAAAGGAAATTTTTTTCAATAGCTTTGCAATGTAAAATTTCTTTTCCAAATTCTAGAAATCTATTCATCATGCCATGTTACATCATTTCAACCTTCAAAATCTATCTCCCTATGATTTATGTCATCATAGACTCATCAACTGTCAAGATTATACCATCAGGATGTAAACAAAAACTGTAATCAAAACAAAGTCATACCTTGCAACACATCATCCTGACTTCATCACATAACTCTCAAATATACACATATATGGATCAGAGAGCTTTCTTCATGCAATGCTCTAAGCATAATACCTTGCTAAGCCATCATAATCAGGCTTACAGAAATCAATGTTGTACCATCACATCATAAAAGTCATCTCATCAAATTTTAGAAGCCAGATCAAAACAATTATCAAAACCATTATGATCACAGTATCAATACTTTCAACTGGGTAATAAGGAGAACTCATATAAAGTGGCAAGTTCATTTATTATTATGCCAACAAGTTTTCATCATCATAATACAAGTCATTTATGTCACTAGGTGCAAATGCATACACCAAGGATGAGTCATGCAGGTTCCATGTTCAGGGTAAATCATAGCTATCAATACCTCAACCATTGTTCTAGGAACAAGGAGACCAATTTTCGAATACCCACATAGCATTGACATCAAGGAAAATCAAGAATTGTCAAATCAAATCATTAGATATTAGGTCAAGTCTAAATTTTCTATTGTAGAGTGATCTATAGTCAAATCATATCTCAATCATCAATTCAAAGTTATTTTCAAGCATCATGACATCACATTGTTCATCTGTATCAATCTCTGAAATCATGCCAAACTATTGTAGCACAAACATAGTGACATATCTATATGTATGTCCCCGTCACTTGCAAAAAAAAGTTCAATCTACATGGTCATGTTGTGAAAAACATTCATGATTTTCCTACTTCAAAATCTTGTTTTCTACAACACATATATGGAACTGACACCTTTTAGGTGACCATCTGATTTCATGCACAATACTTTATTTTCTAAGTGATCAAAAATTTAACCCAGCAACTTTAGAAATCATATTACAGTGGTAGAATATGTCAGAGACACCTTAATTCAGAGTCTGGACAGCTTCAGAAATCTTTAGATGATTTTCAACTGTAGTCAAACCCATGGATGATCCCCTCATGTTATCATGGGAGCATCTTTAGCTACCTGGGCCTTAGCATACCTGCGTAAAAGGATGATATTTCCCATTTCAGTGCCTATGTTTAGAGAAAAAACCCTAACTATTGTACAAGCTTCAGATCTGAGACTTTGCTGCAGATCAATTATGTCAGATGCACATAAATCATACTTCATCAACACAGAATGAAAATAGTAAGAATAGTAAGAATCTTGAGAAGAGATTCTCCCTCTGACTAGATATATATGTCATTAACTTGTCTCTACTAGAGTCAAGCAATAAAGTATCTGTTAGATAATAAACATATATCTATCATGGCTATCAACATCATGACATCAATCTTTCATGAAAAGTTAGACTCAAAGCATCAGATAGATGCAACATCATATCTCAAAGATTATGAACATAATAGCACTTTTATCAAGTCACTTCATTGAGTTATGACATTCAGTTTAAACATATGTAATCAAGACATGGCCATAGTTAGTAAGAGATCTAGAATATCAATCTCATAGTTACCTGTCTAACATCATTGCTACCATGCTTATCATGATCAAGGAGATCAAGTTATGTCATTCAATAAATGTTTACCAAAACAACAAGAGTGTCAATCTCTCTTTCCATATGCTTTCATCATTCTTATCAAAAGCATTATCAACAGATTCATGTATAGGATTCAATGATTTATCCTACTATGTGAGATTCAACATGGCCCATGCATGACAAGTATCAAGAGTATCATCTACTAGAGCCAAGGTGCTAGCCTTCTTTATAGGATCAAGATATTCAACAAATAGATGTTAACCAACCATAAAGTGTATCAATGTATCAACATTACATAGCCTCATAGAATTGAAGAAGGTCACAAATGTTCAACACCAGGTGCATCATTTCATCATAGGAAACACAGATCAGAGTCACTTTCATACACATGTATGAGCCATCAAAGAAAGAGACATTCTCATCGTACCTTAGGGCTTACCGAGCCATCCAATGTTACAACTGAAATACAACTTACCATGGATACCATGTGGTATTCAAATACATTTGCACCTCTTCATTAGACATAGGTCGCTTGAAGCACTTTGTTGTGTTTTCATACAATCCCTTTTTACCCTTTATAGCTTTAACCATCCTGCCTACATCACAGATAATACTCAAGAGGGATCTAGTTATCACATATCATCAAGGAGGTTAGAAACATCCATATACTCAAATGCATATGCAAGAAGCATAAATAATAAACATAATCATCATATTGATAGTTCTAAACAAAAGTAAGAGGCATCATAAGTCAAGAAATTCTTATCTTCAATGAGAGGTGATTCTCCCTTGCTTGAACCAATATTCAAGAGCCATATCCATGGTCCATATACAAATGTTTCCTTCAGTTATCCAACCATGTCTGTTAGGGATTATCCCAACTAGGGCTTCATCAAATCTTTGTCAAGTGCTTGATCATCTTCACATTGACCAACTAGGTTACATATATCATATTGTTTCCCTAAACTAGGGTTTTCTCTCCAACCTTAACCTTGTAGAATCCATCAAATCGTAATAATAAAGTTACCTAGGTTTTTCTTCAAACCCTAGAATTATTTTAGGTCTCCACCATCCTCTTCTTTCTTCCATCTAAGGCATCATCATTGGGGTGATCTCCATGGATTTTTTTAAGCCCAACTCTGAAACCATGTTAATTTTTCATAGGGCTACATTGTTCTTTGCCTTGATAATTGCATTTATTCATTAATACATTAAGTTCACCTCATATAATCATTATATTATTACGATATACACAATTATCCATCAGCATATGAAATTATACAGAAAGAACAACATCATCATCATCAATGCGGAGGAACATAAAGGAACAATAGAAGAAAGACATGCACAGATGGAGACTCTAGGATTGGTCAGAGACTAGGGAAAAACCCACTATGGAGAAAACCCTTGCAAATCTTCTTCTTCTTAGATCGTCATCAAATGATTCAAAAAAAGAGAGTACAATGATCCATAACCTTATCTATGCAAAAAATCAAATATGATATCCATGAAATAGATCTAATCATGCTTATAATCAAAACCCTCATTCAAATGGCTATAATGTGTTGTCGCTGACTATAGTCAACTGTTGCATACTGTTGAACACTGTTTTCACTAAGCGGAGTCTTAAGAATACTGAAACCTCATCTTTGAGTCATAGACATAGGGAGGAGGAGTTGTGCGACCATCAATATAAGTTCTAGACGCTCTCAGCAAAAATGGGAAGATTGCATCCGGAACAGATCTGGACACTCCCAAGTGAACTATATGAGGGCGTCTGGGGTCAAACATACCTAGATCTGCCTCAAAACCTAGACGCTCTCATAAGGCTTTTGTGGGAGCATCTATGGCAGCTCGGGCACTCTCACGACCACATTGTGCATGCGTCCAGGGACAAAACAGAGCAGCGGAAACCCTAGCCTCTCGGACTCTCCCATAAACACTTTGTGCTAGCATCTAGGCATTTTTGGACACTATCTTGAACAATATGTGCCAACATCCAGGGACTAAAATTCAAATTTCTATGTGAGCATCCAGGAATAGGAAAACCTTAGATCATTGCGAGCTACACCCCTGAGATTTCGGATCCGTGCGCAAACTTTAGTCCAACAGAGTTGTGCGAACCAAGACAATAAGAGAAGAGAAGATGGTTTGATCAATGTGTCTAAATGAGCTTGAGGTATCTTCATGAGGGTCCACTTGGGGTTGAGGTGACCTTTCCAATTTAAAATGTGCTTAGGGCTGACCTAACCCGATATTCACGAGTGAATAAATAAATTCAAAAATCAAATTTCACTTGTCTAAATAAGGTGATCTTTAGGTCAATTTTGGTCCTCTTGAAGAGAGAAATCTAATGCAATCATCATCTCAATTATTTGATATTTCTAAGGTGGAATTTGACCACGGTTGAAAAAATTAACAGTTGTTATAGTTGTTGATGAGCCTAGGTATTGCAGCAAGAATGTTGCAACTCCCATGGCTACCAGCTTTACTTATCAACCCGGGGTTCGTACAAACTTGGAGGTGATAATTCTATATGCATAAGTAGAAGTGAAGGTACTGCCTATTATCACTGCTCATCTGGCAAGAAACCCTAGGGGTTCCAAGCCAGACCTCTATAGGGTCAGAAGAAGATTGATTTTGATGGAAGAAGAGCAAATCTATTGTAAGGGAGAGATACTCTACTGCAGTAATAAAGAAAACAACTTGTAATGCTAACTGACACCAAACCCCAACTAACCATCTAAACAGCTATGTGAAGCAGAATTGCTAAAACAACACTAATCTAACACTGCTATCTAAGTTGTAGAAGTAAAAATCATAAAAACTAGACTAAGGGGTAAGAAAAGTAAACTAAGCTAAGTCTGCATTTAAGTGGAAGAGCAGTCAGAGATCAAAATTGGTCAAAAGAGGATGTAAGGGAGAAACAGCGCATAAGAACCGTTGGATCAGTCGGGTGAAAGGCAAATGAACGGCTGAGATCAGATTGCAGGAGGGTACGTAGGTAGATGGGCGAATAGGGTTAACTAACAAGATGGACAACTGAGATTATATCGCAGAGGCTAAGTCAAGATGATCCAAATGGATCTAAAAACCCTCTAAAGTCTTCAAAAAGATTAAAATTATCGCAAAATAAAACCTTCACAAAATGGCAAAAAAAACTAGCGGGAGCGAAAAATATGAAGAAATAGTGGAAAACAGACTTATCGACAGTCAAAGGAGCAATGCACAGCAGCCGTCAGATCTGGCCGATCAACAGTGCAGATCCAATCGGCATATCACAATCGGCGTTGGTAGCGGAGCTTATCGGAGGCGACCATGTAAATGTTGTGATAGTGATCAGCGGGGTCAACAAGGACCGTCGATCAAGCACGCAAATCGATGACCCAGGTTAATCCGCCATATCACAACGCCAAATTTCAATGGAGCGCTTACAACGACCCGAGGGCTATGTGATATGCGACTGCGATCAATCGCATCTCAGATATGCGAAAGAGTGGACCCAACAAAATTATGAATGATATTTGATAATATTTCAAGTTCGGTAAAAGGGATTTTTCAGTGTAGATAACATTTTCGTCAAATAAACGAAAAGCCAAAGAAAGGAAAATAAAACAATGAAGCCGGACCCGAAATTGTTTATACATGTTGTTGTATATGTTTTGAGATCCGAAACAAGTGGGATTTCGGGCGGGCCATAGGCAGTAAGTGGTTTTGATCGGGCTCTGCCCAATCCCATCCACTGAATGACACGTTGCATGAAAAAACCGCCTTTTCGGGTGGGTAATCTCCGTATGCCTTCGACGCCCGAAATGAATCTCATCCGTTGGATTGAGATATCTTAGATCAACAGTGGAGATGCGATAAGCGATATAAAGGTGGACCTGATAGAAATATACTGCGGATTTATGAATATTTGAAGTCTGATGAACAGTGTTTTGGCAAATTTTTCCGTGTTTTCTAGTGTTTCTCTTTGTAAACAGAAAACGACCATTTTTGGGATTTCAAAGGCATCGATGACCCATTCCGTTGCAGAACAGGTGGCCACCTTCCCTAAAGACGTTATGCAATGATTGCTAATGCTCAGAGGGGGATTCGAGCAGACAAAGGCCAGGAGCCAGAGAGCCTGAGAAGAGGAAACGAACAGATAGTGCCAATTGGCTTTAAAGCCACAGAAGATAGAAGACAGAGACAGGCAGTGCTGAGACAGAGAGCAAACAGAGACAGAGAGTCAGTGAGGAGAGTTTGTGTACTCAAAAATACTTGGGGGATCCAAGTAAAGCCTTATTGTTTTGTATCTGTTGTGTGAGACTCAAATTGAGCTCACTTTTGCAAAAACTCTGCTTCTGAAGACATAATAGAGAGGTCACCACTAAAGGCTAGACTAGGAGACGTAGCCTAGGTGTGTTGGGTGAACTCCTTATTAAACTTGTTGTGTTTGTGTGTGTTTGTCTATTGTGTTCTTTAACTGCTTCATTGTCTATGTATTTCGCAATCTTATCGATCCATTGCACAAAGTAACATAGGAAAATCCATGCACATGAATCTGTAATACCTTAACAATTGTTTAAGATCACATTAACAGATCAAGTGGTATCAGAGCTTTAGGTTTGTTAAGGTTAGACAAGCTTGTGCTGGATTGTTGAATGCTAACTAGGTCAAATCTCTAATTAGGAGAAGGAGAACTGGTTGAGGCTAACCCAGAAATTGGAAGAGTCTATCCTAGGAGGAAAATGGCAGAAGAAATTCCCTTGGAATCAGAGTCTCAGTTCATGGACAGTTTCATGACCATGAGAACCATGGTGGAAGAAATGTATCAGGAATTTAAGAAGGATCGAGGTGCAAGCACCTCAACACCCAAACAAAGCAAAGGAGAAGAGGAATCTCTTCTATTTTCTCATTCAGAAGGCAAAGGGAAAGGAGAAAATACTCCTCTATCAACACCTCCTTCTAGCCCTGAAAATAAAAAGAAGAAAATATATTTGATTAAATTAGATGTAAAATTTGATTTTTCAGTCTATGATGGAGAATTAAATGCAGAAAAGCTAGATAAACTAGATTAGACAGATTGATGTGTATTGCAGGGTGTAGAACATTGATTCAAAAAGGAGTAAGATTCAGCTGGCTAGCCTACACCTTGAAGGAACTGCCCTAGTTTGGTGGGAAGGTAGGACCCACGCTGATTTGAAGAAGCATGGTAAAATTCTTTCTACCTAGAGCGAATTTGTTTCTCCGCTTAAAAAACAGTTCTATCCACTAGCTTATGTGTAGCAAGCAATGATGAGTTGGCAAACTCTTCACCAATTAAAAGGCCAAAGTGTACAAAGCTATACCCAGCAATTTAGAAAAAGACTTTTAATTCTAGGCATTTCTCTAGACTCACCTGAAACTTTGTTGAAGTATATAGGTGGTCTTCATAGCTATTTGAGGCACACCATTCTCATGTTTAACCCCACTAGCATAGGTGAGGTATCCGTTCAGACTACACATCTAGAGGCTAGAGTCAAGAATGTGAACTCAGAGATTGGGGGATCATCAAAACCCACTGCAAGAAAGAACTAGGAAAAGAAGAAGCAGAAATGGAAAGAGAGGAAGGCAAATGATGTACAGAAAGACAAACCTTCATGCACTCACTGCAAGAAGGGTGGACACGATGATGAACACTACTGGTCTTTGCATCTAGAGCTGAAACCCAAGAAGTTCGATGGCAAGAATAAGAAGACTGTTGTTGCTATTTAGAAATATTTGGGTCAGAATCAGGTGATGAAACAACAGCCATAGCTACAGGTATAAAAGGTAAAAATTTTGAAGCATCTGCTAATAATTCTGCACAATCTATTGATAATGAAGAAAATGAGAGGAAAAGACATGAGCTTTTTCATATTAGAGTTATTTCCGAGCACCAAAATATTGATATTTTATTTGATAGTGGTTCACAAGTAAACTTGATTTCTGAAGAAATTGTAAAGAAGTTGGGATTACTAACAACACCTCACAAGAAGCCATATCCATTAGGTTGGGTACATGATAAAGCAAAGCTACAAGTGACTAGACAATGTAAACTTAGGTTTTCATTTGGGTCAACATTTGTAGATGAGGTTGAGTTGGATATAGTTCCCTTGGATATATGTGGTATTGCTTTAGAAATTCCTTACTTGTATGATAGAAAAGCCATTTTCTATACCACTGAAAATAAGTATCAACTCACAAAAGATGGAATAGAATATATTGTAAGAGCTCATCAAAAATAACTACACTCTCATTAACTCAAGGCAGATGAAAAGAATCGTAAATTCATGCAAGAAATTTTTACTAATGGTTGAAAAGGAAAAGAACCCTCATAAAACCAATTTATTTGAAGGCTGTGATGCTAAACAGAAAGCTGATTTAGAAAAAGTTGTTTCAGAATATGATATCATATTTCAAGAACCTAAAGGTTTGCCGCCCAAAAGGGAAATAGTACATGATATTCATTTGCAACAATATGCTCCATTGCCTAACATCAGAATGTACAGGTTATCCGTTGTAGAGAATGCAGAGATCAAGAAGCAAGTACATGAGCTACTCGAGAAAGGGTTCATAGGACCAAGCACATCACCATGCGGATCTCCAATCGTGTTGGTGAGAAAGAAAGATGGTTCGTGGAGTATGTGCACGGATTACAAAGCACTGAATAAAATAACAATCAAGAATCGTTATCCCCTTCCTCGCTTTGATGATCTATTAGATCAGCAGAAAGATGTTGTTTACTTTTCCAAGTTGGACTTACATAGCGACTATCATCAGGTCGGAGTAGCAGAACAAGATGCATGGAAGACTGCTTTCAAAATAAAGGAAGGGCTATATGAATGGCTAGTTATACCTTTTGGATTAACTAATGCTCCTGCCACTTTCATGAGAGTTATGAATGACGTACTCAGGCCTTTTATTGATGATTTTGTAATTGTATATTTAGATGACATTCTTGTTTTCAGTAAAACATGGGAAGAACATTTGAAGAATGTAAATCAGACTCTAGATGTTTTGGAAAGAGAAAACCTCTATGTTAAATTATCAAAATGTGAATTTGGCAAAACATCTTTAAATTATTTGGATCATATTATAGGGGATGGTGAATTGAAGATAGATCCCTCTAAGGTTTGAAGTCATTGTGAACTGGTCTAAACCCAAATCTACTACAGAAGTTAGGAGCTTCCTAGGAACAGTACAATATTGGAGAAAGTTTATTGCTAACTTTTCCTTGATTGCAGCTCCCTTACATTCTTTAATAGGATTAAACAAGGTGTTTCAATGGGGAGGCAAATAGCAGAAAGCCTTCGAAGCCTTGAAAGAAAAAATTAATACAGCACCAATACTATCATTGCCAGATCTTCAAAGACCATTTGAGATTGAAACAGATGCCAGTGACTATGCCATGGGATCAGTGTTGATGCAACATGGTAAACCCATATGTTATCATTCTGAGACATTTAATTTGGCAGTAGTTAATTATCCCACATATGATAAAGAATTGTATGCATTAGTACAGAGTGTAAAAAAGTGGAAACGTTACCTAATGGGCAAAGAAATAGTTATACATACTGATCATCAACCACTTCAATATTTTCACTCACAAACTAAATTGCAGCAATCAAGACACTATAGGTGGATGGGTTTTCTACAGCAGTTTCATCTAGTTATCAGATATAAGGACATACATAATAAAGTTGCAGATATGTTGTCCAGACCAATCATAAATGCATCTATTATACTTAAGCATAACTCAGTAACGTATGAAAGCTACATTGAAAAATATGCTCAAGATATAGATTTTAAAGATGTATATACAACTTTAAGTCATGGAAAACAAGTAGAAGAATTAGATTATTATGTTAAGGACCAACTCTTGTATCATTTGGGAAAGTTATGCATTCCTCAAACTGAAAGAGTTAGCATAATTCGAGAAGCACATACTTCCCTAATATCAAGTCATTTTGGTGTAAGTAAAATAGTTGAACAACTGCAAAGGTTTTGTTATTGGCCAAGAATGCATGAAACAATTTCTAGATATATTAAAGGGTGTACCATGTGTGCTAAAAGCAAGCCCGGAAATAGAAAACTAGGCTTGCACACTCCACTTCCAGTTCCTTCTCATCCTTGGGAAAGTGTTTCCATGGACTTTGGTGGGGGGATTGTCAAAATATAGAAAAGGTCATGACTACTTATATGTTATTGTGGACAGGTTCAGCAAAATGTGTATTTTAATACCTTGTAATAAGCAGATTACAGTTGAACACATAATAAAGTTGTTCTTTCAGCATGTATGGGTTCATTTTGGGTTACCCACTTCCATTGTATCTAATCGACATTCCCGATTTGCTGGGACGTTTTGGTCAAGCCTATGGGAGTTAATGGACACCAGATTGAAGAAGAGCACATCATTTCATCCACAAACAGATGGTCAAACAAAGGTGGTCAACAAGACAGTGATCCAGTTGCTCAGAGATTATTGCAGCAAGCATCCCAAGCTTTGGGATGAACATTTTTGTTATGTGCAACATGCTTACAAATGTGCTAAGCACTCTTCTACACAAAGATCTACTTTTGAGACTTGTTTTGGTTTTATACCAAGGTCTCCCTTGGATTTTGTCTTTAGTAAAGACATAGCAGTTGATGGACATAGTGATGTGGACAAAGCAACCAAGTTCATTGAACAAATCCAAGAAATTCACCAGGTAGTGCAGGAACAACTGGAAAAGAGCCAAGCCAAGTACAAGGCAAGGCATGATAAGCATCGAATTCAGCATAGCTTCCAAGTTGGTGATCAAGTCCATCTGTACATCAACAAATACAGAATGCAAGGTGAAGGTAAGAAGCTAAAGCCAATAAGATATGGGCCTTTCAAGATACTTGAGAAAATTGGTGAGAACGCTTTTCTCCTTGATTTACCATCTTACATGCACACCTATTCAATAGTTAATGCAGAGAACTTGAGACTATTTGAACCTTCATTGATTGAAGATCCCGAATAGCAAAGTCAGTTGCTTTCTATTGGTGATCTGTTGCCTGAATATCTCAATGAGTTGCAGGAAGATACAATTCTAGACAGAAAGGTGAGAACTACGCACAGAGGGGATGTTGAGTAACTCATAATCAGACTCAAAGGTTCAAAGAATATGGATAGAGATTGGACAAGTGAGGAAGTTGTATCCTCACTTGGTTGATGCTTAAAAACCAACTTTTGGTGGTCCAAAATCTTTTTCAATGGGAAGGCGTGATCCAAATGGATCCAAAAACCATCTAAAGGCTTCAAAAAGATTAAAACTATCGCAAAAGAAAACCTTCACAAAATGGCGGAAAACACTATTGAGACCCAAAAATATGAAAAAATAGTGGAAAATAGAGTTATCAACGGTCAAAGGAACAATCCACAGGAGCCATCAGATCTGGCTGATCAACAGTCCAGATCTGATCGGCATATAACAATCGGCGGTGGAAGGCAAAGCCTATCGGAGGCGACCATGTAAATGTTGCGATAGCGATCAGTGGGGTCAACAAGGACCGTTGATCAAGCACGCAGATCGAAGGCCCAAGTTAACCCACTGTATCGCATCAGCAGAAGTTATGGTATGTTTTATGCTTATAACAGTTTACTTATTTTTCTTATTATATCCCCACAGATTAGCAATTACATGTACATAAAGTAAAGTGCAGATAGAACATTAAACGATCGACAGAAAACAAGCCAAGACAAAAGACACAAGATGTGGCGGCTAGCCAGGGAAAAACCCCACAATGTGTGGGGAAACCCTTTGATCAAATCATCTTTTGTCTTCAATAATTCATCAGAGAGAAATAGTACAATAAATCTGATCTATATCAGCAGTAGCAAACCTTAGATCAGCAACATCAGCGTTAGCGGCTTCATCGTCAAACTAGGGCAGACGATATCTCACAAACCGATCATCGAATTAGATTGATTCCACCACCAAAAATTGCGGCTTCCAGAGGAGGTTCAGATGAAACTACAGTGCAGTTTAGATGAGGAGATATTCTGGTCCACGCAGGTCAAAGTTCACTTCTGCAGTTGCAGCTTCAGTTTCAACATCTTCCTTCAAACTAGGGCAGTCGATATCTTGTAAATCGTCCGTCGGATTGACTTAATTCCACCACCAAAAGTTGTAGCTTTCAAAGGAGGTTCAAATGAACCTACAACACAGTTCAGATGAGGAGATCTTCTGGTCCACATAGGTCAAACTTCACTTCTATAGTTGTAGCTTTAGTTTCAGCAGCTTCCTTCAAACTAGGGCAGTGGATATCTTGCAAACCGTCTGTTGGATTGACTTGATTCCACCACAAAAAGTTGTGGCTTTCAAAGGAGGTTCAAATGAACCTATAGCATAGTTCGAATGAGGAGATCTTCTGGTCCACGTAGGTCAAACTTTACTTCTGTAGTTGCATTTTCAATTTCAGCAGCTTCCGGCTTCACATGTGTGAAAGAGAGACCCTTTTCTGCGCAGTAGAGAAGAGACTCTTTTCTACGCAGTAGAAAGAGAGAGATGTGATGAGATGAGTGAGTGCAAATGAGGAAACGTCCTGTTGTATTTATAAACAAATGATGATGTTTGAATAGATGTGATTGTTGGGCTTCTGAGCCTACATGAGTTGTATGTCGACTTGATAATAATTCCATAATCAAAATAATTTCATATCTCCATGAATACTTATCGAAATCAGATGATCTTTATATCAATCTTACACCTATCGACGAGAGGAATCTAATAAAAATATTATCAGCCATGAATAATATGACTCACATAAAGTTTGGCCCTATTTTCCAATTTTAACACTCCCTCTCAACTAGGGAGAACTTCATCTACAATCTGTCTATCAATTGTTACTATTCATCCATCAAATGCACTGCCCTATACAGCCTGACCCTTGCCCTGCTCTGCTTTATTCTTCCTGTTTTGCTTTGTCTTGTTCTGCCCTGTACTGATCTGTATTGTTCTACTCTATTCTGCTCTGCTCTTGCATTGTTCTGTTCTACTTTGCTTTTGTCTGAATTATGAAGAAGAAGAAATGATCGAGGATGTATCATACTGACTCAAAGTCAGTCTCAAAGTATGTACCACTAGTCCCAGACCAGTCTCAACTGACCTGAAGTCAGCGTCATAGTATGTACAACTCTTACCACTAGTCCCAGACCAGTAACATCCTCCACTAAGTCAAAGTCAGTCTCAGAGTGCATACCATTGGTCCCAGACCAGTCTCAACCGGCCCGAAGTCCGTGTCATAGAATGTACCACTCCTACCACTGGTCCCAAACCAGTAACATCCTCCACCAACTCAAAGTCAATCTGAGAGTATGTACCACTGGTTCCAGACCAGTCTCAACCAACCTGAAGTCAGTGTCCTAGAATGTACCACTCCTACTACTGGTCCCAGACTAGTATCATTGATCCTAGATCAATGGAGGTCATCCTAGCGTAGGGAGTACGGTAGATACAATGATGCGTCCATCAGTACTACTATGGTCCCTAACTTCATTTCCCTGCTCATTGATCAGATGAGAGGTACTTCCCATGAGTCCTAGACTGCATGGGTAGGATGCCTCGACAAGAGAACTAATCAATCTTGTCCTCACAAGAGAACACATCAATCCTGCTACAATCGCCATGGAGAACACATCAATCCAGGCCGCCATGCAGAACACATCAATCCAGACGTCACAGAAGAACACATCAATCTTGCTACAGTCTCCATGGAGGACACATCAATCTAGGCCTCACAGAAGAACACATGAATCCTGCTACAGTCGCCATGGAGAACACATCAATCCAGGCCGCCATGGAGAACACATCAATCCAGGCCTCACAGGAGAACACATCAATCCTGTTACAATTTCCATGGAGAACACATCAATCCTGCTATAGTCGCCATGGAGAACACATCAATTCAGGCCTCACAAGAGAACTAATCATCCTGCTACACAGGAGAGTGAATCATCTTGTTCCAAAAGAGAGTGAATCATCTTGTCCCACAAGAGAGAGAATCATCTTGTTCCAGTGCACACCACCAACGGAGGGTGAGTCGCCCTGTGGCCGTATGTTGCTCCGGTAAGAACCGCAAGCCCTCAGAGCTCCCAGAGCACAATGTATGCAACATGCAAGACCCTTGTACAAGGTTTTCTTGACGACTCCAAGTCGTTTGGGAAAATCACAGATTAGATCTTTCCTCGGGCTTTGACAAGGTGTATCGACCTGTACATCATCTTAATGCGATGGAGCCTCCTTGCTCATCGACTTACCATATCCCAATGATGTCTATCTGCTGAAGCAATCGACAAATATGGGATTCCTTAGTAATCGAATCCCACCTCTGGTTGTTACAGAGAATCATAGTGCTATGTGTTCAAACAGCTCACTGAAGAGCTTTTCCAACTAGGCAGCTTCATATGAGGTCATACTCATAGATATGTATCTGGTCTTGGCGATGCTTATGGCAACCAACTTCTACTTCCTGCTCATCCATTATATCGAAGCAGAATCCAAGAGATATAGCACTAAAAGTGCTCCAGTGATCCTCCACTACCTGCCTATTCAGCATTCGAATAATCATGCAGTTTCATATTTTCGGCAGTGTATCTCAATCCATGAGAGTTTTGTCCTGAAGACATCTCAGAAGATTCTTGGCACCAATCTAGTGAAGCTCAACCAAATATGAGCTCACAATGCTAACAGCAAAACATATGTTCAGACAGAGGTTCACTAAGAACATCAACGCGAATGAGTTTTTGAAACTCAGAGGCATTTCCCAAATCTGGTCCGACATCACTACCATATAACTTCTGAAAGTTAAGATCCTCAAGGTAGTCACAGGCTTGCAGTCCATCATACCAAATCTTTTCAGAATCCTCACCACATATTTTCCTTGAGATAGGAAAATTTCCCTTGGCTTATGCCACACTTCAAGTCCTCGGTTCTTCATTTCAAATTCAAAATCCAACTCCCTCTTACATTTGTGGATGAGAGGGTATGCACCTATTAGAAAGAGGTCATCCATGTATAGCACCAATCTGAGAAGTTTGTCATCTTCAACCTTAAAGTAAAGGTTATGATTGTCTTCACTCCTAGTGAATCCCACCTTCATCAAGTAGCTATCAATCCTCTCATACCATGCTCGGGGTGCTTGCTTCAGCCCATAGAGAGCCTTCTTCAACCTGCATACATGAGATTTTCAATCATACAGGAGATTTTCAATCATAAATCTCAAATACTTCGGGTTGCTCCACATAGAACCCTTCTTTGATCGAACCGTGCAAGAATGCGGTCTTGACATCCATCTGATGTAGGTTCCATCCTTGTGAAGCCACAAGGGCAATGATCAAGTGGATGATCATATATTTGGCAACAGGTGCAAATACCATAGTCTATGCCTTCCTTCTGGGAGAAACCACGAGCAACAAAACGAGCCTTATACTTTTCCGTACTTCCAACTGCTGCATGCTTTATCTTGTAAAGCCATTTTGAAGTAACAATTGTCTTGTCCTGGGGTCTGGGAACTACTTCCCAGACATCATTCTCCACATCCTTCCATACTTGATGCTTAACGACATCTGAGAATGATGAAGGCTCATTTTGTATAATCGTACTCATGATGGTCAGGTATCCCTGATACTTGTTAGGTTTCTTACTTTCATGAAAGGTTCCTCGGGGTGTAGCATGTCCTTCAGCATAATCAAGTATCCCCCTAAGCCATGAAGGCCTTTTCTTAGAAGAGGAAGGCTCAAGTGGATAAATAGGATCCATGGGTTCATCCACATCAGGCATTGTTACATCATCTACCCATAGAGACAACTTCCACAATCGTACGGTTCTTCCTTTCCACCACACCATTCTGCTCAGGAGTATGTGGTGTAGTAGTCTCCCTCTGAATGCCAGCCTCAGATATGCTTGAGTGAACCAACTGTGATATATCGGAGGTCTTGCTTTGGCTTGAGGGGAATGGTCCCCTTTTGAGCTTTCCTTTGGCACATCCTGGACATATACCTTCTTTCTCTACTCAGAATTCGAGCATCCCTATCACCATTTGTCTTACATTGAGTAGAGCTTTATAATGAAGGTGGGCAAACCTCTGATGCCAAAGTTCGGACTAAAGAGGTGTCATAAGACATGACACCTAGCGGACTTCCATTGACTTGATATAATGAATCAACATGAAACCCAAGAGTAAAGGCATTTTTAACATTATCTTTTGATACATGTACCTCGCCATCGCTAAAGGCTACCTTGTAGCCTTTGTCTTCCATTGCCGAGATGGACACCAGGTTCTTTCAGAGGTCACGTGCATTTAATACATCCTGGAATTTCTAGCCTTCTTGAATGCTTGTCCTCTTCCTTGATTCCCAGCTCTCCTCTTACCTTTGCTATTGAATTTGTCATTCCTTTGATTGCCATCAGAGGGATTTTGATCATCGTCCCGGTGTGAGTCCTTTCTATCAGGGTACTCCCTTGCATAGTGACCTACTTTATCGTAGATGTAACATCGTCCTTTTCTTACACCCTTAGGTCCAACCTTTCCTTTTGATTTGGTCCCGGAATTATTTCTTTTCTTAGCATGAGAAGAAAAGGCAGCGGGAGGACCTTTAGGCATGGGCATTTCTTGCTCTTCTACCCTTGTTTCTTCTTGAATGCATCTAGCCATTAATTCCTTGAAACTAGGAATTATATTATTGTTCAAAGATTAGTCCTGAACACGTACCATTCGGATGGTAATCCTCCAAGAGTCGTGAGTACCATTTCCCTATCAGTAATAGTCTCCCCAATAGATAGGAGATCATTCTTGATCTCGGTGATTCTTAAGAAGTATGCCTGCATACTCTCATTTTTACCCTTCTTGATTTCCCTCAGCTTATTTCTAAGAAACAAAACTTGATTTGCATCATTAACTTTAAATAAACTCACCAGTCTATCATAGATTTCCTTGGAGGTGTTCAGGTTAGATATGTAGGCCACCAAGTGCTTGTCGATAGAGTCCCGGATGATCTTCTTTGTTTTGACTTCTCCGGTTTTCCATTTGTACTTGGCAACAACGGATGCATTTGATGGAGGCTCAACAATATTGCCTCTTACATGGTCCAGCACTCCTTGATCTTCTAGGGTTAGGTCGATAGACATCTTCCATCTGTGATAGTCAGCTTTCTCACGGAGCTTGTCTTCAACAAGAAACAATGTTGAGGACCCCATAGTTCTGTTAGGATAACCTTCCCAATATTCTCTTCGGTGATTGCTCTTGCTCACACTTTGTTTTCACCTCAGCTCTAATACCATGTTAAGTTATGGTATGTTCTATACTTATAACAATTTTCTTCTTTTTCTTATTATATTCCACAGATTAGCAATTACATGTACATAAAGTAAAGTGCAGATAGAACATTAAACGATCGACAAAAAATAAGCCAAGACAAGAGACACAAGATGTGGCGGCCAGCCAGGGACAAACCCCATAATGTGTGGGGAAACCCTTTGATCAAATCTTCTTTTATCTTCAATAATTCAGTAGTGAGAAATAGTACAATAAATCTGATTTATATCAACAGTAGAAAACCCTAGATCAACAGCATCAGCGTTAGTGGCTTCATCGTCAAACTAGGTCAGACGATATCTCACAAACCGACCGTCAGATCGACTTGATTCCACCACCAAACGTTGTGGCTTCCAGAGGAGGTTCAGATAAACCTACAATGCAGTTCAGATGAGGAGATATTCTAGTCCACGCAGGTCAAACTTCACTTCTGCAGTTGCAGCTTCAGTTTCAACAACTTCCTTCAAACTAGGGCAGTTGATATCTTGCAAACCCTCCGTCGGATTGACTTGATTCCACCACCAAAAGTTACGACTTTCAGAGGAGGTTCAGATGAACCTACAAAGTAGTTTAAATGAGGAGATCTTTTGGTCCACAAAGGTGAAACTTTACTTCTGTAGTTGTAGCTTCAGTTTCAGCAGCTTCCTTGAAACTAGGGCAGTCGATATCTTGCAAACCGTTTGTCGGATTGACTTGATTCCACCATCAAAAGTTGTGGCTTTCAGAGGAGGTTCAGATGAGGAGATATTCTGGTCAAGGTAGGTCCAACATTACTTCTGTAGTTGTAGCTTCAGTTTCAGCAGCTTCCGGCTTCACATGTGTGAGAGAGAGACCCTTTTCTGCACAGTAGAGAAGAGACTCTTTTCTGCGTAGTAGAGAGAGAGAGATGTGATGAGATGAGTGAGTGAAAATGAGGAAAAATCCTCTTGTATTTATACACAAATGATGATGTTTGAATAGATGCAACTATTGGGCTTCTGAACCTACATGAGTTGTAGGTCAGCTTGATAATAATTCCATAATCAAAATAAATTCATATCTCCATGAATACTTATCGAAATCGGATGATCTTTATATCAATCTTACACCTCTCGACGAGAGGAATCAAATAAAAATATTATCAGCCATGAATAATATGACCCACATGAAGTTTTGTCCTAGTTGCCAATTTTAACAAGACTATTTGAACCTTCATTGATTGAAGATTCCGAGGAGCAAAGCCAGTTGCCTTCTATTGGTGATCTGTTGCCTGAATATCTCAATAAGTTGTAGGAAGATACAATTCTAGAAAGGAAGGTGAGAACTACACGCAGAGGGGATGCTGAGTAACTCAGAATCAGACTCAAATATTCAAAACCAAGAAGTGCAAGATGGATAGAGATTAGACAAGCGAGGAAGTTGTATCTTCACTTGATTGATGCTTAAAAACCAAATTTTGGTGGTCCAAAATATTTTTCAGTGCGAAGGCGTGATCCAAATGGATCCAAAAACCATCTAAAGGCTTCAAAAGGATTAAAACTATTGCAAAAGAAAACCTTCACAAAATGGCAGAAAACACTATAGAGACCCAAAAATATGAAGAAATAGTGGAAAACAGACTTATCAGCGGTCAAAAGAACAATGCACAACAGCCGTTGGATCTGGCTAATCAACAGTTTAGATCCGATCGGCATATCACAATCGGCAGTGGAAGGCGAAGCTTATCGGAGGCGACCATGTAAATGTTGCGATAGCGATCAGTGGGGTCAATGAGGACCGTCGATCAAGCACGCAGATCGACGGCCCAGGTTAACCCGCTGTATCACATCAGTAGATTTCAATGGAGCACTTACAATGGCCTGGGGGCTATACGATATGCGATTGTGATCAATCGCATTGCAATATCACATCGGAGCTATGCAAAGGAGCGGACCCGATAAAATTATGAACGATATTTGATAATATTTCAAGTCCGATAAAAGGGATTTTTTAGTGTAAATCACATTTTCGTTAAATAAATGAAAAACCAAATAAATGCGAATAAAACGATGAAGTCGGACCCGAAAAGGTTTATACATGCCAGTGTATATGTTTTGAGATCCGAAACAAGCGGGATTTCGAGCGGGCCGTAGGCGGTAAGTGATTTTGACCGAGCTCTGCCCGATCCCATCCACTGAACAACACGCGGTGTAAGAAAATCGCCTTTTCGGGCGGGTAATATTCGTACGCCCTCGCCGCCCAAAATCAATCTCAGTCTTTGGATCGAGATCTCTCAAATCAATAGTGGAGATGCGATAAGCGATATAAAGGCGGACCCGATAGAAATATAGTGCAGATTTATGAATATTCGAAGTCCGATGAACAGTGTTTTGGTGGATTTTTCCGTGTTTTGCAGTGTTTCTCTATGTAAACAGAAAACAACCATTTTTGGGATTTCAAAGGCATCGATGACCCATTCCATTGCAGAACAGGTGGCCACCTTCCCTAAAGACGTTATGCAATGATTGCTAATGCTCAGAGGGGGATTTGAGCGGACAGAAGCCAGGAGCCAGAGAGCCCAAGAAGAGGAAACGAACAGACAGTGCCAATTGGCTTTAAAGCTACAGAAGACAGAAGACAGAGACAAGCAGTCTGAGAAAAAGAGCAAACAGAGACTAGAGAATCAGTGAGGAGAGTCTGTGTACTCAGAAAGACTTGGGGGATCTAAGTAAAGCCTTGTTGTTTTGTATCTGTTGTGTGAGACTCAAATTGAGCTCACTTTTGTAAAAACTACTTCTGAAGACATGATAGAGAGGTCACCACTGAAAGCTGGACCTGCAGATGTAGCACAGGAGTGTTGGGTGAACTCCTTATTAAACTTGTTGTGTTTGTGTGAGTTTGTCTATTATGTTCTTTAACTACTTCATTGTCTATGCATTTCGCAATCTTATCGATCCATTGCACAAAGTAACATAGGAAAATCCGTGCACATGAGTCTGTAATACCTTAATAATTGTTTAATATCTCATTAACAGATCATAAGAGATGGACAGACAAGATTAATCGGCAGATGGATGACGAAGATTAGATCGTGGGAAAAAGAAACATGCGGAAATGGTAGCAGGTTTGCGAAGGTGGAAACCTATATTTTGCGTGCCCTCAAAACCATAAGTTGTATTTTGAAATTGCACACGATTAGCCTTACTGAGCGACATGTAGCATGATAAAACCACTTTCCTCGCGTGCTCTTGGGCGAATAATGGTTGGACAGAAATCTACGCGATATGGCGCAATAGCGTCAGATCTGGCTAGGTAGATCAACGGTCGATATGGGCCAAGCTAGTTGGCGAGCGGGTGATGTGATGGCCGTCAGATCAGGAGATAGACTGACGATGGAGATTGGAGCACATAAAGGAACATGCGGAAATGAGGTAGTGGGTTTAAAAGGCTGTAAGCTATATTTCACGTGCTCTCAAAGTTGTAAGATGTTTTCTAAAATTTTACGCAATTAGCCTTACCAAGCGACACGTAGCACGAGAAAAACACTTTTCTCACATGCTCTCAGGCGAATAACAGTTAGACAGAAATCCACGTGATATGCGGCGTTAGCCGTCGGATTTGGCTAGTTAGATCAACGATGGAGATTTGACCGAGCTAGTTGGCGAGCGGGTGCGCAATAACTGGCAGATCAGAATAAGCAAATCGATGGTGGGGATTTAAAGTGCATTAAGTTGGCACTTAAAATGAATTGACTGGTGATTGGTCGGGTTTTGCTATGTAAGGTAATCTACGGGTAAAAAACTGATTACAACGTGAATTAACAGCTTCCGCTCAAGCGTTTCATTCTGAAGGAGAATGGGCGTATGAGTGAGGTCTTAGACAGAGGGTGAAGGAACAGATAACCAGGAAATGAATGAATGACCATGAAACAAACCATGTAACTGCATCAAATAAAAAACTCCATGCAAGGACTGAAACTCTGTGTTTTGGGGTTGTTACAGGGTTTCTTCCTCGCGTCATGGTCCTAAAGGGAGGAGATGAGGCCAAGACACCCGCCAACAACCTTATGGAACTTTGCTTTGCTAACCTTCTAAGTGAATGAAGGAACAAATGGAAAAAAATAAAGCACAACTAATCTACTCTACCTTGATGTAATGGAAATGAAACTACTTAAACAAATAACTAGTTAAACCATGAATCATCTACTCTATACTATGGTGATGAAAATGAAACTACTTAAGCAAATAAACAACTAAACCATGAATCTATACTATTGTTGTAATGAAAATGCATCCAATTAAGAAAATGAATAGAAAACAGGAATCTATGCTAGCATAGTAATACAATAAAGAGGAGCTTTTGCTGCTAGGGTCGGGCCCTAACCCAAGATCTTCAGCCCTCTGAGTTAAGTCATTGCTGACTCAAAACAAAACTCATCTTCATTATAAATCAAAAATTGTTACAAGACTTGCAGCTTGAAAACAAAGTGGAGTTCTATAGTGAGAAGTTTGAATTCTTGCTAACTCTTGGTAAGTAAAAAAACTGGGGTCCTAAGTCTCTCTGCTTATACATCTGAAGTCTCCAACGAGTTCCTTCAAAATTAGGGAGGCACAACTCCCAATTCAATGATAAACTCGTGCTTTCACTTTCAATAGCTCGTCTGCCTTCTAATAGGGAGGCCTCGCTCCCAACTCAAGATAAACTCGTACTTTCACTTGCTTGGTTGCCTTCTACTACACCTGATTTGGTTGTTTGCACCTTCACTTGCTTGGCTTCCTTCTAGAAGGGGGTTGTTTGTACTTTCAGCTGATGGAGGGATATTCGAATGGAGGGGTAGTAAATGAGGAGGATTTACCTCCTCTAATTCCTCTCCCTTGTCCCATTCGAGTTTTTAGCAAGGTATTTACCATAGTTCCTTTCTTTTATCTTTTATCCCTTCATTTTCTTTGCTTTTATTCTTTATCCCTGCATTACATGCACATTAGACCACAAAGAAAAATATCCAACTGTACTCATCTCATAAACAAAATATAATAAAAAGTATGCAATAAGTTGTGAGAATAGTTGGTTTGACTAAGATAGCAGGTGAATTAAGGTCAATTAAGGCCCATATAATTACTCAATGATGAGGCTCATCATCACCCCCCTACTGAAAGTGTTGCTCATCCTTTGAGTAACTTAGTGGCTCTAGTAGCCTCTCTGACATATCATGCTTCAGCTATGGTCTCTACTTCTTGTTTATAGAAGCCTGCTTTCCTTTCTACTTCTTCCAACTGATATTCTCTGATCTTCAAGCTGTGCGGTAGTGTTTTCCATTTCCTTATGCAAGCATGTATATTATCATTTCCTAGCAGCCTAATCATGTCCTCAAAATGTGAAATTGCTTGCCCTTGAGCAACAAGATATCGAGGTGGCAGCTCAGGATTATTTACAATTAGATTATGGGTGTTGATTAGGGCCATGGGATTTGATTGTTCAGTTGCTTCTCTGTCCCTGAAGACACTTATCTCTTTCGTTTCTTGTTTCTCTTTCTTGTTCTGAAATGTAGAGGGGTTTGCTTCCTTCTTTCCCTTTTTTGCTTGACTGGTGTGCTGACAGCTATGATGGCAGTTGTTGCCTTCTACTCAGGGACCTATGGAGACACCCTAGGTGACTCCTCCTTTTGTTCTTCCCCTTTTGTTCAATGACTTCTTCCTCTCTGTATTTTTCTTTCTCATCTCTATCAATTTATTGCTTTGTTTCCTCCTCTATTTCAATGACTTCTTTCTCTTCTGTTTCAACATCCCCCTCTGTATTAGTTCCTTCTTCATCCATCTCACCCCGATCTAGCTCTGTATCTTCTTATTCTTGTTTCACCACCTCCTTACTGATAGAAGGACTAACATCATAGATGAAGATTTTTATGTTATCCTTTGCTGGTAAGTCTCTGAAGATTGACCATGTTATAGGGATCTTGAGGTTTTGGAGGGCCTCCACAATGAGGATTCTGGTCAACCCATGGTGAACTAACTGTTGGGAATTTCTTGTCTTTTCTTTCCTCCTGGAGTCCATGAGTGATTGCATCAAAAAATAGGGTATGTTGAGTCTTTGGTGAGCTAGTGTTTCTTGACCCAGGTGGATATTGGTGGCCACTTGCCAAGTCCACTTGGACACCCACCATTGTTTCTTTCAGATTTTTAGTTTCCTTAATTGTATAGCACAGTTTACTATTTTTAGCAGTTTTTCGTGTCCTGAAATTCTAGAGTCGTTTTGAGGCCCCAAATTATTTTTTGGGGAAACCTGGGAGCAGCATGGAACCATGGGCCGATGTTTCTCTTCTGAAAGTTGTAGTTCTTTGCTAGATCTTTCTAACAAGATATTGTTCACGTCAAACGAAGATTGTATGCTAAAGTTACGACCCCAGGAAGTTGATGTACCAATTTATCCAAACGAGGCCCATAGTTTGGCGTTTCATCTTCTAGGGTTAGGTTTTTGGATGTTTAGGATTTTCCATTATTTCTCAACAATAAATAAGCCTTCGATCCTCATTGCAACACAGTTTAGAGGCATGTAGCCGCCACATCTTTCCCGAGAGATAAGCTACCATCACCCTAGATAGTTTATTTCGATTTCTGTTTGTAAGCATATTTCAATATTCTACAGTAATGAAATGAAGTATTATTTCGGCTGCACCTCTATATGTATGGTTATAATTGTAATTCGTTGTGTTCATGTTTAAATCTAGATCAATGGTATCAAAGCGGTCTGCTCTTTCGCTATCTTTCGTTGCATGTCCCCAACGAGGATGGGATACAAGGAGTTAGGGCTTGAACTAGTCAAACCTTTGCAAGAACAACCTCGCAAATCTCGACGACCTCCCATGGAAGATGAAAATAAAGATGACAGGGCAGGAGATCTTATCAAAATCTTGCTCGAAGAGGCCCTCGAGGGAAAAAGGAATGCCATGATGGACAACTTTGCCTAGAGCCTTCAGCATCTACCAAGGGGTGACACATCTACTTCCAGCAACTACTCTGGAACCACCACACCCTTTAAGGTACAAGTTAACTTTGGCATTCCCATATCTGAGGTTCAGATAGATGTAGACGCCGTAGATAAATGGTTAAATCTATTAGAAGAGTATTTTCCTGTTCATGATTTTCCCGGTAGGGAAAAGATTACTTTCACTCTTCTCAAAGCCACCCCGCACGTCAAGGACTGGTGGGAAACCTACTACAAGCAGAAGGATGAAAGTACAACCTCACTATTTTCAGCCACACCCAATTGAAATTTATTTCAGACTGCCATCAAGGAGCAGTACTACGCTATTGGAAGCTATGAGTATCAATACATAAAGTGGACCACGCTGCAGTAGGGAAGGGACCCAAACGTGTCGAAGTTTACCAATATTTTCAATAACCTTTGCACAAAGTTGGGTATCAAGGATTCAAAGTATCATTTGGTACTCAAATACCATGGTTGTCTACACAGGTACATCCAGGAAGAAATAGAATTCCTGAACATCTCCTCACTTGGCACGGAATACCGATATGCCCTCAAGATCGAGAAAAAGTTTAAACAGAAGAAGTGAGACTTTGGATCTACAAATTCAAAGCAAGGGAAAGGTGCCCTCAAACCACAGAACAAATGAAAAAGCCAAGATGGGGTGGCCCAAGACAACCATCCAAAGTTGCAAGCAAAGAACAGCGTCCCGAAGCCAAAAAAGGACACGGGAGAGTGGTGTGAGTTCCACAAGAGCTCCACTCACAACACAAGTGAGTGTCGGGCCAAGTAGTCACAAGTGGTCGAGCTAAAGTTTTCAAAATCAGATGCATGTTCCGACTCTGAGTCAGAACCCGACAAGGGGAATGATAAAGGGAAGCAGATTATCAATGCGGAGCCCAACGCCACTGTTTCCACCATGAAGATCCAAAAGGAGGAACCCGAAGACCTAGAGGAGGAAGAGCATCTCTTCCACTCCCAAATGTGGGTAAAGGGCTCCCTGCCACAATTCATTGTTGACAGTGGGAGCCAAAATAACCTCATTTCGGCAGAGGTCGTGAAGTGGCTGGGCTTACTGACCATAGCACATCACAATCGTACACCATCAGGTGGCTTCACCAAGGATGGGATCTTTGTGTGAGCTAGCAGTGTCGCTTTCCATACAACATCAAGCCCTTCACAGATGAGGTATTGTGTGACGTTGCTCCCCTTCATGTTTATGATGTATTATTAGGACAACCATACTTGTGGAAGTGACATGTTGTGTATGAATCAAGGCCCCGTGCTATTATTGTTAATTTGGGAAATAAGTTGTACAGGATAACGAAGGTAGCACCGCCTACTGAAATCTATTTGGTTACTGCAAAACAATGCAATAAGCTCATTTGGAAAACAGGAAAATTGTTTTCCTGATGATATGCCCTCAAGGAAAGAAGAAGACGATGGCCACGACCTCTAGACAATGCCCCTCCGCACGACAACTACAGATGGACAAGGCCGTGGAGGAGTACGAGGACATCTTCACCTCCCATGCAAGGGTTCCTCTGCACTATTAGGTCAAACACACCATCGATATGACCCCAAGTGCATTGCTACCCAATGGACCAATCTATCGGCGCTCCGTTCTAGAGAAAGATGAAATCAAGGGGCAGACTTAAGAGCTGATGGAGAAAGGTCACAACCGTCTGAGTTCATCGCCCTGTGGGAGCTTGATCGTGTTGGTATAGAAGAAGGATGGGACTTGGAGACTCTGTATAGACTATCGGGCGTTGAACAAGATCACTGTCCGTAATAGGTACTTGATACCATGGAGTGATGACCTCCTAGACCAACTGAAGGAGGAAAAATATTTCAACAATATTGATTTGAAGTCAGGATATCACTAGGTACCAATCGAAACCTGCGATGTGTGGAAGACTGCCTTCAAAGCTAAGGAGGGCCTTTTCGAATGGTTGGTTATGCCTTTCGGATTGACGAATGCTTTTGCAACCTTCATGAGGCTAATGGATGACATCTTGCGGCCATTCACCAACTCATTTGTAGTGGTATACTTGGATGACATCCTGATCTTCAGCCAGAGTAGGGAAGAGCACCTCCACCACATCCGACAAGTTCTCCAAACACTGCGGTAACACAAGTGATGTGCCAATTTGGAGAAATGTACTTTTTGCATGACCTAGGTTCAGTATTTGCGATACATTATTGATGAACAAGGGGTGCATGTAGATCTAGCCAAGATCCAAGTCATTCGGGATCGGCTATCTCCAACCACTCTGACAGAGCTCCACATCTTTCTAGGTCTTGCCAACTTCTACCGTAGGTTCGTGTTGGGATTTTCTCATATCACTTGGCCCCTAAGTGAAGTCACGAAGGGAGGAGCAAAAGCAAAATTATTTTGGTTTGAATCTCAACAGAAGGCATTCATAGAATTGAAAGATTGCCTCTGCTCAGCACCATTACTCACATTATCAGACTTGCAACAACCATTTGAGTTCGAGACATATGTCTCTGACTATGTTATTGGGGCAGTCCTTACTCAACATGTGCATCCAGTGGCATATCACAGTGAGACACTTTCAGACACAGTCCAAAAGTATCCCACTTATGACAAAGAGATGTATTCTATTGTGTGGGCCTACCGACAATAGAAGAATTACATTCTGGGGAAGGAAACAGTCATCCACATAGACCACTGACCCCTGCAGTTCATACAGACCCAAGGTAAATCACAGAATGATCGTCATCAAAAGTGGTCCATATACCTACAACAGTTCCATCTGAATATCAAGTATAAGAAGGGTAGCACCAATAATGTTGCAGATTGCCTCATTCGACCACTGATCATGGCGCTAACCATCGTGCTAAACTCTTGTGGGCACGAGACTTCAGATTAGCCACTTCTCTACAAAAGCGACCCAGAATTCAACGACACATACCAGACACTTTTAGAGGGTCAACATGTTCCAGATTTTCACCTCCAGGATGCCTTGTTATGCAACTTGGGTCATGTTTGTGTTCCTTCAAGCGAGCGTGCCAAGAGGATTTGGGAAGCACACTATAGTCGGGTTGTTGGGCATTTCGGGTTCAAGAAAATGGTGGCAGTATTGCATAAGTATTTCTATAGGCCGAATTTTCGACAAGATGTCAGGAAGTACATCAGATCATGCACTACCTGCGCCATTGCCAAATCGACCATCAAGAAGCAAGGCCTTTATACCCCACTACCTACCCCTAGTCGACCTTGGGAATCCATCTCCATGGATTACATGTCGTGCCTTCCTTCTACTAAGCATGGAAACGACTGTGTTTTTGTGGTCATCGACAAGTTCTCAAAGATGGCCATTATGGTGGCCTGCAAAAGGAATATCACAGCAGAAGCCACTGCTAAACTCTTCTTTAAACGAGTGTGGGCACACTTTGGGATCCCATGGTCTATCATCTCATATTGGGACAACAGGTTCCTCAAAACGTTTTGGTCCAGTCTCTCGTCGATTCTGGACACCAAAATCACTAAGTCGACAGCCTTCCATGCTCAAACTGATGACCAAACAAAGGTTGTCAACAGGATAATCGTACACATTCTACGCATGTACAACTCAAAGCATCCACGCACATGGGATGACAACCTCCCCTATGTTCAACATAGCTACAACCAAGCTCTCCATAGCTCGATTGGCCACAGTCCTTTTCAAGTGGGCTTGGGATTCCAGTCACTATGTCCCATTGATGTGGCCATCCCATTTCCAGCTACTCATGTAGATTCGGCTCATGTCCAGTTCGAAATAAATAAGGAAAACAACTTCATTGATCACATCCAACATATTCACCAGCAGGTCCATGACATTCTGGAGAAATCAAATGCCAAGTAAAAGCAGCGACATGATCAACATCGGGTGCCACACAAGTTTCAGGTGGGCGACAAAGTCTGGTTGCATTTGCAAAAGGAACAACTTACCGGAGCCTATCGAAAACTTAGACCACTCTAATATGGTCCTTACACCATTACCAAGGCTGTGGGAGACAATGCATTTGAGCTCAGAATTCCCCCATTCCTTGGCCTACACCTAGTGTTCAATGTGGACCGCCTTCGACCATACTTTCCACCATTACTAAACACATCCGACATTGCAGAAAAGCTCACACCCACAGAGTTAAATCCAGATTGCATGGAACAAGCTGCAACTGATCGGATCATGGACACATAGATCAAGCACACTCGCCAGAAAAATATCCAACTGTATCGAGTTGTCAAAGTAGGCCAACTCCTTCACTAGGGCAAGTGGCTCAACAGGGACCAATTTCAGCAGAAGTTTCCTCATCTCATGGAGGAACTCAATGCAATGGGGATCATTTCTTCCTAAGGGGGGTGGAATGATCTATTGGATATTCATGGCCACCCGCCAAGTCCACTTGGACCCCCACCATTATTTCTTTCAGCTTTTCAGTTTCCTTAATTGCAGCACAATTTATTATTTTTAGCAGTTTTTCGGGTACTGGACTTCCAAAGCCATTTTGAGGCCCTAAATGACGTTTTTTGGGAATCTTGGGAGCAACATGGGTCCATGGACCGATGTTTCTCTTCCTAAAGTTATAGTTCTCGGATAGATCATTCTAATGAGATATTGTGCGCGTCAAATGGAGATAGTATGCAAAGTTACGACCCCGGGAAGTTGATATACCAATTTACCCAAATAGGGCCCACAGTTTTGCGTTTCATCTTCTAGGGTTAGGTTTTTGGATGGTTGGGGTTTTCCATTGTTTCTCAAAAATAAATCGGCCTTCGAGCCTCATTGTAACATAGTTCAGAGGCATGTAGCTGCCACATCTCTCCTCAAAGATAAACTACCATTGCCCTAGCTAGTTTATTTCCATTTCTGTTTGTAAGCATATTTCAACATTTTACAGTAATGAAATGATGTATTATTTCTGCTACACCTCTATATGTATGGTTATATCTGTAATTCGTTGCGTTCCTGTTCAAATCCGGATCATTTCTGCCCCAAATCTTAATTCTTCAATCTCTCTAAAATGGTAGCCATAAACGACACTATATCTACCCTCACATGATATATACTTGATGAGCATCTTTCTTGTGATCCTTGAGGAGGAAATAAGCAAATTATTTGAGAAAAAATAGACTTTCATGTGTATGTAATCCACTAGCTTTCTAGAGGAAACTAGCCACCTTTTTACTTATAAACCAACTACCCCTTAACCTTAACAACTTTTGATCAAATGATGCATATGAGTGAGTGAGTAGGATACTTACTTGTGGCCTTAATTCCACATTGCAATTGTCAAAGATCAGAGGTGTTGCTGATGGTCATTCTTCTTCCTCCTCTGTTGTCTGTTGATGGTTTCTTGACTGCAGATTTGATGCTGCTAAATGGATAGAGGGAGTAGGAGTGTGCGTGGATGCAGGGATGATGGTAATGGATGAGGTGAGGGGTTAGATCATGTATAGAATGAATTTTAGGGATATAACCAATCTACTAGTCAGGGGATCCTGTAGAAAACACAATTTTCACTTGAATTGGAGCAATGAAGTGAAAAACAGTGGAATTTATGGAGGGATGCATGGTAAGGAGTGGACGACATGAACATATGTGAGGCAGGGCTCCCTTTGGATCTTCTCTTTTCTCCTTGATTATCTTTCTCATCCTCCTGCAAATAACAATTATGTTTTTTTTTCTTTTTCTCTTATATATATATTATTTTTTTTAAAACACCTAAGCTGCCTCAAAGAGGTTTTCACCCCAGATATTTTCCCTGGACGCCAATAGGAAGGTTTTCACCCAGGGATATTCTTTTTCTTTCCATTTTTCTCATCCTTGGGCCACCTCATGGGGGTTTTCAACTAAAAAGATGGGACTCAGGTGCCTCATGGAGGTTTTCCGCTGAATCCTTCTTCTGTTTTCTTTCTTTTTAAGTGACTTGATGAGGGAGGAGTTGAAACTTGCTCCACCATCATCACTCTCTTATTGATACTTTCAACGAACTCTTGTTTAGATAAAGGCCTCCTATACATTTTCAATATGTGTCCATTAACTAGTAATGGAATGACTTCTTCATCTATAGTTTTGATTTGCACTGAACCATTGTCATGGCATCTTTCCACCACATAAGGTCCGAGCCATCTTGTCCTTAGCTTTCCCTTGAAGTCTTTATACCTGGAATCATATAACAATTCCCAGTCTCCTTCTTGAAATTGCTTCTTATTAATATGATTGTCATGCCAGATTTTCCTCTAAAGCTGAACTATCTTTATATGGAGGAGGGCCTGCATTCTGAATTCATCCAAGCCATTTAAATGGAACAATCTTTATTTCTGTGCATTAATGAGATCCAAAACTAGTTGGGCTACCATCCTCAATGTATTATATTCAAATTCAATGGACAGGAAAGCCTTTTTCCCATTGACTAGCTCATAGGGTGTAAATCAACTGGTGGTCTTCCATGTTGTATTATAGGCACAGGTGGCCTAAACTAGTCTTTCTTCCCAATCCTTTATGTTGTTGTTCACTACCTTAGTTAGGATGTACTCCAATTCTCTGTTGGTCACTTCCACTTGCCCATTAGCTTGTGGATGATAAGGAGTGGAGGTCCTATGCTTGATTTTGCAATGCTTGAGAAGTTCTTCAATCATTCTGGAGGTAAAATGGTTGCCTTGGTCTATGACTAGCTCTCTAGGGTACCCAAATTTGTAGAATATATTCTCCCTTAGGAACTCAGCCACCTTCTCTTCTATTGTTGCCTTAATTACCTTATTTTTAGCCCACTTAGTCATGTAATCAGTGCACACAATAATGTGTTGTTTTTGCTTTGAAGGAGGATTGATAGGCCTAATGAAGTCCATGCCCCACTTGTCAAATGGCTCAAAGTTCACTTGAACTTGTAGGGGCATTTTGTCTCTTGTGGTAGGCTTTCCCATCCTCTAGCATCAATCACACTGACTAATGTACTTTTTCACATCCTGATGAAGAATAGGCCAATAATAGCCTGCTTGTAGCACTTTGAATATTGTCCTCTTTGCTACAAAGTGACCTCCACAAGGCCCATCATGACAGGTCAGAAGGATGTTAAAAACTTCCTCTTACCTGACACACCTTCTCAAGATTTTATCTGGGCCAAGTTTGAACAGATTGCCCCCAATCTAGGAGAAGGGGGCACTTTTCCTGATTATCTTGCTCTTTTCTCTGAATGGCAAGTTTGGTGGGAACTGTGTTGATACCAAATAGTTTTCTATATCAGTGAACCATGGGGAGAGAACTGAAACAGAAAACAAATGCTTTTTTGATAACTGATCATCCACCATTCCTTCTTCATCTACAGACAAATTCATCTTATATAGAAAGTCAGCAACAACATTCTCCTTACCAGGCTTATCAACAATAGTTAGATCAAACTGCTGCAATAAAAGTAACCATCTTATGATTCTAGCATTTACATCTGGTTTGTTCATTAAATATTTAATTGTATCATGATCAATATGCACAAATGTCTGATAGCCTGTAATGTAATGCCTAAACTTGTTCAATGAATGCACAACAGCGAGGAGTTCTTTTTTAGTCACAAAATAATTTAACTTAGCCTTTGACAGGTTTTTACTAGTAAAATAGATGGTGTAGGGCAATTTCTCCTCTACCTGGCCTAAGGTTGCTCCTATATCATTGTGTGAGGCATCAGCATGAATATGAAAAGGGAGGGCCCAGTTTGCGCCTCTGAGAACTGGTGCAGTGGTTAACTTCCCCTTTAAAATGTCTAAGTCCTCTTGACAGCTCTTTGACCATATAAATTCAGAAATTTTGGCCAACAACCCAAACAAAGGAGAGGCTAACTTGCTAAAGTCCTTTATGAACCTTCTGTAGTATCCAGCTAACCCTAAGAAACTCTTGACATCTCTCTACTTTTGTGGAGGTGGGACCCTTTGGATGATGGCTATTTTGTTTGGGTCCACCTACAGTCCTTGTTGAGAAATGGAATGACCTAGCACAGTCCCTTTAGTCATTAAGAATTCACATCTTTCTGGACTGAGAGATATGTTAATTCCAATGCATTTTCATAATATGTTTCCTAGGTTAGTTAGGGATTCTTGAAAATCATAGCCATAAGATGTAAAATCATCCATATAGATCTCTACATAATCATGTACTAATTCAGCAAAAATACTCAAGACTACTCTCTGGAAAGTGGCAGGAGCATTGCATAAGCCAAAAGGAAGGACACTATAGGCAAAAGTACCCCAAGGATAGGTGAATGTGGTTTTATCCTGGTCTTCTAGGCAAAATTGGATTTGGTTGTACCCATTGAATCCATCTAGGAAAGAAAATAACTTCTTCCCTACCAGGCCATCTAGAATTTGGTCAATGAAGGGTAGGGGAAAATGATCCTTCTTTGTGGCTTTGTTCAACTCTTTATAATTGACACAAATCCTCCACTTACCATTCTTCTTGGGAACTAACACCAAAGGAGAGACCCACTCACCGTCGGAGATAGGGTAAATGAACCCTGCATCTAACAGTTTTTGCATCTCTTCTTTGACTATGTCTTTAAGGGTTGGATTCATTCTCATTTGTGGTTGCTTGACTGGCTTGTAACCTTCCTTGATGTATATGCAGTGAGTACACACCGAGGGGTGTACTCCCTTAATTTCCTTGTAACTCCAAGCGAAGGCTTCTAGGTTTTCTTTCAACAAATTGCATAGATTTTCCTCTTCAAGAGTAGACAGAGATGGATTGATTTTCAAAGTTTTCTATGGGCCAGATTATATGGTTTTGACTCAGAGTGGGTTGGAATTGGCCAAGCATAAGTCAATTTGATGATTGTTTAGTGTTTCCTTTACTTCTTCTTCTAATGGTAATGAACTAAAAGTTGGACTTTTGAGCAAGTGTTCAATTAAGTTATCCTCATTTTGTTGTCCTCCTCCTATGATTGCTTCCAAAGCATAAAGTTGGGCAAAATAAAGCTCATCTTCTTCCTCCTCCTCCAACCATAAAGGTAAATCATGTTCTAGGGAGGTTTGAGCAAGAGGGTATAAGACTAACTGTTTGGATATATGCCCATTCTTGATGGTCATATTCCCAACTCTGCAACTAATGTAGGCATCAGTTGTGGCCAACCATGGCCTCCAAAGGATTAAAGGGTAACCAGTAAGCTTAGCCTTAGGCTGGAGAACTCAGAAATCTACAGGGTATTCCCAGGAGTCAATGGAGACCATCACATCATCCACAATTCCCTCAGGGGTGACTATGAAATGGTCTGCAAGTTGCAAAACTATTGTGGTCTTCGTTAATGACCCTTAGAGATTAAGCTTGAGCATGGTGTCCTTGGTCATCACATTAATGGCAGCCCCAAGATCAATCAGAGTGTGTGGGACAATGGTGCCATTGATGTGCACATCTACTACAGGGCTTCTAGGATCTAAGTATTTTGGACATATTACCTGCCCCAACATTAAGTCAGCTAACTTCCCAATGACATTAATTGTAGGGGCGTCCCTTTTTCTTCTTCCTGGATACTTGAAGCACTTCTCCTTAATCAACTTATTGTAGATAGAAACATCTTTGATTGCCTGGAGAAGGGGGATCTTTACACATAGATTCTTAAATTCTCCCAGAAGTTCAGTTTCTTCTGGAGTAGGTTGGACTGGTTGGGCTAATCTTTCAGGAAAGGGTGGATTTGCTCTAAGGTTGTGTTCTTCCCTTTATTCCTCAAGCTCCCTATGTGGAGAGGGAGGTTTCATATCTGGGATAATTCTCCAAGATCTTAGGTTGATCTCCTAGATTTCTATAGCATAAGATGGGTATGATGTCTCTCCACTGTATCCTTGTTGAGCCTGCCTATTGTTTGGGTTTAGATTTGGCTGGGCAGGCATCTGGGGTTGCTTAGATGGAGCAGAGTGCAGGAGTTGTGGTTGGGTAGGTGGTGGAGGCAATAGGGTTGGAACATTGTTGAAATGGGGCCTCCACCCCTGGGCTAGGGTATTCCACTAATGTCGTGGCTTAATATAAGTTTAAAATGACTGGGTGGATGGATGGGAATGATATTGACGTGCATAGGACCAAGGAGGGGGTGTACACCAGGAAGGATGAGCAGGGGGTCCCCAAGAAGGTATAGATGTGGTTTGGTTGGGTCTGTAATATGCATGGGATGATCCTTACATACCCTGCTGGTATGGTCTAGGCCCAGGAGGTCTCCTTTGGGTGATGTAGCAAAGTTTCTTAGTGGCCCCTTCAGCTCCTTGATATACAGCTTTGAATCCAAGTAAGCAAGGACACTTATCTGTGGAGTGGTTTTCTTCATAGATTGAGAAAATCTCAATACAGTTCAATGGGCATTCATTCCTAGGATGCCTCCTAGTGCATCTAGGCCAAAAGATGGCCAAGGTTCTCTCTACTTCCTCTTGCTTCCTTTTGATATTCATGGTATCCAATTGCAAGGCAATGGTTTGTAGCATTTCACTTTTGAAGTCCTCCAACATATTTCCAATTTCACCCTTGATGGATGAGTTGGAAGATGATGTACTGGCCATAAGTTGACTACTCCTACCCTTTTTCCTGGTTGCCCTAGAATGGCTTCTGAAGACAGTCTTGATATCCTCATAGTATAGTTGGTAGATATCTCTTCCTACTAACAAATGCAAGGTATCTAGGATGTCTTCCATTACTCCTCTAAGCAGGACCAACTTTAGTGACTCAGGGTCAAGTGTACACCTGGAAATTTTGTAACTGAGCTAGAATCTCTCTTCATAGTCTTCTAAGGATTCATCATTGCCTATGGCCATCCTAAAAATCTCTTCTTTAGTGTCATTTGACCTACAGTAGTGCCTATATTTGTTGTTGAAGGCCTGCTACATCTGAGCCCAAGTTGTGATGCTATCTCCAGGTAAACCCATGAACCAACGCAACGCTACATCCTTGAGGGTAGATGGAAATAGTTTTAACTTTTTATCATCCTCTGTATAGTCATAGATTCGACGTATAACAACAAACTCAAATAGGAAAGTGTCAGGGTCCTCTATGGTCAAGCCATGGAAATGAGGTAGAGCAGAGAGGCTTATATTTTTCATTTTAGTGTCCCCATTGGTTTCCCTAATTGGGAAGGCACCCTCAATTCTCTATCTATCTCCTCTGTCATCTTGGTTTTCAGCCATTGGTTCAGTAGGAATGGGTTCTTCCTCTTCTTATTCCCCTATAACTTTTTCAAATATGTCAGGTTACTCACCTAAAGGTTCTTCCAATTCACAATCATCGAAGAAGAGAGAAGGTTGACTGTTGGATGAAGTGGGGGTATTTGGAAAGAATTTTCCTTAATTATCCCTATTCCTACGAGGCATGAAAGGAAATGTTTTTGGGTTGGTTTTTGTAAGATTTTCTTTAAAGCTGAAAAGTACTCTGCAGAAAGAAAATTGTTGATTAATTGAAAAACTACTAACAAAATGAAACTACTTGCATAATGAAATTGTTGATTGAATGGAAAGTCTTCTGATAGAAAGAAAACTACTTGTGGAATGAAATTGCTTAATTGAATGAAAAATTACTAACAAAAAGGAAACTACTTGCTGAATTGAAATTGTTGATTGCAAAATGGAAAAGAAAGAAAATAAATGACAAATGAAAGAAAGAAACTAGATTACTTTTGCAGAAATAAACTAATGGAAGAAAGTTGAAGACTAGAAGTAGAAGAAAAGAAAGTTAGAGACTAGAAATAGAAAAAGGAGCAGTAATTCACATCCTACTCTGACACCTCCCCGGAAACGACGCCAAAAGTGATGAGCCTAAGTATTGTAGCAAGAATGTTGCAACTCCCAAGGCTACCATTTTTACTTATCAACTCGGAGTTCGTACAAACTTGGAGGTGACAATGCTATATGCACAAGTAGAAGTGAAGGTACTGCATGTTGTCACTACTCATATGGCAAGAGACCCCAGGGGTTCCAAGACATACTTCTACAAGGTCAGAAGAAGCTTGATTTTGATGGAAGAAGAGCAAATCTATTCTAAGGGAGAGCTACTCTACTACAATAATGAAGAATACAACTTGTAATGCTAACTCACACCAGACACTAACTAACCATCTAAATAGCTATGTGAAGCAGAATTTCTAAAACAATACTAATCTAATGCTGCTATCTAAGTTGCGGAATTAAAAAGCATCAAAACTAAACTAAGGGGTAAGTAAAGGAAACTAAGCTAAGTCTGCGTTAAAGCAGAAGAGCATTCAGATATTAAAATTGGTCAAAAGAGGACGTAAGGGAGCAACAACGCATGAGAACCGCTGGATTAGTCGGGTGAAAAGCAAACGATTAACTGAGATAGAATCGCATGAGGGTACGTTGGTAGATGGGTGAACAGGGTTAACTAACATGATGGATGGTTGTGATTATATCACGAAGTCTAAGTCAAGAGATAGACGGATAGGATTAATCGGAGATGGACAGTGAAGATTAGATTGCGGGAAAAGAAACGTGTGGAAATGGTAGCAGGTTTGCAGAGGTGGTAAGCTGTATTTCGCGTGCCCTCAAAACCATATGTTGTATTTTGAAATTTCATGCGATTAGCCTTACCGAGTGACATGTAGCACAAGAAAACCACTTTTCTCGCGTGGTCTCAAGCAGATAACGGTTGGACAGAAATCCATGCGATATGGCAATAGCCATCAGATCTGGCTAGGTAGATCAACAGTGGAGATGGGCCAAGCTAGTTGGGGAGTGGGTGATGCAATGGTCGTCAGATCAAGAGACAGATCGACAGTGGATATTGGAGCGCATAAAGGAACGTGTGGAAATGAGGGAGCGGGTTTAGAAGGCGGTAAGTTGCATTTCACGTGCCCTCAAAGCTGTAAGTTGTTTTCGAAAATTTTACGCAATTAGCTTTACCGAGCGACACGTAGCACGAGAAAACCACTTTTCTCACGTGCTCTCGGGCAGAAAATGGTTGGACAAAAATACGGGCAATATGGCGTGATAGCCGTCAAATCTGGCTAGGTAGATCAACGGTGGAGATTTGACCAAGCTAGTTGGTGAGTGGGTGCGTGTTAGCCGTCGGATCAGACAAGGCAGATCGACGGTGGGGATTTAAAGTGCATAAATTCAACACTGAAAATGAATTGGGCAGTGATTGGTCAGGTTTTGATGTGTAAGGCAATCTACGGGTAAAACAACCGATTACAACGTGAATTAACAGCTTTCGCTCAATCATTTAATGCTGAAGGAGAATGGGCATATGAGTGAGGTCTTAGACGGAGGGTGAAGGAACAGATGATGAGGAAATGAATGAATTACCATGAAACGAACCATGTAACTAAATCAAACAAAAAACTCCATGCAAGGACTGAAACTCTGTGTTTTGGGGTTGTTGCAGGGTTTCTTCTTCACATCATGGTCCCAGAGGGAAGAGGTGAGGACGAGACACCCGCTAACAAACTTATGGAACTTTTCTTTGCTAACCTGCTAAGTGAATGAAAGAAAAAATGGAAGCAACTAAAGCAAAACTAATCTACTCTACCCTGCTGTAATGGAAATGTAGCTACTTAAACAAATAACCAATTAAACCATGAATCATCTACTCTATATTGTGGTGATGCAAATGCAACTACTTAAACAAATAAACACCTAAACCATGAAGTTGTACTATTGTTGTAATGAGAATGCATCCAATTAAGCAAATGAACATAAAACAAGAATCTATGCTAGCATAGCAATACAATAAAGAGGATCTTTGGCTGCTAAGGTTGGGCCCTAACCTATGAGCTTCAGCCATCTGAGCTAACTCTGTGCTAGCTCAAAACAAAACTCATCTTCATTATAAATAAAAAATTGTTACACGGCTTGCAGCTTGAAAACAAAGTGGAGTTCTACAGTGAGAAGTCTGAATTCTTGCTAACTCTTGGTAACTGAAAAAACTGAGGTCCTAAGCCTCTCTACTTATACATCTGAAGTCTCCAACAACTTCCTTCAAAATTAGGGAGGCACAGCTCCCAATTCAATGATAAACTTGTGCTTTCCCTTTCACTAGCTCGGTTGCCTTCTAGTAGGGAGGCTTGGCTCCCAACTCAAGATAAACTTGTACTTTCACTTGTTTCGTTGCCTTCTAGCACACCTAATTTGGCTGTTTGCACCTTCACTTGCTTGAATGCCTTCTAGAAAGGCGTTGTTTGTACTTTCAGCTAATGGAGGGATATTCGAATGGAGGGGAAGAAAATGAAGAGGATTTACCTCTTGTAATTCCTCCCCCTTGTCCCATTCGATTTTTTACCAAGGTCTTTACCATAGTTCCTTGCTTTTATCTTTTATCCCTGTATTTTCCTTGCTTTTGTTCTTTATCCCTACATTACATGCACATTAGACCACAAAGCAAAATATCCAACTCTACTCATCTCATAAACAAAATATAATCAAAAGTATGCAATAAGTTGTGAGAATAGTCGGTTTGACTAAGCTAGGAGGACAATTAAGGTCAATTAAGGGCCATATAATTACTCAATGATGAGGCTCATCAATTGTCCAGCATCCTTTATCTAGCATCCACCTTACCTAACCCTCGTGGTTGTATTGACCTGCAGGTAATTATCATTTCGATTGCCTATGTATAAAATATTCTTGAATGGCGACTTGTAAACTTCTAATCCTTGCTTTTGCTGAAGGAGGTCAATTCCTTCCTGCCTAGGTACCATATAATTTTCTACCTACCCCTCAATCTCGAGTTTCAACACCAGGCCTAACCCATCAATCTCATGTGTAGCTTTGTGGTTTATGCCATCTTCTATTTAAAATGTAGAGTTGAAGACTACCTATTTTCTCTGTGGATAAGTGGATTTAGTTCACCACTATTTTGTAGCCTAAAATTGTATTTTCCATTTATGGCTTTAGATTTTCAGCTCTGTATGAATATTTTCATAGTCAACTCATATTTAATATAGCGCTTGAGCAAAAGGACTTCCATGGTTTTATAATTGACTCTCCTTATGTGTATTTACCTTCGGCTTCCTTTTCAGACTATAAAGTTCTCTGATTTTCACTTAAAGAAGAAAATATTTTAGTTCTCATTTTTCTATAGTTTTTACATGCCTCTCTAAACTGTATACAACTTGTCATTGCATTCATTTTCTTTGATATATAAGTGTGAATATGGTGACTAATGTCCCGAAATTTTTATACCTCTAAATTGGCTATGGTGGAATTTCGAGAAACTGGAGTTACTTACCTGTATATAATATGGATTGTATTAAATAAAAAAGGGGATGTAACTACACCCCATCTATAATTTTTTTGTGATTCATCTAACTTTACTGTGAATGTTTCATTGTCCAACGTTGAAAAATTTCATACAACTTCTAATCCTTGCTTTTGCTAAAGGAGGTCAGTTCCTTCCTGCCTAGGTACCATATAATTTTCTACCTAGTCGGGAATCTCGAGTTTCAACACCAGGCCTAACCCATCAATCTCATGTGTAGCTTTGTGGTTTATGCCATCTTATAATTAAAATGTACATTTGAAGACTACCTATTTTCTCTGTGGATAAGTGGATTTATTTCACCACTATTTTGTAGCCTAAAATTGTATTTTCTAGTTATGGCTTTAGATTCTCAGCTCTCTATGAATATTTTCATAGTCAACTCATATTTAATACAGCCCCTGAGCAAGAGGACTTCCATGGTTTTATAATTTACCGTCCTTATGTGTATTTACCTTCGTCTTCCTTTTCAGACTGTAAAGTTCTCTGATTTTCACTTAAAGAAGAAAATATTGTAGTTCTCTTTTTCTATAGTTTTTGCATGCCTCTCTAAACTCTATACAATTTTTCACTGCATTCATTTTCTTTGATATATAAGTGTGAATATGGTGACTAATATCTCGAAATTTTTATACCTCTAAATTGGCCATAAGCTCATTGAGAGCAGTCCCATCACTCCAAGGATTTATGGACTTCCTAAGATTCATAAGGAAGGAGCTCCCCTTAGGCCCATTGTAAATACCATTGGTGGTCCGACCAACCTTTTAGCCAAATACCTTGCCTCCAAGCTTAAATCCTTAGTCAGTCTTACAGAGTCCTTCGTAAAGGACTCCGCGTCCTTTGTTGAGGAACTCAAAGGCATAAACATTGAACCTAAGTGTTGGGTTGTGTTATATTCTTTCCACGTAGTTAATAGGGGGTTTGAAGGGCACCCGTAACCCCACTTTATGGGGTCCGGGGCAGCGCCCCAGAAAATTTTGGTTTTGGACCATATGTTAGGTTGGGCGGACCCACCTATGGTTTTGTGCATGATTTTCGCACATGTTTTTTGGACGCGATGGTTTTCGGTCCATGGTATTGGACGCGATGGATTTCGGTCCATGGTATTGGATGCTTCGGCATGTATACATATGTATTGTAACATTGAAAGGAACATAATGAAAAATCAAGCTGGTAGTCTCGGTTTTGGGATCCAGGGAAAAATCTCTGTGCATATGTGTTTTATGGGTTATTCTCTCGCATTGTTTATTTTCTTTGTTTAAGAATTCGTATGCAGGTAATTTATGTACAGGGTTAAAACCTACACTAAGGATATTCTTGTGAGTTTTGATGTTATTTCCCTTTACACTTGCATCCCTATTAAGGAGGCCATGGAGGTCATCAATCATCTCACGGATCCTGACACCGCTCAATTAGTTGAGATCTGTCTCACTTCCAATTTTTTCAGTTTCAAAGGCGAATTCTTTGAGCAGACCTATGGCATCGCCATGGGCTCCCCCTTGTCCCTTATTATTTCCAATCTTTTTATGGAAGATTTTGAATCCAAAGCTTTAGCATTTTCCCGTCTCCTTCCAAAGCTTTGGAAGAGATTTGTAGATGACACTAATGTCATCTAGTCTCATGGCCAAGAGGAGTTGAATCTCTTCTTCAATCATCTCAACAGTCAATCCTCTGCCATTAAGTTCACCATGGAACAAGAGGTTAATGGTAGCCTCCCTTTCCTTGACATTCTTATTTCGAAGAATTCTGATGGTTCCCTTTCCCACCAGGTGTTTCAGAAGAAAACCCACACTGAAAAATATCTTCATGCTAGTTCCCATCATTTCCCAGCCCAAAAATTGGGCGTTCTCAACACCCTCGCTACTCGTGCCCTAAGAATCTTCGATGAAAAGAGATTCGAAAGAGAGAAATCCCATATCCTTAATGTCTTTGTTGAAAATGGTTATAGCAAACACATCGGTCAGAAAGCCTTTCTTAAAGCCTTCAAGAAATCGATGGTAAAAAAAGAACCTAAAAGTCAGACCCCAGGAGTCCATATGCTTTTTATCCAAGGCACCACTGATAAGATTGCTAGGATTCTCAAGAAGCACAATGTCCCTTCAACCTTCAGACCCCTTAAGACCATTCGAAATTCCCTCCGATCAGTAAAAGATCCCATCAACCCCAAGGACATGAAAGGTGTCTATATGGTTCTTTGTTCCTGTGGAACCCCCTATATTGGTGAGACTGGACGCTCCATTAATCAAAGGATCAATGAACACGCAGCTGACCTAAAACATGGGAGAACCAAGTCCTTTGCACTGGCGGAACATGCGGAGAAAACTAAACATCATGTTTATATTGAGGAAGCCCAAGTGATTGATAAGGTTTCACAATTTCATCATCGAAAATTTAGGGAAGCCATTGAGATTGAAAAAGACCTATTAACCTCAATAGGGACGATGGTTGGAAAATCAGCAGTTGCTGGATCACTACGCTTTCTTCCCAGTGCTATCTCCCCTCTTCAACGTCTTCCCCTCTATTAACGACTTGACATATTTACTATTCCAATATGTATTCCACCACCTTTTTTTTTGGGTTCTCCTTAGATAACTTATTGAATAAATTACATTAAAATGTTTCCTAGATCTATTATAGGTAAAATTTTACTATTATAATAATATAATAATAATTTAACAATGTTTAGCTATTGATATTGACTCGGATTAATAATTTTATTATTATTATACATTGATTATTCTATTGAGATCACCATTGACATGACTAAATAAAATGAATTGATGTTACATTATTATTTAAATAGTAAGCTTATTACTACTATAACATTATAATATTTTAATAATAATAATATTTAAGACTGTTATAATATGAAACATTAATGATATACATTATTATTAAAAATGGAATTTGCTATAACTAACTACATGGGGTAATATCACCCATTATAAGATTATTATTTGAACTTTATAATTTATAATGATAAAAATATTACTACTATTTTATGATGATAATAATTTAATAATATTTAATATTACTTCCACACTTTTAATTTATAGCTTATAACTCTAAAAAGACAATAATTATTAAATGGCATTAAAACCAATAATTATTAAACGACATAAAAAATAATAATATTATTTTAATAATTGGGACCATTCTAACTGTTTCTATTCAATTATGACCTGGGTCCAATTGAGTCCAATATAGCCGGGGTTTTTTTTTTCAAACCTAACCGTTAGAAAATTTTTCGTTCCTATTTGGCATGCAGCCTTGATCTGATTCCTTCAACTTGTCCTGATAATAAACCACACTCATTGGTTCGAAACGCGTCGAGAAAGATTTTATGATGTGATTTCTCCCAAAATATTTCTATAAACGTATTACTGTTTCAATGAACTCTTAAGCAATCCTATATCCATTCTGAGCACTGCTTTATTACTTTTATGAATGTGAAACTCTAATCTGTGATTCTAATTAATGTTGCCTTCTAGTAAGTTCAAGAATATCGGCCCTTGATTCTGTGTGCTTAATATAATTTTTAGTATGAAATCCTCGTCATCTTCCTTTCGTGTTGTTATCTAAATGTACAAATTGCTATCAACTATAGGAGACAATTATCATTTTGTTCGTTGTTCTTTCATGCCTTATATCGATGTAGCAATAAATTTTAGTTTTACAATTCATTTATGTATATGCCTATATATTAGTTGCTAATTCACAGGAGGGGTTACTCCTCTATTTGTTTTTTATTTATTTGAGATGGGATAGAAGAAAGCCCTTCTTCTGTGCATATCACAACCATGTATATATTTATGGAATTAAATTTATTCACTAGTTTAGTGTTTAGTTCACTACATGTATGGTTCTGGCTTCAAACGAAGTATTACTGGTATCATTTAAAATCTACCCATTGCAATATTTGATACATAGTCAGAGTAGATCTGGCTAGGGATCTATGTCAATTGTGGCTCATCATTTTTATTACTGTACATGTCTATTACTTTTGTTTCCTTCGCATATTAAGTATCATTATTACTTGATACTTTGAGTGCTCCAATAATTAACACGAATTAAGATTGCTATAATTACAATTTGAATATGCTCATTATATATAATCTTCTCCAGGCCCATCTAACTAATTCTCCTCGTATACATCTTGCCTCCTTCCGACATCATCGAATTTCTTGTCTGGAATACAAGGTTTCGAAAGGAGGAATGAATTCCTATAGATATACATGTTATATATCATACTCAACCACTTACTTTCCACTCTTATTTCTTTAGATTTTACCAGATTTATCCTTAGTAAATCCATTCCCTTCCTGAGGTGTGAAATTAGTACGATCCATAAATACCTACATAGGGATTCAATATTCCCTATGGAGCTTTGAACATCGACATGCATGAATGTCATATAACAATAGCGTCAGTCTTTCCCTAATTCCTTAAAAGTATAGTATGGGTTTTCCTTGAAAACTGCATACATACATTTCAATGCATTAAAATCGATGTGAAATGCCCAAGCATTATAGGATCTGTATGCATAAAAAATAATTCGTAAATATAAAAAGAATAAACATTAATTGTAAAAATTTGTATCCACTAAAAGAGTCTTAACATCAATATACATCAAAATTAATTGAAGAATCCAAATGCAATAAAATAATTTCAGAATTGTTCGCAGGAAGAATTATGCACTGATTTTCTATCCAAAATCCCTGCAGCAATCATTAATCATACTTAATGAGCACACTCGCCACACAACCATGAATTGTTCCACCAATTCCCCCCGAGCTGAGAGCACTTGCTTAGGAATAAAAACCCTCTATTGATCCCTTCAATACGTATGTAATACCTTACTTTCATGATAAAGTTTCTTTTATCAGTGTCCCTATTTTGTTGACCTTTTTATTCACTTGCCTAGGTTTTTCCATAAAAGCCCTCTTTTCTCTTCGACGATGCTTTTATGCTTATCCAAGCTTATCATCTTTCTCCAGTTAATCAACTTAATGGATTTTTCTTTCCTGTCCATTACGCTTATCTAGAATTTCATTTAGAATCCTTATCATGAAAGAATTATCCAAACTCATTGACCAATGAGATTTTATTTTTATTTTTTCTTTCTTTGGAAAGAATATCATTTCTAGGTGTCTCACTCCCAAGAAAGTACATTCCATTTATTTATTTATTAGTAAATATTCATTTTCGTAATGGTTCCAATATTCTTCATGGCTTTACTGCCATTCTTTCTAACGTAACTCAATCTAACCAAAATAATATTATAGCAATGGAGAGATAATACATTTTTTATTGGATTTTTGCAAAGTTGGTGGAATAGGATGAAATCCAAGGATTTGGATCAATAGAATGAAAAAAAATAAGAAAAGTGAAGATTTGCGGCTCCATAATTGATGGATCTAAATGCTTTCAGTAACTCTCTTTTTTCTTAATTTCTTTTTGTAAATTGTAAGTAATGATTTGGTGAATGGAGATGGGTTCCAATTTCTTTAGAGAATGGTTCCAATTATCTATAAAAGCATGCCTTTTTTTCACTACTATTGGGGACTAATTGTTTAGATAATTAGCTAATTTGAACCTGTTATGCAACCAAATCAAAAAATAGAGGAAAATATATATCAATGTCTTGAAAATTAGCTTCTTAGAGGGGAAAACCTCCTTTACATCACATAAATGAATAATTATTGGATCATACGAATGAAAATACCCCCTTGGCATATATAGGAGTCTAAGGGGTTACAATATAATCAGAGTTTCCATAACAATAATAATGTAAGGGCACAATAATAACAATAGTGGGCTTCTATAGAGCACAACAATAAAAATATGGGGGCTACAATGACACAACAATAACAATAAGGGGGCTACACTAACAATAATAAAAATGGGGCTACAAGAGTATTATATGAACTTAATATGCCTCTCATTATAAAAAAATGTTCTGATCAACACTTGAGTAGTTTTGTATGATTCTGTATAAAATTATCATCTTCCCATGTGGAATGTTCAGCGGGTAATTTCTTCCACTTAATGATATATTCTGAAATTTGTCGATTTTGTAGATATCTGATCCTTGTTTTCATAGCTTCTTCAAGATCCAATATGACTTTTTCTTCCTCGTCAAATGCTAATGGATGAAAATTCTTCAAATTGCAGGATATCAATTGTTAGGAAGGAGATCGAGCATAATGAATTTGATAATGATTTTTTAGGAGATCAAGGAACATTGGATGCATTAAGAAATTTTTGATTGTTCTAATTTTATATGTTGTCAAACATGAAAACCCAAATTCGGTTGCTAGAAATGCTTGTCCATTACTGGGACCCAAACCAAGAGGTGTTTATGATAGATCAAATGCCTTTGGAAATAGATGTAGCAGATATTTACTTCATTACAGGGATTTCCCAAAAATGGGATCCAGTTGATCTAAAATAGGGGGTGCGGGGAGGCCTAAATGTATCTGATTACATAGACATCTACTGCACAGAGGGAACAGACAAGGTTAGATCTCAAATTTCGATCAAGAATGTGAGAAGCTTGCCAATCAAGATCATTCTCTTTAACATTGTTAGTGTGGTAGGCTTGGTAGCTCTACACCAGGCCTCTCGACCAACCATGTCCTTGGAAATAGAGTGCATTGGTCTGAATGTGTTTGATTGGTGCACATGCCTCATCACTTGCATGAAAAAGGAACTAACTTCAGTGAGACTCAGGAAAACAAAGAATTTTGGCTATGGTAGCATACTTTTTTCCTTCTGTGAGAGAGTACTAACACTTCGACCCGAAGTGTCTACCACCATAAACAATCCTAGAGATCCAAGGATGGCTAAATGGTCAAATCTGATCAGACGACTAGGCAGGGGCAAGGTCACTCGAGCGACATTTGATGATGGGCTCTTCCTTTGGTGGGAGGAACAAATCATAGTTATAGACGGCAATCCCTATGCAAGCATAGACTACCGAGAGGACCTGGATCTAGCCCGTCCCGAGGGAGTTGCATGGGGAAAGATGGGTAAAAATTTCAAATTTTATGTTATTTGATTTTTATTTTTTTATTTTGAATATGATATTTAAGAAATTAAAAAATTATGTTTTCGGTAACAAAAATGTTACAAGATTATTTGATCATGATGCAGATGTTGGACCAATGAGACTTGAGGGTCTTCCTAAGCATATGTGTCGTGGGAGAGACACGGAGAGAGTAGCAACTAAGACCGAGAGGGTCTTACATATAGTGCAAAGGAACTTGGAGAGTTTAACTCACCAGGTTCCAATGGTATTTATAGAGGATCTTCTTGAGGTCGTTCAAAGGCGGGTGGTAGGAGTACCATGAGGGTCTATGTGGCTCTTTAGAAGGGTGGAAAATGCCATCATCTTCTTCTGTGACACTCATCTAGGGAAAGGCCCACATACTTAGACTCAAATGACTCATCCTTTTATGGACATGATCGGGCTTAAGCCCTAATTTTGTGGGACATTTGTCCACATTTTGTAATATTTTGAACATATTATTCCTATCTATATATAGACAATTTATCAATGGCCTGATCTTATATACAGATGATTTCATGGTATTTTTTATTTTAATGTGATGAACGCTTTATATGCCAATCTAATGCTTGATTAGTTATAGAATCAACAAAAAAATTATCTGATCATGGAATATGAATGAAAGTAATAAAATTAAATTATCTTTGTAATAATCTCACTCTCACAAATTGGTGATGTAAAAAAGGATATCTCACATGATATATGTTATTTAGTCGAGACACCACCAGTTGTGAATCAAAATAAACTACTAACAATTCAATACCAAAAGATATTGCTTCAAATAGTAAAATAATGACGACATTGTATTCATCCATATTATTGGATGTAGGACTGAAACATGTGACTCTTCTGGCTAACAATTGACCAGTTGGATATTATATTACCCAAGATGAAAAAGCTAAGTTCTAATTATGTCTACTACCACCATCGATGAATCATAGATACACCAGATCACCCATTGAGGCCTACCAAAGCAAACCAAAATACCACCATCACCACGAGACCCATAGAAAGAAATACAAAACTATGTACAATATTTACAAAACAAAGAAAATGTTAGGAAATAGCCTAGGCATAATACTTCTTAAGATAGAGCCCATTTATGGGCTGCAACAACACATTTTCTTCAAAGTCAACCAACTCATAGGAAACTTTCTTCAAGGCCTTTCTAATGATGAATCGACCATACCAAATAGGTTTTAACGTGCATGCCGCCGAGGTGTCTTTATCTTGGTCATAGACCAGGACAAGGTCACCTTCAAAGAAAACCCTAAGACGCAGTCTTGTCATATTGGGCTTTTACTCTCTTTTTATGAGCCTCATTTATCGTGGTTGCATCTGAACGCTTGTCATTGGATGTTCCAAATGAATACGGTGTTCTTCAAGACTATATGTGTTTAGAAGAAGTTTGACTATTAATTTAAGAGATGGAATCTCACATTCTAAAGGGAGAATTGATTCCAAACCATAAACTAGTTGAAAAGGAGTAAAACCCATGGTAGTCTTAACCGATATCTGGTATGGCCGAACTGTAGGATATAGCATGATGTGTGAGTTGGATCTAGATTTATTGAATGGCCTTTGCAGGATAGTTTTAAGGGACTTATTCATGGCTTCAACATGACCATTAGCTTGAGGATAGTACGGAGATGAATGCTCCTCCTCAAATCCCAATTTTAAAGCCAACTCAGACCTCATCAGAAATGATTGTCATGGTTAGTGACAACCTCCTTTGGAAAAGAGTTATTGCCTCACCGTCACTTATGAAAGCAGGCATAGCTTCAGCCCACTTCGTAAAGTAGTTCACCGCTACGATAATGTACTTGTGACCCTTCGCCCAAGTCGGGTTACAAGTAATAAAATCAATTCCCCACTTTGTGAATGGAATGACAATGATGACGGAGAAAAGCGAAGCTAGATGAGCACACATTTTCTGAGTATATATTTGACAAGGATGACATGTTTTGACTGCTTCCATGCAATCTTTAAAATTTGACAGCCAAAAATAGCCTGCACGCAAGGTTTTTTGGGTTGCAGCAAGCCTAGATAAATGACCTCCATAATCTCCAATGTGGCAGTCATTAAGAACAGAGTCAATTTATTCTACGATTAAACAATGTCTAAGGATTGAATCAATCTTGTATGATATAAAGTGTCACTGATAATAATATAATTTTTAGCTAGGTGACGCAATTTCTTGCATCCATCCTTCAAAAATGCTAGAGGAAACTTCAAAGTCTGGATATATGCTATGATATCCCCATACCAAGGAACTTGTGGAGAAATGAGGAAGAGATGTTCTTCAGGAAATAACTCTTCATACACAACATCCTCTTCACAAGGAAACTATGAGATCAATTTTGCAAATACTCAAGATACTTTGGATTTGGCTGACATGAACTCGAGATCGAATTCCTGTAATATGACAATCCATTTATTATATTTTCCCCAATCACTCATATACTAAGGAAACACTGAAATGGGCTAACATCAGGCAACATAAGTCTCTCTAGGCAGAATATAATGATGAAGCCACTTGACCGCGTGAACCGCTGCCAAAGCTAATTTCTCTATATGAGAATACCAAAGTTCAGGACTAACTAAGCCTCCGCTCAGATAGTAAATCACATTCTCTCTAAGAGCATGGTCTTCCTGAACCAAAACCATCCCAATTGTATGATCCTATCGCAGCCAGATATAAGAGGAAATACCTGCTATAATCAGGTTGACTCAAAAGAGAAGCAAAGGTCAATGCCTTTTGCAAAGTATTGAGGGAGTCTTGAGCGAAATCGTCACAAAAAAATGGGACTCCTTTCTTTAGTAATCACATAATTCCTTCCGTAATATGAGTGTAATTTATGATAAATCTCCTTAAGAAATTGGCTTTACCTTAGAGAGTTCGAAGTTGATGAACTATTGATGGGGGAGGCAAGTAAAGTATTCCCTTAACCTTTAAGGGATCAACACGAATCCCTTCATTGGATACAATGAATCCCAATAACTGATCGAATGTTCTAGAGAAAACACATTTATTAGGACTCAACCAGATCTTATAGTAACGACATTTTTCAAAAACTAAACGAAGATGATGTGGTTGATCAATTCTCTTTTGAGAACAAACAACTAGGTAACCCATATATGCTTCTATAATGTGCTTGATGTCATAGAAATCATAAGCCACGGTCTGCTGAAAAGCCACCCCAACATTTTTAAGGCCAAAAGGCATAGTTTTTTATGCAAATGTACCCAAAGGAAAAATAAATGTTGTCTTCTGTTGATCCTTAGGGTGGATAGTTATTTGATTATATCTTGAAAACCTTCCATGAAGGAGAAAACGTCATTTCCATCACACTCACCAATGATTTGATCGATAAACGGAGTGGGGAAATTATCTTTAGGACAAGCCTTATTCAAATACCTAAAGTCAATGCATACACGGATCGTTCCTTATTTTTTATCAACAGGTACTAGATTCAAGACACATTCAGTTACTGAAACGAGGTATCTAAAACCCACCTTAAGCATCTTTTCAACCTCCACTTTAATAGATGTTACTTTCCTAAGATCTACCGGTCAAAGCTTTTGCTATACAGCCTTAACATTTTTGTAAGTCTTGATCTCATGTTGAACTATTGATGGATTAATTTTAAGCATATCCTCATAAGACCAAGCAAACACATCTCAAAATTCTTTAAAGAGGTCGGTATAAATCTTGATTTCTTTAGGGGAACATGTAGCTCCAATGAAGATATTTTCAACAATATTGGGATTCCTGGAGATGTTCACTCGAATAGTTTATGAAATATTGGACATATTACCTTGAGAAAAAATTTGTGTTGGGGCCAAAGGATTTAATATTTTCTTAACACTTCAAGTTGAAGAAGGACCAGAAAAATTTGACTCAAGTTGATACAAGTTAGGGAGAAAATGTGACCGATGATGGAAATCATCCCACGATCTTTCTACACCAGTGATTACTTCTAGGATTACCTCCTCAAGTAATATCAAGGCAATCCATAGCTGAAGTAGAGTCAAGAGTCAAGACCAGAGCCACATCACCATCCAACATCTAAAGGGAGAGGAATGGAATCATAATTTGTAGAATTCACTATAGAATGGTACGAGATTTCCACTGCAGATATAAGGAAAGCCATTCCACCCACTTTCGCTTCCTATAATGTGGTGGTAGAGGGGGGTAAGGGCCAAGGATCGAAAAAATAACGATTTCTAAATGAAACTCTTCGAGGAGCGACCTTGGAGGATGAAATGGAATTAACATGAGCAATAGGAGAAGGAAGATCAAAAATACCCATATTTTATGTAACCAAGTCACAAAATAGAAGAAAATATAGATCAATGACTTCCAAATCAACCTCTTCAAGGGGGAACCTATTTTACATCACACAAATGAACAATTATTGGATGATTCAAATGAAAAAAACCTCATTTCTATATATAGGAGTATAAAGGGTCACAATATAATCAAATTCGACACAACAATAATAATGTAAGGGCACAACAATAACAATAGTGTGCTTCTATGGGGCACAACAATAACAATATGGGGACTACATGGGCACAACAATAATGATAAGGGGGCTACAATAATAACAATGTCATAATACACTAGTGTTATAGGGACCTAACATGCCGCTCTCATTGAAAAAAGTGTTGTCCTCAACGCTTGAGTAGTTTTGGATGTTTTTGTATAAAATTATCATCCTCCCATGTTGAATCTTCCGTGGGTAAGTCTTCCACTTGATGAAGTACTCTAAAATTGATCGATTTCGTAGATGTTGATTTCTTCATGTTCCAAAATGATTTTTCCTTCCTCATCAAGTTATGGAAATATTTTTTGAATTGGGAGCTTGTCACTTATAACCTTCTTTATGTATAAAGCATAGAAAACTAGGTGCACTCAGGAAGGTGTAGGAAGCTCCAAATTGTATGCCATAGTACGAATATTTTGCAACACCTTGTAAGGACCATAACACTTTGGTGATAATTGATTATCCTTCTTAGCTTGCTTGAAAGACTTTTGTTTGTATGGTTGTAGCCATAAAGATACCCAATCACCTAAATCAAAACACCTTTCGTTGAAATGTTGATTTACCTCTTGTTTCATTCGATTATGTGCCAAAGTGAGATTATCCTTTAGGAGTTGGAGAACTTGTTGTTGATGATCAATGTGATCTTCCACTACTTGAACCTTAGAGTTTTCTCATAAAGATGGTGTGATGGATAGTGGATGATATCCATAAAGTGCCATAAATGGGGTCATTTTTACTGCAGTATGGAAGGAAGTGTTATACCACCATAAAGCGAGAGGTAACCGCTTGACCCCTTCTGTCTGTTTATAAGATACAAAACAATTAATATATCCTTCCAAGAATTTGTTCACCATCACAGTGTTCCCATCCGATTGAGAATGATAAGATGAGCGATGAGCTAATTGAGTACCCAAACAAGAAAATAATTCCGTCCAAAAATTTCTAGTGAAAACAGGTTCTTTGTCACTTACAATAATCCTTGGGTTTCCATGTAGATTTTGAATTATTTCCATAAATGCAGCAGCAATTATATTGACTTTAAATGGATGCGATAATGCACAAAAGTGTGCATACTTGGTAATTCTATCAACTTTCACCATGATGAAACTCTTTCCTTCGGACTTGGGTATACCTATGACAAAATCCATTGAACCCTCCTCCCAACATTGACTTGGAATGGATAAAGGTTGTAACAGAGCCGAGGTCTTAATTGACTCAACTCTATTTTATTGGCAAACCAAACATTTTGCCTCAAACCTTTTGAATATCTTATCTAAGGCCATCCAAAAAAAAATCCTTCTTAACCTTGTGGTAAGCTTTTAAGAATCTTGATTTCCCCCCTAAGGGAGAGGTTTGAAATTCGCAAAGAATATTTTGTTTGAGTTGGGAATTCTTACAAATGTACAAGTGATCTTTGTACCATAATCAATCAATATTCCAACTAAATGTATCAGATGTACTAGGATCTTGAGGCAACTTTTGAATGAGTGGCCACACTTATTCGTCATTATTTCAATCATCCCTTACTTTGGTTATCCAATCTGGTTGGATAATAGAAATGGCACAACGCAATGCTTCCACATCCTCATCCTTTCTTGAGAGTCCATCTACAACAACATTTGTCCTCCCTTTTTTGTAGATAATTTAAAAGTCATAACCCAACATCTTTGTGACCCATTTCTAATTCTCTTCTGAAGATATTCTTTGTTCTAAAAAGTATTTAAGACTATCATGATATATTTTTACCTTAAGGTGTCTTCCCATTACGTAAAGTCACCATTTCTTAAGTGCATGTAGTATTGCCAACATTTCCTTCTCATAAATAATTGTGTAAATAATTTCATTTGGCATCACATTCCACAATAAAAGTTTTTGTGAAGTCTGGTGTAGATAAGATTGGTACTTAGCACATTACCTCTTTAATATGCTCAAAGGCTTTAGTTGCTTCTAGAGTCCAAAGAAAATGCATCTTTCTTCAGAAATGTTGTTAGAGGTGTTGCTATTCTCCCATAATTCTTAACAAACTTGTGATAATACCTTGTCAACCCAAGAAGTCCTCGCAGATACTTTATGGATATGGGTATTTTCCATTCCTTAATGGCTTTAATTTTGTTAGGGTCTACCTTAACACCCTCATGAGATACGATATGACCCAGATATTCCACCTCCTATACTCCAAAGAAACATTTGGAGGTTTTTGCATATAATTATTTCCCCTTCAATAGCTTGAGCACCCTCTCAACATGTTGAACATGATCCTTCCCAGACTTGTTGTAGATTAGTATATAATCAAAAAATATTAGCACAAATTTTCTAAGGAAGGGTTTGCAAATGGAATTCATCAAACCTCGAAATATAGAAGGTGCATTGGTAATTCGAAAAGGCATGACCAAAAATTCATAATTCCCCTCATGATTCCTAAATGTTGTTTTCAGAACGTCTTATGTCTGCATTCTTATTTGATGATATATTAAACGAAGATCCAACTTGGTGCATTATATTGTTCCCTGTATTTCATCCAATAGTTAATCAATGACAAGAATGGGAAATTTATATTTAATAGTGAGCTTATTGAGCTCCCTATAATCCAGACACTATCGCTAAGATCCATCATTCTTGTGCACCAATACAACTGGAGCAGAGAAAGAACTTTAACTAGGTTGAATTATACCAGCCTCTAGCGTTTCTACAACCATACGTTCAATTTCACTCTTTTGGGCATACGGATATTTCTAAGGCCTGATGTTTGAAGGAATACTTCATATAATCAATTGAATATCATCATCGTGATGAGGTGGGAGGCCTTTGGGAGTCTCAAATACATTGGAATGATTGTCCAAGACATTTTGGAGGTCTAGAGAAATAGATTATTTCGATGTTTGAACCTCTAGTGAAGATAATTGTGCAATTACGCCCCATTGTTATTTCTTTAAAAGATTTGTCATGACATTAGTGCTGATTATCTTTCCTGGTTTCCCTCTGATACTCCTTAATTCAACTTCCTTTCTTTTCAAAAAAAAAATCAAGAAAATTTCTTGAAAATTAAAATCTATCATACCCAAAAATTGTAACGATATGACTCTTAGTACGACATCAGCACCACCCATTAGAATGGGAAGCAGTGGACTATTCAATACATATTTCCCCATGGATAGCTTGATATTATGGCACTTCCCCAAGCAATTTATAGTTCCTCGATTTTCTACCATCATTTGACACTCTGGTGTTGGATATAGAAAGCCATTTAACTCCTTGGCTATCCTACAATGAATAGAATTATGGTTACTACACGAGTCAATCAACACTATTATCATTTTCTTCTTGATATGTCCTTATATCTTGAGAGTTTGAGGAGTGGTAATTTCTGCCATTGCATTACAAGATATGGTTGGATTCATTTCTTCTTTCTCTAGGGTTAGTTCATGGTGTATATTCTCTTCTTTTGACAATTATTTATTTTCTTCCTCCTCTTCACAATGAATTTAAAATAATTTCTTCCCACCAAACTTATTACTTTTAGTATATTTTCTATCACAACTGTAACAAAATCATTTTTCTCTTTTTTATTCCAATTGTTGTGGTGTTAACCTTGTAGGTTGTCAAAGGCTAGGACCAACCACACTACCATCTTTATAGTTGTGAGTGGTAGGCTTCCTTGTTGCCATAATTTTTCTTTCAATTCTTCTTGCGAACCTAAATACATTCTCCAGTGAATTAGGTTCTCAAAAGCGAACCTCAAGTTGAATATTATCCTTTAGAGTCCCTTTGAAGACATCAACCTTATGCTCCTCTCGAATATCATTTATCCTTATATTCAATTTTTGGAATTCTTCAATCTGCTTCAATATTGAACCTTTTTGTTTGAGATTTATCAATTGGCTAAAGAAGGTTTTTCTTTTTGTATCTTCATAATATTCTACCATTTCCTCCGTAAAAATTGACCATGTGACAATTTTTTTTTAAGAGCAAAGACATCGATACCATACAAACTTATTGTGTTCTAAATATAATGTTTCAACGCGTACCTTTTGTGTGTTTTGCACATTATGAAGATCAAAATATTGTTCCATCTGTAGTATCCATGTTATGGAATCTCTGCCATCAAACTTCCTCATATCGATCTTTGGAATGCGGTAGGTCTTTAATCCAACATTAGATTCTATGAAATCATGATTAACATTTCTTTTGTTCTCATCATGAGTTTTCTCTACTACCTTTTCACCATTAGGAAGCATTTCTTGTAGCAATTTTGCCAAACCTCCCTTCAAACCTTCCATGTCTTTCTTCAAATCTTCAATGTTGTCTTTTCCTTCATTGATGCCATTATTCAAACCATCCATGTCTGATTTAAAGTTATTCTTCAAACCATCCATCTTAGCGTCCATTACATTTTTGGTTACGCTTTGTGAGAGCGAAATGTTTTGCACTTGGTCTCGTAATTTTGATATATCATGTTGCATTTCTTCTTCTGCATGCGTCATAGTAGAGATTTCGGGTTTCTTACTAGGTGTTTCCAATTTATTTATTTGGGGCATTAATTAATGATTATTATGCTTCAATATGTCATTTGAATCACTTCAAACTATTTTTTCAAACAAAACTTATGAAATTTTTTAAAAAATACACACTTTTTTTACTTGTAGTAGCTCAATATTGAATCTGTTGTATCTTTGCAACTGTGGATCTAACAAGTATGAAATATCATCTCGAGATAACCCCATGAGTCCTCTTTCCAACCCCACAAGTACGATCGAGATTGGATTCTCCAAGAAAGAGTTATGTCCAATCTCCCATTATAACTTGATTATATTTTGGTTCCATAGAGCAAAATTGTACAAAGTGCCATGTGTCACTGCTTCAACCTGCGACTCTAAAAATGATACCCCAAAAACTACAGTCTGTCATACTTCTATCACTTTTTATGAAATTTGAATTTGATGCTCAGAGAGAAACTTATGATGATTTTCCCAAGGTCACCTATTTAAGATGGAATTTGGGCACCTGCAAAAACCCTAACTTCCTTGGATCATATCTCTACAACTATATTGAGCCAAGATCGAAAAGTTTCACACAAAGTTAATTACAAGTTCAGCTCAAATGGGTTTTAGTTTCAAATTCTTAAACTTTGTAGACAAAAAGTTACAGTGACAATTCCACGATGACCTATTTAAAGTAGCGAAACCCTAGAATCCAAACCTTTGATACCAAATGTTATGCAACCACCTCACAAAATAGAAGAAATGATAAATCAACGACTTCAAAATCATCCTCTTCGAGGGGGAAACCTCATTTCTATATATAGGAGTCTAAAGGGTCACAATATAATCAAAGCCGACATAACAATAATAATGTAAGGGCACAACAATAACAATAGTGGGCTTCTATAGGACACAACAATGAAAATATGTGGACTACATGGCAACAATAATAAAAATAAGGGATCTACACTAATATCTATGAGGGAATACAGTAGTGATATAGGGATCTAACACCATCAATGAGAAATACATTCCAACTCCAAAATTCTCCACACACTGCTTGGTATTCTTCACTAAGGGAGTGGTACAATTAAAAAATGCATTGGGATCATTAGGAGAATAAGCCATTTGATCAATCGTAGCAATTATCCCTTCATGGGGGAAACACAAGACGTGAAACAATAACATCCATTGCATAAACCCCATTCCGACGCAACAAAAGATTATAATCTAGATTGTCATCAACTATTCCTACCTCCACGTTGAAAACCTTACCCCCAACATAGAGAGGGAAGGCTCGAAGAATTCTATGAGGCTTATGAGAATGACCATCGAAAGAGGTAAGGAGAGTAAAAGACATAAAGTAAACATATTTTAATTTGCAAAAAAGGAAGTAATAACAAATAAACCTAATCTAATTGTAGGAAAGGACGGAACAACAAATAAAATCATTTCATGAAATATGGAACAAAAGCAAGTCTATTCTATTGTGCTTGCTAAACCAACTTGCAAGTGAAAGTGACGATTCAAACAATAAATCCTAACTTACATCAAGGAAATCAATTTCATCACAACTACTAGGTTAAGCATTCTAAGGGTTCTTTGATCTTCTGAATTCCATCTTTGGGGTCTAGTTTGTTAGGATATTCCGACACATGGGAAATAGTTAGGTATAATTTGGTCTATTGTAGAGTTAGGTAAAGTGTGTTTCTTTACTATGTATTTTTGTAACTTACAATCCGATGGTCACGATATGTTCTAGACATGAATTAATCCAACTGTTCATTCTCTCCTCGGTATTACTGACACTTGATTCATGGCTTAACACCCGATTAGTCCATGATCTTAATTTAAAGAACATGGAGGATCATTTTTAGGGTGACCATTCATGAGAGAAGATTATGTAAATTTTCTTTCTTTTATTAATAAATTTCTTGAAGTGGCTGCGTTGACTCAAGACATGGATTGTTTCCCTCTTTGAGGGTTTTAACCACATCAAAAATATTAGTGTATTGATCTGTGATCTGTTTGTGAGCGGTGTCCTTCGGTGTTCTATCTGAGGAGCTTACCCTGTAAATTCCTACATGGTAACAGAGCTATTTGAAGGCTGCATCTGTTGGTGATCCAAATCAGAAGTTGGTACAACCGCATCTGACTGTCGTTTCCTAGATTTATTGTTTCTAACCGCTTTCAGGCAGATAGGACTGATCTATGTGTTAGGAGCATATGTTCTAGTGAGGAGCCCCTTTTGTTTCACACGAAAAAGTTTCGGATAGCCCTAACTACGTCATTGTTAAGATCTGGAGATATACAGTCATTATTTGCAATTTTAATTATTTATCTCTTTATTTATTTTGGTTTATTTTTCTCTCTGTTTTTTATTACCATATCTATGTTTTTCATTTTTTCGTATGCTTTTTGCCCTGTGACTCTGTGCGATTTGGGCAAATCAGAAACAGAAAGGATGCTATATTTATAAAAGTGGGTCACAAAATCTTTTTTTTTAAAAGTGAACTAATTATATTAAGTTTGGAAAGGGAGGGGATTTTTTTTAAATATAACATTATCATTCACTTCCGCACATTCACGCACTTCGTCAACATCTTCATCACCTTTTCTTCAAAAAGTCATAACTTCTTCATCCAGAAACTGTTTTAAGAGTTGCTTTTTTTAATCGACCTAATTTTTTGAGATACTTCCATTAGAACACTTCGTTTCAGCATCTACAACTTCAGTTCCTGTTAAAATGGAAATTTCATGCCAAGTTATTCTTGACAACACCAACTACTTCCAATGGTGGTCCTAGATTGTGGATTTACTTGGAAGTAAAGGTCTTTACAGAGTAGCCTCAGGCCAAGAAACTAAACCTAAACATTAAGATAAGGCAGCCAAATCGGAAAATAGGCAAGATCAAGCAAGTGAGTTGATAGGGATGTCTATTTCTCCAGACCTTAGATTACATATTGTAGAACTTGATACTCATAATGAAGCAATGAAACAACTCACTAAAATTTTTGGAATTAAAAATGCAATTGAAGCCCATGAACTCGAAAATGAGTTGCTTACATTGGACCCCAATAATTTTTCTTCCATTGAAGATTTTTTGTCCAAGTTCAAGACCCATAGACTTCTCTTGGAAGGTGTTAAGGTTAATAAAGAAATTTGTAGCCTTATCTATTCCATTCTTACTAAGTTGGGACCAACCTACTCTGTGTTTGTTTCCACCTTCCATTCTACTAGAGAAGCATTTATTTCTTAAGGATAAGACTACAAGTCCCCCTCTTTTGATGCCTTTTTTTATTCTTTAAAAAGAGAACAAGAAAAGCTCTTAGATATTGGTCTTCTTCATCTTGGAAACTCTTCTAAGAAAGCCTTAGCCGCCCAACAGCAACCAAATTCAAAGAATATTAAGAAGCAGTATCCTAAAAAGAATGGTCGTAAACCAAACAAGGGTCCTAAGCAATTTCAATCTCAAAATGAAAAATCAATTCAACAAAATGATAAGGCAAATAAAAAAAAAAGGAAGAAGATTGATAGACATTGCAACTTTTGTAATCGAAATGGCCACTTAAAATCCAAATGCTTTAAGAAGATGGAAGCCTTGGAAGCGGCAATGAAGAAGCACAACATATATTTGGATCACTCTTCAACTTCAACTTCATCTTCAGGAATTTCACTTTCTACATGTGGTTGTCAAGCATCTCGGTCTGGTTATGCACTAAATATATCTTCTTCTTCTCATTCTCATCACTGGCTCATTGATTCTGGACCTTATTATCACATGGCCAAAAACAAAGCCATGTTTTCTTCTTTAAATGATTGTAACACCAAAAATATATATGTTGGTGATGATAGAACTCTTAGTGTTGTAGGAACTGGAATTGTTCACCTAGACAATGGTCAATTTAATGATATATTATGTGTTCCAACCTTATCCTGCAACCTTCAATCTGTATATCAAATAATTCATTCAGGTTAAGGTAAAAAAGAGATCCTAGACAAATTTTAGCTACTAGCATTGTTGATGATTCTACAAGGTTGTATAAGCTTAACAACTTCGGGTCATCAACTCTTCCCTCGATATTTTTTGTTCATAAAGATGAAGTGAGCAAACTTTGGCATGAGCAATTTGGCCACTTAAATTATCACTCCTGTTCAAAATCTATGTAAATAAAATATGATGACAGGTCTTCCCATGGTATCTTGTAGAGATGGTGTTTGTTTTGGATGTGTACTCGGAAAACATCATCGGAATAGTTTTGAAAAATGTGCCTCTTGGCACACCTCAACCCCTTTATAGCTTGTGCATAGTGATTTATGTGGTCCACTTCCAGTTGTTTCATTCTCTGGCTACAAGTATTTCTTAAGTTTCAATGATGATTTCTCTAGACGCACTTGGGTATACTTCTTAAAACTCAAGAGTGAAGTATTTAACATTTTCTTGGCCTTTAAAGCCTTTGTTGAGAAACAATCTAGACATCAAATTCTTAAGCTAAGATCTGATAATGGTGGAGAATATGTTAACAACAAATTCATCAACTTTTGCACTGAGCATGGAATTCAAATGCAACATGTTGTTCCATATACTCCAAAATAAAATGGTGCAGCTAAAGGAAGAATCACACCTTAAAGGAAATGGTTAATTGTATGCTTCAATCTAAAGGACTTAGTCTTAGTTTTTGGGCAGAAGCAATTAATTGTGCAAATTACATAGTAAATTGCACTCTTACTAAGGTTTTAAACAATATCACTCCAGAAGAAGCATGGAGCTCAATTAAACCAGATGTAAGTCACTTTCGTGTTTTTGGAAGTGAAGCATGGGCCCATATTCCAAATGAAAAACATAAAGATTTAGAACCTAAAAGTGAAAAATGTATTTTTGTTGGATATTCTGATGATGTCAAAGGATTAGACTTATTCCACCAAGTCCAAAAATGTTATCATTAGAACAGATGTAAAGTTTGCTGAAAATATATCAGCCTACAAGCCTAGTTCGACGGATGTGCCACCTCTCTCTATCCCTTCTACTTCTGAAACCATTTCTTCTTCATATGATGACAGTGAGGATGAAAATGCTCCCCCGCATTCTCAGGACCCTCATTCAACACCTCAGCTTCCAAAATGGACCCGTGCTACTTAGGATGCAGCAGGTGCTCTTGCGGGTGATCCTACAGATCAGTGACGTAAACGTTCTCAGTTCGATAGAGCCTCTTCTTAACTGGCTCAAGATTCAGCGAATTATGATCGTGACACCTTTTTAGAAGCTTTAGGCCATCCAGATTGGGACACAACTATGAATGAAGAATATCGTTCATTATTGGAAAATGATACATGGGATCTTGTTTCTCTTCCAAAGTGACAAAAACTTGTTAAATGCAAATGGGCTTACAAAGCCAAGTTTGTACTAGATGCAAAAGTTGATAAACATAAAGCTCGTCTTGTTGCTAAGGGTTTTTCACAAGTTGAAGGCATTGACTATACTGAAACCTTTTCCCCTGTTACTAAAATTAACTCTATCCTCCTTATTCCTTCCCTTGTTTCCTCTTTCAAATGGGAAGTCCATCAGATGGATGTTAAATCTGCCTTATTGCATGCGGACTTGCATTAAGAAATATATATGGAACAACCTCTTGGCTTTATACAAACAAACTCCAGCCTTGTATGTAGGCTTATGAAATCCCTTTATGGTCTCAAGCAAGCCTCTCGGGCTTCGTATGCCAAAATGGATAGCTTTCTTTTAGATATTGGCTTGTCTAGAGGTCATTCTGACAATACTGTCTACACCAAGAAAGTGGGTAAGTATCTTAAGTATCTTATCATTTTTGTTCTTTATGTTGATGATCTTATCCTTACTAGTACTGATACCAACCTTAAAAAGAAGTCGAAATGACAGACTTATGAAACTTACATTATTTTCTTGGTCTTCAAGTCATGCAATCCAAGGAAGGTATTTCCCTTTCCCAGTCCAAGTATGGTTGTGATCTTCTATGCCACTTTCACATGGAATACTGTAAGCCAGCACCTTCTCCCTTTCAGTCTGAACCCAAAACTTTTAGTGACTTTTACTTCCCCTGAACTTGATGCTACCTTATACCATTAGCTTGTAGGAAAACTTTTGTATATGACCCATACCCGTCCTAAACTTTCCTTTGTTGTTGGCCTTATTGCTCAGTTTATGCAAAACCCACATGAAAGTCATTGGAAAGCAGCTAAAAGAATACTTCATTATGTTCGAGGTACAGTTCAGTTTGGGTTTCATTTCAGTGCAGAAGCATCCCCTCTATTGGTTGGTTTCACAGATTCCAATTGGGTTGGTGGCCCTGATGATCGAAAGTCTACTGCAGGTTATGTCTTCACTCTTGGTTCTGTACCTATTACATGGAATTGCAAGAAACAAAGCGCCATTTATCTTTCTTCAGAAGAAGCAGAGTATCGTGACGCCATAGAAGCTAGTAAGGAGGCCTTGTGCCTTCATCAGATCCTGTCAGAGTTTGACTTTCAAAAGCAATATCCGACTACACTTTGGTGTGATAATCAAAGTGTCATTCAACTATGCAAAGATCCAGTGCAACATCAACACAGAAAACACATTGAACTACCCATGCATTTTATCAAAAAGCTCATTCATGACCATGTTCTTGAAGTGCAATATCGTTCAACCGATGATCAAGTTGCAGACATCTTGACAAAGGCGAAGTTTACTAAACTTCGATTTATGGTTGGAGTTCAGGAAGTTGTCACTAAGGGGGGATAGGCTCTAACGCCTCCTTCCTTCTCCTATTTTGTCATATTTGTACATCCTTCAATTCTATCCCAAGTTGTTATTGAGGGGCGATGTTAGGATATTCTGACACATAGGAAAGTCACGTATAACTTGGTCTAGTCTAGAGTTAGGTAAAGTGTGTTTCTTTACTATGTAATTTTGTAACTTGCAATCTAACAATCATGATATGTTCTAGACATGAAATGATCCGACAGTTAATTCTCTCCTCGGTATTACCGACACTTGATCCATGGCTTAACATTCGTTTGGTTCATGATCTCTATTTAAAGAGCATGGAGGATCATTTGTAAGGTGACCATTCATGAGAGAAGCTTATGTAAATTTTATTTCTTTTATTAATAAATTGCCTGAAGTGGCCGCGTTGGCTCAAGCCTTGGACTGTCTCCCTCTTTGAGGGTTTTAACCACATCAATAATATTGGTTTATTGATCTATGATCTTTTTGTGAGTGGTGTCATTTGGTGTTATATCTGAGGAACTTACCCTATAAATTCCTACATGGTGTGCATTTTAATGTGTCAACGAATGATAAACATTCTTTGAGTGCAAATATGGAGGTGTTCTAATACAAAAGGTGTAATGCTACAAGATGCCCCAATTTTGCAAGAGGAAACATACTCAACCAACAATAGTTTTATGCATCCTATATGTGTTTTGAGGGATTAAGAAGGGGAAGAGTTCTTATATAAACGTGAATACATCTTTTCCATCCTCAAGCACCTTCAATGGATGAATTCATGCAACAAATTGGAAAAATGTGGAATGATTACCGAAGATATGATGCTTTAAGTGAGCCAAGTGAACAAAAATAGTACTAACTATACCTAGGAACTAATATCCAAATTAAACACTAATGTTTGATTGAAAGGAGATTGCATGAATGACTAATAAACTAACTAGCTGTAAAAAATGAAATAACAAAAAGGACGAGTTGAACTGTAAATGAAAGGAGTATCATTGCATGAAATAAATTATTGCTAAAATCATTAGAGCTAGATGCATAAACAAACCTGGGAGGAAAGTCATTCACTAACCCCACAAACACAATATTTTCATAGATGATATTTTCATAAATGCATGACTAAACTAATTGCATGGAAAGAAAAAATACAAGAAGGGGGCTTTAGCACCTGGGTTGGGCCCTAGCCCAAGGAGACTCAACTCCCTTTAAGTAAAATCATTATGGAAACCAAAGAGTGTTTTCCATTAATGAATAAATGTGTTCATACATGAAATATGACAAAACTAAAATATCAAGGACAACCTTTCTCTATTGTTGACTATACTCTCCAAAAATTCCAATCCTAAAGGGATACTCGAGCCACTTACCTATACAAAAACTCGTTGAGGGGGAGCTTCCTTGGAGAGAGGACTACTTCCCGCGAAAAACCCTATAAAGTAGGATATGGTTCCCTAATGACTTCGCAACTAAAGAGGAGTGATAATGACGTTAAGCTAACCGAGTTTTGACTATCTTTTAGCAGGGGATAAGCCCCATACTTTTTTGTTGTTGAACTCCTACGTGATCTACATCAAACATCCTCAATATTCTACATAATAAATGCATTAAGTACACAATATATGGAATGGTTATATAGGCATTAATTTGTACCTATTTATGAGGCCCATCAATCCTTTGTGATAAAAATAAGGTTACCTTGTGATCCTTTGGAGCCCCATGATCCATCTCTATTTTTTGCACACTCTTCTTTCCTTGCTCATCCTTTGACCGTGATGGTGAGCCCAACGATGCCTTCGGCATAGATGCCTCATATTTACCTTCAAAGAGTGAGTTACTTCCTCGTATCAACAATTCCTAATATCTTAGAGGTTATTAGTTGTGCTACCATGTTCATTTTGTTTTAATGCATTTTAGCAAGTCCCAAGAATGTTGTCTCTCATGTCTGAGTATTTCCAAAGTCATGTACCCAACCCTAGTCTCCACTAACAACTGCTCTTAATCCATTGTTTCCAAAATTCAAAGTATTATCACATCAATCTCATTCATGGTCTCTTTACCCTTTACCAAACATCCATTGAGAAAGTAATGATGGACACATTCCATTTCCTCTTCTGCCTATGCCATGTGCCTCAATCCCATTTTTATGTTTCCTACAACACTCTTAAAAGCCTTCATAAGCTTCTTCCACTTGTTATTTCATTGTGTCTAATCAAATCCATTACCTCAAAGCACTCAACCCTTATGAAATTATTGAACCAGTCCTCAACCCATTACTACCTCTCTTTGCTAGAATCACAACTACTATTGGAACTCCAAGGAGTGTGAATGAATTCAAGCCCATAGTGGTCTCCTAATACATCTTTGTCCTCTTATCATAATTGTATCATCATTTAAAGAATTGGATAGTGTACCCATAAGGCATTATGCCAACTCACAATCACGTCCCTTCATTATAATATCGAATTCATAGCAATTGTCCTTTCCATGCTCCAAACATAAGCTACTAGCTCGTGGGTTATCCTGTCATAAATTGTTCGCCTAGGGTACTCAGTGATTGGGCCACCTTTCTTGCTTATGTTGTTATGGATAACATCCTTACATTCATGGATGACAATGGTATCATACTACATTTTGTTCATCGAAACTATAACCTACCTTTGTCGTCTCCAATTACTTCATCAAATGCTACCCCTACTCCGCAACCTTACTCAGATTGCCTTGTTAACTAACTAGACTATGATCTCTCACCCCATCCATCATCATAATATTATATTATTTATATAATAATTTGTAATATTTTTAAATTAAGATATAATAAAACCTTAAATTTATCATTTAATTCATAAAATAAAAAAAAACTATCACTAAAACATAGTGCATAAATATAAACTCAAAGACAAATTTAACTATTCTAGGTCACTACAAGGATAATATTAAATTGTATTATAATGTCACAGCCTTTTAATCATAGATCGACGATAATATTAAATTGTATTGTAATGTCACAACCTTTTAATCATAGATACAGCTCTCATATTTAATTTCGAATCAATGATATAGGTTGAATGCTTAAGTATGTTCTCTCCTCTTAACACATCACAAGTTGTAAGTACACATTTACATAATCATTTCAAGTAAACTCAATTCATAAGAGAAAGAGAGAAAACAAATCATTATAATATTTTATTTTTCAAATAATACAGAATTACAATTATTATTTTTTAAATTAATAAATATTTAATAAAAAATAAATAATAATTATATTTAGAATGAAAAATTGTATAATGTTCATAGTATATAAAATAATAATTTAAAATGATCACTAAAATAAAATAAGAAAATAAATTAAATTAAAGATATAATTTAAAATTTTCACGTTTACGAGTATATGCAACATTAAATTCTCCACAGGCGTCGCTATTATACTCCTCACTCTCTTCATGCGCATCAAATGAATGAAGAAAACTCCGCTTGTAATGCTTCTTTGTGTAGTGAGAAAAAAAAACAAACAAAACCTTTAAAATATGTATTGATAGCAACCTTACATACTAAATTTGGAAGACACCATTTAGTTCCCTTGGTGAGAGCCTTTTTTTGCCGTGTTGAACAATTAGGTGCGATCTGAAAAGCAGCTTTACCTTTTATTACTATAAAGATTTCATAATAAATTGATAACACGATTAGGAATGCGTTGATTATCAATGAGAACTATTAATAAGAAAATGAGCATTTGTACATGGCGGTCTCATAACCACAGTTGCGTCTCGACTTCACTGTTTTGGATGCTTCCAGATTCACTTGCAGGAGTTGTCGAAACGGAATGAGGATCCAAAAGCTGAAATAATAATTAAGAAAAAAAATGAAAGAACAAAAAAACTTGAAACTTGATACAATAAAATAGCTAATAACAATAATATTTAAAATTGCAATATAGCAACACTTGCATTGAAATTCCATCTCACCTTTTTACTGAGGAAAGCATTCTCTTCGCTTAATATCCGTTCCTACAATTTTATCAAAATTAAAACCGAAGTTACAATGAACATACTTTGTTAAGTGAAAATTTACATGACGAGGTTATATTATACCAGAGGAAAAAACATTGTTCATAGAATATCAAATTTTGACTAATATCAACACATGCACAACCATTAAACATTTGAAATGACAATTAAAGTTTTGGATGTAGTGATAACCTAATCTAGCACTAGTAGTATTTATGGCATCTAATGTAAGTTTTTAATGTAAAGGACAATAAACTTTATATAGAATACCCTAATAAACAAATATGGAAACCCAATAACATAAAACAAAATAACATCTTAATAACGCTAACCAATAACACAAAACTTTATGTAAACAATATACAGAACCTTAATATAAAACATCAAAAATGGTATCAAAATTGTTTTGTTTAAAGGTTTCTCATGGTTTTATAGTGGTTTGCATGCACTTCTTAGCTGCTTGGATCAAGGTATTCCTCCTACTCTCAACTTTTGAGTATTCCATTCCTATCACATGTATTCCCGATCATTGTGGATTTCAATCTGAATACAACAACCTAGTCAGAGAAACCACTTCGGATAATCGAGCGGATGCGTTTGCCAGGTAAACTGAGAGACCGGTAATTTCATGTTTCAAAATTACCAGGACCGTGCATTGTTATCAGTTAGCTGTTAGAAGAATGATTACTTACATTGTGATCTGCTAATAGAAAACACTCGGTCCTTTATACCTCTTGTTTAATAAATACACAGTATAATTATGTTGGACAGGAAGTTTGTGAACCTTTGAAGGTGTCATCCTATAGATTGTCAAATAAATAGAGACGTGTTTTTCTAGAATGCAAGCCACGAAAAAAAATTACATCGTCTTATAAAATAAGATTCAAACATTTTGCATATTAAAGATGTATAAGTCGATAAGATTTGCCAAACTTTCTCGACTTTAACAAACAAACAAAAAATCCCTCACGGCAATAGTCAATAATGTACATAAGTTAACTGTTTCAACTCTAAGCACTCATTAGCATTTCAACTCGGAGAGATCATAACATTTGTATTTACGCAGTAGCTGATCCGCGATAGAAGAAGAAATATACCCTCGTTAAAGCGTATAGATTCTTTGTTTCTGTCTTCAAGAAAGAACAAGAACAGAGATGGTTCATGCAAAACAAAAACGGATGGCTGAACCTCAGCCAAAATAAACCACTCAGTGCTATGACCATGATCAAGCAAATAATGCAAAATCAAATGGTTTTTGTAACACTCCAGTCCCTGTAGACATTGTGTACCCAAGCAATGCAAGATATAGCGCAAAACGGGGAAACTTATTATCACCACAAACGTTCAGCTTCAGACCCGAATCCAAGTCAACAAAATTCAAGGGCACACTCATGGGAGAAGTTTTGGACTTTGGGTAATTTATTTCAGTTCAAGTGCAGACTCCACATAACAACAGAAAAATGGTTATGTGGCAATGGACAGAGAGAATGATTACACACAATAAAGCACATTCATTTTTATTGATCACAAAGGTTACACATATACAGGACATAAATTACCTACCTGGACACATCTAGATTAACACTACAACTGATACATTGGAAATAACAAATTCTAGATTGACTTCCCGTAACTCCTAATGAAAACTACAAATGACATGGAAGCATTACTTGCAATACCTTAATGCTTACATGACAAAACATATATTACAACAACAATATGATATCTTCATTAGCATTCATTAGCATTCACATCCACTCTGGAATCTAGCAAACACTGCTCTTTCTTCACCACCACATCTTTGAGTTGTCACTTGACTTCCATTTAAACTCTGACCATCATTGATGTACTTTGCAAAATTGACACTTCTAAACCACCTGGAATGCAATGGGCGAGTCTCAATACTGAACCATCCTATCAAACTGCCACCATTTGTTGAATATATGGTCTTCTGCTATATTCACGAGTTATCTAAGATAGCATTCTCGGTACAAAATGCCTTCATCAGACAATTCTACAACTTGACCTTATAAAATAACTTGCACTGACGCTCTTGGAGCACGACAAGTCACAGCATCTGGACCTTATTAAGAACTACTTGTGACTAATGCTCCCGAAGCACGAGTGACATTAGTCTGTTTGTTAAATAGTTGGCCTATTCTTTGTGGTCCTGCATGATTTATAAAATCTCATTAACACAACAATGAAAACAACATTGTTCCTCACACAATCCATATGTTCAGCGTAAAACATTTGCTTAGAATTGATATCTACACACAGGATCAAATGTACACATAAAAACAATATTTTTCTACCAAAAAAACATACTGCAACCATGGAACTAACATATTTGACACCATGGACAATAAACTCCAAGCTACTATGACACATCCAATCCCACAATTGACATCTTAATTCAACCCTCAAAGGCTTGCATAAAATTTGAGCATTGAACTCATCACATTTCTCTATGTCTTCACTCACCATCTTGAGTAAAGCGAGATCTTGAGATAATACCAACAATTTAATTTTGCGAATTTTGTAAGTGATCAACACCTTAATTATGTGAGTCTCTTCACCTTCTAAGATCAAGCTCTCTTGTTCATTGAAGATTTAGATTGTCCAGTGAGATAAGCCACGCCTTAGATCCTCGTATCTTATAAGCGACATGGTCATAGCCGTGAGCCACCTCCTCTGTGGTATTGTAGATGTCGAGTAAGACTGTCATGCAAAGTCCCTTATCTCTATTATGGATTTCCCCACTTTTGTTGCTGCATGCACCGTAATCCCTCTTTGAGAATCCACTATAGAGTCATTTCATCAAAAAATAACTTATTTAAACAAAATTTCACTAATGTGGCGGATAAGAAAAAATCACGAGTAAAGGTGTAACAATGAGGGAATCTCTTAAAAAAAATATGATGGATCAATATCGAATCACTATTTTGTTTACAATCAACCTCGTGAAGGGTATTTAAACTTTTTCCAAATAGCTAATTGCCTAAAATATTTTAACATGCAACTACATGCAATCACACACTCAAACTCGTCTACCACTTAACTCCACTTGACTCAACACTAACACTCAACCACTCATCACTCAGTTAACTGACTCTCTTAAATAATTATCTTATTTTAACACCCCCCCAATTACGACTGCTAAGTAAAACATTACTCATAACAACTCAAACATGCATGTTGGTCTATGTCTTAGCTAGGCTTACAACACCCAAGTTTCTTCTATGAAGCTCAAACACATCTTGTGCTAATGACTTAGTAAATATATTAGCCAATTGATCACTAGATTTACAAGGCTTCAAGTGAACATCTCCATTGCTCACAAGTTCTCTAATAAAGTGATATCTAGTATCAATATGCTTGCTCTTCAGATGAAATACACTATTCTTGGATAGTGCAATCGTTGAGGTGTTGTCACAATATATTGTTTTTTATCCTTGTTGTTTCTGTTTGAGTCCATCAAATACTCTTTTTAACCACACTGCTTGACATGTTGTTGATGCTACTACTACATATTCTGCTTCTGCTGACGATAGTGTCACAACGGGTTTATTCTTAGATGCCCATGAGATCACACCTAAACCAAGATGAAACACATAACCAGAAGTGATTTTCCTATAATCCAAACTGCCTGCAAAATCACTATCTGTGTATCCAATCAAATCTTTCTTTTCTGTGCTTACATACATAATGGCACAATCTCTAGTTCATGTTATGTATCTCAGAATTCGTTTTCCCACACTCCAATGTGTGTCTTTTAAAGTCTCCATGAATTTGGAAATCAAACTCACTCCTTGCATGATATCCGGTCTTGTAGTTGTGAGATACATGAGGCTGTCAACCAATCTTTTGAATAGAGTTGAATTGACACATGATCCTTCATCATCCTTGCTTAAATTTGTACCTGTCGCAACTGGTGTAAGGATAGGTTTGCAATTTTTCCATCCTGAATCTTTTCAACAAATCTTTGGAATATTTATTTTGACAAATAAAAATTCCTTTTTTAGATTGCTCAACTTCTATGCCAACAAAATATTTCATGAGACCAAGATCTGTCATCTCAAATTCTTTCATCATGGCTGCTTTAAATTCATCTATCTCAAAATCACCTGTAAAAATCATGTCATCAACATATAAGAAAACAATCAAAATCTATCCATATTCATTTACCTTTGTGTACAAGGTAGGCTCAATGTTGCTTCTGCAAAGTAGATTCTTGATCATGTAGATGTAAATTATGTTATTCCAAGCTCTAGGCACTTGCTTCAGTCCATAAAACGCTTTCTTCAACCTATATACTTTCTCTTCATTACTCTCAACTTCATATCCTCGAGGTTGTTGCACATAAATTTCTTCTCCTAGATGTAGAAATTTCTCATTTCCCACCCCGGTTTTCAGTTTCACCTTATTTCTCCAAAATAGTTAAATGCCCTTTCCCATATCCATACATTCAACAACTGGAAAACAAATTTTGTTAAAAACACAAATTCTGGAAATATTACAGAATGTTGAAAATGCAAAAATAAATATCAACACATACAAACAGCCATTCAACACATTTAAACACAGTGATTTTTGGTCAAGATGACCCTGGAAAAACCCCCTACAACTCTTGGGGAAAACCAGTTCAAAAGATCCTTCTTATTTCTGGAAAATGCTTTTTACAGTGAGAGAAATATTCAGCAAAAAAAACAGCAAGCGAACTTTTACAAATTATCTCATTTTCTGTGCCTCACAGCCAACTGGAAAAAACTTGCAAACATCAATAAATGTTGTACGGCCTCCTCGATTTTTGTGCCCAAATTTCAGCCTTAAATGCTGTTGTACGGATTGCCTAGAAAAACGTGCAAGTTGCCATAAATTTTGTTGTACGATTTTCCTCGATTTCTGTGAAGAAAAACAACAGTACTGCTGTATGGATTTGTACCTAAAAAAGTGTGCCAAGGTACAACCACTTGCTATACGGCCTCCCTTGAAAAACGTGCCAGCAAACTTCAGATTTTCTGCTCCTCGATTTCTGTGCTAACTTGCTATACAACCTCCTTGGAATCTGACCCAAAACTACTGTACAGCCTTTCTAGAAAATCGTGCCCAAAATATGCCTTTCACTGTGTGCTAACTCAACTGTACGAACTTGCTGAAACACCGCCTCGGAATGTGTGCCAAGTTGCTGCCTCCTCCTCACTGTCCAGAAATCTCCCTTACTCTCTTGCTCTCTTTCTCTCAATCTGCTCATAAAAGAATTAATGACCTTTTCCTCCTTTCCCTCCTTTAATCTAACCCTAAGTGACTTTTGGGGAATCCCTAAATCCAATGGCTAAAATAGATTGAGATCTAGGGCTGAGATTAAATGCTCATTTAAATCTCACTTTCTATTTTTTAATTCACCCCATTTTAATAAAGACCCACTTAGTCATTTATGTCCAAAGTCACTCTTCCTTTCTAATTTTACATTGATTTCATTAAAGTCACTTTTAAATTAGATTTGACTTTATAAAAAATTATAAAGTCACTTTAGGAGAAAAATTAAATTCTTTTGGACACTTTTCCCAGGCCAAAGATCAAAGCCTTAGGGAACCACCTGTCCTCCGGTACCAAATTTCAACACTCCCTCTTGCCGAGGAAGGTGTTCCTCACCACACCCATCTTGTCTCTGAAGTAGACATGCTTGCCCCGTGGTAAGGCTTTGGTAAGAATATCTACAACCTGCGCATCAGTGGGAATATACTCAAGCTTCACAGCTCCCTTCTGAACATAGTCTCTGATGAAATTATATTTAATCCCGATATGCTTTGACCTGTCATAAAATACTGGATTCTCCGTGAGTTTAATGTAACTCCGATTATCATAGTAAATCACTAAAGGTCTCAACGGCTGATTAAATAAGCCAAACAACATCTTGCAAAGCCAGATGGCCTCACAACTAGCTAGACTGGCTGCCATATACTCTGCTTCCGCTGAACTCAATGCTACTGACTGCTGCTTCCGGCTGAACCATGACACCACTGCCGAACCCAACCCAAAACAGCACCCTGAAGTGCTCTTCCTATTAGAAGCACAACCTCCCCAATCAGAATCAGTATAACCTGCCAATCGCACTCCATCCCCCCGCCTGTAGTCCAGACCATAATCCACTGTCCCCTGCAAGTACTGCAAAATGTGTTTTGCAGCCACCCAGTGAACCTTCCTAGGCTCACACATAAACTAACTCATCGTGTTGACTGCAAAACAAATATCTGGTCTAGTGTTGACCAAATACATCAAGGAACCAATCAGCTACCTGTAAAATGTCGGATCCACCAACTCGGAATCCAAATCATGAAGCTTCTTCCAGTTGGTGATCATCGGTGTTGACATGGGCTTACTATCCTCCATGTGGAATCTGCCAAGGATGTCCACAATATACTTCCCCTGCCCCAAGAAGAAATGCCCCTCCTCCTGCCACACCTCCAAACCCAAAAAGTAATGCATCAAGCCGATGTCGTTCATCTAAAACTCCGCCACAAGATCTCTCTTGCAGTGCTCTATGAGTCTCTCTGCACCTGTAATGACCAAGTCATCCACATACAGCACCAAAATGAGAGACTCCTCACCTATCACAATATAGTAAAGGTTCGGATCTACCTCACTCTTTGTGAAACCCATCCCCTACAAGTATGTATCTACCCTGGAGTACCAAGCTCGTACCAAGCTCTAGGAGCTTGCTTCAGGCCATAAAAGGCCTTCTTCAGTTTTCACACATAGGACTCCTTCCCATGCACCTCAAAACCCTGTGGCTGCTCAATGTACACCTTCTGTATGAAGCCATTGAGAAATGTAGTCTTCACATCCATCTGGTGGATCTTCCAACCCATCTCTACTGCTATCGATATAATGGAGCGGATCGAAGTATATCGAGCCACGGGTGCGAAGGTCTCCTCATAATCAGCGCCCTCTACCTGGGAGAACCCTCTAGCCACAAACCTCGCTTTGAATTTCTCAATGCTACCATCTGCAGCATGCTTTACCTTGTAAAGCCATCTGGAAGTAATCACGGATTTGCCCTCAGGCCTCGGCACCACCTCCCAAACATCATTCTTTATGATAGAAGAATACTCTTCCTGCATGGCCTCTCTCCAGACCTGCTGGCTAGCTGCCTCCTCATAGCTAGAAGGCTCAGAGTCAAGGATGTTGGTAGCCATTGCCATATAGCTACAAAACCTCTCAGGGGGTCTACTCTCTTTGACCGGCCTCTTAGGCTCAGCAACAGATGTGGCATCTCTCAAGGTGTCCTCAAGCCACTTGGGCTTCCTCTTCCCTGAGCATACTTCTCCCGTTGGAGAATGAAACTCCTCCTCATCATCATCATTAGGAGCCTGAACTCCTGACTGTCTGTCTGATGTCCTCCTCCCTACACTTGAACCTGTAGAAGATGAGATACCGTGTGAACTGTCCATCAGTGGACTCCCTAGTGAATTGCTTTGTGGACTGTTCTGCATGCTACCCGGAGCACCACCCCTCTGGCTCGGTGAGCCACTGCTCATTGACGGACCCAACATCATCATAGATATACCTCTGGATCCTCCTGATCCCCGCCCACTAGATCCCTGCGACTGACTCAACTGTTGTTGAGGCTCTGGCTCATCCAGATACTCTAACTCCCGTGACCTCTTAAAGGCCCTGTCCGCCTCGAACTTCACATCCCGCCTGATAACAACTTTCCTCTGTGCAGGAATGTAAATCTGAAAGGCCTTTCAGGTCTCACTGTAGCCCACAAAGATAACCTTCTCTGCAGTGGGCTCTAGTTTGGTCCTCTTCTCCTTGGCTATGTAGGAGTATGTAATGCACCCAAAGATACGAAGATGACCAATATCAGGCTTCTTCCCAGAAAAAAACCTCCTCCAGAGTCATGTGCCCCAAGGCACGATGCAGACTCATGTTCTGCAAATAAACAGTTGTGTTGCAGGCCTCTGCCCACAAGAACAATGGCAACCCCTGATCATGTAACATGGCTTTGGCAGCCCCTCTGATGGATCTGTTCTTCCTCTCCGAAACCCCGTTCTACTGGGGGTTGTAAGGAACAGTGAACTCCCTCCTAATGCCTGCCTCCGCACAATAGTCAACAAACTCTCCAAGGGTGTACTCTCCCCCATTGTCCGACCTCAAGGACTTGATCTTCCAACCTGTCTGTGTCTCCACAAGAGCTCTAAACTCCTGAAACCGCTTGAAGACCTCACTCTTAGTCTTCAAGAAATAAATCCAGGTCCTCCTAGAGTGATCATCAATGAATAAACATAGTACTCATATCCACTCAAGGAAACATGAGACATCTGACCACTCACATCGGAATGAATCAAATCAAGTATCCCAGTCGCTCTGTTGTCACTACTGAGAAAAGGGGATTTGGCAAACTTGCCCATCGCACATCCTCTGCAAGTATCAAAGTGATCAGTACTGAAATCTGGCACACCTGTAGTGATCTCCCGCAAGGTCCTCAAGGCTCCATGATACATATGCCCCATCCTGCGGCGCCAAATCTCTCACAGCTCAGAACTGCTAGCTCTGCTGTCGGTACTACTGCTCAATGCCAAAAGGGGTTGGAATGCAAACTTTACACCTTTGCATGGCGTACACCTATCACTCTAGCTGAATCAGCTGGAGTGCCCATGGGATACATCAACACATGTCCTCCCTTGAACAGTACCTCATATCCTCTGTCCTCCAAAGCTGAGACGGATATGAGGTTCTTCCTCATCCCTAGCACATAAAGAACACATGACACCTTCAAGGGAGGTTTGGACTCCCTCTAAAATGTCAGTGTCCCCACACCGACTACTCTAACAACTCTGTCATCACCGAATACTACCTCTATATCAGTGCCACTCTCTGAAAGCTCTGAGAAGTACTCACGGACTCCTATCATGTGACGTGAAGCCCCACTGTCCACACACCAGATACCCGAAGATGCTCCGCTAATCGAGGGAAAAGCATGCTCCCTCTGAACCTGTGTGGCAGGTGATCCTACACTAGAGGACTCACACGCAGTGAACCCAAACTCCAGGTCAAAACGATCTGCAAAGTCCTCAACCTCTACTAAAGCTGCCAAGCTCTGGTTCGTCCCCTTCTTCTTCTTCTCCGGACACACAACTGCATAGTGTCCCATCTTTTGACAATTCCAACACTTCACCTTGGAATAGTCCTTCTGTGTGTTACCCTGTTTACCTTTACCTTTGCCTTTGCCCCCACCATTGCTTGTGGAAGCCTGTTTCTTCCCTTTGCCTTTCTTGCCTCCTGCCAACAGTGCTACATCCTCATCCTGCTCAACTGGCTTGGCTGCCCTAAGTTGACCTTTCCTGATCTCTGTCTGAATGCAATCATCCCAAAACCTCTCCCATGTGGGAAGGGTCTCACATGCACAAACCCCATCAGCAAAGTTCATCGATGAACGGGGTAGGCCATTCACAATTATCCGCACCAACTCAGTGGGTGGAATGACCTCTCCAACTGCCGCCAACTCATCTCTCACATTAGTAATCTTTGTGAAATATCCAGGTGCATTATCATTACCCATCTTAATGGTCTTCAGTTTCTCCTTCAGGGCCATTTTTTAATTCTCATTGGTACTCTAGTAGAGATTGGACAATGTTGTCCACATCTCATGGGCATTTCTCTTTCCTCTCACATGAGGAATGCAATGGTCTTTGACTCCATCTAGAATCAGTCTCTTACCCTTGTTGTTCTTTTTATTATAAGCAACCAACTGAGTAGCATCATTAGGCACAACAACAGGGTTCTGTGTGGTATGCACCATAATGTCCCAGACTTCTGCCTCCTCACAGATACTCTGCATTCTCTCCTTCCAAACGTTGTAATTGGTATGCCCATCCAACCTATCCTCCACCCTCAATCCCAATGACATCCTGTTGTACTAAAGATAAAACTGTTGTTTGTGAAAAATTAGCTTGCTGGAATTTTCTGAGTGAAAAATCAGTAGGCTGTAATTTTCCTCCTTGATGTCCCAAACTGCACTTCAGCACTCAAGCTCTGATACCATGTAAAAATTTCTCATTTCCCACCTCGGTTTTCAATTTCACCTTATTTCTCCAAAATAGTTAAATGCCCTTTCCCATATCCATACATTCAACAACTGAAAATAAATTTTGCTGAAAACACAAATTCTGGAAATATTACAGAATACTGAAAATGCATAAATAAATATCAGCACATACAAATAGCCATTCAACACATTTAAACACAGTGATTTTTTGTCAAAGTGACCCTGGAAAAAACCCCCGACAACTCTTAGGGAAAACCAGTTTGAAAGCTCATTCTTATTTCTGGAAAATGCTTTTTACAATGAGAAATATTCAGCAAAAAATTCAGCAAGCAAACTTTTACAACTTATCTCATTTTCCGTGCCTCACAGCGAACTGGAAAAAACTTACAAACAGCAAAACAGAACAGCAATAAATGTTGTATGGCCTCCTTGATTTTTGTGCCCAAATTTCAGCGTTAAATACTGTTGTACGGACTACCTAGAAAAGCGTGCAAGCTGCCATAAATGCTGCTATACAATTTTCCCCTATTTCTGTGCAAAAAAACAGCAGTACAGTTGTACGGATTTCTACCTAGAAAAGCGTGCCAAGGTACAACCATTTGTTGTATGGCCTCCCTTGAAAAACGTGCTAGCAAACTTCAGATTTTCCGCTCCTCGATTTCTGTGTTGCATGCTACGTCACTACCTCATAAGCTATGGGCCGAAGCACTTAATTGTGCTAACTACATCCAGAACAAATCTCCTCATAGATTTGTCAAGGATCAGACCCCCTTTGAGGCTTGGAGCGGCACTAAACTGGAGGTCACCCACTTCCGTGTTTTCAGCTCCTGGGCATGGGCCAGGATCCCCTCTGAAAAGAGGAAAGCTCCTGATCCACAGAGCATTGAGTGCATATTTGTTGGATACCCTGATGGTGTGAAGGGATACCGACCCCTGATTTCCTCTACGGACAAGCTCATTATCGAGTGAAGTGCCCAATTTGAGGAAAGTCTCTCGCATGCACCTCAATTGCCGCATGTAGACGCCTTTTATCTACCTCGTGATCGAGATGATGACTCAGTACACTCAGATGCAGATACAAAGCATGCAGATGCCGAGGTAGAGCATGCAGATGCAGAGTCAGAGTCTTTAGATACATATCCAGTGCATGCATATGATGATCCACATCCAAGCCCAGATCGGGCTTCCAGCAGTGAATCGACTTTCCCTATCATAAATCAGAGAACAAGGAGCTTAAGTGAGATATATTCACAAGACCACTCAGCTGCTAGAAATGGTCTTGTGGGGGATAATTGTGATCCGCGAAGGACTAGCTCAGAGTTTATTAAGCCTCCCCTTGCCCTCACTGTCATTGAACCAATGCCATCCTGGCATTGTCATTTGGTTCAGTCTTCTGATCTGCAGTCTTATGCTGAGGCCGTTGGGCATCCCTCTTGGGAGTCCACCATGGAGGAGGAGTACAACTCCCTCGTTCAGAACCATACCTGGGATTTGGTCCTCCTTCCTTAAGGAAGGAAACTTGTCCGATGCAAATGGGTCTATAGGACCAAGAGTGCTGCAGATGGGCAAATCACTAGACAGAAAGCCAGGCTAGTAGCCAAAGGCTTCCAACAAGTGCATGGCATTGATTACGATGAGACCCTTGCTCCAGTAGCAAAGATGGATTCCATACGCCTTGCACTTGCCATTGCGGCTACCCTGGGGTGGGAAGTATATTAAATGGATGTGAAGAATGCCTTTCTTCACGAAGACCTATCTGAGGAGATCTACATGGAGCAGCCACATGGTTCATTCAGGATTCATCTTTGGTCTGTAGATTGAAGAAGTCCCTCTACGACCTTAAGCACGCCCGGAGAGCTTGGTATACGAAGATGGATTCTTTTCTCTTATCATAAAACTTCGAAAGATGTAAGTCTCATCCGAATGTTTACATGCTCAGGACACGACTCTGTTCATATCTTAGTTTGGTATGTGGATGATCTCCTGATCACCGACAACTTGGCTTCAGTCATTACTGCAGTCAAGAGGACCTTGCGTGATAGGTTTTTGATGACAGACATGGGTCCATTACACTTCTTTCTTAGTCTTGAGATCATACAGGATGCCACAGGCATCAACCTCTCTCAGGCTAAGTATGCAAGGGATCTCCTCGAAAGATTTCACATGACTGACTGCAAGCAAGCACCGACTCCTTTTCTGTCTGGGGTCTACCTTGAGGATGGAGGTGAAACTCCATTAGTTGACAGTACTCTCTACCGACAGCTAGTGGGGAGTTTACTGTACCTCACCCACTCCAGACCAAATCTCCCATATGCAGTAGGGACAGTTTCCAAATACATGCAGGAGCCGCATGAGCTACACTGGCAAGCTGCCAAGCGCATCATCCGATATGTGCAGGGCACCATCACCTTCAAGATTCACTATGCAGTAGGCATTGCACTGAATCTCCTTGGCTTCACAGATTCTAATTGGGCGGGTGACAACATTGATCGCAAGTCCACCTCCGAATATTCACTCAATCTAGGGTCTGGCCCTATCTGTTGGTCAAGCAAGAAGCAGGTTGTTATTGCTCTCTCTTCAGCTGAGGCCAAATACAAAGGAGTAGTCAACATCACCATTCAGGCTCTATGGCTACAACACTTCCTCACTGAGTTGGACGTCCAATTCCACCAACCTAGACGTGACAACCAAAGCACTCTCAAATTTTGCAGGGATCTAGTACAGCGGCAGCAGATGAAGCACATAGAGATCCATATGCACTACATCAGAGACTTAGTACATGATCGGGTTATTGATTTGCAGTTCTACCCTTCAACAGAATAGACTGCAAACATCTTCACCAAGACATTCACTGAGCAGAAGTTCCACTCTCTACGCGATCGTCTTGGAGTGAAGGATAGAGTTGCTAGCAAATGTCTTTTCTTCCTCTCTTCTTTTGATTACATTGCATTTTTGGGGGGGTTTTCCCACGAGGTTTTCCCTCTTTCCTCAATTTTCGTACAAGTTGCACTGTATTTTGGGTGACCTTTGGCCTTAGTTGCGAGGGCCCATTTTCTATTTTTCCCCATAGTGGTGTTCAGGGGGTGTGTTGGAGGTACTACACACCTAGGACCTTCATCACTGGCACATGCAGACAATTAGAACATTCACTGACATGCAAAACTTCAACATTGGAATGTTTACTAGATTGGCGCCTTTCATTGTCCATGCATGCATAGAACTACATGCAAGATCCTTTCTGCATGATTTACTCCCTGATTTGCCCCTCCTTTCACTCTGCAACTAGCTAGTTCTCTCCGGAACTTGCTATAGGTGTCAATTCCTCTCGTTGATCACCACTATGGCACATTACCTTGGGATCTTAACCCATAATGCTATATCATGAGCATTGTGACATCTTTTCTAAATCAATAATTATTTTCGTTCTTTCGATTTCTTTTAGTGTTTTTGCTCTGCAAAGCTTTGTGTTCAACCTAAATCCATGTATGCAGGTTTTCTAACACATTTATAGGTATGCCCATATTGATTTCTATGGTCTTTCTCTTATGCTTATTAATGGATTTTAAATCATAAAAACTCTCGGTACGTTTATGGCTTGCGGCAAACTCCACTAGTTAACCATGAACACTTTGGAGAACAATATATTGCTATATGGAAGGCCCCTTGCTGCATTAAAAAGCAGAGGTTTTTAGTATCATGTCTCACATCTAAACAATGCACGCTGGTCTACTATGTTTTACTCTCGTATATTATAGTATTTTACATTCAAAAAATGGTCGATACGTTTATATCTCACACCAAATTTTAATAGTCGACGATAAACATTTTGGGTGTTCTATCCAACTAAGACTGCACTCAACCCAAGATGAATCATTTCTAAAGAAGAAACACATTTTACAATTTGGATCTCTATCAAAGTCTCAAACGACTAAGACTTAAGTCAATCCAACATGAATCTTCTCCCAAGAATAAAAATATTTATTTATCAAATATTTAATCAAAATCTTAATATCACCTTTGCATTACCTTGACACCTTGTTAACCCAATATGACAATACATATGAGTTGTTAGACGAACCATCACTTCCAAAACATGCATATCCAAAATTTCATACTTCCGCAATTTGCCGAATTTAGTTTTGCATGTAGAGAAGAAAATGAACAAGGTAATGTAATTTGAAAGAAATATAATAAAAAGTCACCAATTACAATTACGAAAAAGATAAATAAATATCCATAATATCACGTGCAAATAACACAAAGAGTTACGTATATTAACTTACTTGTTAGATAATATCAGTTACACTAGTTTTACTTGTTCGATAATATCACTGGCACTAGTCCAAATACAATCTTATATATTTTCACCCACCATAAATTAAATCTTCCTAAATAATATCAGCCACAAAAAAATCCAAATTCAATCTCATATTTTTATGACATAAATTCAATCTCATTGACTACTATCACCTGCCAATAATCTAAATTCAATTTAATTATATATATTTATATTCCACAATAACAAGCATCTAATTGTACATTCTCAAATGAATCTCTGCAAGGGAGGTACCTTTCTTTGAAGTTGCTCTATTTCACTCACCAATATTTCGGTCTGAGATGTCAGACAGGAAACAACAATTAAAACAATATTGAAACTACGATTAAAACAACATTATTTACATTAGTACATGATGAATATGTTATAACTACCTTTTGCGCTCGTACATTTCTCAAACCTCGTTCAACCTTGCTCTCCAACTGATTCAAATCCTTCAATGCACATGATGCCAGCTCCTCGCCCAACATTCTTCTGCAACAAGTGTAAGAAAACATCCTAAAGTCGAATACAAGATAGATGGACAAGATAAAATATTTAAATCTATTGCATTGATCCACTTTGAAATTTCGTTACCTTTCCATGGATTCAAGAATCTGAATCCTTTCTTCCATATTCGCAATTTCCCGTTTTAAACACTACACACAAACATACATTTATGATGATATCTTAGTAATAAAATATTAAAACGTAAACTCGTTATCATTATTCGTACAGAAGTTGGATTGAAAATTTTCTATATTTCCTAGTTTTTAACTATATAATTGTGGTTGTGAAATTAATAATATCAATATTATATTTAACGTTTATAAATTACTATAATTTTAAAATTCATATTTTAACATTTTCAAATCAATATTAACCTAGACAAAGATAGAAAAGGCGCCTTAGGATGTGATTATAATTAAAATAAAATAATAATATAGAACATAATGCGATTAAAATAAAAATATATTTGAAAGTTATAGATTTGACAAACACGTTCCAGAGATTGTATCACAACAGTAATTTGTAAAATTTAATTTTAATAAAATAACAAATATATAATACAACAGTAATTTGTAAAATTTAATTTTAATAAAATAACAAATATATATTTTTTTTTGGAAAAAATATAAATTATAATGTAAATACAATAAAAATAAAAATAAAAATTCATTATCTAATAAAATAAAATAAAAACCATTATCTAATAAAATAGAAAGCATTATATATATTGGTTATAAAATTTATCTATATTATTAATTATACCTGAAAAAAATATTTTATTTAATTATTCTTTTTATATATTTTTATATTATCAATTATATTAATATCTTATAAAAAAAATAGTATGCTCTAAAATATTGAGCATATTAATTATTGACAGAAAGACGATGCTTAATCATAAAAAAAATAGTATGCTCTAAAATATTGAGCATATTAATTATTGACAGAAAGAGTCTTACCATGTCTCTTCATGTCGGCTTGGGTCCTACCTTCCTACCAAACCAAAGCAGTGCCTCCAAGGCGTAGGCTGGCGACCTAAACCTTGCTCTTGTTTGAATCGATACTCTGCACTCTGCAATAAACATCAATTTGTCTAATCTAATTTTCCAGCTTTTCTGCGTTCAACTCTCCATCATATATTGGTAAATCAAATTTAACATCTAGTTTAATCAAAGATGTCTTCTTTTTATGTTCAGAGCTATTAGGAGGTGTGAGAAAGCTTTCTTTTTTCCCTTTGCCTTTTGAGTGGTCATGGAGGAGAGACTCTTCTTCTCCTTTATCTTGTTTAGAGCCTGATGAATCTTCATCTTTATGTTTTCTAAAGTCCTTGTACATTTCCTCTACCATGGACCTTATGGCCAAAAAACTATTCATAAACTGAAGGTTTGGCGCCATAGAAACTTCCTCTGACATCGTCTTCTGAGGATAGACTCTTCAAATTTCAAGATTAGTTTTGACCAACTCCAACTCTCCTTCTCCTAATTTGAGCTTTGATCTAGTTAGCATTCAATAACTAAATGCAGCACAAGCTTGTCTAACCTTAACAACCTCGACGCTCTGATACCACTTGATCTGAAAATCACTTATGTATGATCTCAGTTAATTAATGTAGGTATTACAGACTCATGCGTTGGGATACACCTATGTTATTTTAAGCAACGGATCGATAAGATTGTGAAATACAAAGGCATTGGAAAACAGTAAGAGAAACACAGCAAGTAAACTCAACAAAAAACACAACAATTTAATAAGAAGTTCACCCAATCCTCCTGGGCTACATCTCCTGGTCCAGCTTTCAATGGTGGCCATTTTTAATTGTGTCTTTAAGCAGAGTTTTTATAATTAAGAGCTCAATTTGAGTCTCCTGTAACAGATGATGCTTAGTAGGGTGGTACTTGGATTCCCCAAGCCATTAGAGTACACGGACTCCCCCTTACCAAGTCTCGACGTCAACTGGGCTTAATAGAATGAGTCCAATTTGGTACTCAATTCCCGACAGATATCCTCACAGGGATTGTTTGAACCTCTCAAGCCTTTTCAGTTGTGTCTGCTCGATGCTGCCTTAGCTCTACAGGTGAGCTCGACTTCTCTGTTCTCTGTCTGTTCATGGATTAAAGCCAGTATGTCCCGTCACTTTTCGCATCCTCTTCCAGCTCTTCGGATCACCTGCCTCAGTCCGCTGGAGTTCCCTGCTTCTGTGTCATCGCCACTGTGTAACGTTTCACAGAGAGGTGGCCACTTGTCTCCTTACGAACTGAGCGCCAGCTCTTCCTCGAATGGTCATTATTTCGGTTATTCCGCGAAATGATTCATCCGCCAGCTCATCGGTCATGTCAGACCCCAAATGTCATATGCCTCAGCCTATTCTTCCGCTAAATCCGATCTCCCATCAGGTGCAATCTCCGTCGTTGATCTGGGACCTCCAGATCCTACGGTCATCGCTTTTATCGCACGGCTGAGTTGCTCGACCTTTACCCTGCAATGAGAGCGGTTTTCTCTCACATCCGCCAGACATGAGTCATTCAGTGTGTGGCATCACTTGGTCCTCTGCCAAACCTGCTTACCGCTTGAGGGGCTTGCGATATCCCACCAATTTTTGGGCGCGGGACCCACCTCCTATGTTTCGGGTCTCACCAATTTTCTCAAGTATCTTGAAAGATCCATACATTATTGGTTTCAGCTTTTTACCTTCACCTTGCATTCTGTCCTGGTTGATATACAGCCAGACTTGATCACCAACTTGAAAACTATGCTCCATCCGATGCTTGTTATGCCTTACCTTGTATTTGGCCTAGCTCTTTTCCAGTTGTTCCTGTACTGCCTGATGGATCTCTTGGATTTGTTCAATCAACCTACTTGCTTTGTCCATATCGTTGTGTCCCTCAACTGTTGTGTCTTTACCAAAGAAAAAATCCAAGGGAGACCTTGGTGTGAAAACAAAACAAGTCTCAAAAGGAGATCTCTGTGTGGAAGAATGTTTGGCTCGGTTGTAAGCATGTTGCACATAACTCAAATGTTCATCTCAAAGCTTAAGATTCTTTGCTGCAATATCCCCTGAGTAACTGGATCTCTGTCCTGTTGACTACTTCTGTCTGGCCAGCGGTTTGTGGATGGAAAGCTATGCTTTTCTGCAATTTGGTGTCCATCAGTTCCCATAGACTTGACAAAAACTTTCCCACCAATCGGGTGTCTCAATCAAATATAATGGAATTGGGTAATCAAAAATGAACACATACATGTTGAACGAACAGTTTTGCAGCTTGTTCAACTGTAATCTCTTTATTACAAGGTATCAAAATACACATTTTGTTGAACCTATCCACAACAACATATGGATAATCATGACCTTTCCTAGATTTAGGTAGTCCTCCAACAAAGTCCATGGAAACACTTTCCCAAGGATGAGAAGGAACTGGTAATGGAGTGTACAAGCCTAGTTTTCCATTGTTGGGCTTGTTTTTAGCACACCTAGTACACCCTCTTACATATCTAGAAATTGTCTCATTCATTTTTGGCCAATAACAAAATCTTTACAGTTGTGCAACTGTTTTACTTACCCCAAAGTGACCTAATATTAGAGAAGTGTGTGCTTCTCGAATTATCTTTACTCTTTCAGTTTATGGAATGCATAGCTTCCCACAATGATATAAGATTCGGTCATTAATATGATAATCCAATTCTTCTATTCGTTTGCCTTGACTTAAAATTTCATATACATCTTTAAAGTCTATATCTTAAGCATATTGCTCAATGTAGCTCTCATGTAACACAAAATAATGCTTAAGTATAGTAGATGCATTTATGATGGGTCTAAATAACATATCTGCAACTTTATCGTGTATGCCCTTTTTATATCTAATGACTAAATGAAATTGTTATAGAAAACCCATCCATCTATAGTGTCTTGATTGCTGCAACTTAGTTTGGGAGTGTAGATATTGAAGTGGTTGATGATCAGTATGTATAACTGTCTCTTTGCCCATTAAGTAATGTTTCCACTTTTTCACACTCTGTACTAATGCATACAATTCTTTATCATATGTGGGATAGTTAACTACTGCAGAATTAAATGTCTCAGAATGATAACATATGGGTTTACCGTGCTGTATCAACACTGCTCCCATGGCATAGTCACTGGCATCCGTTTGGATCTCAAACGGTCTTTGAATATCTGGCAGTGTTAGCACTGGCGCTGTACTAATCTTTTCTTTCAAGGTGTAGAAGGCTTTCTGTTGTTTGCCTCCCCACTGAAACACCTTGTTCAATCCAGTTAAAGCATGTAAGGGAGCTGCGATTAAGGAAAAGTTATAAATGAACTTTCTCCAATATTGTTCTGCTCCTAAGAAGCTCCTAATTTCTATCGCAGATTTGGGTTTAGGCCAGTTTACAATCACTGCCACCTTAGAGGGATCTATCTTCAATTCACCACCCCGTACTATATGTCCCAAATAATTCAAAGGTGTTTTGCCAAATTCACATTTTGAGAGTTTAACATAAAGCTTTTCTCCTTTCAAAACATCTAGTGTCTGCTTAACATGCTTTAAATGTTCTTCCCATGTTTTGCTAAATATCATAATGTCATCCAGAAATACTATAACAAAATCATCAAGAAAAGGTGTGAGTACATAATTCATTATTCTCATGAAAGCAAGAGCATTAGTTAAGCCAAAAGGCATAACCAGCCATTAATACAATCCCTGCTTTGTTTTGAAAGCAGTCTTCCTTGCATCTTGTTCTGCAACTCTGACCTGATGATATCCACTATGCAAGTCTAACTTGGAAAAATAAATAGCTTCTTTCAATTGATTTAATAGATCATCTATGTGAGGAAGGGGATAACGATGTTTTATTGTTATCTTATTTAGTGCTCGGTAATCAATGCACATTCTCCACAAGCCATCTTTCTTTCTCACCAAAACGATTGGGGATCCACATGGCGATGTGCTAGGTCTGATGAACCCCTTCTCGAGCAACTCTTGCACCTGCTTCTTGATTCATGCATTCTCTAAAGCGGACAACCTGTACATTCCAATGTTAGGCAATGGAGCATCTTGCTGCAAATTAATATCATGCACTATTTCCTTTTTGGGTGGCAGACCTTTAGGTTCTTGAAACAAGATATCATACTCTGAAACAACTTTTTTATAAATCAGCTTGTTGTTTAGCATCACAACCCTCAAATACATTGGTTTTATCAGGTTTCTTTTCCTTTACAACCATCAGTAAAACTTGTTTCATGAATTTATAATTTGTTTCATCTGCCCTAAGTTTATGAGAGTGTAATTATTCTTGAGCTTATGAGCTCTTACAAAGTATTCGATTCCATCTTTAACGAGTAGATACTTGTTCTCAGCTCTATAGAAAATAGTTTTTTTCTGTCATACAAGTAAGGACTTCCTAAAACAATTGCACATATATCCAAAGGAATTATGTCTAACTCAACCTCATCTACAAATGCTGACCCAAAAGAAAACTTGAGTTTGCATTGTCTAGTCACTTGTAGTTGTGCTTTACCACTTAACCATCCTAAGGGGTATGGTTTCTTGTGAGGTGTAGTCAGTAATCCCAACTTCTTTACAATTGCTTCAGAAATGAAATTTACTTGTGAGCAACTATCAAACAAAATATCAATATTTTGATATTTGGAAATAAGTCGAATACGGAAAAGCTCATGTCCTTTTCTCTCATTTTCTTCATCAATAGTAAAATGTGCAGAATTACTAGTAGATGCTTCAGAATTCTTAACTTTTATACCTGTGGCTGCAATATTTGTTTCATCTCTTGAGTCCGACCCCAAATCTTTCTAAATAGCTGCAGCAGTCTTCTTCTTCTTGCCCTCGAACTTCATAGGTCTCAGCGCCGAATGGAGAATCCAACAGTGCTCATCATCATGCCCATCCTTCTTACAGTGAGTGCATGAATATTTGCTCTTCTATGCAGTGTTGGCCTTCCTTGCTTTCCATTTCTGTTTTCTTTTCTCCTTATTCTTGCTTGCAGTGGGTTGGGATGATCCCCCAACTTCTGGGTTCCCATTCTTTCCTCTAGCTTCTAGACGCGTAGCTTAAACAGATACCTTATCTATACTAGTGGGATTAAACATGAAGATAGTGTGCCTCATGTAGCTGTGTAGACCACCGATCTACTTCAACAGAGTCTCAGGTGAGTCTAATGAGATTCCTAGAATCAAAACTCTCTTCCTAAATTCTTGGTTGTAATCTTGTATACATTCCCCTTTCAATTGGCAAAGATTTTCCTAGCTCATCATGGCTTGCTGCATGTAGGCCAGTGGGTAGAACTGCTTTTTGATTGCAGAAACAAATTCACTCCAGACAGAAAGAGTCTTACCATGTCCCTTCATGTCAGCTTGGGTCCTGTCTTCTCACCAAACCAAGGCAGTGCCTCCAAGGCATAGGCTGGCCAGCTGAATCTTGCTCTTGTCTGAATCAATACTCTGCATTATGCAATAAACATCAATTTGTCTAATCCAATCGTCCAGCTTTTCTGCATTCAACTCTCCATCATATATTGGTAAATCAAATTTAACATCTAGTTTAATCAAAAATGTCTTCTTTTTATGTTCAGGTCTATTAGGAGGTGTGAGAAAGCTTTCTTCTTTCCCTTTGCCTTTTGAGTGGTCATGGAGGAGAGACTCTTCTTCTCCTTTATCTTGTTTGGAGCCTGATGAATCTTCATCTTTATGTTTTCTAAAGTCCTTGTACATTTTCTCTACCATGGACCTTATGGCCAGGAAACTATCTATAAATTGAGGGTTTGGCCCCACAGAACCTTCCTCCGACATCGTCTTGTGAGGATAGACTCTTCCAATTTCAGGATTAGTTTCGACCAACTATCCTTCTCCTAATTTGAGCTTTGATCTAGTTAGCATTCAACAGCTAAATCCATCACAAGCTTGTCTAAGCTTAACAACCTCGATGCTCAGATACCACTTGATCTGAAAATCACTTATGTATGATCTTAGTTAATTAATGTAGGTATTACAGACTCATGCGCTGGGATATTCCTATGTTATTTTAAGCAACGGATCGATAAGATTGCAAAATACACAACCATTGGAAAATAGTAAGAGAAACACAAGAAGTAAATTCAACAAAAAACACAACAATTTAATAAGGAGTTCACCCAATCCTCCTGGGCTACGTCCCCTGGTCCAGCTTTCAGTGGTGGCCTTTTCTTATTGTCTTTAAGTGGATTTTTTACAATGAGGAGCTCAAAAAAGCTAAAGATGACTCTAGTCTCCTTCGATGTTTTAACGAGCCCGAAGTGACAAATGCTCGGATGGACTTTTTCTGTTATAGAGTCTGAAAAAGGCCAAAAGGAACTGCTCTGGAGCTCTAGGCAGAGGGTGTGCCAAACTTTTCGCAAAACCGCAGAATACTTTTTAGGGTACGGGCGGTCGATCTTCCTAAATGCTGTGTTCAGTGCATTGTGATCAGTAGGGCGGCCGACACGACTTCCTAAGGATAAAGGTTTTATGCCTATAGGGGTCTCCCAATATATACGCAACGATACGTGGGAGCACAATCCGTACTGGCGCTATCGTCCCTCAGGAGGAATCACCCACCTTCTACGAGATCGACAGTCACCAGGCTTAACGACGCCGGAACACGTCTCTAGCCTAGACCTCTATGTTGTGTGTTATGTTACAAAGAGTTGTTAAGTTCATTCAATTTATTTTAGGTTGATCTTTTTAAAGTTTGCCTTTCAAGGTTCACCACGAGATGTATGATACAAATTCCTAAATGCAGTCTAAAGATGATAAGCAAGCTTTATATCTTTTCAACTTTGAAAATCCTAGCTACTAAGGGAAAAGAAAGACACCATCTTTTCTCAAAGAGCAATCAGCACACTCTAATGCACTTTTCCTAAATCCAACATGCAAACTATCAAATGCAAATGCACAATGCAGGTGTTTGTTTTCCGCTTTCTTAGTATTGATGCCTACAAAGAAAGCTTTTTGTACAACTTTGAATTTGCTTTTAAATGATCAATACAAACAAGTTTACTTTTTCGAAATCAGAGAGGGTAGAAGAGATTACAACACTTAACGATTTCCGAAATGAATACTTGTTTTAACACTTAAAAGAGACAAACTCAAACCAATAAGCAAAAGCAAATGTATAATCAATCTGCAAACAGCCAATGAACTCTGTTCTAAGATCACAATCAACAGATCTAAAGTCCTTGTACATTTTCTCTACCATGGACCTTATGGCCAGGAAACTATCTATAAATTGAGGGTTTGGCCCCACAGAACCTTCCTCCGACATCGTCTTGTGAGGATAGACTCTTCCAATTTCAGGATTAGTTTCGACCAACTATCCTTCTCCTAATTTGAGCTTTGATCTAGTTAGCATTCAACAGCTAAATCCATCACAAGCTTGTCTAAGCTTAACAACCTCGATGCTCAGATACCACTTGATCTGAAAATCACTTATGTATGATCTTAGTTAATTAATGTAGGTATTACAGACTCATGCGCTGGGATATTCCTATGTTATTTTAAGCAACGGATCGATAAGATTGCAAAATACACAACCATTGGAAAATAGTAAGAGAAACACAAGAAGTAAATTCAACAAAAAACACAACAATTTAATAAGGAGTTCACCCAATCCTCCTGGGCTACGTCCCCTGGTCCAGCTTTCAGTGGTGGCCTTTTCTTATTGTCTTTAAGTGGATTTTTTACAATGAGGAGCTCAATTTGAGTCTCCTGTAACAGATGATGCTTAGTAGGGTGGTACTTGGATTCCCCAAGCCACTAGAGCACACAGACTCCCCCTTACCAAGTCTCGACCTCAACTAGTTTTAATGGGATGTGTCCAATTTGGTACTCAGTGCGTGACAGATATCTCATAGGGATTGCTTGAACCTCTCAAGCTTTCTCAATTCTGTCTGCTCGATGTTGCCTTAGCTCTGTAGGCCAGCTCAACTTCTTTGTTCTCTACTTCTTGCTTCACTCTCTCCTCTGTCTCCCCTCTATTCTCTATATGTTCATGGCCTAAAGCCAATCTGTCCCGTGACTATTCGCTTCCTCTTCCGGCTCTTTGGATCGCCTGCCTCTATCTGCTGGAGTTCCCTGCTTCTATGTCATCGCGACTATGTGACGTTTCACAAAGAGGTGGCCACTTGTCTCTTTACGAACTGAGCTCCAGCTCTTTCTCTAACAATCGTTATTTCAGTTATTCCGTGAAATGATTCATCCGCCAGCTCATCGATCATGTCAGACCCCAAATGCAATATGCCTCAGCCTATCCTTATGTTAAATCTAGTCTCCCATTGGGTGCACTCTCCGTCGTTGATCTGGGGCCTCCAGATCCTACGGTCATTGCTTTGATCGCACGAGTCAGCTGTTCGACTGTTACCCTGTGATGAGAGTGGTTTTCTCTCTCATTTGTCGGACACGCGCCATTCAATGTGTGGCATCGCTTAGTCCTCTACCAAACCCACTTACCGCTTGAGAGGCTTGCGATATCCCAGCGGTTTTTAGGCGCGGGACCTGCCTTCTTCGTTTCGGGTATTTCTGCACGATTTTACCTGTTTTTCACATGACCAGGTGCTGGGGCTTTTCCTTCTCTGAGGTTTTTACCTTGCGATACGCACGCTAATCACGTATCAGAAACAACCTCTGTTTTCTAATCTGGACTCCTTATTTGCTAGTTTGAGACACTGCTTGGTCTCCATGGGCCAACAGTCAGTGCGCTTTGGCCATGGGTACTCGTTGTTCCGTGCTGGCTACAAACTGCCATTGTCCAGAGGTCCTTCCTTATAGCTCATTGTTTACAAGATTTTGAAGTTTGACATAATTTGAAACAGTCATAGAAACTCTGATAATTTTCAAGGATCCAATTCGGATCACTCCACAACCCCAACACATTAGTGGTTCCTGTTCCTTGCCCCTTATGCTCTTTTTGTTGTTCACTTCCATGGGCTTTGAACCTGTGTGAGACTGTGCTCATTGATTTACACTTCCCTTGTTAAACTTCTTCCTCTGATGGTCCTTCCAAAAAAAAATTGATAGGGAGGTTTATTCCATTGTATGTTCATGGCATCTTTGTTTTTATCCTTATTTTCCAATTATTTTGACCTTTCATTTCTGTTTTTGAATAGTTGGTAACATAATCCAACTTTCCTTCCTGCTTCATCCATAGTCTTAGGATTATCGAACTCAATCCTCTCATTATAAGGTGTTGGTAGATAGTTTAGAAATCTTTGCACTTTTTCTTTCTTTTCTTTATATAGGGCACATACCATAGTAAGTTTATAAATTTTATTACAAACAAATCCATGGTAAGTTGTCCTAACCTTATTTCAAGGAATTACTTAGCACAGTCATCATAATATGGTTCACTCAAGTAACGAGATTCAAACCACTTCTAAAATTCCTCCCAATAAATTGTCTTCTCTTCCAAGAGATGTATACTTTTAGCCTCTTCCCACCAAAGAGTGGCTTTGCCCTATAATTGGTAAATAGCTGGTCGAGCCTTCAAATTACTTTCGTACTCATATACTTGGAAGTATTTGATCATGTTAAGAAACCATTCTTCTGCATCTTCCTCCTTTTCCCCATCAAAAGTAGGGGGTTTGATTTTCTGAAATTCTCCGTGAAACTCCATTTTCTTCTTTTTCTTATGTGATTTTGAATACGTTTTATCTGATTCTCCAACACTTTCAGATTTTTCCGACTCCGTCTCTACCTCTCTCAGTTTCAACCATTTTGGTTCTACACTTTTATGACTGGATTTTTCCATCATCTCCCTTATCATACATTCCTGCTTCTCACTAGCCCTCAACAATCGTTCATTGTAGTTTCTTAGTGTTGTGGGGAAAAATGCCTATGCAGCACGATCCTATCCACCTAAGGTGTGACAGTGCCTTAGCAACAAACGTGTACAGCTATACTGATTTCTTCCTTTATGAAATGTGAAAGAAGAGAGATCAATAGACTTACCGGTGTCTTCCGTTTGTCCCTCAATCCAATCTCCCTTCTCTTTGGGTGTTCACAGCTACTTGCCTTCTTGCTTATCCAGCTACAACTTCCTGCGAGATCACAAGAGAACAACTACTTGCGACAAGAGAACAGCTACTTGAGACAAGAGAAGAACACTACACAAAGACAGATATTCACCTTCATAACTAGTTTAGGATTAGAAATAAACCAAATACAGTAATACATTCATACATCAAAATACATCAGCATATAGGAGAAACCAAGATAGCTTTATTGATGAATAACAAAGTTCAGGAAGAGATACAACCCAGAGGGCTCCAATCCAACATCTCCTTCCCAACAAATGGAATTCCTATCTTCAGCCCCTTCAAAGCATTAAGCACCCAATGATTCCAGTCTCAAACCAACAACAATTCTTTGCAATAACAAAATTCCAGCCTCCAGATCTCATGGAGGAGAGATCCATATATAGATGTTTGGAGAGAGGATGAGTCAGCTTGAGATCTGACTAGTGTCCTCTCCCTCTATCAGTTCTTGAGTCCACTTGGAGGTTCTTGCTTCCACTTGGAGATTTGGAACCTCTTACTCATCACCAGTTGAATTCCCTGAGGCAAGTGTCATTTTGGAAGCTTCCTGGGTTTTGACACCTTGAGAAATGAGCCTGCCACTTGTCCACTCTCGTTCAGCGTAGGTAGCCTTTGTTCCAGTTGACATTCAACGCAGGTAGCCAGTGTTGGCTTTGACATTCAGCGCAAACAGCTAGTGTAGCCACTGAAATGATCCTGAATTGACTTGTTTTGAGCAGTTTTTTGGTGAAGAACTTCTGTGAATTGCTGTGGTTTGTTAGCCTTGTTCCTCTAGGGGTAGGAACAACATGTTTAGGGACTTTGGATCCCTTAGTTTATGGACATTTCATGCTCAATGCTGTAAGACACAAAAATGTCTATAACAGTTGCCCCCTAAAGTATGAGGTTGTTTATCGGGCGAAATGCTTTATCAGGGGGATCCAAAGTTCATCCAATGCTAGGAGGAGACCTGTAATACAATACATTATTTTCCATACTGCTTTCATGATCTAGCTGAGGCGGGCATTCCCATGCTCAGCTTTATAAATTCATTTTTCTGTACATAGAACAGACAATCGTCTGATGATAGACTGATAATTTTTTATGAAATTATCATCCTTTGAGTAGGATGATTATCTGCTGCAATGATGTACATGTCAATGTCTTTATCTTTCCTGAATATATATCGCAGCCCGGATGGATGAAACTAGATCCGGGGTCTTCAAACTCGTTCGATCTTCACTCTAAGTACAAGTCGATCCATGTCAGAATTGTTCTAAAGTCGAACATGGAAAGACATCGCTTGATTACCGGTCAATGATGTAAACCGTTAACAAGCGCGAGAGGAATCACCGATAATGATAATGACCCTCAAGGTACTGTAGTACAATTCACGTGGTGTGAATAAAGGACTTGGCGTCGAACACCACGCAAAATCTTTCGGTCGAAGGTCATTGATGTATACCTGTCGCCGGAAGTGAGAAACTTGCCATTGTGGCATGCAAGCTTCAAAGTACTGAAGGGGTTGTTCCTAGATCAACTTCTTGGATAATGAGCTGATGTCGACAAGAAGCGATCTGTCACAGGAGGGCCTTAATGAATCCCACATCAGTGACACGAAACGGAGCTAATGATTTTAATGGAGGTGAAAACGATCTGTGACATATGATTCAGGGTGGCGGTCATGAATGGATGAAGGATAATGTATGGCAGTGGATGGGACACGGTTGACTCTTTCTGAACGAGTTCTCTTGAACATATGGCGACACTGATGCGATGGATTGGTAGCATTACCCCAAATATGGATGGTATGGCAAGACCATGGTGAAGTGACCGGTGAATGAAACAACCCAACCCGATTGTGGTACGGAGGAAAAGTGTCATGTTCAAGAGCGACTTGCTACCATCAAAGTTTTTTTTAGTTTCTCCCAATTTTTCCCCAGTCATTGCTGACTAGTACCTCTTTATTTTTGTCAAGCTTGAGGAGGATAACATATGCTTTTCCTATAACCTGCCCTTCGAGCAAGCCCATCGCTATGTTTTAACGAGCCTAACGATAGTGAAACTCGTTCTCGTCTAAAGACAAGTTTGTCGCTATTTAATGATTTTAATGAGTCTAACGACAAGGATAACTCGGTCCTTTTCATTTTTAGAGAGTCTGAAAAGGTACATAAAGTTAACTCCAAAAATCCTTTTTCGTCATCTAATCCCTTAAGTCCGAAAAAGTATAAAACAATACAGAACGGATGAGTTTTCGATAGTTTTAACGAGCCGAACAAAACAAGCGCTCGATCTTTTTGTGCAATAATCCCTCAGGTCCAAAAAGATTAAAATCTAGAGGAGGGATAGCTCTTCCGGTCTCTTTAACGAGCTGGAAGGCCAAAACTCGGCAATCTTTTCATATTTTACGAGTCAATTGAAAAGCGCTTAAAGAAGACTCGTCTTTTGAGGAACGAGTGATAAACAGGGATTGCAGCTGATTCCAGGTACAGGTTGGAATTTTCCAATCACGGAAGTGTCACAAGGATGGCTAGGTGTAATCACTCTTCGCAGTTGTTCCTCAAAATGGGTAAACAATCATATGGAGGTGAACGATCGGCCAAATGAAAAGTGGAGGTGACGGTGCAAACACGATCAAGGCTTTAACGGCTGATGATATTACATTCACAATGGTTATTTACTGGGATAGTTCATTTTTTAACGAGCTTAAAAGCGGATTGAAACACTTGCTCGATCTTATGTTTATTCTTTAACGAGCATGAACTATGTGTTAAAACTGCTCGGATCTTGCGTTTATTTTTTAACGAGCATGAACTTTGTGCTAAAACTGCTCGATTACCCAGTCATATGATAAGATTGTCTCATGTAAGATTCCATTTTTTATGGAGCTTGCGCCTTAACAAAGCTATGCCCCGCATCCTTTCTTTATGCAAGTTCGGAAACAACTAATCCTACGAGTTTAAAGGGTTAGAGGTCCTAAAAATTTAAAAAATAAATAGCCGCCCCTTGCCTGCACTCCGAAAGGTTTGCATGCCCCCAGGTATAGAACAGAGTTTCAAGGTTACCTCTACTTCACCTCTTTCAGGTTACCCAAAGATTGTCTCGTTAATCTTTCAAACAAAACACTTCTTTGGCAATGTCTACCGAAATAGACAAAGGTGAGTGACGATTCTTATCAACTTACATAACTTTGACAAAAGAATCTTATTCTAGAATAACCCCTCTTCCTCTACGGACGGGGTACAGACTAGTCATATTCTCCCGCGGAAACCTACTCTATACCCAAAGTTTCCCTGCCGAAGCAGGCTAGGATGCATGCCCCCTGGGTTCCAGTCATATCCTCCCGGATTACTCGCGCTCATCAGGAGGACGGACCGTGGGTTGAGACACTTCTTGCATGAATAGACCATTTAGGGATGGTATATGACTATTTGCGATGCGTGATCCGGGAAATGAAAGTTGGTCCACGAGCTTGACCACTCTTCCTTCATGCGGAAAACACATTACTCTAAAGAGCGAGGAGACTATAGCTCCCATGCAATATATATAGTCTCGTCCAAGGAGTAGGTTATAATCCAAGGGTCCTTGAACGACCATCACGTTCATTTGAACGGTCTTCCCTTTCAATGTTATAGGCACATTGGGGAGGACCCCTAAAGGTCGACTGGTTCCTTTATCAAACCCTGATAGATTTCTCATTTCAGGCAAAAGCGCCGGCGAACCAAGCGCTTTCCAAGCAATAGAGGAAAGGATACTCACAGATGCCCCCTCATCAATGATAGTGCCAGCCATTACCATTCTGTATATTTGAACGATAATTCTGAATGGTATGCTTGCTCGCAACCGGGGTCTGCCTAGTTGGTTCCAGTCAAAGGACACAACCAGGTTGCTTGGTGGTGGGATCGAATAAACGATCGGATATCGCTCTGACGAACTTCCTTCCTGCGATAAAGGAATGGGGGCATTGCCCCCTTGTTCATCAGAGTCAGTGTTGATGAAGAGAATTTGGACGGTGTCGTCTTTATTCTCCTCTGTGATGGTATCATTCGAAGATAGAGCCTCTGAAGGCAAAACCGGGTCAACTGCCGTATCAACCTGTTGACTTTCGTCAGGCATGGATCCAGACGGTTTATCTTCAATGATAGGTGCTTCGGCTGACCATCTGGGCGGGTTAGCCGGGTTCTCAACTAGTGAAGGACTTGGCAGGAGTTTTTGATATCCAGGAGGAAGTTGCGCTCGTAAAATCGGGCGATCTTCCAGAACTCTTTTAGCCTCGTCTAAGAAGGGACAACGGTGGATGGTGTGATCGCCTTCACATAGTTTGCAGGGAAATCTAGATTTCTCTCTCTGTCATGTGACTTCACTTTCACTAGTTGACGGTGAGCAGTCAACATGGCTATCAGAGGTTGATGCTACCGAATTGTGCAAACGGGGAGACCAGTCCCTTAGTATTCGAGGGATACAGGGACAATCTCTATGGAAGTGGTCTCCCTTGCATATGACACATGGCGATTTAGGCCTTGTCAGTGCTGTGTGTGGATTTTTGTCAGACGACACTTGTTTTCCCCCAGTCGCCTTTGGCTCCTTCTTCTTCTTTTCTTTCTTCTTCTTTTCCTTCTTCTCCTTAGGAACCTGGTTTTTTTTTTTACCAGTTCCTTCAAGCGAAGAAGAAGGAGGAGAGGAAGATGAAGTAGAAGGCTGGTGGGAAACTCTAGTCTGGTCTAACTGTTGACTCGACTGTTCAGGAATGGTGGTGTTCTGAACGACATTGGTTGAAAAGAGCCAAACTGGCAGGCCAATTGTCAGTCCTGGAAGCGACAATGTGGCCATGTGGGGCGCACCAACATCTCCCCAAGAGGAGAAGGGACTAGGATTTCCACCAAGGGGAATTCCTCGGTTGGTGTGCTCCATTTTTCAACCTAAAGATCAACGCAGGAATAAAGGGTGATTGTTCTGTTTAAAATAAATTTTAACGACGCTTTAGACACAACTTGCTTTTTCAGTTTTAAAGAGTCGAGAAAAAGCTAAAGATGACTCTAGTCTCCTTCGATGTTTTAACGAGCCCGAAGTGACAAATGCTCGGATGGACTTTTTCTGTTATAGAGTCTGAAAAAGGCCAAAAGGAACTGCTCTGGAGCTCTAGGCAGAGGGTGTGCCAAACTTTTCGCAAAACCGCAGAATACTTTTTAGGGTACGGGCGGTCGATCTTCCTAAATGCTGTGTTCAGTGCATTGTGATCAGTAGGGCGGTCGACACGACTTCCTAAGGATAAAGGTTTTATGCCTATAGGGGTCTCCCAATATATACGCAACGATACGTGGGAGCACAATCCGTACTGGCGCTATCGTCCCTCAGGAGGAATCACCCACCTTCTACGAGATCGACAGTCACCAGGCTTAACGACGCCGGAACACGTCTCTAGCCTAGACCTCTATGTTGTGTGTTATGTTACAAAGAGTTGTTAAGTTCATTCAATTTATTTTAGGTTGATCTTTTTAAAGTTTGCCTTTCAAGGTTCACCACGAGATGTATGATACAAATTCCTAAATGCAGTCTAAAGATGATAAGCAAGCTTTATATCTTTTCAACTTTGAAAATCCTAGCTACTAAGGGAAAAGAAAGACACCATCTTTTCTCAAAGAGCAATCAGCACACTCTAATGCACTTTTCCTAAATCCAACATGCAAACTATCAAATGCAAATGCACAATGCAGGTGTTTGTTTTCCGCTTTCTTAGTATTGATGCCTACAAAGAAAGCTTTTTGTACAACTTTGAATTTGCTTTTAAATGATCAATACAAACAAGTTTACTTTTTCGAAATCAGAGAGGGTAGAAGAGATTACAACACTTAACGATTTCCGAAATGAATACTTGTTTTAACACTTAAAAGAGACAAACTCAAACCAATAAGCAAAAGCAAATGTATAATCAATCTGCAAACAGCCAATGAACTCTGTTCTAAGATCACAATCAACAGATCTGAATCAAGGGCTACAGGATGACTATTTCACTCATGCAAAGGAAAACTGTAAATGACGCCACAAACACATAAAAACACTCACAGTCTTTTTGTACAAAAGGAGGCGGAATGTAAGCAGAGAAAAGGAGTTTTCAGACTGGTACCTATGCTAGTTACAGGCTGCAAAAATCAGAGATCAAAACAAGGCAAAACAGAGCAGAGAACCCCAGCTGCACAAGGACAAATTGGTTCAGCGCAACCTCAACACAGGGGTTTTGACATTCAGCGCAGGTAACCTTCACGGGACCTGCGTTGAAATGCAGAATCCCTTCACTGGGTCTGCGCTGAAGGAGAAACTCTCGTTTCCCTCAGGTTCTGGGTCACAGATTGCTCTTTAATTCACTGTTTTAGGCCAAATAAAAGCAACAAGCAAGGTGTAATCAAAGGGATGCTTTGAGAGGCTACTAAGATCTATCACAAGGATCATCAAATCATTTGTGAATCCATTGTTCAGATCATAGACAAGTCCAGCAATTGGATCAAAGCAGCAACTTTCTACTTTGCATCCGTGAAAGATGCAGTTCGGTTGTTGTTGTCAAGTCTATGAAACAAACAATGATAGAAACACAAATAAAATGACTAAAAAAATTCCCCAGCGGAGTCGCCAATTTGTTGTGGGGAAAAATGCCTATGCAGGACGATCCTATCCATCTAAGGTGTGACAGTGCCTTAGCAACAAACGAGTACAGCTATACTGATATCTTCCTTTATGAAATGTGAAAGAAGAGAGATCAATAGACTTACCGGTGTCTTCTGTTTGTCCCTCAATCCAATCTCCCTTCTCTTTGGGTGTTCACAGCTACTTGCCTTCTTGCTTATCCAGCTACAACTTCCTGCGAGATCACAAGAGAACAGCTACTTGCGACAAGAGAACAACTACTTGAGACAAGAGAAGAACACTACACAAAGACAGATATTCACCTTCATAACTAGTTTAGGATTAGAAATAAACCAAATACAGTAATACATTCATACATCAAAATACATCAGCATATAGGAGAAACCAAGATAGCTTTATTGATGATTAACAAAGTTCAGGAAGAGATACAACCCAGAGGGCTCCAATCCAGCATCTCCTTCCCAGCAAATGGAATTCCTATCTTCAGCCCCTTCAAAGCATTAAGCACCCAATGATTCCAGTCTCAAACCAACAGCAATTCTTTGCAATAACAAAATTCCAGCCTCCAGATCTCATGGAGGAGAGATCCATATATAGATGTTTGGAGAGAGGATGAGTCAGCTTGAGATCTGACTAGTGTCCTCTCCCTCTATCAGTTCTTGAGTCCACTTGGAGGTTCTTGCTTCCACTTGGAGATTTGGAACCTCTTACTCATCACCAGTCGAATTCCCTGAGGCAAGTGTCATTTTGGAAGCTTCCTGGGTTTTGACACCTTGAGAAATGAGCCTGCCACTTGTCCACTCTCGTTCAACGCAGGTAGCCTTTGTTCCAGTTGACATTCAACACAGGTAGCTAGTGTTGGCTTTGACATTCAGCGCAAACAGCTAGTGTAGCCACTGAAATGATCCTGAATTGACTTGTTTTGAGCCGTTTTTTGGTGGAGAACTTCTGTGAATTACTGTGGTTTGTTAGCCTTGTTCCTCTAGGGGTAGGAACAACATGTTTAGGGACTTTGGATCCCTTAGTTTATGGACATTTCATGCTCAATGCTGTACGGCACAAAAATGTCTATAACACTTAGTTCAACCAATTCTTGTTGCATGTTCTTAATAACTTCCATAATCTGGGAGTTTGGTGTAGTGCTACCTCCTCCAAATTCGACATACAACTCCCCACCGCTTGTTATGCCTAGAGGGGATTTTTCGGCCATTCCTAGAAATTTGCTTCACTTATTTACCTTATAAACCAGTGCAACCTACTATCAGTGTTTTTGTAATAACATTTGTACACACAAAAATTTTCTGGACTGTGATGGTCCATTGCAGGGCCATTGTTAAAATTTGGCTCTGATACCACTTTTCATATACCTCTGTTCTACAAGACCTTTTTTATTTTTTTAAAATGCTATGATTACCACTTTATGTTATTCATTTACTGTGATAATAGTCAATTTATGTTTATTGAATTCAGGTTCATAACGAAGGAAATTATAACATTCAACAAAAGTTGATCATGTTCTCCTTAGATATCTATAAATTAACAACATTCTACTTCTTTACATGATTCCCTTAGGCAGCATGTATACATTTTATTTCATTACTTACATTACCAAAAATCTCACCATACTCGCAAGTCATTTACTATATCATTTGGTTGATATCACATGTCTCTTGGGACCTTGGTGAAATCTTTGATGTGTACAAACATAATCCATGTATGTTATGATGCGCACCTATTTAACCCAAAGTGCTTTTGCTTATATAAATAAACTTACAATAATTTGTCCTCACACACTATAGAGGTTAATGGTTTAATGGTAACTATCAAACTATATCATTATTCTTGTTATTTATCCTATGTTGCATTCCAACTGTGTATTCTCTACAAGGAAATTGATTAGAATTAGGAGCTTCGGAGTTTATTGAGAGACTTAGCTTCTCCGTAACATAGAGGGAATACCTTTCTTTGGAGAAGCAAGTGCGCACTTCATGTTCTACTATTGGGGCTAGTGGATTGTCAATGGTATATGTATGCTTGGAAATTTCACTTTGATAAAAGCTCAGAGCCGATACATTTTCATGCATATGTTGTGAATATAGTAGGACTATTCCTGTGATGTTTTCCATATATTTTATTTCGATACAATAACTCTTATGAAATATTATGTTTGCATTCGTATGAATCTTGTGAATGTGTGTTGTTTAATTCCATCATGGTGAGCGTGTGAACTATTACACAGGCTAACTCGTGATGTCTCTATGCACACGTGTTCCTTTCAATCCACGTACTATAACAAGCTTCTAAGGGGCCCACTCATCTTCCCCTCGTGTGTCAGAACATTTCATACATTGCACTTGATCCTTTGTAGAGTCATATAGTTATTCACCATAGTGACAATTACACCACTCTATGCATTATTGCAGCCAAGTCACATCATTAAAACCCACTGCTAGAGAAACCAGGTCATATTCCGGATGAGGCTCCTAAATCAAACAGTGTGAGGTCTAATTGGGACTTCATACTAAGGAGACTCCCTGAATGTTGGTGAGCCCAACACCATCAACACGACTCCAAAGGCCAATATTAAATCTTAATTGATGAGTCAGATCATCTATGGATTGATCCGTGTGAGTTTCTGACTATTCTCACCTTGACTTAATCAATTCTGATTAATTAAACTAGGTTTCCTAAGCTTAGACTTAGAAAACATTAGAAAATTGGTTAATAATCTAATTAAGTCATCTCTAGGTCGAATTTTTAGAAACGGTTTTTGGGTTTTGGAGATATCATGTATTCTATCCCCTCCACTTAATTTTATGGCTACAACACAACCAATGCTACATAAACTAACACAACCATTCAAGCAACCTTTATCACTAGTCACAATAAACTTGACAACAATCACTAATGTCCTATTATATGGATTTTGTCTACAGACAAAGTATAACATCTTATAATTCACTTTATTTACTACTTGTATTTTTTCATGGTTTTAAACTAATTTTAACAATCAAATCATTGTTTCCAATATTAGTTTACATCAAACCACTCTTTGAAATACCAATTTACATAGTTACCTATTCCACACTTCTCATTCAATTAGAATATGTAGAAGATTTATTTTAAACTATAAAGGATATTTAATCAATATCAAGATGAAAATCAAACATTAAGAAGGCCTGCAAACTTTATTTATTTCTCAATCATGTCTGACCTACTTACATGATTGTGGTGATCATCCCTTTTCCAAGACGCTATATATGTTACTTTGCTTCATGAATAATTGATATTTAATGGGGAAATATCATCAATCTGGTGTCATTGATCAATCAATCTTGAAGTGACACTCCTTATTCACTTATTTGGAGTTAAAAGAGTCAAAGTCGTATATAAGGAGCTCTTCTTGAGCCTTCATGTAATGCATATGGGTCAACCAAATGTCTAAGAACAACCCTCCAAGACTAGCACAATCCACTTAAAGACTAGCAAGGAAAACAATGAAAAACATAGTCACATCAGCCATCAAAATGAAGTTAAAGTCATGTCAGCTTGCAAAGGAGACACATTAATTCACATGGTAATGTCGGCTTGATATGGAGACGTAAAACCTATAAATAGGCAGCTAGAGTCACCGCAAATGTGCAAGAGAGAATCTCGCATATCTCTGAAGAAGCTTGATATGTTCCTCCTCTAACTATCATTTTCCACACCGACCATAGCTACACCCCTAATCTATTTATTCCAAGTTAAAGATATCTTTTCAAAGTAATTCCAAACATGTATTCTATCTTTCTTAGCAATGCATGTAATATATATATATATATATATATATATATATATATATATATAGATATAGATAGATAGATAGATAGATAGATAGAGAGAGAGAATTTGATATACATAGATATTTAAGCAGTGTTAAGTTACAAAGATGATTTGGGAAAATCTTAAAAATGACCCTTTTAGGAATAATAAGTTGTTTATATGGAACCATGGCACTCTTAGATGGGTTCAGTAAGTTTTAGTTGTCTTAAAAATCCATATCAAATTTTATTTATTTGTTTATTTGTTTGTTATTAAAATGAAACCTACGCTCTATTTCTTATTTATCGACCAAGGATGCCCCCAAATTATCTAGGACACAAAATGTTAAAAGTGTTATATAGTAAACTTACATAAAAGTATTTTGCATGAATGTTATAACAAATTATATTGAATCATCACAAGTTTGTAGAGTTTGTAATGTTCCTACCTACAATATATCTCCTAGTAAAGTGTAAAACTTGAAAAACCACAGCAACACCTTCTTGATGGAGAAAGAACTCATTCCAAGTACTCAATTATGTTTCTCTAAAATTCATCATTCTTAAAACAAGAAGAAGAAATCGTGGTTAGTGACCATTCATTGACCCATGAGTAAAATCACGGTGAAGAATTGGTATCCCCTACCTTCTATTGACAATATTTTGGCTTATCTAGCAGGCTCTCACCATCTCACTAGGTTGGACCTCTAAGCAGTCTACCACTAGATTTCTAATGCCAAGAGTGACACTACAAAAGTTTCTTTCAAACTATGTTCAAAAAACATTTTAGTCTTTTTGAATAAATGGATATCCGTTTTGGCCTAACCAATGCTCCAACACCATTGTTGTTCCTCATTAAAGTTATATTTCGTTTATGTTTGAGTTATCATGAAAACATATCTATTGATTACATCTTGATTTTCAATTAAGAAATTGTGGTCACCTTTGGCACATTAATACTATTTTGGATCTATTACACATTCGCAAATTGCATGGACAAAGTTAGAAATGTTTTTTTCACAAAAAAAAGTGATCTCTTGAGGTTTCTCATTTACTAATCTAGTATCTAGGATAATATATCAAATCTGAAAGCCCTCCCAGCCCAATGTCTCTCTCGCAGTATTACTAATCTCAATATTTTCATGGGAGTACTAAATTTTTAATGAAAATTTATTTCCCACATTTTAGGTCATCCATGCCACTTGCATCAATTTCTTAACACTTATTGCAAGGATACCTTTTCCCAACTAAATAAAGTTTGTTCAACCCCAATTTCGCACCCATTAGACCTTTATATGTTGGAACCTAAGGCTATGGTAGTCCATCACATCTATGGAGCTTCTCGAGTTAGTTAGTTGAAGGATCAAATAATGAGAGACATTCAGTGAATGGTTGACTAGTAGACCAGCTAACTGAATACTCAACGGGTTGATTGAGTAACCAACTAGAAGATGGTAAAATTGTCAACTAGCAAGACCATTGATTCAATGATTTGAGGAATTAATGACACAATTTGGATGACTTGATGAAACAACGTGGATTTCATAGAAATGGTCGAAACTTTGGATGCTCAATTGTGGACCCAATCTTCCACCACTTGAGGAAGTTGTTTATATTTGGAAATTATAAATAAAGGACCTTATGGGTCAAATATTAAGCATCAAATTCATTGTTAATAAAATAATGCATTATGATGTTCTAATGACAATGCATTGTGCTTAGGTGTTGTAATGATGTGTTTCAACACCACACATAATCTTGTAGTATACTTACTTTTCTCTTTTGTTTACATCTTTGGATTATGATTTTTTCTCAGTTCTCAAGTTCGCTAAATCCCCAACATGGTATCATAGCTATCAATTTTAGCTTAGCGCTATTGTCTTCAAATCATCCTGAGTTAAATATTGTGGTGATTGATTTTCGGTTGACAGATTTATTGACTTGAACCATATTTTAAGCAGATTAGAGGTACTAGAAACTTGTGGACCACTTCCAATATTTAATGTGCCATTTTAAATGGAAAAAAATTATGTTCTTTGGGCACCAAACATGGAAATGCTACTAAAGAGAAAATAGCTCTAGCAATATATTAAAACCACTTTTCTAGATCGAAAGGATGACTAGGTGGAGTTTTTCACCAATATAAAGAAAGATGAGGCTGTCAAAGTCATTGTGACCTATATTTTTTGGGATATTTGTTTTCTTATGAGCAAGATCAATTATATTCATGTGGTTTGATAGAAGACGAAGTCACTATTTGACAAAGTCAGTGAAAGTTAGGTCTATAGTTAGAGAAAGAGTTCATTCCTGTTAATCTCCACTATATTGAAAGGATTCAGGACTATCTAGCTTGTACTAAAGAGCTATTTTTGAAGGTGGATAAATGAGGTAAATATTTCCCAAAGAAATATAGAAAATTCATTGAATCAAACCTGATTAATTTGAGAACACTTTATGATGTATTATGATCCTCATCTTGCACAATCGCACAGCGACTTTTGACAACTTTAATGATTTATTCATCAAGTACCAACAATGTTTGTTAGGCAAACTAAAGCTTTGTACTAAGAACCAAGATCACTTACCTAAGGGAAAGGGAAAGTCAAATCAAAGGAGAGAGGAAGAAGGCTAGAATTCGTTAATGAGAAAGATAAAGAGAAGAGTGATGAGTTCGTATTGACCAACAAGAATAAAAAGAAGACATTTCACTATTGTTGAAAGCTAAGAAATGCAAAGAAAACCTACCAAAATTAGCATGATGACCTCGAAGAGAAGGTTTGAAAACTTGATGTTAGAAACAAGGATAACACTGCGGAGGAGGTGAATCAGTTTTATGACCAATTTTAACAATATACAACACTTCAAATCATTCAGCAATCAGATATATCAACAACACATAGAAAAACAAAATTTATCTGGAAACCCATAATGGGAAAAAAAACAAAACATACTTATGGATATTGTTGTAGGTTGCAACCTACTATTGCATAAGCTCTCCTTGCTAGAACTAAAAGGAGGAACCCATCCCCTAATTTTACAAGCACCCACATGATGGAAGCACCAAGTCCCTGATATTTACAGGCTCCAATCTGAAGGAAGCACTAACTCACTAGTATTTTACATGAACAACTCCTAATGTGCATGCTCCAACCTACTTGAAGCGCCAACCACTTAAATTTCTTTGCAGAAGGCAACCAACAATAGTACACTATGGACCTCCCTTTCATAACATTTTCCGAGCAAATCAATTCATGTAGTCATCATAGGAAATACTTTAACATTCTGATACAAATTATCCTTCTTAACTATTATTTTTCTTAACTCTAATCTCTGCACTAATGCCCTTATTCTAATTCATTTGAAATCAATAACATCTTAGTCATAGTCATAAATACAACATAATATAGATAGCAAACAATCTTTATGCCAACTTCAATTTAGTAGCCAAACTTGAACAAAAATCCCAGCATAGAATAAACATCCTCTTCGGCCCTCATCCCTTCCATAGTTTCCCCTTCAAGGATAGAGCGAATATAACCTAGTAACTAAAATAAAATAACTTTGGCCCCACCATAAATAAAAATAAGAAGGAAGTTCGACCCTCTCACAAAGAAAACAAACTCGGCCCTGTAGCTTTCATTTCTCTATATCAGATGTCTTCAATTCCGCACAAGTGTGCACACAACAGTCTCAATGAGGCACTATTCATTACCTTTGGACATGTATATTTATAGTGTGTTGTTTATGATGCGATGTTTTGAAGAACTTGATATGAGAATTTTACAACCCTCAATAATTTAATAACCATGCGTTGTTTCCCTTGGTAAGCACGATGTTGAACCCGTGGTTTACGCTTTGACTTCCAACCCCACACGTCATTGTTCCAATCACATTTGTTGCCTCATGTTTTCCTCTTTTCATTTCTCCACCCTAGGTAGTTGACAAATCTAAAGATCAGATCTCGATTCTTGACTTTTATAGGATCTCAGACCTCCACTATTTTATTCTTCTAGCAATCCTAGCTAGACTTCAAATAAAAGGAATATTTCTTGCTAAAATGACCTGGTGCCCCGAGGCCCTGATAGCCAAAGGCCACGTCACCTGCTAATTATCAATCACATGATTCTATACGACCAAACAAAACCTTCCACATGTCTTTTGTCAATGTGCCCTTGCCATGTGTACTGACGCATGTCATTTAAGCCACGTCAAACTTCCATGCCCTTAATCGTCTGAGGGGAAACTTTTGCTGACGTCATGCTATCCTTATCGTGACATCATCATGCAATGCGGTGCCCTTTGGGTGGTGCCATGTATCTCCCAAAACGAGCCAACTTGGCCACCCAAAAACACCATATACAAGTGACATATATCACCCTTTCGTATGGTCATGTGTTAGTTTCCACATCATCTTACTGAGTCACCTTCCATGTTAGTGTGACTAGATTGCCACCTGTCTTTATCTAATACTCATCCTCCTTTGCCAATGGTTTCCTATCTCATGTGTCTTTTCCTGGATAGTATACACCTACATCAAAACCATTTTAGAAAAAATGTATTACGCCACCCCCTTCAGTGACATTCTACTTTGAGTTGGGTGGGACGGTTCCAAAGTCCACCATAGTCGTCGATTGGCTTGTCAAAACCTTTCGATGATTTGGCTCAAATCCTTATCTCAAAACCCCCCTTGTTAATGCTCGACATAAGGGAAGGGGCTCGTAATTAACAAGGGTTATTGAATCACCGGCCCCAACATTATAAACATTGATTGGTAATTAGAATTTTATGCATTTTAATCAATGCAACATGGAATCTTCGTGCAGGTGCCACTTATCCTGCCACCGCTCATTTCTCACAACTATGTTGTATGCAGATCAAGTCTCATCTGACAATGTAGGAGGTTACCATTAAGCTCTTGGTGACAATGACCTATGACCGGAAGTCTTTCCACCCGATTGCCTACTGCTCATTACCCATGACTCTTCCTCGTGAGCTTATTTCCTCCACAGTCTAATGGTCGATGGACTCTCAGCCCATAAATGCCAAACTATACCCCTTTGTTACTAATCAACATGACCAGGACCTTACGAATCCACTTCTTACCGCCTATAACACCATTCCGCCTTAGGTTCTTTCAACCTTGGCGTCGATCTGATGAGGGGCCCATGATAGAAACATGACGAGTTGGAAATTTGCTACAATTGCAACACTTCAAACTGAGTTTTCTCTCCCTTCCTTTGCAGTTAGGTCAAGTGCCATATAACAATGGAAAGGTCTTAGAGAGAAGGCTATCCAAGTAAGGACTTAGAATGTTGTTTGAGAAAAGAATCTATAAAAAAATGCTTTCAAATTTAATACAAAAACCAAATAACACCATAACCATTAAGCATGATATTTCAACAAGTTCCCCTGAACTTGACAACACTTCCTATTAATCACAACGCTTGACATCAATAACTAAACTTGACATTAATAACAACCACCGCACTTGAGGCAATCATGGTAACTAAAAGATTGACTAGTCTATCAGTTGAAATCTTCACCTTCTTATTCACCTTCTTATTCGAAACTCAAGTTGCACTCTCACACAACTCAGAATGAATGGCAGTCAGTTCTGGATGCACTCATCATAAAGTAAAGGATGCTTTTATTTTTTCCTTTGTGGTTAAGGCTATTGAGAAAAAGACTTATCTACAAAATTATTTTTCTCTTAACATTGTTGGTCATGGTGACATACCTTGTCAACATCATAGAATTGCAAATGTCTACCATGTGCCTAATCTAAGCACCAATCTATGGTTAGTTTCCCAATTGACAAACATTAATAAAATTGTTGAACTTTTGTTAGATTAAATCCTTATTAAAGATATAAGGAAAGTCAAGTTGATGGTTGTTGAAAGAGTTATGAACTCAAAATATGGACTGCATAATTTCTATGAATTGTCTTGACCAAACGTTGAACTCGTTAAAAATGATGCCAAGTATCTTGAGTAACTAGACCCTTCTGGAGTTGGGAGGATCTGAAGACAGGAACTGCGAACTCGAGGGCGCGAAACTAGGATTACAGAGGGGCTCTTTGGTTGCTCCCCATGGAGCACAGGAGAGGAGGGAGCTCCACTCCCTCCTACAAGGAAGCGACAGTCGGCAAAGGTAAGTCACCGATGGGAAAAATCAGAGGTTCTGGTGAAAAAGGGGGAAAAAATAATGAAAAGGTTGTAGATGGGGCCAGGTCCAAGGAAAACAACAGCGTAAAGGACAAAGAGGAAGAAGACAAAAGCCAGGGAACAAGGGACAAAAATCAAAAGGGACCGTGCAGACCCAGAACGGAGATTACTCCTAGAGTAGTGTTGAATGATCCTGCTCTGCATGAGCACAGGGAACATATGGGGACTCACGCCATAATCTGCAAATTCATGGAAATTTGGCCCTCTGAAAAGGCATTACAGACATGGATCAAATACCACTAGAAACCCAAAGGTAGTATTGAACTACATCTGGGGTCAAAGGGTTTCTTTACAGTGGTATTTACTAACATTGAGGATAAAGACAAAATATTCGAAGGTGGACAATACTTTTTTGCAGCAGCAGGCCTCTATATGAGACCATGGAAGATGAACTTCGTTCCAGAAAGAGAGACATTCACCTCGTTACCTATTTGGGTAAGGCTCTATTCCCTATCTCTCGATTATTGGCAACATGGGTCGCTTGCTGTCGTTGGCAATAAACTAGTTCGTTTTGTGAAAGCTTCGGAAGCCACAAGACGGGGTAAATATACTTCCTATGTTAGGATTTCTGTAGAAATGGATATATCAAGAGCTCTCCCAGATGAACTAATCCTGGAAGTCTTTGATGAGGAATGGGTCCAAACGGTGGATTATGAACATATCCCGTTCAGATGTCGTAGATGCCACGAACATGGTCACCTAATTAGAGATTGTCCTCTTAGCAAAGTAGACAACAAAGGAAAACCTAATACTGTGAAGGAGACTGAAAACTTTCAGAAAGTGGTAAGTAAAGGAAAAGGAGGCAGAAAGGGAACAAGGCAACAACGCAACAAGGAGAAAAAGATCAACCTGAACCGGTTTCAAGCACTGGAAGAAGAGGAAGAAATGACAAAGGAAAATCAAGCAATGGAGGAAGGACCTAAGGAAAAAGAGACGGAGGAGAACTACAATATAACACAAGAGATTTGTAACAGGAAAGATACTATGAATAGTGAGACGGAAGTAGAAATGGATATGGAGATGACCCAAAGTGAAACAGATTTGGAAGACCATGAACTGCAAGAAATTCTAGAAAAGGAACACCTAGACCTGGAAGGGTCCTTGATGCAGGGTAACACGGGAGGGATAGAATATCTTCCCCAAGAGGACTGCAATAGAATACAACAGCTGTTTCTATGGAAGTCTCAGTAAAGAGGGTTAGAAACAGGAACAACCACCGACAAGCTGGAAAAAAAAAGGAGTGAAAACAATGAAACCAACGTCAAGACTAGCTCCTAGAAATGCGGGCAAGAAGAGAGGCCGGAAAAAGCAGAAGGAACTTTTGATGGAGTGTGGAAAGCTCATGATAGATTCAGGTAAGATGAAAGACCTAACCAGTTACTCCTTTACAAATCTTTAAATATGAAATTTACATCTTGGAATATTAGAGGTCTAGGAAGTAAAAGAAAACAAAGATTTCTTAGTCATAGAATGAAACAAGATATGTCGGATATGATTTTCATCCAGGAAACGAAATGTTCCATTCAGAAAATAAGACTCATACACAACAAATGGCTCATTAGATATGAGTTTCTAGAGGTTAAAGCTGAGAACACAGCGGGGGGTATTCTTACTCTTTGGAATCCCCAAAGGATCAGAATTATGGATGCAGAGGCATCAAGAAATTATCTATCAGTGGTCATTCAACCGGTTGGGGTTTCGGAAACATTCCTAGTTACAAATGTTTACGGTCCTTAGAAATTAGAGGAAAAACTCAAATTGTTAGAAGCCCTTAGTGACCTCAGAAGCAGACAGACAGGAATGCCTTGGATCATGGGAGGAGATTTTAACATGATCAAATCTCTCTCTGAAAAAAAGGAGGCACCAGAGTGCTCAACAAAGACTCCTTAGCGTTTCAATCATTCACAGACAATATGAATTTGGTTGAGTCAGATTCAAGTAATGGCCTTTTTACTTGGAACAATAAAAGAGGAGGTGAGGCCCTGGTAGCGTCTAAGTTAGATCGGTTCATGATATCAGAGGAACTAATGTTCCTTAATAGTGAAATAACAGCCAGAGTGCTTCCTTTTGGAGGTTCAGATCATTGGCCGATTCAGTTGGAAATCAAGGGTATAGATTCTCCCAGGAATAGACCCTTCAGATTCAAAAACATCTGGCTCTCCCACCTGGATTTCATTAGTAATATTGAAAAATGGTGGGCTGAAGACTTGCAAATCCAAGGTTCCAAGATGTACCTTCTACATAAAAGACTAAAGCACATTAAGTCCAGACTAAAGGAATGGAACCAGAAAGATTTTGGGAACATTTTTGAGGAAAAACAATTGGTGGAAATCAAAATTCTAGAACTCAACAAGGCTCTGATAAGCAATGGATTTGACAAAGCCAAAAGCGAGCAGGCTGATAAATACCATCTAGTTTGGGAAAATTTATGCAAACAAGAGGAAATATTTTGGAGACAAAAATCCAGAATTCAATGGCTCAAGGAAGGAGAACGGAACACCAGATTTTTTCACAGATCCACTATGGCTAACAGAGCTCACAATAGAATCTCCGTGATTAAAGATGAGGGAGGGGAAATTCAGACACTTCATAAAGACATTGAAGCTGTGCTTGTTCAACATTTCCAGAACATCACTCGAGAAAACACTCCAGACAGGGATCAATCCATCAGGGGAATAACAGGGCATATCCCCAAACTAGTGTCCAGAGAGGACAATTTTAACCTCAACAGACCAGTTGAGGAAGAGGAGGTCAGTGAGGTTCTCAAAGATATGCATATTGGCAAAGCTCCAGGCCCAGATGGTTTAAATGCGGATTTTTTTAAAGCGTGTTGGCATATTGTCAAAGCAGACATTGTGAATGTGGTAGAGGATTCCAGGAGAAGAAAAACTATACTGAAAGCTCTCAACACCTCCTTTATTTTCCTTATTCCCAAGCAGGACACAGCTCAATCAGCAGACAAGTACAGACCTATTGCCTTGTGTAATGTGGTTTACAAGATTATATCCAAAGTAGTGGCCAATAGACTCAAACCTCTCCTCCCCTCGCTAGTGTCTGAAGAGAAATCAGGTTATGTGGAGGGAAGACAGATTCTAGACAACATTATTCAAGCTCATGAAGTGGTGCACACGCTAACTAGTAACAAACAGGCGGGGATGATCATGCAACTGGATATTGCCAAAGCGTATGACAAGGTGAATTGGAATTACATCAAGAAAGTTCTCTCTGCCTTTGGGTTCGATCACAACTCGGTCAGATGGGTCATGGTGCTGGTGACCTCCACCAGCTTTTCCATTCTAGTCAATGTCTCTCCCTATGTTATCTTCAATCCTTCTATAGGCCTCAAGCAAGGAGACCCTCTCTCTCCTTTCCTCTTCATTCTCATGATGGAAGGGCTTGGGAGTTCCATTAAGCAAGCCAATGCTTCTGGAACAATTAGGGGTCTTCAAACTTCTGAAAATGGTTCTGAGCTGACTCATCAACAATTTGTTCATGATACCTTACTGCAAGGCGTTCCTACAGTCAAAGCGACTTTGTCCTACAAGCAAATTCTTACGGATTTTGCCCTAGCTACAGGTATGGAAGTCAACCTCTCTAAATCAAAAATCTTCTTCTTTAACACTTACATTGCTATCCAAAGAAATATCTCAAGAATTCTAGGCTTCCAACGAGATTCCCTCCCCTCAAAATATTTAGGAATACCTCTTACTTCCAGACCCATGCAAAACAATATTTGGGAACCAGTGATTAATAAGATGCAAGACAGAGTAAAAAGTTGGACCTTCCGTGCCTTGAACCTAGCCGGCAAGTTAGTTCTGACAAATATTGTTCTTCAATTCATCCCTGTTTTCATGTTAACAGCTCTCCTGGCTCCAAAAGGGGTCTTAGACCAAATCAAAGACATACAAAGAGACTTCATGTGGGGAAAGGAGGAAACTAGAAAGAAATGGGCCCTAGTTTCCTAGGAAAAAACGTGCAAACCCAAAAGTCATGGGGGACTCAGCCTGGACGATCAAGAGATTCTTTGTAAAGCTCTAGGAGCCAAACTTTGGTGGAGATGGGTGCAGGAGCCAAAAGCTCAATGGGCCAAGATATGGAAAGAGAAATATGCTAGCTCATGGCACAATAATGATCTAATAAGAATGTCTGGAACTATAAAAGGCTCCTACATATGGAACAGAGCTTGGGAGAATAGAAGCTTAGTTCAAAAGAACAGTTTCTGGGAAATTAGAGCAGAAGATCTTGCTCTTTTTTGGGAGGACAAATGGTAGCAGGAACCAACATTGTTAATAGAGAATTTTATAAGCCTTAAGCAGGAAATGGATGCCCAAGGGTTAATCAGAGTTGAGGATTTTTGGGATCTTTCTCTTACCTCCGAAAAGTGGAGAAGTTGGAGAAACCTTGAATGCGAAGAGGACAGTCCCCTAAAACTCAAAGTAGAGGCTCTTGGGGACATGCTTAAGCAAAGGATGATCTTAATAACAGATGGGCAGGATCAATTGAGATGGGGTAATAACAAGCGAGGAGCCTTTAATCTCAAGGAAGCTAAAGGTTTTCTACTTGGGTTGAATCATAGCGTTCCAGACAAGTCCTGGACGCATCTCTGGAGGCAGCAAGGTTGGACGAAAATCAAGCTTTTTATGTGGCTGGTTCATCACAAGAAAATATTGACTTGGGACAATATTAGGAGAAGGGGAATTATGGGGCCTTCTAGATGTCAGCTCTGTGAAGAGCAAGAGGAGACAATGGAACATATTCTTAATAGTTGCTCTTATACTACCTGGCTGTGGGATTCATTCTCTTCAATTTTCCAGTAGTCAGATAGGGACAGAGGAAGTATCATAAATACCCTAAACCACTGGAGAAAAGACTTCAAGGAGAATGAAGTCCTGAATTTGGCCTGGGCCTTCACACCCTGCTTTATCATCTGGAACGTTTGGAAAGAAAGAAATAAAAGAATTTTCAAGAATGGTAAGACTTCAGTACAACATCTTCTTGATCTTATCTTGAAACAGATCAGAGAGACAGTCAATTCTACTGTTAATAATATCCCCACGAATCCCCCCTCAGAGGTAGAGCAGAGAATTCTCAGGCACTTGGGATTGCAAGAGACAACTCCTCAAGGTAGAAACAGTAAGAATAAAGCCATGACTACAGAGAAGGAACACTGGCAACCCCCACCAAAAGGCTTTCTAAAATACAACATTGATGGGGCCTCCAAGGGCAATCCGGGAACCGCTGGTTATGGAGGAGCTTTAAGGGATGACGAGGGCAATATTATATTTATCTTCCACTACCATTTAGGGAGAGCGACTAATAATATGGCGGAAGTGATGGCTCTGGAGCAGTGTCTAGAGTTTCTATCATAGAATCATTGCTCAAATATCATTGTGGAAGCAGACTCTGAGATAACCATCAACGCAGTGAAAAGAATCAGTGGTGGTTCCAGGCCGGAAAGAGTCTCGAATCATTGGAAACTCGTCCAGGTTTATCAAAGAATCCAACTGCATCTTCAGGGCCTTCGAACCATAAGTTTCAACCATGTTCGTCGTAATGCCAACAAACTGGCCGACTTACTGGCCAATCAAGGTGTGAGCAGTGTTGAGGGTGGATTGGCGCAAAAGTGGCTTGAAATTCCTCCAAGTCGTTTAAAGGCTATCTGCGAAGATCAAGCTGCTGAGGACAGGGAGGTTTTCCGATTTCGAGCTGGGTTGAAAACCACAAATTGATGTCACCGGGGGATACTAACTCAGCACTGAAGGATGAGCTAGATAGGCGGAGAAGCTTGGGCGGGCTCATCTCCTCCCAGTTCATTTCGACCGGGTTTCCCAGGTTTTTGGTTGGCACTCCGCGAAATTTGCTCATGAATAGACTCGGGAGCAGCTTCAGGTTTCTCGGTACGAGATTGCAGAAGGGACATTCAATGGGATACAACAGTAGGTGTCCTCTTCCCACCTCCGGGTTAGTTGTCCTAGCGATTGGCGGGTTTACGGTGATCGTGTGTATTCAAAGTGGTAAGTGGTTTTGTAATTGTGAGAGCGATCCCATAGAGCGCTTGACACGTGGCATGGTGGCCAGAGCGGAAACCGCCCTCCATCGCGAGATAAAGTGTGGGTGGGTTCGGTGTTGCGAAATTGTTCCTAGCCATAGGATCTGGCAACCGGAATGGACGGTTGGGATGGTTCGTACTGTTTAGTGGGGCCCGTCGGGCCATCTCCCCGTGTTTGTATGGCGCGCCTTGTCCTTTCCTTACTTTCTGTTCTTTGGGGGGTCAGGTTTGACCGTTGTCGCTCGTTGGCTCCGGGAGATGCTTTGTCCAAATTGTTTTGGTCTTTCTGGGTTTTTCTAGAGTTTTGTACTTGCGTGAGATAGTGGGAGGGTCCTTGTCATTGGCAGGATTACCCGTTCTCCTGTGTTCTTATTTGTTGAGTTTCTGTACACTTTGTAAATTATCCTTTGATTTAATGATATAGAAGGTTCAGCTCTTGCTTCAGCAAAAAAAAACATTGAACTTGTTAATCCCATTATAAACACCGTTGAACTCGTTAATCCCATTATAAACACCAATGACCAAAGAAAACTTTTGCATTAACGATTCGTACATCTAAATTTTTGAACTATGAAGACAATGGGAACACTAAACATTATTGTTGTTTTACAAAATATTCCTCCACTTTATGGAATTTGTAGAGGGTGTGCGTTAGGCGAGCATCATTAGGCACCTTTGGACTATCGGAAAGCATGGCATGCAGATAAATAACTAGAGCATGTTCTCATATACCCTGTTACATTATTAAGCCTTCATTGGAATGTGGAAAATATATTTTAAACTTCGTTGAAAATTTATTAATAATAATAATAATAATATCTATTTTTAAGGTCACAGCCAAGCCAGACACCAAATTGGTGTATGAGACCCCCTTGTTTGTGGGACAAGAGACCCACCTTCGCGCAGCGATTTGACTGCTAAGTCTACGAAGGCATACATACTCTACCCCCCTCTGGTTTTGAACCTGAGACCTCTTAGGAGGAAACACATGCTCTTAACCATTAGGCCATTAATGTTTACATGGGCTTATTTCTTAAAAAAATACGTGTCATGTCTCTAAAATTTTAAGGAATTTAGGATATCTGTTGAAAATCAACGTGGTCAAATCATTAAATGACTAACATCTAATGATGGAAAAGAGCATGTGACTGAACTATTCAAAGAATATATTAATTATATAGGTGTCTCTTGGTAGAGGTCGATTCCCCAATTCCTCAACAGAATGCCATGTCAGAATATAAGAACTGAATGCTAGTCAAAATTGCTTGATGTTTCGTACAAGTCGAATATTTGGTGAATAAATTTTGGTATGAAGCCTATTATTGTCCGAAGTTTCTTCTAACTAGAGTTGTTGGATTTTTTACTCTAGTCAACAGATGATATGGTAAGGATCCCTCAGTCAACCACCTCAAATATTTGAATCTATTGCTTGGGTGCATATTAATTTTCCAATGTTTCCATAAATAAATTAGCTTCAAAAAGTCATATTTGCATATGATGGGTCATTTTGAACCGTCGAAATCAGATTAACTTTTTTATCTACTAGAACAATAAATCATTATCAAGAGAAATGTACCCCTTCATGAGCAAGCATATTAATTTCTTTGCATATGATGGGTCATTTTGAACCGTCGAAATCAGATTAACTATTTTATCTACTAAAACAATAAATCATTATCAAGAGAAATGTACCCCTTCATGAGAGGTCTTCTACATTAAGTTGTTGAAATCTTTCTCTGGACAGTTGCACAATGACCCCTTTACCAATAATAGATTCACTATATTTTTTTAGTATCTCAACTACTCATTCAACTCTTGTTTTTGAATTTACCGACCAATGATTATCTCAGACTGAAACCATTACTTATCTTGTTTGACTTTATAGAGAAAATAACATCTCGTTGACTCCTTTTTTACTTCGATGCTCTGCTAAAAACCTGATTTCATTAGACTAGATGTTGGTGATGTTAATCAGACTGAAACCATTACTTGTTTGACTTTATACCGAAAATAAGATCTCGTTGACTCCTTTTTTACTTCAATGCTCTGCTAAAACCCCTGATTTCATTAGACTAGATGTTGGTGATGTTTCCTCGTGATGAAAAACTTCTAATCATAAATAACATGCCAATTTTACATTGACAACTTGTATTAATGAGAATTGTGATCCAAATTAATATATTGATGAATAAGGACAAACTAAATGGGAATATCTTACATAGGCAAGAGTGGATACTTGTTTAAAGAATCACACTTGAAACTTAGAAGAACAACATGAATTATGGATGTATATAAGAATAAATTCACTTCCTAAGGTGTTAGTTAGCATCATAATGCTAATTTGGTCGTACGAGTATTTTCATATAAAATAGGCATGCGTTATAATGAAACATTTTCTCTTCTTAGATGGATGGATTCTATTCTATTAATCCTTTCTCTAGTTGGTTGTTCTGGATAGAAAATTGATTGGATGGATGTTAAGAGTGCTTTTTTCATGGTGACTTATATGAAGAAATATACATGGCTAAAACTCTTGGCTTTCGCAACAGATTCAAGTTTTGTTTGTCAAGTGCAGAAGATTTTGTATGGTTTGAAGCAAGCCTCATAAGATTGGTATCTCAAGACTGATCTATTTTTTCTCAATCTTAAGTCCAAAAGTTGTGAATTTAATCATAGTCTTTATGAATTAAAAATTAACGGGCATAGTTTCATTGTTTTCATATACGTTGATGAATTGGTAAAAACTACAAATAATAATATCGATCGTTATCTTAGATTAAAGGGTCCACTTGTTGACACCTTTGAAATAATAGACCTTGGTCTTCTGCATTTCGTTCTTGGTCTTTGGGTTTTTCCATTACTGGATAGTCTCTTCCTCTATAAATCTAAATATTTATTAGACATCAAAATGGTTGAATATGGACGATTGTAAACCATTAACTACACCTTTTCAGTCAAGTATGAAGTTGAGTAGTGTTCCAGACTCCAAAATGTTGAATAATCAAAAGGGGGGTGATTCAGTATTCAAAAATTATTTTCCTTATTAAACACATTAGCCTTAAATTTTAAATCTATTACAAAAATTCAATGAGTAGATAAATACCATCCAAAATGAAAATTGAACTTAAAACACAAGATTTTACATCAAAATACGTCCACGAGAAAACCACAAAAAAAATTGTCTTTATTAATGGATGTAGGCACCAACCTACAATTACATTCTTTAAAGTCACCCACTTGCAGGAGGCACCAATCCTCTTTCACATTTCCAAGCTCCAATGTGCCAGGGACACTAATTAACCCTGTAGGTAATTCCAAACCCCTTTTAGACATCTAGTTTGAATTTTTTTGTATGATGATCTAATCAAGTTCTCCCCAATCACCTTTACTACTGGTCTCAACACTTAACAACTCTCTATCATGCAATCTAGTCTGAAACATTCAAATTCCTATTCTGCAATCCAATCTAAATCAACCAATTCTATATTCCACACTTTGACCTCAACCATTCATATCTCTTCAATCTAATATGAACCAATCAATCCTTTGCAATCTGATATCAACCAAGCAATGCCCTATTCTTCACTATGAACTTAATCATTCACATCTCCACAACTGATATGATCTAATTAGTTATATGCAATATGATCTAAACCACTAAGCTCCCAATCCTACCTTACAAACAATGATCATACTCATTGTCTCACACCTCGATTTTTTATTTCTTATTTCTTATATATATGTATGTATGTATGTATGTATGTATGTATTATTTTTGTTTTTCTCTTGTACACACATTGCAATGTTTAGGAATCCATTGGTTTCAATTGACCCGTGGTTTAGACCCATGGTATTGACATGGGACCTTAGAGTGATCCTTGAAATATGTTTTATTTTTACCATGAAGCCAATTCCACAAGGATCATCCCAACAACTTGAACAAGTATTACTCTTTCAAGGATGCAATGAGCCTTTAAATTGACTAGTGTCTACATAAAACAAAAATTTGCAAAATACCACTTTACTTGATATTCTTCTCCCTTGCACTTAGACATGAAATTATTTAAAACGCACTAGGTAGATACAACTAATGCACAAAAAACATTTGTAAATGCACTAACAAGAGATCCAAGTTGTAGCTTTTCATTGGTACCAAATGATGACTTATACTCTATGTCAGCTAAAGCACTAATAAGTTGGACAAAAATTCCTGCAAGAATTTTGATATTAAAAATGATCGATGTAATCTCTCTTATAATATCAATAAGAGCCAACATCTGGAAAAGCTTTCTAGGCAATCCAATCTCCAAAGCTAGGTTGTTACTCTACAACTTCTAAAAACCTTTCTCTACAACTCTCCTTTCGAAATTCTCCAAAAAACTAAAATTCAATTACTTATGACAAAATTAATGATCACCATACTACAAAATGGCAAGGGTTTAGCCTTTCTATACAACCACAACTTTATTACCATAACACTATAATCTCTTTTGTAGCTGCAAAATGATCTTTACAAACTCTTTTCTACCTATCTCTCATTTTTCTCAACCTCAAAACACTATGCTCAACCTCACAACACTGAAATTGTGTTTCGCACAATATACAGACTGTCAACCTAAGCCATAAAAGACAAGAAGATGGCCTATTTCAGATAACCTCAAAGTTATGTCTGAATGGAAAACCATCTGCGTATATATAGATTTAGAGGGTCTGCAGCCTAGGCTCGAACCCTCGGAGGTTGAGGCCTTGTTATAACAATATATAGCAAAAATGGCATATCTAAAATCCGATGGGACCAGCCCAACACACCACACGGTTCCGCACAATACATTGGATTTAACACACTGTTTATGTTAATCACTAATTAAATGATTTAAATAATGATTAAACTGTGGATTAAATTATAGTTTGTGACTTGACATCGGATATTTTTGGAATTTGATGTGGTGGCAATTATGAGCGTAGTTATTATGTTGTACTGTGCCTTGGGTTGCGTTTCCTGCTCCTCGTTCTCGCCAAAACCTTCCCTCCTACTATCGCTCGGTCATTTCTGCTCTTTGCTTCTTCGTGTCGAGGGTTTGCTCTGGTAAGGTTTATGTTTCCTGTGCATGCAACTACACTACAACTATTGGGCGCGCTGGTCAGGGCTACTTTGCCTGAAAGTTTGGCTCTTGCATTCACTTGGGTAATTTGTGGTATTGGCTCGTTATGCACAGAATGATGGTTCTATCGCCTCTGTGAGTATACACTTGTGATTCTTCTGCAGCTCTTTAACTTGTCTTTGCTCCACAATCTCTGTTCTGGTATGAGGTTGTCTTGCTGGTAAATCTCAGTGGTTTTGGCATGCATCCAGGTTGCAAAACAATGGCACTCTCCTGTCTTCGGCTTCACTTTAGGTTCTTTTTTTCTTTAATAATGCAACCAGAAGAATAAGTAAGCAACACACCTTTTTATTATTCTATGATTCAATGTGATTTTAATTAGAATTTTCTCATAAATATGTTCATGTAAGTACACACCCATTCATCAAAGTTTCGATTTTTTTAATAAATCCGCTATTTACAAGGGTTTGGTCTCATATTTCCATGCTTTTAACATTGACAAGATGAAGTCTTAATCATGCTTTTCTTGTTATCGGTGATGCTGATTCTTTGAGAATCATTAGAGGGAAAAATAAATAATCACTAAAGCCTTTAATTATTGTAGAAACTAATGCATTTAATTGAGTAAGTTATTTGGGAAAGAAAACAATGTGAGTAAACTTTGCAACAGAGGAAAAAGGTGGAAGAGTCTTGACAAAATCTATTAATGAGGAGGCACTAACCCTGATTTTTATTCTTCTAGTTGCATTCCTTCAGAGGGTTGTGCCTCTGTCTGAACTTCTTTGTCACAAGCCGATATATCATCTATTTGTACTTCAACATGGGCAACAGTTGAATGTTGTTCCTTTTGGTTTTGAACGGCAGACTGCACTTCAACAGGGTTTTGAACGGCAGACTACTCTTCAATACGGTTTTGAACAGCAGGCTATACTTGAGTCCTCTGAACCTTTTTCTTGAGGGGTCTCGCCGGAGTGGTTGCATGTCTTACCCCCGACATCCTTTTTTCTCTCTTTCTCATTTTTAAAACCCTGATTTGTTGTCGAAGTCGTGCTATCACATTCAAGAGTCTTTGTTGTTTTTTCGTAGTCTTTTAACTTCTTCTGTTTTCTCAGAAAGAACAGTTGTCTGTTTACTCGGGCCTGGACTGTTACCTTGGCCAATTCCCTGGTTTTATTCTTTGGGTGCTCCTTCATTGTTCTGTCCAGGTTGCTCATGACTAAAAACCCTAGCTGGTTATGTTATTTCCTGGGTGACTTCTTTTTCCACCCCTTCTTCTCCATGAAATTTTTCCGGTGTAGTCTGGCTGGGAACAAATTATTCCTCTTGTGTATCACTTTTCTCTCCTGTCATACTTTCACCGTGAACAGAATGATTCTCTTCTTTTTCCTCCTCGTCGCGTAATTCTTCGGGTGCATTTTTGTCCTGAGTAGAACGCTCTTTTGGTTATTCTTTAATATGGAGGCCTAGCAGGCTGGGAGGTGTTATAGACATTTTTGTGCCTTACAGCTCTAAGCATGAAATGTCCATAAACCAAGGGCTCCTAAGTCCCTAAAAGTGTTGTTCCAACCCCTAAAGGAACAAGGTCAACAAATTACAGCTTCTCCCAGAAGTTCTCCACCAGAAACTGCTCAGAATAAGTCAAAACAGGATCGTTTCAGCTGCTCCACTAGCTAAGTGCGTTGCATAGCACCTAAGTCCACTAGCTAGGTGCGTTGCAACGCACCTAAATTCACTACCAGGGTGCGTTGAGCGGGAAATGACAAGTGGCAGTGTCATTCCACGAGGTGGAGAGACAATGGAAACTTCCAGAATCTTCTCCAATGACACTTGCCTCACTGAATTCGACCAAGGATGAGTAAGAGGCTTCCAGTCTCCAAGTGGAAGCAAGAACTGACAGAGAGAAGCCACTAATCAAATCATAAGCTGACTCATCCTCCTTGCATACATCTATAAATGGATCACTCATCCCAGAGATCCAGAGGCTGGAATTTTGCACATTGTAAGGAATTGTTGTTGGTTTCTAGATACATATCAGAGAATTGGGTGATCTATGCTTTGTTGGGGGTGAAGAAGGGACTTCTTTGCTGGGAGGTTGATGCTGGGTCAGGAATCATCAGTTGTAACTCCTCCTGGATCTTCTTGTATATCAATAAAAACTATTTGAGTTTCTTCTCCATGCTTTTGTATCATTGATGCTTGTTACACTTGTATGGTTAACTTAAATCTGATCCTAAGTTATTTATGAATATAAATCCATGTCTTTGTATAGTTTTCTCCTTCTGTGATCTTACAGGTACTTGGTGAAGCTGGGCAAGTAAGAGAGCAGGTAGCTAGAAGCTGTCAAAGAGGAGAGGGATTGGATCAAAGGACTAGCGCAAGACACAGGTTGGTTCTTCCTATTCCTCTTCGTTTATAGTTCATAAAGAAGATACAAAAGTAGTTTTCTCTGTTTGTTTCTAAGGCAGCTGTCACACCTTAGTGGGATAGAGCAGTTCTAAATAGACACTTTTCCCGGTAACAAAATGGCGACTCCGCTGGGGATCGTGTCTAATTAGTTTGTTTGTGTTTCTCTTGTTGTTTATTTCATAAACTTATAAATATCAATCGAACTGCATTTGCCATCACAAATGCAAAGTAAACATCTGTTGCTTCAATCCATTCACTGGATCTGTTTATCATTTGAACCGTTAATTCATAGATCAACTGATTGCCCTTGTGATAGCTCTTAGACCCTCCTTAGATCTACCTCTGATTGTGCATTACTGATTTCTTTTACTTGGCCAAAAACCAAAGATTAAACTGCAAACTGTGACCCAGAACCCGGATAGAATTCTCGTTTCTGCCCCAGCGCAGGCACTGTGAAGAGGTTCTGCATTTCAACGCACTTCCCGAGAGGGCTACCTGCGCTGCAATGCAGTTTCCCTGTGTAACAGGTGCGCTGATCAACCTAGCCCTGTGCAGCTGAGGTTCTTTGCTTCATTCTTCCAGTTTTGTCCCTGATTTTTGTAGCCTGTGATCAGTATATGACTGTTTCAAACCCCTTTTCCTTACTGATATTCCGCCTCATTTGTACAAAAGAACTGTATATGTTTTTATGTGTTTGTTGAGTCGTTTACAGTTTTCCATTGCAAAAGTATAATATTCTTACTGTCGTCCTTTGATTTAGATCTGTCGCAAGTGTCGATTTTGATCATAGGATAAAGTTTATTTGCTGTTGATAGTCGATTATGCTTTTACTTTTGCCTTTGGTTTGAATTTGTGACTTTCTAGTGTCAAAACGAGTATTTATTTCAAAATCATAAAGTGCCGTAATCGTCTCTACCTTTTGATTTCGAAAACAAGCTTGTTTGTGTTTGTCCCTTGAAAGCAAATTCAGATTTGTACATCAACTTTCTTTTTAGCATCAATACTAAGAAAGTGAAAAACAAATACATGCATGTGCATTTTCATATTGACAGTCTGTTTGGCTTGATTTAGGAAAGTGCATTTACAGTGTGCTCTTTGCTCTTTGCGAAAAGATTGTGTCTTTCTTTTCCCCTAGTACCTAGGATTTTCATTGCTGAAAAGAGATAAAAGTTTGTTTATCATCTTTAGATTGCATTTTAGGAATTACATCTACATCTCGTGGTGAACCCAAAAGGAAAACTTCATAAGAAAGATCAACTTAAAATAAATTCAATGAACCTAACAACGCTTTGGAACTTAACGCACAACATTTAGAGGTCTAGGCTAGAGACGTATTCCGGCGTCGTAAAGCCTGGTAACTGTTGTCCTCATTGATGGTTGGGTGATTCCTCCACTTTGAGACGATAAGTGCCAGTACGGAATTGTGCTCCCATGTACCGTCGAGTATATATTGGGAGACCCCTATAGGCTTAAATCCTTTATCTATAGGAAGCCGTGTCGGCCGCCCTACTGATCGCAATGCACCAAACACAACATTCGGGAAGATTAACTGTCGTACCATAAAAAGTATTCTGTAGTTTTGCGATTGGTTTGGTACTCCCTCTACCTAGACATCCAGAGCAGTCCCTTTCATTCATTTTCAGACTCTTTAACAGAAAAGGTCCATCTGAGCACTTGTCACTTCATGCTCATTAAAAATCGAAGGAGACTAGAGTCATCTTTTGTTTTTTCTCGACTCTTAGAAACTGAAAAAACAAGTTGTGTCAAAGCGTGTTAAAATTTATTTTAAACGGAATATTCATACCCTTTTCCTACGTTGATCTTGGGTTGAGAAAATGGAGCCTACCAACCAAGGAATTCCCCTTGGTGGAAATCCTAGTCCCTTCTCCTCTTGGGGAGATGTTGGTGCGCCCCATATGGCCACATTGTCGCTTCCAGGACTGACAATTGGTTTGCCTGTATGGCTCTTCTCAACCTCTGTCGTTCAGAACACCACCATTCCTGAACAATCGAATCAGCAACTAGACGAGTCCAGAGTTGCCCACGAGCCTTCTACTTCCTCTAATTCTTCCTCTCCTCCTTCCTCTTCGCTTGATGGAGCTGGTAAAGCTAAAAGCCAAGTTCCTAAGGGGAAGAAGGAAAAGAAGAAGAAAGAGAAGAAGAAGAAGGAGCCAAAGGCGAATGGGGGAAAACGAGTGTCGTCTAACGAAAATCCACACACTGCACCGACCAGGCCTAAATCGCCATGTGTCATTTGCAAAGGAGACCACTTTCACAGAGATTGTCCTTGCATCCTCGTTTGCACAACCCGGTGTCGTCAACCTCTGATGATCATGTTGAAAGCACACCGTCAACTAGTGAAAGTGAAGCCCCAGGACAAAAAGGGAAAGCTAGATTTCCCTGTAAACTGTGCGAAGGCAATCATGCCGTCCACCGTTGTCCCTTCTTAGACGAAGCTAAAAGAGTTTTGGATGATCGTCCGGTTTCACCATTACGACTTCCTCCTGGATATAAAAAACTCTTGCCGAGTCCGTCACTAGTTGAGAATCCAGCTGGCCCGCTCAGGTGGTCGGCTGAAGCATCTATCATTGAAGATAAACCATCTGGATCCATACCAGACGAAAGTCAAAAGGTCGAGGCGGCAGTTGACCCGGTCTTGCCTTCAGAGGTTTCATCTTCAGATGATACAGTCACTGAAGAGAACAAGGATGACACCGTCCAAATTCTCTTCATAAACACAGACTCCGACGAACATGGGGGCAATTTACCCATTCCTTTACCGCAGGAAGGAAGTTCGTCAGAACCATACCCGGCCGTCTATTCGGTCCCACCTCCAAGCAACCTAGTTGTCTCCTTCGACTAGAATCAACTAGGCAGACCCCGTTTACCAGCGAGTGTACCATTCCGAATCATCTTTCAAATATATAGAATGGTTATGGCTGGTACCATCATAGATGAGGGGGCTTCTGTGAGTATCCTTTCCTCAACTGCTTGGAAAGCGCTTGGTTCGCCATCGCTTTTGCCTGAGATGAGAAATCTGACAGGCTTTGATAAAGGAACCAGTCGACCTTTAGGGATCCTTCCCAATGTGCCCATAACATCGAGAAGGAAGAAAGTTCGCATGAACATAATGGTAGTTCAAAGACCCTTGGATTATAACCTACTCCTTGGACGAGACTATATTTATTGCATGGGAGCGATTGTCTCCTCACTCTTTAGAGTAATGTGTTTTCCGCACGAAGGAAGAGTGGTCAAGCTCATGGACCAGCTTTCATTTCCCGGATCACGCATAGCAAATAGTCATATACCGTCCCTAAATGGTCTTTTCACGCAAGAAATGTCTCAATCCCCAGTCCGTCCTCCCGATGAGCGCGAGTAATTAGGAGGGATATGACTGAAACCCAGGGGGCATGCATCCTGGTCTGCTTCGGCAGGAAAACTTCAGGTATAGGATAGGTTTCCGCGGGAAAATATGCCTAGTCTGTACCCTCGTCCGTGATTGGAAGAGGGGGTTATTCTAGTACAAGATTCTCTTGTCAAAAGTTATGTGAGTTGGCGAGCGCCGCCACTCACCTTTGTTTATCTCGGTAAACATCGTCGGAGAAGTATTTTGTTTGCGTCGCGAATAGAACAATCTTTGGGTAACCTGTAAGAGGTACTCTTCCTGATAAAACGAATGTTTTGTCAGCTCAAATAGAGGGTGACCTTCAAACTCTGTTTTATACCTGGGGGCATGCAAACCTTTTGGAGTGCAAGCAAAGAGCGATTATTTATCTGTTTTTTGGATTAGTCGTTTCCTAACTTGCATAAAGAAAGGATGTGGGGCAAAACTCTAAAAATTGTCGTTTTATATGAGACATTCTTATCATATGACTGGATTAATCGAGCAGCGTTTACCGCGAGGTTCAAGCTCGTTAAAAAATAAACCCGGACCGAGCAAATGTTTCCGCCCGCGTTTAAGGTCGTTAAAAAATGAACTATTCCCCGGTAAATAACCACCGTGAATGTAGTACTTCAGCCATTAAAGCCTTGGTCGTTTTTGCACCGTCACCTCCACTTTTCCATTGGCCGATCATTCACCTCCATTTGATTGTTTACCCATTTTGAGGAACAGCTGCGAAGAGTGATTTCACTAGCCATCCTTGTGACACTGCCGTGATTGGAAAATTCCAAATCTTACCTGGAATCAACTGCTACCCATTTTATCACTCGTTCCTCAAAAGACGAGTCTTCTTTAAGCTCTTTTCTGACTCGTAAAATATGAAAAGATTGCCGAGTTATGGCCTTCCAGCTCGTTAAAGCGACAGGAAGTGCTATCCCTCCTCTAGATTTTAATCTTTTTGGACCTGAGGGATTATTGCACAAAAAGATTGAATGCTTGTTTTGTTCGTCTCGTTAAAGCTAATCGAAAATTCATCCCTTTTGTATTGTTTTATACTTTTTCGGACTTAAGGGATTAGATGACGAAAAAGGAATTTTGGAGTTACCTTTACGTACCTTTTCAGACTCTCTAAAAATGAAAAGGACCGAGTTATCTTTGTCGTTAAACTCGTTAAAAAGATTAATAGCGACAAACTTGTCTTTAGACGAGAACGAGTTTCACTATCGCTAGGCTCGTTAAAACATAGCGATGGGTTTGCCCAAAGGGCAAATTATAGAACAAGCATATGTTATCCTCCTCAAGCTTGAAAAAAATAAAGAGGTACTGGTCAGCAATGACTGGGGAAAAATTGGGAAGAAAACTCAAAGAATCTTTATTGGTAGCAAGTCACTCTTGAACATGACACTTCCACTTCGTGCCCGAGTCGGGTTGGGTTGTTTCATTCACCGGTCACATCGCCATGGTCTCGCCATACCATCCACATTTGGGATTAATGCTACCAATCCATCACATAAGTGTCACCGACATGTTCAAGAGAAGTCATCCAGAAAGGCCACCTGTGTCCCGCCCACTACCATACATTATACTCCATTCTTTCATGACCGCCACCCTAAACCATATATCATCAGATCGTTTTCACCTCCATCAAAATCATTTGCTCCGTTCCGTGTCATTGATGTGGGATTCATTGAGGCCCTCCTATGACGGATCACTTCTTGTCGACATCAGCTCATTATCCAAGAAGTTGGTCTAGGAACACCCCATTCAGTACTTTGAAGCTTGCATGCCTCAATGGCAAGTTTCTCACTTCCGGCGATAGGTTTACATCAATGACCTTCGACCGAAAGATTTTGCGTGGTGTTCGACGCTAAGTCCTTTATTCACACCACGTGAATTGTACTGCAGTACCATGAGGATCATTATCATTATGGGTGATTCCTCTCGCGCTTGTTAACGGTTTACATCATTGACTGGTAATCAAGCGATGTCTTTCCATGTTCGACTTCAAAACATTTTTCACATGGATCGACTTGTACTTCGAGTGAAGATCGGACGAGATTGAATACCCCGGATCTAGTTTCATCCATCCGGGCTACGATATATATTCAGGAAAATAAAGACATTCAAATGTACAGCATTACAGCACAGATAATCATCCTACCAAAAGGATGATGGCTCTATCAGAATCATCAGTCTACCATCAGACGATTATCTGTCCTATGTACATGAAAATGAATTTATAAAGCTGAGCATGGGAATGCCCGCCTCAGCTAGATCATGAAAACAGTATGAAGATAATGTATTGTATTGTATCTTATTACAGGTCTCCTCCCAACATTGAAAGAAATTCGGATCCTCATAATAAAGCATTTCACCCGATAAACGGCCTCATACTTTAGGGGGCAACTGTTATAGACATTTTTGTGCCTTACAGCTCTAAGCATGAAATGTCCATAAACCAAGGGCTCCTAAGTCCCTAAAAGTGTTGTTCCAACCCCTAAAGGAACAAGGTCAACAAATCACAGCTTCTCCCAGAAGTTCTCCACCAGAAACTGCTCAGAATAAGTCAAAACAGGATCATTTCTGCTGCTCCACTAGCTAAGTGCGTTGCATAGCACCTAAGTCCACTAGCTAGGTGCGTTGCAACACACCTAAATGCACTACCAGGGTGCGTTGAGCGGGAAATGACAAGTGGCAGTGTCATTCCACGAGGTGGAGAGACAATGGAAACTTTCAGAATCTTCTCCAATGACACTTGCCTCACTGAATTCGACCAAGGATGAGTAAGAGGCTTCCAGTCTCCAAGTGGAAGCAAGAACTGACAGAGAGAAGCCACTAATCAAATCATAAGCTGGCTCATCCTCCTTGCATACATCTATAAATCGATCCCTCATCCCAGAGATCCAGAGGTTGGAATTTTGCACATTGTAAGGAATTGCTGTTGGTTTTGAGATACATATCAGAGAATTGGGTGATCTATGCTTTGTTGGGGGTGAAGAAGGGACTTCTTTGCTGGGAGGTTGATGCTGGGTCAGGAATCATCGGTTGTAACTCTTCCTGGATCTTCTTGTATATCAATAAAAACTATTTGAGTTTCTTCTCCATGCTTTTGTATCATTGATGCTTGTTACACTTGTATGGTTAACTTAAATCTGATCCTAAGTTATTTATGAATATAAATCCATGTCTTTGTATAGTTTTCTCCTTCTGTGATCTTACAGGTACTTGGTGAAGCTGGGCAAGTAAGAGAGTAGGTAGCTAGAAGCTGTCAAAGAGGAGAGAGATTGGATCAAATAACTAGCAGAAGGCACAGGTTGGTTCTTCCTATTCCTCTTCGTTTATAGTTCATAAAGAAGATACAAAGGTAGTTTTCTCTGTTTGTTTCTAAGGCAGCTGTCACACCTTAGTCGGATAGAGAAGTTCTAAATAGACACTTTTCCCGGTAACAGGAGGTTGGGCATATTCACCCATATTGGCCAGAATTTGGGCCAAAATTCATCCTCTTGCAATGGGTTTTCTTTGCGTTTCTCTAACTCTTCCTCCACCTGCCCAGGCTGCTCGGTCTCTTCCTCCGTTTCTCCTTCCTCATTTCCCTCCAACCCTTTCTCATTCTCTTCTCCTTCTGATTGCGAGGGTTTCTCATCCCCTGAATCGTCTATCTCCATTGGTTGGCTAGTATTCCCTTGGGAATTTTCCAGCCTCCCTCTAATCCATGCCAATCTGACTGATTTCCTCCGTTTCAATGGTCTATTCGATGTACTGGTAGCATGCTTACGTTTTGGGGCTGGCAGAGTCAGTCCCCCGTCTATCGTGGCAATTAGCTCTTCCCAGCTGCTCTGTTGCTGAGCAAGACTGTGACTAACTATCAGTCGTATCAACCCATGGTGACTTACTACCGATTCTACATGTTGTGATTTTTTCATACTTCGGGCAACATCATGAAGTAATGAATTTAAAAATGCAGGTAAGTTCACAGAGCATTTCTGTTTTAATACGGCTAAGAGTTTAAGGTGTCGTGGTCTTACCACGTCTTTCCTGCCTTCACAGGTGATGTAGCTCTGGATGATCTTCGCCAATTCTGCCCATGGCTCCCCCAATGTTGTTGGTAGGACTCCCTTTCCTCTGACTGTCAGGTTCTGGCGTTCATCTTGGAAGATTTTTATGATCTTTCACAGTCTCTCCTTCTTTAGAGTCCACACGGGTCAAATGACAGGGAATCCCGAGACTTCTGAAATTATGTCATCGGTGACTGCTATGTGTCTCCCCCTTACTGTGGAGCGATATTCTAGCAAGTTCAGCAAGAATTCTATTGCTACGGTCTCATTGGATTCTTGTAAACGATTAAGATAAACTAACCATCCTGCCCTTGCCAGGATTTCTCGTGCAACATAAAAAACTGTGAATAATTCACCTATGGTTCTCTCCGAATTGATCTTCCTCCCATGCTTTAGCTCACCGTAAAAATGTAGAGACGGCAATGGAACAGCAAGCTGTTCAAACTATTAGAAATACAGAGAAAATAACGAAACAGCAGGGCTCGTTCAAATCCTGAGTCACTTACTAATTTCCGCAGAGCATAATACATAAATAGCTTAGAAACAACAAGCCATGCAAATTGAAAAACAATATACTGTTAAGCCTTGCTATTCCCAAGTAAAAGTTTTCCGAATAATAGTTTGACACGTATACCAGCAAGTTATGAGGTCACCTGCCTCCCCCATGCAATGTGATATGTCGTCCTCGACGGTCAAATGAGGGAGTGGAGTGTCGAACTTCCATGGTACAGAGTCATAAAGGAACAGCGTATGCTGAAATGCCATGTTTTACAAAAGGAGTGGATTATCGAAATCGAGGTGTATAGTAGGATCACTTAACAAGTAAGAGAATGCTGTGATATGATGTGAGGGTGGAAGGATAGGACAACTGACATGCACAAAAAGTCTAATGCGGTCGTTATCGACTTTTCCGTCATGATTGGTTATAATAGATTTTCATGAGTTTAATGGTTCAAGGAAATGATATACATAATCTTATTTGACATATTACAAAGGTATAAGACAAAGGAGGGTGTTGATGATTGCTATTGGTGTATAAGGAATGTGACTTCAATACCATTAACAGAGCTCTGCTGCCAATAGGTATCCATAACCTTGACAGAGTTGTTTGTTTCACCCATGGAACCATGATCCCTTGTGTATGCTTAGGAAGTGTTATGCAATGTCAAAATGGAGGTCATTATGCTGGCTTAGTAACCAGTTAAACCATAATGCCATTCACCAGGAAGGAGTGAAAGGTGGGCAAGTCGGCTCATGATGAGACCTCCTGTTCCAAGGACTCTTTATTTTCTCTGATGTGCCTCTTGGATCATATCCCTGATGTGGTGGCCATAGTGGAAATGCCACTTCACTTTCTTCCTTATGATCATGGTAGGTTGGCTCTTGATGAGACCCCCTATCCTACATTTGACAACCCATAAGTCATATAAACATTTTTCTCTTTTTTCTTTTATAAAGTACTTTCCTATTTATACACAAAAGGTGGTTCGACACTCCTTTAGAGTAGGAATGGTGGAAGAAGTCTTAACATCTCAATAGAAAAATATACCCTTTGTTCTTATTCCTTAATAATGATGAAAGAAGATTATGGGAATTTATAAAAAGAACCACCATGATAAATATAACCAATCATATTAGTATTAGTAGGATAATGACAGCAAAAGTGATGAATAATTGTGTCCTTTTCTCTTTCCTCTTATCAATTCAAAGCAGTTTCTTGTAAAAATAGCGATTTTATATAATTTTGTTGATTTTAATATGCTCTAGTTTTGTATCCATTGCATAAGTGTATAGCTGTGCTCCAAAAGACTCGAAAATATTATATATTGAGAAGAATAGCGGTTGTCCTTTAATTGGAACAACAAGGAGAATAAGCGCAAATAAAAGGAATACGAGAATGTTGTCATTTCAAAAAGGAAGAGCAAAAAAATACAAGCGTTGTTCCTTTGGAAAAGGAACAACAAAAAACGCAAGTGCCGTTCCTTTGGAAAAGGAACAACAAAAACCAAAAGTTTTGTTTCTTTGGAAAAAGAACAGTAGAAAACACAAGTGCCGTTCCTTTGGAAAATGAACAACAAAAACCAAAAGTGTTGTTTCTTTGGAAAAGGAAAAGCAGAAAACGCAAGTGTCATTCCTTTGGAAAAGGAACAGTAAAAACCAAAAATGCTAAAAAGGAACAGCAAAAACCAAAAGTGTTGTTCCTTTGGAAAATGAACAACAGAAAACGCAAGTGACGTTCCTTTGGAAAAGGAACAACAAAAAACGCAAGTGTCGTTCCTTTGGCTAAGCAACAGCAAAAACCAAAAGTGTTGTTCCTTTGGAAAAGGAACGGCAAAAAACGCAAGTGTCGTTCCTTTGGAAAAGGAATAGCAAAAACCAAAAGTGTTGTTCCTTTGGAAAAAGAACAACAAAAAACGCAAGTTCCATTCCTTCGGAAAAGGAACAGCAAAAACCAAAAGTGTTGTTCCTTTGGAAAAAGAACAACAAAAACGCAAGTGTCGTTCCTTTGGAAAATGAACAGAAAGAACCAAAAGTGTTGTTCATTTGGAAAAGGAACAGCAGAAAACGCAATAATCTTTGATCCTGGAATAATGTCAAGCAGTGTGTCCCTAGAGGCTAAGGGCTCGGCCTTGGTGGAACACTTGTTCCTGTACCATTATCTTTAATTCATGCGTGGTTTTCATTATCAGCTTTGTTCGGTAATCTGATGTGTTTTGTTATTTTACATCATGGTTATGTTATATTTACAATATCGTTCTCTATGATAGGAATGTCATATTGTTCATTCTGACTTTGTAACGCATTGTTGTTCCTTTAATCATTGATATAACATTACTATTCCTTACAGAATGCTATTGTTGTTCAATTACAGAGTAACCGGGCTGTAACATTCATAAGTTGGTATTACTGTATTCATCTATGGTTTACACTTAATCGCGATACTTGTTCAACTAACATTGTTGTTTCGTTAAGAATTGCAATCGTTATTCTTTGTAACTGAGATTAATATTTGTGGTATCGAAGTCATATTATTGTTTCTCTCAATATCAAGGTGTGTTTTGTGTGTTATTTATTTTTGTTTACTGTACATTCATATTTGGCTCTAAGTGCTCTTTTATATTTCATTGCTAATCAGTTGCTGTTCTATTTCCATTTGCTGTCCGATTTATTCTTAGAGTAAAGATTACTATCTGATTTCTGTGGGATACGCTTGCTGCCTTTATTTCCTTAGAATAAGGTTTCGTTGTTTATGAGAACTAGTTGTTGTTCCATTTCCTAGTTGTTGTTCCATTTATAGTTGTTGTTCCGTTTCCTGTTATATGCGTTATCATTGCTTTGAACGATCTGAGACTGTAGTGAGCATTGACATTTGTTGTCTAGTTCCCAAATTGATGATCTGTTCCTTGATTATCTTTAGCTACATCAGTTTACAGAGGGATAAGTTACTGTTACTGTACCCTTGACTGATAATTCGCTTAGTTTTCTAAATGCATGATTTAAGTCTTAAAGTGCTTTGCTGTAAGTCGATCTTGTTTTAAGCATCTGTTTCCTCTTGTATTTTGAGCACTATACTACTAGCATTACTCTGACAAATGACCACCTCAAACTAAGTACGCTCTTTGAGATAACAAATCGTTCCTAGATTGATAAGTTAATGCGGGGTAAATAGAGATGAAAAATACCCTTTTTACGGCTCGACATTTTGAAACAGCACTTAGAGCCAAATATGAATGTACAGTAAAGCAAAATAAATAACACACACAACACACCTTGATATTGAGAGAAAAAGTAATCTGACTTCAATACCAAAAACATTAATCTCAGTTACAAAGAATAACGATTGCAATTCATAATGGAATAACAATGTCAGTTGAACAACAATCGCGATTAAGTGTAAACCATAGATGAATACAGTAATACCAACTTATGAACGTTACAGCCCGGTTACTCTGTAATTGAACAGCAATAGCATTCTGTAAGGAATAGTAATGTTATATCAATGATTAAAGGAACAACAATGCGTTACAAAGTCAGAATGAACAATACGACATTCCTGTCACAGAGAACGATATTGTAAATATAATAGAACCGTGATGTAAAATAACAAAACACATCAGATTACCAAACAAAGCTGATAATGAAAACCACACACGAATTAAAGATAATGGTACAGGAGCAAGTGTTCCACCAGGGCCGGGCCCTTAGCCTCCAGGGACACACCGCTTGAGATTATTCCAGGATCAAAGATGGAACAACAACCAAATTTATATTAAATCATCAAAGAAAAGCTATAGTGGATCACTCCTCAACGAGAGTCGATGATCAAAGTTTTAAATACAAAGAGAAATTACATAATAATAACAATAGGTCGTCCCCCCCGGGCTAGCAGTGCTACCCCTTTTTATAACAGCCGAGCGGAGATATCAATGACGCAAAAATAGTTAAGATAGCAATCCCTCAGGATCAAAGGATCCTGAGGGATTCACCAAACTGTTAATTCCCAATTATCCATTTGTTCTCTTGCACCGATTCGATATCTCCTTTTCCTTTCCTTGGCTGATACGCTTCAATTTGGATCGCCTTGTTTGGATCGCCTTGTCTGCATGTGGTTCCCTGCCAAAGGGACAACAGTTAACTTTGCCCTGTCTTTTTATTTGGGACGGCAATCTTTCGTTTTTCCCTTTTTTGCATAAGAAAATTGCAATTATTAGTTGTTTTGCATTACATACAAATCCCATAGATTTTTCCATAATTTCTTATTATCTACCTAGTTCATGATGCAAAGGGGTTATGAGTTTTAAAGAAAAGATGACAAAATAATCAATAAAAACATACCTTCTTCAATACTCCACAGTAACTTTGTCCGTCCATGATTCACTTTTCTCTCTGTTATTCTGTTTCTAATGTCTTTGCTCCTTTTTCTCAGTCGATGTCCCAGATTCGTGGCTCAATGGTCTGCGCTCTGTCTATGCTGCGAACCCTCCAGGTAAGGAAATGTTTCCCTTTATCGTATGCATTCATCCACTTCTTTTTCCTTCCATAGTCAGCAGTTATGCTTATAGTCTGGTCTTGGTTCTTTTCTAGGTTGTGGTTTGAATTTGGGCGTGCCTGGAGTAGTCACCTCGGCTCTTGCTTGGTAGGCTCTATCACCATCACTGATTTTTTGGTTTACAGTTAGGGCCTGTAAGTTCTGAGGGTCTGGTTTCCTCAATGCTTTTTCGTTGGTGTCCCTCTACTGTAGTCCAGCGTCCTAGTTCGTTTATAATGCAGGCTTTCTTAAATTTCTATGCTGGTTGACTGTAAATTTGATAAGATGGGAGCCGTTTCCCAAAACCCTCGTCTAGGGTTTTTTGGCCGTTAGGTTGTGACTACTTGTAGGTTATGTTCGGGCACTACTATGTATATACAGAAATTTCTTGTTACAATTGAAAATAAATTTCAAGGAAAACGTTGGCTTTGAATTACCTCTGTTTTAACAATGTTCGCTCGACTGTTGTTTCTCTCGTTCTAGCTTGGACGCTCTCAAACTGTGCTTAGTTATCTTATGGTTGTATTCGTAGTTTCTTCAATGACCAGAAAGTCTTGTAGACATACTCGTAATTGTTCCGGTGGAAAGATTCGAAATTGAGAAAGTAATATGTGGCTTGTATGATTGTGCGTATGTGCTTAATTCACCTGAATTGCTTGCGATTGTTCCTGTACGTTTCAATGTTGATTTCTCTTCATGGTTTACAAACCCTCGTTTTGAAAATTCATTACAGTCTCGGTTGTCCGAACTCTGTTTCTTTAGGAAAAGAACATAGACAAGCTAGTCTGCATGTACTGTTTCGATTATTCTGGTTGTTCAGTGAATAGGAAACAAAAATAAAATGTTATGATTACACAAATGGATTCGAATAAATTGTCTGCTCTTTTTACTATGAATACTTGTATATGCTAAATGCTGAACCTTTTGAATGACTTTTCCATTTACATTTATATCTTCTGTTCACAGCTACCTGAACTGTGTAGTTACTTTTTCAGTTGTTATTCTTATTAGTTACATAACTATGCATGTATTCGGTTCTGCCTGTACTGCAAGATTCTACATTAGACATATTTGTCTTTTTCCTAAAAGAATAGTTATTAACCTATTGTTTATTAAAGACACAAAATAGTGACCTTAACCGACCAAACTGTCCTTAACTAATATTGAGATTAAAACAAAAACAACATCCTACATCCTACTTTGACAAACTGAACATAAAGAAACCAATTCGCTAATACAACTTTCCACCTTTGCGAAGACCAACACCGAGTCATGGTGCCCTAGCTGGATGCTCCTGCATCAGGCTCCCGGGGTAAAAAGAAATCATGACTCTGGTCCATGAGCTTCTCGACTGAAGAACCCGCCTGCTCAATTTGCCTGGCATCAAGCCACGAACTGTCCTCAATAGGACGGTTCTTCCACTTGACCAGGTATTGTAGATACTCCTTCCGCCGAGTTCGTTTGGCCACCTGAGTGTCAAGGATTCTCTCGATCTCGGGAGGCTAAACGTAAGGCATTTGTCTCATCCAAGTTTCACTTCCATCCTGGGTATTCCGTGTGGTTTTGTCTTCTTCTTCTGGGTCAGCAGTGTAAGGAAACAGGTCTGTCACATTAAAGATGGGTGAAATGCCTATCCCTAGTGGTACTTGTATCTCATAGGCATTCACTGAAAATTTCCATAGCACTTTGCAGGGACCTATCTTCTTGTACTTCAGCTTGTTGTATGCACCTCTAGGGAAGTGTTCCTTGCACAAATGTGCAAGGACTTCATCTCCCACATTGAACTGCACTTCTCTTCTTTTCAAAACTGCTTGTTGTTTATACTTTTGACTGTTGTCTTGCAATTTAATTTTCACCTGCTCATGTAAATCTCTCTTCAAGTTAGCGACATCTTCCCCATCTGTGCTCGCCTTTCTTGCTATCCGAGATCTCACAACGCATGCACACGCAAGGATGCATGCCGTACAAGATCTGAAAAGGACTGCAACCCGTGTTGCGATTGGGTGAGTCGTTATAAGCGAACTTTGTCTGGGCAAGCCCTCGATCCCACATCCGTGAATTCTCACCAATCAAGCTTCATAGCATGTTCCCCATACTTCTGTTTACCACCTCTATTTGTCCGTCAGTTTGCGGGTGATAAGCAGAGCTATAACTCAACTATGTATCCATCTTATTCCACAGGGTACGCCAAAAGTGCCCTGTAAACTTCACATCCCTGTCCGAAAGAATAGATTTAGGAAAACAATGTAGCCTGACAATCTTTATAAATAACAAGTGGGCCACGTGAGTGGCATCGCTAGTTTTTCTGCAAGGGATGAAATGCGCCATTTTTTAGAACCTGTCCACTACTACCATCACCGAGTCATAACCCTGCTATGTCCTTGGTAGACCCAAGACGAAGTCCAAGCTGACTAAGTCCCATGGTCTGCTTGGAACAGGCAATGGTGTATATAGTCCCGTGTTTTGACTGTGACCCTTCGCTAACTAGCACACTTTACATCTGGTCGCGAAACGTTGTACATCCCTTTGCATTCTTAGCCAAAAGTAAAAAAGGTTGAGCTGCTCGAGTGTCTTGTCTATGACAAAATGTCCGGCTAAACCTCCACTGTGCTTCTCGTGAATAATATTCTCTCTCATTGAGCAGTCAAGAATGCATAGATATCCTCCTCTAAACAAAAGTTTCTCCTACAAGTTATAGTCTAACCGTGGACTATTATCTCTCACCAAGGGATTCTGGCATGCCTCATAGGCCTTCTTAAAATCCGTGTCAGTTTGATATAAATCTTTCAAGTGCTCAAAACCCAACACTTGTACAATACTCCCCTGCAAAAGTAAGGCCCTCCTACTCAACTCATCCGCCACCTTGTTGGCCTACCCGCTAATGTGTTTCAATACAAAGGTGAAACTCTGCAAATATTCCACCCACTTGGCATGTTTTTGATTCAGCTTGTGCTGTTGCATCACATACTGCAGTGCAAAATTATCCGAAAACAACACAAATTCATTTCCCAGCAAATAGTGTCTCCAATGCTTTAGTGCTTGGATGACAGCATAGAACTCCTTGTCGTAGGACGAATATTTCTGCCTGCTTTCATTTAACTTCTCGCTGAAAAATGCAACAGGTTTATCCTCCTGGCTAAGTACAACTCCAATAGTTGTACAGCTAGCATCACGAACCTGAAAGAGCTTTTTAAAATCTGGCAATCTCAAGATCTGTCTCTCTGTGATCTTCCTCTTTAGTAGTTGAAAACTCCTCTCCGCTGCATCAGTCCATCGAAAAGGCTGACTGGCCTTTTTAATAGTGTCTAACATAGGTGCGCAGATTTCACTAAAATTTCTTATGAATTTCCGATAAAAACTTGCCAACCCATGAAAGCTACGTACCTCAAACAAGATTTTCGGGGATGGCCAATTGGCTATCGCTGGAATCTTCTCCGGATCGATCTTCAACTCATTTTCTGCAATTACGAAGCCCAAATAAATCAACTCTTTTTGCAGAAAAGTACACTTTCAGATTTATCAGCAGTTTATTCTGCTACAATTTTTCCAGCACTTTCCGAACATGTCAAAGGTGCTCCTCCCTTGTCTTGCTGAAAATTAGTATGTCGTCCAAGTACACTATCACAAATTTTCTGATGTATTCTTTCAGCATTTCATTCATTAACCGCATAAAGGTACTGGGTGCATTGCTCAGTCCGAATGGCATAACTAGCCATTCATATAGTCCCTCATTAGTCTTGAAGGTTGTCTTCCACTCATCCCCCTCTCGAATTCGGATCTGATGATACCCACTCTTTAAATCTATCTTAGAAAAATATGCTGCCCCACTTAGGCAATCCATCATGTCGTCCATCCGTGGTAGTGGAAACCTATACCGGATGGTGATTTTGTTGATGGCCCTCGAGTCTATGCACATCCGCCATTCTCCTCCTTTCTTGGGAGCGAGAACTGTTGGAACTGCGCAAGGGCTCAAACTCTCCCTTATCAATCCTTTGTCTAGCAGTTCTTGCACCTGCTTTCTAATCTCCTCATTGTCTTTGGGGCTCATCCGATATGTTGCCTTATTCGGCAAGCTTGCTCTGGGTATGAAGTCAATATGGTGACTTATGCTTCTTTTGGGGGGCAGTTTATTTGGCAAATCATCCACCACTATGTCAGTAAACTCCTGCAACATCTGTTGAATTTCTGTGGGTAAATCTGACACCTCTGTGTGTAGCAGTACCGTCTTTGCTCTTCTTACAACAGCATAGCTCACCTCGCTGTCCTCAACTTGTTTCAGAAACTGTTTTCCACTCATTAACAATACTCTTGTCTCACTTGTCCCTGTTGTTTCTTCCTCCTTGATGGGCACAAGTGTGTGCTTGATCCCATCCTTGACAAACTTATAACAGTTTGTCTTTCCGTCATGTACCACCTTCCTGTCATACTGCCATGGCCTGCCTAGCAGTATGTGACATACATCCATTGGCATTATGTCACAAATGACCTTATCCTTATATCTGCCTATACGAAACTCCAATTTTCATTGCTCATCTACTAGCAACTGATGGCCTTTTGCAGCCATGAAACTATGTAAGGGGTGGGATGTTTCAACCGCTTCAACCCCAACTTTTCCACCATCTCTGTGGCCACCAAGTTATCTATACTGCCGCTATCAATAATTAGCTTACATCACTTACCGTGTGACTTACAAACCGCCTGAAACAAAGCTTTCTGTTGATTTTGTCCAGCTGTTTCTTTAGCTAGTTCCAACAACACCTTGTTCAAAACCAGGGCTTCCCCTTTTTCTAGAGCTATTTCTGCTTCTTGGGGAGGTGCCTCTACTTCTTCTTGTTGTGCGACATACGCACCCCTCTGTCCAGCTTGGTCTGCCTCAAGACACTCAAATGATCTGTGTCCCCACTTATGACACCTGTAACATTGATAACCAGCTCCACTACCTTGGCCATTTCCCTTACCTAGCTGATATGGCCTACCAACTCTCGTATTGTCACCTTTTTCTGCTGATCCAGAAGCTTTATAACTGCTACCTTCCTTCCTCATTACTCCTAGTACTTCGCCCTCTGCCGTACCACTGGCCTCTTCCTCTGCTAGTTCCTCGTCCTCTCCTGGCATTTTGCTTTCTAGTAATTTTCTCTTAAGCTTGCATAGCACTCAGATATGCTTCTTCAATGTTCTGCGGAGAAAGAATACTAATTTCATCTAAGATTTCTAACCTTAAACCATTTACATACCTGCCTGTCTTCTCCGGGGTATCCTCTGTATAACCGGTCCTTAAGTTCACTCGATAAAACTCTTTAGTGTATTCCTTCACCATCATCTCCTTCTATTCCAGTTTTGCACTTGCCTATGTAGTGCAATCTGCTAATCTTTAGACAGAAATCACCCTTTCAACTTGGCCACCATTCTTGACCAGTTTTTGATCGGCAACTTGTTCAATCTCCTTCTCTCTGTTTAGACACTGTCCCACCACAGGGCTGCGTGTCCCTTCAACTATGTTGCAGCGAACTTAACTTTGTGATTTTCATTGACCTCCTCACACTCGAAATACTTATCCAACGCACCGATCCAGTCCAACAGAACCTCTGTGGACAAGCTACAGTCATAATTTGGGTGTTATGGTTATGGTTTACTGCTTGCCATTAAGACCGACCTCAACAGTCTCATTTCCGAGCCCTCTCCATCTGTTGTTGTTTCAACTTCCTCTTCGCTATCATCACCTATCTCTGGATCCCTTCTTCTCCCTGCTCCAACTGCCTCCAAACGAGCAGTAAGAATCCTAATCTCCTCTCTCAGTCCTTCCTCTGTTATCCTTCGAAGACCTCTTCCACGACCTTGTTATGATATTCCCACACATAGGAGATAGTTAAGTATAACTTGGTCTAGTATAGAGTTAGGTAAAGTGTGTTTCTTTACTATGTATATTTTGTAACTTACAATACAACAGTCACGATATGTAGTGATCCGACGGTTCATTCTCTCTCAGTATTACCGACACTTGATCCGTGGCTTAACACCCGATTGGTCCATGATCTCTATTTAAAGAGCATAAAGGGTCATTTGTAGGTTAACCGTCCATGAGAGAAGCTTATGTAAATTTTCATTCTTTTATTAATAAATTGCCTGAAGTGGTCGCATTGGCTCAGGCCGTGGACTCTTTCCCTCTTTGATGGTTTTAACCACGTCAAAATACTGGTGTATTGATCTGTGATCTGTTTGTGAGTGGTGTCCTTTGGTGTTCTATCTGAGGAACTTACCCTGTAAATTCCTACATGGTATCAGAGCTATTTGAGGGCCGCGTCCGTTGGTGATCCAAATCTGAAGCCGGTAGAACTGCATCCGACTACTGTTTCCTAGATCTACTGTTTCTGACTACTTTCGGGCCGAGAGGACTGCTCTATTGTGTTGGGAGCATCTGTTCCTGTGAGGAATCCCTTTCGTTTCACGCGAAAAGCTTTCCGGTAGCCCTAGCTACATCATTTTTAAGATCATGGGGTATACAATGTTTATTTGCAGTTTACAGTTATTTTCTCTCTGTTTATTTCGGTTTTAGTTTATTTAGCTTTTTTTATTACCGGATCTGAACCTTTCATATCTGCGTATGCTCTTTGCCCCGCGACTCTGTGCGATCTGGGCAAATCAGAAACAGAAAGGAAGGATTTTTCTCATGCGTACGCTCTTTTCCGCTGCGCCTTAGTGTGATCTCGGAAAATCAGAAACATTGAGGAAAGTATTTAGTTTCCGGCTAAAGCTAACTTCGAGTCGCAAGGTTCATTTTTTTTTGTATGTCCGTGTTGGGTTTTGTGTTTTTTGTTTTGTAGGGAAAAAGAGCTTTCTCAAAGCAGGCACGCAACCCAAAGCTTCAACCCCCCCCCCTCTCTCTCTCTCAAAAGTTTTGTATAGCTCACTTGGTCCAAAGCTAATTTATGAGAGTAGCGGTCTTGAGTTCAAGTCTCCTTTTTGTGGGGGCGGATTTTTCATTTCCACACATTCCAGCACTTCGTCAGCATCTTCATCAAATTTTCTTCAAAAAGCCATAACTTCTTCATCCGGAAGCCGTTTTTAGAACCGTTTTTTTTAAACAGCCTAATTTTTCGAGATCTTTTCATTGGAACACTTAGTTTTAGCATCTATAGCTTCAATTTCTGCTAAAATGGAAAGTCCATGCCAAGTTATTCTTGACAGCACCAACTACTTCCAATGGTGGTCATACATTGTGGATTTACTTAGAAGTAAAAGTCTCTACAGAATATCCTCAGGCCAAGAAACCAAACCGAAAGATGAAGATAACGCAGCTAAATGGGAAAATAGGCAAGATCAAGCACGTGGGTTGATAGGGATGTCTATTTCTCCAGATCTTAGATTCCATATTGCAGAACTTGATACTCCTGAAGAAGCAATGAAACAGATCACTAAAGTTTTTGGAATTAAAAATGAACTTAAAACCCATCAACTCGATAATGAGTTTCTTACATTGGACCCCAATAATTTTTCTTGCATTGAAGATTTTTTGTCCAAGTTCAAGACCCTTAGACTTCTCATGGAAGGTGTTAAGGTTAAGAAAGAAGATAGTAGTCTTATCTACTCCATTCTTACTAAGTTGGGACCAGCGTATTCTGTGTTTGTTTCCACCTTCCATTCTACAAGAGAAGCCTTCATTTCTCAAGGAAAAGCCTACAAGTCCCCTTCCTTTGATTCCTTTTGTGATTCTTTAATAAGAGAACAAGAAAAACTCTTACACCTTGGTCTTCTTCATCTTGAAAATTCTTCTAAGAAAGCGTTAGCCGCCCAACAACAACAAAATTAAAAGAATCCTAAGAAGTTTCATCCTAAAAGGAATGGTCCTAAACCAAACAAGGGTCCTAAGCAATTTCAGCCTCAAAATGAAAAATCATTTCAACAAAATGATAAGACAAATAAAAACAAAGGGAAGAACACTGATAGACATTGCAGCTTTTGTAATCGAGATGGCCACTTAGAATCCAAATGCTTTAAGAAGATGGAAGCCTTGGAAGCAGCAATGAAGAAGCATAATATCCATTTGGAGCACTCTTCAACTTCAACTTCATCTTCAGGAATGGCACTTTCTGCATGTGGTTGTCAAGCATCTCGGTCTGGCTATGCACTAAATGTATCTTCTTCTTCTCATTCTCATGAGTGGCTCATTGATTCTGGAGCTTCTTATCACATGGCCAAAAACAAACTCATGTTTTCTTCTTTAAATGATTGTAACACCAAAAATATGTATGTTGGTGATGATAGATCTCATAGTGTTGTAGTGACTGGAACTGTTCATATAGACAATGGTCAATTTAATGAAGTATTATGTGTTCCAACCTTATCCTGCAACCTTCTATCTGTGTATCAGATAACTCATTCAGGTGGAGGTAAAATCGTTGAATTTTCACCTCACGATGTTGTAATTAAGGACCTAAGAGATCCTAGACAAATTTTAGCTACTGGCATTGCTGATGATTCTACAAGGTTGTATAAGTTTCACAACTTTGGGTCATCAAATCTTCCCTCGGTATTTGTTGCTCATAATGATGAAGTGAGCAAACTTTGGCATGAGCGATTTGGTCACTTAAACTATCGCTCTCTTCAGAATCTATGTAAATAAAATATGGTGACAGGTCTTCCAATGGTATCTTGCAGAGATGGTGTTTGTTCCAGATGTGTACTCGGAAAACATCATCAGGACAGTTTTGAAAAACATGCCTCTTGGCATGCCTCAGCCCCTTTACAGCTCGTGCATAGTGATTTATGTGGTCCACTTCCTATTGTTTCATTCTCTGGCTACAAGTATTTCTTAACTTTCATTGATGATTTCTCCAAACGCACTTGGGTATACTTCTTAAAACTCAAGAGTGAAGTATTTAACATGTTCTTGGCCTTTAAGGCCTTTGTTGAAAAACAATCTGGACATCAGATTCTTAAGCTAAGATCTAATAATGGCGGAGAATATGTTAACAACAAATTCATCAACTTTTGCACTGAGAATGGAATTCAAATGCAACATACTGTTCCATATACTCCACAACAAAATGGTGTAGCTGAAAGGAAGAATCACACCTTAAAGGAAATGACTAATTGTATGCTTCAATCTAAAGGACTTAGTCTTAATTATTGGGCAGAAGCAATTAACTGTGAAAATTAAATAATAAATCGCACTCTGATGAGCCCCAATTTTGGTACAATTTGGGCTCATTTTGGCCTATTCTACTTGCTCAAACCATTCATATTTTATTGCTTATGCATGCATTTCTTAGTTTGTTCGTGTTGTTTGTAGGAAGAAGGGTAGACATATTATCTACGTGACTAATGCATGATGCTTTCAGGTTTTTTGCATTTAAAGGGAGAAAAGACACGAAAAAGGAGACAAGGAGACAATGAGGTGGCACTGCTGGTTTTTAGGAGAGGATGTCCACAGTCTTGGGGACCTTCCTCGTGATTCCCACCGTAGCTCCGAGCTCCAACCAATCTCCCCACCGAGCATAAAGCACCGAGTATAGAGGCAGCCAACTGTTCTACAGGAACAACAGTCATAACTGTTCTACAGGATCACCAAGTTAAACTTCAGTTGGACAGCCGAGTTCCTAAAATCAAGGAGACCTGTTGGATGATTGTTTTTGCATAAGTATAGAGGCCGTAGCCTTTGATAGGTTGTTGAAACTTTCGCATTACTATTGTAATTTTTGAGCACAGCTCGGTGTTAGTTCTTGTTGTAAGCCAGTTTTGGCATAACATCAGATTATGAATAAAGAAGGCAGATTTTGATCTAGCTCTGAGTTTTCTTAAGAAGACTATAGCTCTCAGATTAGGGCCCAACCTGAGAGCCATAGATCCCCTCTGCTGTAGTGTTGTTTGCATTTCGTTTCAGCACTCTGAGTTTTCATTTTCACATGCAATTTGAATTACAGGTTGTTGAATTAGTCTTTTTCATGAGTTTAGATAGGATTTGCTTATGGTAAATTTGTTCCCAGCTGCTTAGGTTAGCAGAGGATAGATATAATCTATTGGAGCTCCAGCAAAAAGGTTGTTAAGGCTCACTGCCATCTCATTTGGGATTGGGGTGCAGTCCATAACTAACCACCAAAAATACGCATTTCTTTACTTGATGATTGCTGCAACACAGTCACGGTTATGTTAGATGCTTCCACATGATTCACACCTGCACCACACACCTTCATCACAGCTTCATGCACATTCTCCTTCACGTTTTGGATTGCTGTTCATTGAATTTATACGCACAGGTAGTTTAGGTTAATGCATTTTCGGTTTGGTGACAGTCATAAGCATTTGTTTCATTTACACTGCTCTCTCTCGTTCCATTACCTCATTCTCCATCTTGATCACGCATGCAGACACATCTTTGACCCCTGCTCCGCTCTGTTTTCTCCCAAAGTCTTTCACTCCTCACGTACTTCCATTCTCTAGCCCTTTTGTTGACCTAGCCCTCTATCTTCCAACCTACTTCCTACACTCACTCCCTATCCTATTCCTCCACTTCTGAGCCATCACCAGCCTTATTCCTACCTTACACATCTCCCCCTACCATTCCATCACTCATCCATCACTTCAAACACTCACGGTAGGTCATCCTGTAGCAATTCGTAGACATCCTGTAGAAATCTCTGCGTATCCTGTAGGATCCCCTGCAGACATCCTGTAGGAGGCCACTCACTCGGTTGCTGAGCTTCTGAATGCGAGGAACCTCTGTGGATGGATGCTAAGGATCCCTAGGGACCTCTCCTAGCCTCCCCAACCTGTCCCACGCTTTCCTTCCTTCTCCATCCCATCTGCACAACCAAACCCTAGTTAGCACAAAATCACAATCATTCCATCCACTTAAAGGAAAAATACAAAAACATGTCTTTTATGATGCAAGTAGCTTAGATCCATGCATTTCCACTTATTAGAGGTAACAGCAGCATTGGTAGAGGTTTCATTCACATTCTTTGCATTATAGAGGTTAGACTAGTTAAATTAGGGTTTCCTAGGTTTACATGCTTTGATTTGCTTTCAGTCCATTTTGTCAGGTAGAGTAGTTTTCCTTTGAGAATAACTTTCGTCCATCAATTAGCAAGCTTCTTCTGAGAGCCTATAGAAGTTGGCTTGAGCCCTAGCGGACTTGTGCCAGCTGACCAAGTGACAGCGGCGACAAGAGCTAGTACTTGTGCATATAGCACCGTCGCTTCCAAGTTTGTACGAACTACCGGGTTGATAAAATGAGAGACAGGAAGCCCCAGGAGTTGTAGCATTATTGCTACAATACTGAAGCTCACCACACTCCTACTAAGGTTTTAAAGAATATCACTCCAGAAGAAGCATGGAGCTCAATTAAACCAGATGTAAGTCACTTTCGTGCTTTTGGAAGTGAAGCATGGGCCCATATTCCAGATGAGAAACATAGAGCTTTAGAACCTAAGAGTGAAAAATGTATTTTTGTTGGATATTCTGAAGATGTCAAAGGATATAGACTTATTCCACTTAAGTCCAAAAATGTTATCATTAGAAGAGATGTAAAGTTTGCTGAAAATATATCGGCCTACGAGCCTAGTTCGGTGGATGTGCCACCTCTCCCTATCTCTTCTACTTTTGAAAATATTTCTTCTTCAGATGATGAAAGCGAGGATGAAAATCCTCCCCCACCTTCTCAGGATCCTCCTTCATCTCCTCAACTTCCAAAATGGGTCCGTTCTACTCGGGATGCAGCAGGTGATCTTGTCAGTGATCCTACAGATCAGCGACGTACACGTTCTCAGTTTGATAGAGCGTCTTCTTTACTTGCTCAAGCTTCAGCGAATTATGATCCTGACACCTTTGCAGAAGCTTCAGGCCATCCAGATCGGGAAGCAGCTATGAATGAAGAATATCATTCATTATTGGCAAATGATACATGGGATCTTGTTCCTCTACCAAAGGGACGAAAACTTGTTAGATGCAAATGGGTTTACAGAACCAAGTATGGACCAGATGGGAAAGTTGATAAACATAAAGCTCGTCTTGTTGCTAAGGGTTTTTCACAAGTTGAAGGCATTGACTATACTAAAACCTTCTCCCCTGTTGCCAAAATGAACTCTATCCGCCTTGTTCTTTCCCTTGCTGCCTCTTTCAAATGGGAAGTCCATCAGATGGATGTTAAATCTGCCTTCTTGCATGGGGACTTGCATGAAGAAATCTATATGGAACAACCTATTGGCTTTATACAAACAGACTCCAACCTTGTATGTCGGCTTAAGAAATCCCTTTATGGTCTCAAACAAGCTCCTTGAGCTTGGTATGCCAAAATGGATAACTTTCTTTTAGAAAATGGCTTTTCTAGGTGTCATTCTGACAATACTGTCTACACCAAGAAAGTGGGCAAGTCTCTTATCATTCTTGTTCTTTATGTTGATGATCTTATCGTGACTGGTAGTGATCCCAACCTTATAAACCATGTGAAGTCTAGCCTTAAAAGGAAGTTTGAAATGACAGACTTAGGACACTTACATTATTTTCTTGGTCTTCAAGTCTTGCAATCCAAGGAAGGTATTTCCCTTTCCCAGTCCAAGTATGCCTGTGATATTCTACGCCATTTTCACATGGAAGACTGTAAGCCAGCCCCTTCTCCCTTTCAGTCTGGAGTCAAACCTTCAGTCACTTGTACTTCTCCTGAAGTTGATGCTACCTTATACCGTCAACTTGTAGGAAAACTTTTGTATCTAACCCATACTCGTCCTGACCTTTCCTTTGCCGTTGGCCTTGTTGCTCGGTTTATGCAAAACCCACGTGAAAGTCATTGGAAAGCAGCGAAAAGAATACTTCGTTATGTTCGATGTACAGTTCAGTTTGGGATTCATTACAGTGTCGAAGCATCTCCGCTATTGGTTGGTTTCACTGATTCCGATTGGGTTGGTGACCCTTATGACCGGAAGTCTACTGCAGGTTATGTGTTCACTCTTGGTTCAGGCCCTATTACATGGGCTTGCAAGAAACAAGGTGCCATTTCTCTTTCTTCAGCAGAAGCAGAGTATCATGGTGTTGTAGAAGCCAGTAAGGAAGCCTTGTGTCTTTGTCAGATCCTATGAGAGTTTGGCTTTCAGCAGTAGCATCTGACTACACTTTGGTGTGATAATCAAAGTGCCATTCAACCATGCAAAGATCCAGTCCAACATCAGCGCAGCAAACACATTGAACTACACATGCACTTCATCAGAAAGCTCATTCACGACCATGTTCTTGAAGTGAAATATTGTTCAACAAATGATCAAGTTGCAGACATCTTTACAAAGGCTCTCACAGAGGCGAAGTTTACTAAACTTCAATTTATGGTTGGAGTTCAGGAAGTTGTCACTAAGGGGGGATAGGCTCTAGTGCCTCCTTCCTTCTCCTATTGTGTCATATTTGTAAATCCTTCAATCCTATCCCAAGTTGTTCTTAAGGGGGGATGTTAGGATATTCCGACACATAGGAAATAGTTAAGTATAACTTGGTCTAGTATAGAGTTAGGTAAAGTGTGTTTCTTTACTATGTACATTTTGTAACTTAGAATCCGACGGTCACGATATGTAGTGATCCGACGGTTCATTCTCTCCTCAGTATTACCGACACTTGATCCGTGGCTTAACACCCGATTGGTCCATGATCTCTATTTAAAGACCATGGAGGGTCATTTGTAGGTTAACCGTCCATGAGAGAAGCTTATGTAAATTTTCATTCTTTTATTAATAAATTGCTTGAAGTGGCCGCATTGGCTCAGGCCGTGGACTGTTTCCCTCTTTGAGGGTTTTAACCACATCAAAATACTAGTGTATTGATCTGTGATCTATTTGTGAGCGGTGTCCTTTGGTGTTCTGTCTGAGGAACTTACCCTGTAAATTCCTACAGACCTCTCCTTCCTACCTCCATTTCTCCAGCCAATTCCAAATCCTGCTCTGATACCACTATGATGGGACCAGCCCAACACACCACATGGTTCTGCACAATATATTGGATTTAACACACTGTTTATGTTAATCACTAATTAAATGATTTAAATAATGATTAAACTGTGGATTAAATTATAGTTTGTGACTTGACCTCGGATATTTTTGGAATTTGATGTGGTGGCAATTATGAGCGTAGTTATTATGTTGTATTGTGCCTTGGGTTGCGTTTCCCGCTCCTCGTTCTCGCCAAAACCTTCCCTCCTACTATCGCTTGGTCATTTCTGCTCTTTGCTCCTTGTTGTCGAGGGTTTGCTCTAGTAAGGTTTATGCTGCCTGTGCATGCAGCTACGCTGCAACTATTGGGTGCGCTGGTCAGGGTTACTTTGCCTGAACGTTTAGCTCTTGCATTCACGTGGGTAATTTATGGGCTTGGCTTGTTATGCATAGATTGATGGTCCTGTCACCTGTGTGAGTATACGCTTGTGATTCTTCTGCAGTTGTTTAACTTGTCTTTGCTCCACAGTCTCTGTTCTGGTATGAGGTCGTCTTGCTGGTAAATCTTAGTGGTTTTGGCATGCATCCAGGTTGCAAAACAATGGCGCTCTCCTGTCTTCGGCTTCACTGCAGGTAACTTTGTCCGTCCATGATTCACTTTGCTCTTTCTGTTGTTCTGTTTCTAATGTCATTGCTCCTTTGTCTCAGTCGATGTCCGAGATTCGTGGCTCAATGGTCTGCGCTCTGTCTATGCTGCGAACCCTCCAGGTAAGTAAATGTTTCCCTTTCTTGTATGCTTTCATCCACTTCTTTTTCCTTCCATAGTTGACAGTTATGCTCACAGTCTGGTCTTGGTTCTTTTGCAGGTTGTGGGTTTACAGTTGGGCGTGCCTGGAGTAGTCGCCTCGACTCCTGCTTGGTAGGCTCTGTCACCGTCACCAATTTTTTGGTTTAGAGTTAGGGCCTGTAAGTTAGAGGGTCTGGTTTCCTCAATGTTGTTCGTTGGTGTGCCTCTACTGTAGTCCAGCGTCCTGGTTCATTTTTAATGCAGGCTTTCTTAAATTCCTATGCTGGTTGTCTATAAATTTGATAAGATGGGAGCCGTTTCCCAAAACCCTCATCTAGGGTTTGTTGGCCGTTATGTTGTGACTACTTGTAGGTTATTTTCGGGTACTGCTATGTATATACAGATATTTCTTGTTATAATTGAAAAGAAATTTCAGGGAAAACGTTGGCTTTGAATTACCTCTATTTTAATGATGTTTTCTCGACTGTTGTTTCTCTCGTTCTAGCTTGGACGCCCTCAAACTGTGCTTGTTATCTTATGGTTGTATTCGTAATTTCTTCAATGACCCAAAAGTACTGTAGACATTCTTGTATTTGTTCAGGTGGATGGATTCGAAATTGAGAAAATGATATGTGGCTTGTATGACTGTGCGTATGTGCTTAATTCGCCTGAATTGCTTGCGTTTGTTCTTGTACATTCAATGTTGATTTCTCTTCATGGGTTACAAACCCTCATTCTGGAAATTCGTTACAGTCTCGGCTGTCTGAACTCTGTTTCTTTAGGAAAGGAAAATAAACAAGCTAGTCTGCACGTACTGTGTCAAACACTCTGGTTGTTCGGTGAATTAGGAAGCAATAAAGAAAATGTTATGATTACACAGATGGATTCGAATAAATTGTCTTCTCTTTTTATTATGAATACTTGTATGCTAAATGTTGAACCTTTTGAATGATTTTTCCATTTACATTTATATCCTCTGTTCATAGTTACCTGAACTGTGTAGTTACCTTTTCAGTTGTAATTCTTATTAGTTACATAACTATGCATGTATTCGGTTCTACGTGTACTACAAGATTCTACATTAGACATATTTGTCTTTTTTGTGAAAGAAAAGTTATTAACCTATTGTTTATTAAAGACAAACAAAATAGTAACCCTAACTGACCAAATTGTCCCTAACTAATACTGAGATTAAAAGAAAAACAACGTCCTACATCCTACTTTGACAAACTGAACATAAAGAAACCAATTCGCTAATACAACTTTCCACCTTGGCGGAGACCAACACCCAGTGATCGTGCCCTAGCTAGATACTCCTGCATCAAAATCCCATGGCCATATGTTATAACAACCATATCCTATGGTTGAACCATACATTTTGTATGGCATATCGTTGCAATTATCCTTGGCATGTATATCATAAATCACTAGCCAAATACCTTGAATCAATTGTAATCTTGACGTGTTCGATATTCGTTGGTCCTTGTATTTTATGGTTGTCATAAAATACCTGGCCATTAACATATCCAATCTATTAAAATTCCAATGGCGTGTTTTGGATTCAGTTACAACAACCATATATCGGTACATACTCTGCCCATGCGGTCAAGGCTACATATCACCGAACCAACCATAACATGGTATGTAACCAACACATTTATAATATACCCTATGACCAATGTAATATGACACCCACGTGATCATTGTTGCTTGTTGCTATAACGAACCTATTTAATATGTACATATGATTTGACACCCACTTGATCATTGTTGCTTTCGCTATAACCAACATATTTACTATGTAATACATGGCATATGATTTCGTAGCAGATCTTGCAGTTTCGTAGCAGATTTCACAGTTTCGTAGAATATGACTAGTTAGCCTACCTTGTGCTACGTGTTCCACTGCCACATCACTTGCATCTCTATTAAATCATTCACATTTACCAAGTGTCATACGTGTTTCCTTCCATGTGTCACTCTGAGAAGTTTGCACGTCATGGCAGGTTGACTTTGACTTTTTGTTGAAAGGTCAATTCTTCAAACTACGATATCTTTTTCAGATAGGCTCTGTTCGATGTGATTCAAATTACATTGGGTCGTCTCGTCCAGCTCTCTAACTTGGCACTATATCCATCAAAATTTAGGGACTTCGGATTTTAGGCCATTTTGGATCCTCTACAATCACCAATAAGGTATATTTAACTAAGCAAAACTGAGGTGGAGGAAAGTTTGTGAAGCTCACCAAGTACACGGAACATGAACATGAGAACGAAAACATATATGATTTACGTGATATAGCAACTCACTCATCTCCACGGCTACTAGAATATCTCTATGACTACAAGAACAATAACTCCAACACCCACCTAACTATGCATATCCTGTTAATGAACCAATGTTACTGTAACTACAATTTTCACTACTTCGAGCATAGTACCAGGTATAGGCTCATTTACATCTTGTTTCTTGTAGTATTGGAATTTAAGTCCAAGAATATGTAGAGTCTTAGACTTTGGGAGATATGTATCAGTTTAAAAAAGGCATAATTTTAAGGTTGCAGCTCAAAACATTTCGAAATAATGTTCAAAAGATGGTGTGGGTGCAAATCAAGGTTTCCAATTAATGCCTTAATTGTGGTTCTTGTTGTAGATGTAGTCCTATGTGTCAATCCACCAAAGCCTAATTGACATAAGAGAGTCACCAGTTTTGCATAGCCTTCACTTTCCTCTTGAAGAAGGTAAAACTTTGATTACTGATATATAAGTTGGGTGTTCACCCTAACCTCTTTAGTTTTCAACTCAACTTCCTTTATTTTGATCATATCAGATTCCTACAGAATATAACCTCACGCCTTTCTTGAAGAAGTGTGTGATAGGGACCCAATAAATTCAGTAGTCCATTTTGCCAATTCAATAAGTAGACCACTATATTCTCCAAGCAAAGTGAGTTCTTGATTCATGTGAGTAATTGTATCTGCAATAATAGAGGCGACATCCTCCCTGAGGCACTTTTCAGAAAATTCCACAATTAAGTGCAATCTTGCACTTAGTAAAAGGTAACTCCCATGCACCATGGTCCAGCAAAGCTCATAAATGAATTTAGAAACAAGCATAGGTGCTTACCATAGTATTATTTATTTAATCATATCTAGCTTAACATTTTCTTTTTTCCCATTTTGGTCTCTTGGTTTATCCAAGATTTGCAAGAAAACAACTGGAAAGTTGCAAAGAAAATTGTTCATTACATTGACAATACCTCTTACTATGGCATCAAACATTGCCAAAGTTTAGATTCATTATTCAATTATACTAACTTCGACTAGATAGGTGATCCCAATGAACTAAAATCCATTTACGGCTATATGTTTCACTTTAGTCCAGGACCCTAGATTTGATCGTGCAAGAAATAACATCTAATATTTTATCAAATATAGAAGATGAATACAGTGGAGCTATTAGTGCAAGGATAGAAGAAATTTGTATTTGTCAACTGTTGGGAAATATTGCATTTCCAGTTTAAGTCTTGCTCACTATTTGATATGACAATCAAAGTGAAATTCAAATTGCTAACAATCCTACTACACACTGTAAAATGAAGCATTTTGAACTTCGTGCACAATACCTAGAACAGTTAGAACAAAAGAAGGTTCTTACTCTTTTCTATTGTAGCATAGATGATCATATTTCCAATATCTTTACAGATAAATTGTCTGATGCTAAGTTTGTTAAACTAAATGATATGTTAGCTCTTCAAGGAGCTACAATTATGGAGGGGGTGGTGACGGTGGAGGGCTAAGGGCAGAAAATGTCATGTTCATGTAATTTCACCCAATGAACCTCCAAAATGTTGTGATGATTGTGGTGGGTGAAACCTAACGTTATGCTAGTTTTTCACATCTATGGAGCTTCTAGAGATAGCCATTTAAAGGATTTGACTAAAAATGGACATTCAGTCAAATGTTCAACTAACGAAAAACTCACATTTTGGAAAACTTAATGATCAATGGGTTAGTCAAGTAATAAACTAGCAAACAGTCAATTGAGCAGTCAACTAGTGGGGTAATTGACTAATTGATGAGAGGAATCGACTAGACATTCTTGTTGGCTTGGAAATTGACTAGTTGATGAAACAACATGGATTTCATGAAAGTGGCTGGGACTGCCAACACTTGTTTATGGACTATGTTTTCCACAATTCATGGCATATAGTTAAATTTGGACACTATAAATAAAGGACCCTATGGATTGAATATTAAGATTCAAATGTATCAAACTCATTGTTATTCAAAGCATGCATTATGATGTTCCCATCACAGTGTTGTGCTCAAGTGCTATAACACCATTTTTACACACCCTGGCCCATCTTGCACTGCAATTACTCTTTTGTTTATTTCATTTTAATATGTGTTATGTTCTTTGTTCTAAGGTTCCCTCAATCCCTAACATTTGACACCTCCTAATATGTTATGTATGTTGTCCTCGAGTATGGAAAACATTTATATAGCTATCATGACAAAAACTTGTCTAACACAAATCTCCAACACAACAATTATAAGAATGTTTTTTAAGAACTTCATTCCCTAAAAAAAGAAGCCACTTTTCTAGGAAATGAAACTATGTTACATAGAGACCACCATCCTTTGATTTTTCTTAACACTTCAACTAATATACAAGAGAAACACCACATCAAATGCACTTCCTATATTAAAAAATTTAACTAGTGATTAAGTACAACCTGGGAAACACCTATAAAACTACCAATACACTTATTTGTCCTCATATTTGCATATTCACCACCCTATATGTCAACTCATTCATGCCTATGAATGGTGTAAATAGTAATAAACTCATATTCTGGCCCCATTTTTCAAGCTTTGCTATCTTGTCTAACATAAATCTCCAACACAACAATTATAAGAATGTTTTTTAAGAACCTCATTCCCTAAAAAAAATAAGCCACTTTTTCTAGGAAATGAAACTGTGTTACATAGAGACCACCGTCCTTTGATTTTTCTTAACACTTCAACTAATATAAAAGAGAAACACCACATCAAATGCACTTCCTATATTAAAAAATTTAGCTAGTGATTAAGTACAACCTGGAAACACCTATAAAAATACCAATACACTTATTTGTCCTCATATTTGCATATTCACCACCCTCTATGTCAACTCATTCATGCCTATGAATGGTGTAAATAGTAATAAACTCATATTTTGGCCCCATTTTTCAAGCTTTGCAATCTCCAATGAAGCTAAACCAAACACCATTTTGATATTTCTTCATTCAATATGGTTGGTTATATAAATTAATTAATTATGTGCTCCTACTACCAAACATAGACTCCTTTTCATAAACCAAGTCCATGCTTCCATGTATGGAGGTCAAATTAGCATTAATAAAACCTTACATCATTTGCAATGTTATTTTCTTTGGCCTACTAAGAACAAACAAATGATTTCCTTCCTTCATAGTTGTATACTTAGCAATGTCTGAAAAATTAATTACATAATACCATCTCCATTATCATATGTCACTTTACCATGATGTCATTCTTTATTCTCTACATCGAAGAACTAAACACTTAAAACGCTAGAAATCCATTTCTAACTCATGCCTATCCACATTTTGGCCCCCTCCTCACTTGCTTCATTTATCAAGACTTCCAATTCCTTCATCATTTTTGAAAAACCTTTTGGAATTTGTTCAGTTGTAAACTAAAATTTCTTGCTTTTCCTCATTCCCAATTTGGTCAAATGCACACTCATTCATGCCCTCTACATATCCTAACATAAGCATAAACAATGGCATTATTATTGTTACAATTACAACATAGAGATAATAGGTTTGTTTACAATTCTACAAGTAATTCTCCATTTAAGTGAGCTATGCTTTTCAACCTATTATGTCGTATGAGATATTGGTCATTCCCACTTTTACACTTTATTCTAACCATCAAAAGCAACAGCACCATTCCTATTTTTAAGGAAATTTATCATGTATCCACAACCAAGTAACAGATGCTCTCGAACAAGAGCATGCCAATCATGAGGCCCAACAAGTTAGGCATTTATTTCTAACATAGTTCATAGTTGGTTATCATGTTTAGATTCACTTTCCAAATAAACATCTGGATGGAAAATGACATCATAAGCTCCAACCTCTCCACTATGGTTTGTATATAATTATTTAGAGGTCTTCCCAAAACATATTTAAAGTACACTTTCAAACATAGTTAGGAATCCATCAAATCATTAGTGTGGATAAGCGTAAGTTATATGAATCAACATAACTACAAGAGGACATTTCCTTATCTCATCCAATTCACAACATCTAAAATTTTGAGTTCCAATAGTTTATACATAAATTACTACAAATGTGTACACAATTGTTACGTCATGGCAGAAATCTCTCTTATTTTTCGTGTACAATGTGATTTCCCTCCAACTCAAGCCAAGTGGGTTATTGCCAAATTTTTTCACACCAAATATCTTCCTTTGTGTGAGAATGAAAAGCCACTTTGAACTAAAGATGAGAGGAATTGATATGTCCAGAGTGGTCATATTGAAACGATCAATGACTAATTTGGCACATAGTCAAGCCGCTTTTTCTTTACGGGGATGTTGTACCTTTTATGGATTCATTATACATTTTTTTCGTTAAGTTTTCTAGTTGTTGGAAACTCGTTGAGTGCGTCACATTTAATACACTGAATCATTTATGATACAGTAGTTAAATTTTGATTGATAAATGTTTAGTATTTAATATATATATACAAAGGGCTTTAAGTTATTCGTTTTCCCAATATTATCTAATACGAATTTATTTCATGATTCAAGAAACCAAATCAAAGGATTAAAGCCCCTAATGAAAACAATTTTTTTTTGCAGATTTCACTACATTCCACAAATCTAGGCTGTAATGTCCCTCCCTTAATAATAAATAATAAATAATATAAATAATAAATAATAATAATTTTTTTTTGCAGATTCCACTATATTCCACAAATCTAGGCTGTAATGTCCCTCCCTTAATAATAAATAATAAATAATAATAATAATAATGATGATGATGATAGTAAACAATAAATAATATAAATAATAAACAATGAATAAAACAAAATAATAATAAAAAATTAAAAAATAGTAATAAATAATAAATAACCATACTAAAGCTCTAAATAAAAATAAATAGAAATAAAACAAGAAAACAGTAAAAAAATCAGTAAAGCTATCAAAAAGAAATAAAACAAGAAAGCAATAAAGTTGCATCTAGACACATGGAGTGTGCGCATGTGGATCCCCTTCCAATGTTTGCTCTATTTATTAGATGGTGAGGAAGATGGGAGGCATTCCATAATTCGAAGAATCTATCTTTCATTCTCTTGGGAGAATGGTGTTCTAAGACAGAGGCGTCACTGGCAGTAGTATGTTGATTGAGGGCTCGGAGGTGGCCAGTTGTAGCAAGTCCTTGTGCAATTGAGCCTACCGTGGGGTGGAGAGTCATCCCCAAAACCTTGTTGCGGTAAGCAGACTTCAACCACAGGTAAATGCTACTCATAGTTTGAACTTGATGTTAATTAGTTGATTAATTACATGTTTATTCTGGGCTATTACATAGGCACATTGAGGACTACTTCTTGGAAGATCTACTTATAGTAGTATTACATTGGGTGAACATCGATCCACACCACTTCATATTGCTTGATCCTTTGGACAACACTCTCGGATAATTGGCCAACAAAACTTGTTCTACATATTATAATGAAGGCTTGGTCCTCCATCAATTAATCATCTTTTCTTTCATGGAAAACAACAAGGACAAACCTACCTCATATTCCACCTTTCATATTTCTTCACAACAATTTCTCTAATTACATCATGACATATTACAAGTTGTAATGTAAGCACTTTCATAGATCATGACGACCTCATCAAAAAAATCCCACTCCATTTAATAATTCTCAAAAGATAACATCACCAAAGTATAAGGGTGACCTTGGTGGAGAATGTGTATATTCATTGATCCATAGTTTCTTTATGTATTTTTCATTGTAGACACCAATATTGAAGGCTTGAATACTCAACTAGGAAGCTACGTGCTTAGACGCCATAACCCATCAATGGAGGAACAATACCTAAAAGCACTCCATGTTATTAATTCAATTTGGGGAACAATCTCTACCATCAAGTCCTATGACAGGTTGGACAAAATTCTATAAAGTATTGTGACATAGATTTTATCTACTAATATATCACCATATTTTTTAGACTCATTATCTTCATCATCTATTTTCATGTTTTCACATTTAATTTTATATTTTACATGACTAACTAAGTTGTGGGAAATCTTATTTGTCACGAATCCTGAACTAGTCCTTTGTCCCTAGGATCTAACATTTAAATGCTTTTATATGACAATCAAAACTAATTATTTTCCAAATCTCTAGTAAGAGAGCATAAGTTACGGAAGTTCCCTTTTCTCCCCCCAAACCTGGCCACCCCAAGCACACCATTTTCTCTACCAAATTACCTAAGGTCTGGCTCCCTTGGCATTCTCAAACTTATCTGTGTTTTCTCATACACCACCAAAAAATACCATATTATTCCTCAGATAAATAAAAAATATGCATCCATTGAAAGATTGTCACATTTTATAGGACCAAGACACTAAAAAATCGTTATTCTTAGAACAAATTGCCACCCCTTGTTATGCAACTAGCTCACAAAATAGAAGAAAATATAGATCAACGACTTCAAAATCAGCCTCTTTGAGGAGTCAATCTACTTTACATTACACAAATGATAAATTCTTGGATGATACAAATGACAAGACCATCTATCTATATAATGGAGTCTAAGAGGTCACAATATAATCACAGCTGTCATAACAATAATATTCTAAGGGCACAACAATAACAATAGTGGGCTTGTATGTGGCAGAATAATAATAATATGGGGACTACATGGACACAAATATACAATAAGGGGGTTGCACTAATAAAAATAAGGGGCTAATAGAAGAAAATATAGATCAACGACTTCAAAATTAGCCTCTTTGAGGAGTCAATCTACTTTCAATTACACAAATGATAAATTCTTGGATGATACAAATGACAAGACCATCTATCTATATAATGGAGTCTAAAAGGTCACAATATAATCACAGCTGTCATAACAATAATATTCTAAGGGCACAACAATAACAATAGTGGGCTTCTATGGGGCGGAATAATAATAATATGGGAACTACATGGACACAAAAATACAATAAGGGGGTTGCATTAATAAAAATAAGGGGCTACAATAGTAGTATAGGGACCTAATATACCCCTCTCCTCCAGAAAAGTGTTGTCCTCAATGCCTGAGTAGTGTTGGATGCTTCTGTATAAAATTCTCATCCTCCCATGTGGAATTTCCAACAAGTAAGTTCTTCCAGTTGATGAGATACTCCAAAATTGATCGATTTCGTAGCTATCGAATTCTTGTTTTTGTGACTGCTTTAGGTTCCAATATGATTTTTCCTTCCTCCTCAAGTTCTGGCAATATCGTTTGAACTGGGAGTTTGTCACCTATAACCTTCTTTAAGCGTGAAACATGGAAAATTGGGTGCACTCGGAAAGCTACAGGAAGCTCCAATTTATATGCCATAGTACCAATCTTTCACAACACCTTGTAGGGACCATAATACATTCGTGATAAATTATTATCCTTCTTAGCTTGCTTGAGGGACATCCGTTTATATGGTTATAGTTGTAGGAATACCCAGTCACCTACATCAAAACTTCTTTCGTTGTGATGTTGATTTGCTTGTTGTTTCATTCTATTTTGCGCCAAAGTGAGGTTATCCTTTAAGAGTTGAATAACTTGTTGTTGATGCTCGATGTGATCTTCCTTTGCTTGAACCTTATAATTTTCTCTTAAATATGATGTGATGGACGATGGATTATATGCATAGAGTGCCATAAATGGGGTCATTTTTACTGCAGTATGGAAGGAAGTGTTATACCATCATTTAGCGAGAGGAAACCACTTGACCCAATGTGTTCTTTTATCAAATAAAAAGCAACGAAGATATCCTTCCAAACATTTGTTCATTATCTCAGTTTTCCCATCTGATTGGGGATGATTAATATGAGCTATGAGCTAATTGAGTACCCAAACAGGAAAATAATTATGTCCAAAAATTTCCAGTGAAAATGGGATCTCTATCGCTTACAATAATATTTTGGTTTCAATTTAGCTTTTGAATAGTTTCCGTAAATTCAGTAGCAACTTTATTGGCTTTAAAATGGATGAGATAATGCACAGAAGTGTGCATACTTGGTAATTCTATTAATTACCACCATGATGACACTCTTTCCTTCGACTTATAGGTAAACTTGTGATCAAATCCATTGAAACCTCCTCCCAACATTGACTTGGGAAGGATAAAGGTTGTAACAGAGTCGGGGTCTTAATTGTCTCAACTTTATTTTGTTGGAAAACCAAACATTTTGCCACAATCCTCTGAATATCAGAGTTAAGGCCATCCCAAAAAAATCCTTCTTAACCCTGTGGTAAGTTTTTAAAAATCCCAAGTGCCTTCCCAAGGAAAAGGTGTGAAATTCCAGAAGAGTCATTTGTTTGAGTTGTGAATTCTTACAAAGATATAATCATTTTTCCAGCTAAATGTATCAGATGTACTGGGATCTTCTTGCAACTTTTGAATGAGTTCCCACACTTCTTCATCATTCTGCCATTCATACCTTGCTTCATTTATCCCATCTGGTTGGATAATAGAAATGGTACAAAACAATTCTTCCACATCCTCATGCTTTCTTGAAAGTGCATCTGCAACAACATTTTGCTTCCCTTTTTTGTAGATGATTTCAAAGTCCTAACCCAACATCTTTGTGAACCATATTTTTTGCTCTTCTAAAAATAATCTTTGTTCTAAGAAGTATTTAAGAATATCATGATTCGCTTTTACCTTGAAGTGTCTTCCCCTTAGCTAAGGTCACCATTTCTTAAGTGCATGTAGTATTGCCAACATTTCCTTCTCATAAATAGCTTTGTGTAAATAATTTCTTTTAATGGGATGACTTTTGAAAGCAATGGGTCTTCCTTCTTGCATTAAAATAGGACCAATTTCATTTCTTGAGGCATCGCGTTCCACAATAAAGGTTTTAGTGAAATCTGGGATAGCTAAGACCAGTGCTTGGCACGTTGCCTCTTTAAGATGTTGCACATTTCTTCAGTATTGTTGTTAGAGGTGTTGTTATTCTCCCATAATTCTTAACAAACTTGTGATACTACCTTGTTAACCCGATAAATTATCGCATATTCTTTATGGATGTGGGGATTTTCGATTCCTTAATGGCTTTAATTTTGCTAGGGTGTACCTTAACACCTTCATCAGATACAATATGACCCAGATATTCCACCTCTTGTACCCCAAAGAAACAATTGGAGGCTTTTGCATATAATTGTTTCTGCTCCAATAGTTTGAGCACCTTGTTAACATGTTGAACATGATCCCTCCAAGACCTACTATAGATTAGTATATCATCAAAAAATGCTAACACAAATTTTCTAAGAAAGGGTTTGAAAATTGAATTCCTCAAACCTTGAAATGTAGAAGGTGCATTGGTAAGGTCAAAAGTCATCAACAAAAATTCATAATGACCCTCATAAGTTATAAATGTTGTTTTCAAAATGTTTTCATTCTTCATTTTGATTTGATGACATCCTCAACGAAGATCCAACTTGGTGAAGTAAATTGCTCCTTGTATTTCATCCAATAATTCATCAATGACAGGAATAGGAAATTTATCTTTAATACTGAGCTTGTTGAGCTCCCTATATTTTGGACACATCTACCATGATCCATCCTTCTTGTGCACCAATACTACTCGAGTAAAGAAATAACTTTGACTAGGTTGAATTATACCAACCTCTAGAATTTCTGCAACCATATGTTCAATTTCACTCCTTTGGGCATATGGATATCTGTAAGGCCTAGTGTTTTCATGAACACTTCCTGGAATCAAATGAATATCATGATCATGATCAAAAATAGCTGGGAGGCCTTTGGGATCTAAAATAGTTTGGAATGATTGTCCAAAACGTTTTGGAGATCTAGAGAAATAGATGATCTTGATGTGGAAACCTCTAGTGAACATAATTTTGAATTACGCCCCATTGTTCTTTCTTTAGAAGCTTTGTCATACTGTTAGAGCTTATTATATTTCCCAGTTTCACTGCGATACCCCTTAATTCAGTTTCCTTTCTTTCCCATAAAAAATTCAAGAAAAGTTCTTGAAAATTAAAAGTTGTCATACCCAAAGATTGTAACCACTGGACTCCTAGTACAACATCAACACCACCCATTGGAATGGAAATCATTGAACTATTCAATACACATTCTCCCATGGATAGCTTTATATTATGGAACATTCTAGAGCAATTTATGGCTCCTCCATTTGCAACCATCACTTGACATTGTCGCGATGGATATAGGAAGTGTTTCAATTCCTTGGTTATCTTACAATGCATAAAATTATGGGTACCACTCGAATCAACCAGTAACATTACTTTTTCACTTCTTGATATGTCCTTTTTTGTTGAGGGTTTGAGGAGTGATAATTCCTACCAATGCATTACAAGATATGATCAGATTCATTTCTTCTTTCTCTAGGTTTGGTTCCTGGTGTATATCCTCCTTTTAATGTTTCTTGTTCATTTTCTTCCTCCTCAGCACACTTATGACCTTTAGTGTATTTGCAATCACAATTGTAACAAAGCCCTTTTGCTCTTTTTTCTTCCAATTGTTGTAGTATCAACCTTGTAGGTTGTGGAAGGCTAGGGGCAGCAACACTTACATCTTTATAGTTGTGAGTGGTAGGCTTCCTTGTTGCCATAATTTTTCTTTCAATTTTTCTTGCTAACCTAAATGCCTTCTCCAATGAATCGGGTTCCCAAAGGCGGACCTCATGTTGGATGTTATCCTTTAAATTCCCTATGAACACATCAATCCTTTTCTCTTCTGGAATATATTTTACCCTTGTATTCAATTTTTGGAATTCCCCAATGTGCTCCACCATTGAACCCTTTTGTTTGAGATTTATCAATTGGCTAAAAAAGGTGTTTCTTTTTGTATCATCATAATGTACTATCATTTCCTCCATAAAAATTGACCAAGTGACAATTTGTTTACGAGAGCAAAGCCATCGATCCCATACAAACTGATTGGGTTCCAAATATAAAGTTGCAATGCGTACCTTTGGTGTGTTTTGCACATTATGGAAATTGAAATATTGCTTCATTCATAGTATCCATGTTACGGGATCCTTGCCATCAAACTTACTCATATCGATATTTGGAACATAGTGAGTCTTCAATCCAATGTTAGATTCTATCTAATCATGATTAACATTACCTTTTTCCTCATCATGAAATTACTCTACTATTGTTTCACCATTAGGAAGCATTTCGTGTAGCAACATTTCTAAACCTCCTTTCAAACCTTCCATGTATTTCTTCAAATATTTAATGTTTTCTTTCAATTTTGCTTCTAAACCATCCATATTGGCTTCCATCTTAGCTTCCATTATAGCTTCCACACCACCCATCTTAGCTTTCATGCCTTTTTTTAAACCATCCATCTCGGCCTGTGAGAGTGGAATTTGTTGCACTTCGTCTCGTAATTTTGATATATCATGTTGCATTTCTTCATCTTCTTCATGAGTCATGGTAGGGATTTCAGGTTGCTTACTAGTTGTTTCCATTTTATTTCTTTAACGCATTAATTAATGATAATTATGCTTTAGTATGCCCTTTGAATCACTTCAATCTATTTTTTTCAAACCAAACTTATGCAAATTAAAAAAACAAAACTACACACCTTTTCTCGCTTTGTAGGAGCTCGATATTACGTTTGTTATATCTCTGTAATTTCAAATCTCCAAGGTATGAAATTTCGTCCTACGGTATTCCTATGAGTCATATTTCTAACCCCACCAGTCTGATCAATATTGGATTCTTCGAAAAAGGGTTATGCTAAATCTCCCACGATTACGTGATTATAGTCTAGTTCGGTGGATCAGAGTTGTACGACCTGCCACACGTCACTGTTTCAACCTTTGGACCTCAAAATGATACACATAATACTAAAGTTCATCCTCTTTCTATAACTTCTGACGCAATTGCAATCTGATGCTGAGATAGAAAGTTATGGCTATTTTCGCAAGGTCACCTGTTTGGGATGTAATTTGGGATTCTGCAAAAACCTAACTTCTGTGGATCATATCTCTGAAAATATAGCCAGACAAGATTTGAATTCATACCCTAGGTTCATCAAGATTTCATCTCAAATGGGTTTTAGTTTCAACTTCTGAAACATCATAAAAAAAATGTTATAGCAAAAATTTCACGATGACCTATTTGGAGCAGTGAAACCCTAGAATCCAAAAATCTGTTACCAAATGTTATGCAACCAGCTCACAAAATAAAATAAAATATAGATGAATGACTTCAAAATCAGCCTCTTCAAGGGGGAAACCTCCTTTACAATCGACAAATGAATAATTCTTGGATGATACAAATGATAAGACCTCCTTTCTATATACAGGAGTCTAAGGGGTCACAATATAATCTGAGCCGACATAACAATAAGATTCTAAGGGCACAATAATACAATGAGGTGGTTTCACTAATAACAAGAAGGGGCTACACTAGTAGTATAGAGACCTAACACCCCTCCACCTCAAGACAACTTAATATGATTTAGGAACTAAAGCAACCATTTCATATAAAATGCAACTCTATTTATTCCTTGATTATTTATGGAATTTAATATCACAATAAGTTACAAATAATGGGGAGCTTAACAATGAAATTAAGGGATCCCATTGTATTTGGTTGAATGAAGTTTTATGTAAGGTTTTTAATATGAATATAAAGGGAAACTAATAGCATAAGTGATTCTAGTTTGGCCACATGTATCTCTTTCTCTCTCTTATATTTTCCAAAGATTATATGTGTTTTCTTTAATATGAGGCCATATCACACCCCTCTTCCAAAATTTATTAAGGCTTGTGACATGAACATATTCATTGAATGTTGTATTCTCATGAATCACTACTATAACCCAACGTAATATGAAGTTAGCCATAATGTCCATATCAACGATCAAATTTACCATATGATCCTCGATAATGACAAGCAAAAGAAAAAAATATCCACATCTATTATTTCCAATTTCAAGCTCCCAATTATTCCCCATCCTAACTAATACCATTTGGGTGTGTCACCTATAATGACAACCACTCTTTAGACATTTCTATTCATTGGTAACATTTGTTATTCATCACTTTTGTGACATGGTTAACAATGATGTCACAACCTTATATTATTTTGTACTAATTTTATTTTGTTCCTACCAACATGATCACAAGGAAGACTAAAATACATATTAAACCATTATGGGTAGTATTTTAAGTTTAATTCTACAATAGAGACAATTCCATAGCTCCTTTCTTGTCATGCGATGATTAAGCATGTCTCTACCCAACTGTTAATGTCTAAACATGTAAATTTGTTATTGATTTATAAGTTATGGTTATGTTATCTTAGAAGTAAGTTACATTGTTCTCACCCTATCTCTTATTTATAATTAAGGACATTCATTTGCATTAGCACCTTGTCTTGTGCATTGCATTTATTGTAAAAATAGGTTTCCCCAATAGAGTAGCTGTTTTTTCATCAACCTTTTCTCATTCTCAAACAACACATTTTCTTATTCCAACTTGTAATATTATGGAAATTGGTGCATAAAATTTGGTATTAAAGCATATGATCTTAGGGTGTTTCTTCCAAAATAAAAAACTCTCATAATTATTTCTATAACTTTTCTTCTATGAAGTTTCAAATAGAAAATATTTGAGGAGACAAAGGCCAAAATACAATGTATACATGGTTAAAGTTCTAGGCTATGTTTCATCATACCTTCCAAGATATAGTACTCTATGGAAGCTAAGCTTTGTGACTAATCCTCAAACTTGTTTTAAAAAAGCCATATTAGAATTTTCGCTATATCTTTTCCTTGGAGAAGCATGAAAATATTTTCAAAATATTAAGGCTACCTAAATTGTTATGAATGAATTATTTTTCTCATATTTTTAATCATTATACTTTACCAAATATATCTGTTGGAGGTAAGGATTTTTTCTAGCCCTAAAACTAGGTTGAAATGAGTCATAAACTGATTATTTATCTAACTTTCATGGCAAAGTTTAAAAATTTGATATTTTTAGGAATTTGAGAAAACATATAAAAGTACTACTGATAGAAATTTAAAAATCATAAGGGATCAAATTTCATGGAAATCTCAATACAAAGACTACAAATCTAGATGATCTCTAAATCATCATTCGAAAGGTACATAGCTTACAATTAGGATACTTTTGATTGGAAAATCTATTATTTGTGATTCAAAAATTATTGTAAAGATGATAAAGACGAGTATTATTATTTTCCCACTTGGAAAAATGGCTCCTCAAAAGATACTACACCAATTAGACCTCCAGAAATATCAACCATGACTCATGAAAATATTGAAGACATGCATAACCTTGTATCCAATTTCTGAATTCAAGTGAACGAAATGGGTGATACTATTTTAAGAAAGATTGAGCTTCCATGGATACAAGAATAAAGTAAAAGAGATATGGATGAAGGATGGAAAAATAACATAATTACATGGAATGAAATATGGATGAAAATAAGGAACAAACGAAAAAGAATGAGGATGGAAAGTTAGAATAAATGGAATACAATATCATACGAGCCCTAGATAGGAGGCTCCCTAAAACTAATAATGTGACTAAATGGACTCATGAAAACAAAGATGATATTCAAATTGAACAACTTTCTAATAATAATAAATTTTCAATTGGATTTAACTCTAATAGTGGAGTTACTTATGCATGATTTCCTAAGGGTCTATTACTTCCCATGGTTGAATTAAATAAGTTTGATGGAACAAAGTTCTTTCCACGGATGAACCAAATTTAATAATACTTTCCATTATAGAATATTAGGTATTGAAAGGAAATAATTTCCTTACTAACATTGTGTTATGAGATAAAACCCTATCCATGGTATGAATGGTTAGTTAAAAGGAAGCCCCATTCTTATCATTATACTTCAAGTTTATCTATGGGAGATATATAAGAAAAATATGGAAATGCTTGCGAACAAGACTAAATTATTCAAATGATAAGTGTTACAGGTCATTTTGTCACATATGTTCAAATGGATTGCAAACCGGCTCATTCAACGTCCTTGACAAATTGCAATCATCCCTTTAGAAAGGCTTAAGCATTATCTATCCAAAAATTCCAAGTTTTTTAGGTTAATCAGCTCCAAAACCTAGCTTTTAGACCCATCGCATTTTGTCTTTTAAAAACCTACATTGTTGCATGTTGCACAACTGAGCACCTGCACTGCGCAACACATGTTATCTTTGTTGTAGGTGTGATGGTTCTAGAATTTAGGGAAAATAAAAAATAATTTTGAATCTTCTCTTTCAAGAAGCTTCTAAGGTGGTTTTAACCCATTACTATTTATTGAGGTTACAAACTCCTCTCCTGGAAGTCTTATCTCTTATCCCTAGAGCTTATCCTCCCTCATATGTGGATCTATGTCCTAGATTAGTAAGACCCAAACTACACTATTTACACTATAAATTTAGTGCCTCCCATAGAGTTTGGGTTGGCTTTTGCAAAGTCTTACCTATGCCCGGATGCTACTACTTTTTACCTAATGATCCATTACCATCCTTGAGTTGTGATTGAAGGCTTGCTTTGTGACTAAGGAAGGAAAAGTTTGGTAGGAGACATATACATGGTCAAGATTTGTAAAAGGGTTGTAATCTTCTCCTACATTTCATTAATACAAAAATATTTGTTTTCCTATACTTGTGTCTATTTGATAAATATGTATTTCATGACTTCTTAACTCATTGATTAGAGAAATTAGTCTATTCTATTTGTATCTTGTAGTTCTTGTGCTTGTTATAATTGTTTTGCAGGTTCCATTTATAGAAATTAGAGTTGGAGCTAAAGTTCACAAGTAGGGAGAAGCAAAGAACTTACGTTTGACTCTAGGTAGCTATTTCCTCCATGTTCTAATTTCTATATGGAAAACACAAGTCTTTTGTTTATGTTATTTATCCCTCACGCTATTAGATCTAGGGTGTTCCCTTATGTCCGCAGGAGATAATTTTCCATCAGACAACTTGGCAACCATACTAGGGAACGATATGTTTCTATAGTGGTCTCCTTTTCCTATTCATTTTAGACCTGCCAATCTAACTCAAGTTGACTTTTTTATACAGTAATTAGTCTTAGGAAAACATAATTTTAAGCTTGGTAGGGCTTTTGTTTCCTTTTTTGAAAAAAATTAGCCCCAGGTCACTTTATAATAGAAGACAAAGCAACCTGACGCCCTTGTCTCTCTCTCTTTGTTTGATTCATCGCATTGGTTCTCTCTACTAAACTATGTTGGTCCCCGTAGGATGCAAAAATTGAGTTTGTATGCCTTGCTCTAAGTTTTGATTTGATCCAGTGGATTTTCTGCAGTCTTTGAAGTAGTCATTGTCTCTATGAAGCCACTAGTATGTTTACATTTGAGTTTGATTGTCTTTTGATGAGGGTTTGTTTGATTTTTCTTTCTTCTTGTCAACTAGTGTTTGTGAACATTTGGCTTGATTTTTTATCGGATAAAAAAAAAATTCGTATTATATTTTCAGTCTGTGCGAGTTTTTTTTGTCAATAATCTACCTTCACTTTCATTTTCATTACATTTGAAATTGGAAAGAAAAGAAGAGAAACATACACGGGGGATTCACTTAGTGAACCTCTGACATATCACATGCGTTCGTGGCATATTAAACAATACCTTTAATTTGACTACATATTGGAAAATCCCTCTAAAAATCACATTATTTAACACCCTACCAATATTAACCCAATACAACTTACCAATTTAAAAAATCCCTACTTTCACTAGATATTAGAGGTATCCATTTTTTCATTAACATTTTTATACTCCTTTCTATTTTTTAATTAACTTTGAACTCCATTCTTTTATATTTTCCAATATAAAAACCCTTTAACCCCTATATATCCCGTAATATATTGTCATTTTTTCCTCAATATATATCCCCCAATATGAACCCACGTGGTATGATATTGCTCCCCTAGAGAAGCCCTCGTGATTGCATAAAGGGTTTTGAATGACATTGGAATAGTACATTGAAAGATCTAATTAGGAAGCTCTTGTTTCTTGCATCTTTGATTATTGTATCATTGTTTATTTCTTCCCTCCCAGAGATATATCTTCATTGAAACGAAAGAGTTATTTTCATCATGTTAGTTGCATCATAAGAAGTTCATGTGAATTCATACCATGAGCATTGGAATTTAAACTTAATTGAAGATCAACCTTAAAATTTATTCAAATAACGTAAGAAGAATTTAGAACATTAATGACACAGATAGATATTTAGGCTAGAAGATGTGTTTCAACGTCGTTAAATGTAGGAGCAATCATTAGTTGTTTACATTACATTTCAGGGGTAGTGGGTATTCCACGTACATAAGTATATTAGATGGTTTTCAATGTACCATTGGGTTTATAGGATGGCCCTCCTTGTATAAAGAGTATATCAAAATACTTCCTATCATATAGGATGAATTAGACAACACTACCACGGACTGTGCTTCCACGTACCTCTGGGTATATTTTGGAAATCCCCATTAGGTTTCTATTCTGCCACAGGTAACCAGTCAACCACCTTGTTAACTGTGATACACCTAACACAGCATTCGGGGACACTGCCTACACATATTAGCAACAATATATTGTAGTTCACAGAAAGTTGGTAAACCCTTTTACCTAGTTACACATTTTTTTTGTTTGTGTTTTTAATTAAAAAAATTAATTAATAAATCTTGTAAGAACACCCTGAAAAACCCCTTTGTTCACATAGAATGCAAAGATTGGCTCCTTTACCTACAGAGCCAACAAATAATCATCATAATAATAAGAAAACGCAAACTACTAAACCTAGTACTTCGGAAGCCACCCCTTCTGGAACTATATCTGAAGTTCATTAGCAAAAATCATCACTTCCCATAAGTACTAAGCCCAAAATTATATACTTACCAATTGGTGAGTCTAACATAGTCAAAACTAAATCCATTGAAACATTAGAAATTGAGGTTAATCAACCTGAATTTCCAAATTCATATACTTTCAACCTGAGGAACCTCAGATAACTAAATCGACTAGCTCAACAAATTCTTCTCCTCCTCCTTTACCTTTATCTCAACTATAACCTCTATATTTGGGTCCTAACAGAGAACAACTTCCACCCGATATTTTTAGCATAAAGGAAATTACTGTGACATTAGAGGAAATTTCAGCCTAAAAATGCCAATGAAATTTTCATGTAATTTACAATCGTAATATGTAAACCAATCAAAATCCTTTAAATTTAAAAGAGCTACATGTAAATTTTCTGGAGGGAAAAGAAGAAAAACTATTTTTTTAGTTGTACTTTTAGCTTATCTTCTTATAATTTTACATAAATTTCAGGTGTGGACGTTACTATGATGCAAAATTAAATTCCACATTCAACGAGTACCCATTACGCATACTTTTGACAAGACCAACATCAATAAAAATTAAAGATATGTTAAAAAACGCATTCAACACACTTTTTTAATGTATCTTCAATTTTTATCAATATGTGCCTTTTAAAAAGTATGTATAATGCGTACTCATTGGATGTGAAATTTAATTTTGCATCCAATGAGCATCTATACTTGAAATTTGAGTAAACCTACAAGGAGATAAGCCAAAAATACAATTAAAAAAAATCATTTTCTTCTTTTCTCTCCATAATTCATAACTCTTATTTTACTATATTATTTTTCCTTAAGAAGCAACTTTTAGGCTAAAATTTGCTCTAATGAAAGGATTCTCCTTCTCCTCAAACTCCTATTAGCATACCACTACGACAGTATTTTCCTCCTTTGTATCATAATTTTCCTATCTTCACCTCCAACACTCAAACGCGAGTTCCTTCACCTCAGACTCCTCATTTCAATTCAACTTTGAACTTCCCTCTGCAATTCGTTTGAGAAGTTTAACCATGACTAAGTCAACGATGGTATCTATGTTTGCCATCATGAATGAATTGACTGAAGTTGCAACAACGTTTATGTTTGTAACTTAACCAGAAACTCATTTGTATGGTGGTCCATCAGTACTACTTGGCTATCAGTCATTGTATGGAACCTTTTCTGGTTAATCAACTAGTCCATGGACATCTCCTATATCATCTTCATATGGAATGCCATCTAGTCGCTTTTTAATGAGTACCTCACAATCTATTCTACTTATTGCACCCCAACCTCTTTTGGAGCAACAATATCATCCATTTCTCAATGGATTGGGACACCTACAATAGCCTACTCTGTCCTACACTGTGTACCCTCTTCCTGGGATGAAGTTTCCTTCCTACAACTCTTATCCTCCAATAGGTAGCCAACCTGTTGCTAAAATGATACGATTTGTTGATAAAATGCTACAAGTTGGTGCTCCACCCTATATCAATCCTCTTCCTATGGGTCCTCCATTTCCAAGAATGCTTGTTGCCCCTTGGAATCTTACATTTCCTATCTAACCTAGTCTGGTTTTAAATCAAATCTCGACTTCTCAACCCGTTCTGGCTACACCTCAGGTTCATACTTGTCAATCTATTTAAACAATACAACAACCTACCCAAGTAACACCTCAAGTGTGTCAACTTGTTCAGGTTGTATCCCAAATACAACCTCGACAAATGGTACGTGGGATTCCTCAAATTCCATTTGCCTAGCCTCTTTAGGTTTCTTTACAAACTCCACCTCTTGGTCAGTTCATACTTCAGATGCAAGTAAACCAACCTATCCATGGCATGCCATAGGTACCAAACAGTCAACCCAATATTGGAATGATGTAAAATCCATCTAGGAAACCATTCAAAAGCATTCAAAAAATACCTACTACTACACAAAAAATTCCTTATCAAGGCCAATAGATTCAAAATCATCCCTTCCAAACTTAGCAAGGTTTTCATGGAACATGAAAAACTAGTTATGGTTATCCCGGTTATTAAAATCCTCAGTATCCTGGAATTCAAATACCAATTGCTCAAACCATTCTGTCATACCCCGGATATCCTCCACCGTTGGTTAACCTTTATCCACAAGGTCAACCTCCATAAAAATACTTTAATAGGAAATTTCCATTCATTGCCACACTTGAGTTACCAGATTTGTCCCGACTAATGAATGATCTAATTTGTCAGTCTCTTTGGTGGTCGACTATTCCTACCAAATTTCCGAGTGAAATTCTGAAATTTAATAGAAATCATGGAGACTATTTGTCCACTCAAGTTATGACCTATCATTTATGGTGTCTATTGAACTTGTTAAATGATGATTCTATTCATTTATGGCATTTCCAGAGAAATCTTACTAGTACGTCAGCTAAATGGTATGTCGAAATACCACGATATTCATTCAACAACTTTATTGCTTTAGCAACCACGTTTCTGACCCATTCCAATTGTCTATCTATTATGAGAGTGGAACTGAGCACGCCCCCCCCCCCCCCCCCCCCCAAGCAAGGATTCAAGGGTAGTGCCCCTGAAGCTAAAAATAGAAGAACAATTACCTTGTAAAATATTGTAATTTCGTAGTCAATCTGGGTCGTTCATTAGGCAGATGATCTCACAGTAGAAGTTATGTCAATTTAGGGTATTTTCCCTAGAAGGAAACCCTCGGTTTATATGAGGGAATTTTATTGTGAATGTGTATTACTATTCTGAGCAAGAGAGATAGTTAGATGTGTGAGAGCGAAGGGGAAATTACAACAAATTGTCAGTTGTATCTCTTCATTTTTGTGGATAATATAAAAGAAATGAATCCCTGTTTCTTCGTGGACGTGGTCCAAATTGGGTGAACCAGGTATATTGATGTCTCTCTTGTTTTAGATATTTTTGTATTTATTTTTCCGCAATATTTTATGTATTTCATTTCTCCATTAATTAATTTCTAACATTTACCTCATTGTAGCAATCTGACTCCACCCATATATCTAATCATATACATGAGTGGAGGCGTCGACGTTGATTGTTGAAAACTTACATTCCCAATCAGTGATTGGAAGAGTTATTCGTCAAATCCCTCTTGTCTACTATAACTGAGTGTTGGCTTGATGGGGCCTCACCCAGGCTCGGAGTTAATTAGCCAAATAAATCCTTACACTACTGGCCCTTTCGGCATCAGCCCACTGTGCGTGGGCTGAAGTCTTCCCAGAAACAGTATGGGGTGGATGCTGGAACCAAGTTTCCGCACCCCGGAGATGTCTGAGGGGTCGATTTAATCCAATTGTGCCTACCTCCGTGCAAGTCGCTTTGCACACTTTCCTGACCTGCAAGACCTTCGCGATCTGTTAGGATCGCCTTTCGCGCAACACTAACCAAGGGATGAGATGCTTTTGTGCTGCTAGGGCAATGATCTGCGTTATTTCCCCAAGTTACAGCACGTATCTTACTTATCTTCTTACAATTGTTTTTTTTTCTCGTTAAGACTATGCTATTCTATTATATACATAAACAGGAAAACAGTTACAGTCATGAGGTCATACTGCCAAAGGCCATGGAAGGCACTTTGGACTGACAGTGATCAAAAAAACAGCCCACGCAGGGGCCACACCACTGAGACAAATCACCCGCGCAGGGGCACTACCACTGAGACAAGTCACCCGCGCAGGGGCGCCACCACTGAGACAAATCACCCACGCAGGGGCACCGCCACTGAGACAAATCACCCACGCAGGGGCGTTAAACCGTTGAGGTGCAGTAAGAGCAAAAATTGAGACAAACCTCCCACGCAGGGGCTCAAAAAAGACAAAGAAGACCTTCACTAGGATCCCTTGCAGGGGCATTGACAAACATTGAACAAGATATTTCTCGAACCAAACAGAAACAACAAAAACATACAGTAAGCCATAGTAGCAAACGTAGCAAATCATGGGAGAACCTGAGCAGCGTCTGAAGGGGAGAGGCTGAGCGAACGGACAATTATTCGTCCGGCTCCTCCTCGATGATCCTGCACCAACCTTCCGGGAGAGAGTCCCATGCTGCCTTGTCCTTCTCTGGAGAAGGTGCTGCCTGAGTCGAAGGTGGAATGACAGCAGGCTCTGGGCCAACCTCTGGCGAACCCTCAACATCTCTAGAGCTTCCTGCCTGGTGCATCTTCGTGTTGGGTTGTTCCTCGCCCTCCTCCTTCGGTTCTTCAAGAAAAAGGACCGAGACATGGGCGTTGATGCGAGAATTGCCCTGGGAACTGCTGAAGGAGAAGACTGCAGTTCCAAACGCAGGTAGCGGAGCCGAGTCCGAATCTGGATTGCTGGAGTCCAGGAAAAGGCTCGATTGGATGGGATGGGCTTCTGCAACTTGATGGCATAGACATCAACAACACCGGGAAGGGGAAGTTGCAACTGAGGGGCGAGAGGACCCGCCTCTGCTAGAGCCTCAACGGCTGAGAAGGCGCTGTCGAGGCCTGACCATATTTCCACTGATAGCAGAAGAACGAAACAGAGCAGGATAAGAGGAGTTGGAGAGATTGAAACACCCTTCACCCACCCTTGCAGACCTAAGGCCACAGTCAATTGCCAAAGGTGCGACGTGAGCACTAGCTCTGTGAGCCGTCGACCAGGCAGATGCGCATTCCTTAAACCATAAACCCAATTCCGGAATCTGAGCTCGACCCAACACAATACATTCCATTCCCTCACCATTCTTATGCTCCTCTACTCTTCCTTGAACTCTACAAGCCATAACTACCCTCTGAATTCGCATTTGAAACCTGGACAGAGCAATGAATTGCCGTCCCTTATCGCACCTGCACCCACGCTTAAGATCCATGGCGGCGGATCGCAGTAAATGCGAGTCTTAGGCTTGGGGCCGCACATGGTGTCCATGTGGCACCTCATTCTCAACCATCGTGTCACCCGCATCCGGGGATCTTCTTACGATTGTTAGTTAACTTCGCATAAACAAATACCTTATCTCACATTTACTTAATCAACACAATCAGATATGTTCACGCACCATATAGACAACAATAATGCAATTTATACCCAATATATTCAATACAGAAAACAGGAAATAAATACACATAATTGATGTAAAACTTCTCTTTATTAATGCTTCAACAGTTACCGACTCGACTCACCCTGCGCACTCCGTTGTAGGAGTCCGCTCACTCAGCTGTGGACTACTAGGCCTCTGCGCACTCAGCTGCAGAGCCTTATCCTACTCTATGACCCAAAGACTCGACTCTACACTTAGATCTTCCGATATGCTTCTATTCCATGATCCCTCTAATTCTATTATGTCTCAACTACTTAGAGCCTCGCTCTATTTATATAATCCCATGGTTCGCGAACCATGGGTAGATCTCTAAAGCCAACATTAAATTACAAAATTGAGGGCGGACAACCCTATGACTCATTTACAACTTCGCGCTCTGCGCCCACAAAAAGAAGAGTTTTTACATTGGATTTTCAATTTTTAACCAAACGCTGGGCTTTAAGCCTCAAAACTTCCATTGGGGGATCCTGTGCCCAACACTAAGGATGTTTCCAAAGGAAGAGTTGTTACTAAACAGCAAGTCATTCCTCGTGCTCAATATAGAAATTTGATTTATAACCAATATAGCATGATTTATAACAAGCTACCTAATGCTCCATGACCCCAACATACTATTCCACGTGCTCCTTTGAAGGAATCACATGTTCTGATGGTGTCGTTGGTTCCATTGGTCAACCGTTAATGAGCAAATATTCTAATCAAACTAATTCAAAATTTGCTCCTACACTGACCAATCAAAACCTCTTAATCCTTCTCCTATGAGTACTTCCGAAATAAATGTTGTGGAATCCAATAAAAGAAGATGTCAACAATATATAAGTAAGAAAAAGGGTAAAGGAAAGAATAAACAAGAGAACCCTCCACAACAAAAGTGGATGAATCAGTCTCCTGACGAGAAGCGAAAGCCTCATTACCCATCTATTATTTCTAATGACGAACATTTCATCAAAGGCTGTCCACACCATGCACATTAGGTTTTTGAAAGTTGCATCCACTGCACCTACCATTTTGATAGATCCTTTCCAAAACTAACAGACAAATAAGGTTACGCAAAATCGATCCTCTTCTTCCAAGTTAATGATGTTAACTACTATCAGCAATAAGAATGGTGTCTTAGTGGCTACAAGGAATAAGGACTATGGAAACTCAAATCCTTCAACTAGAAGAGTTGATGATCAACCTTCCAACTCTACTCAACCTTCCTCTAGTCCTCTCTTGACTGCTAAATTGAGTATCAAACCTACTAAAGGAATGACTCATAAGTCAACATTTGATCCTCGTGTGAGAGCTACACAAAATTACAACATAGTTAAGGATCTACCTCAGACTCCTTCATCTATGTGAGTGCTTGAGGTGTTGTAGAGTTATCATGCCCAAAAGAAATGTTTACTTTACTTTATAGGAGTCAAACTCAACTTTACTTTGTTGTAAAATAGATAAAGGATATGCAGATATTTTCCTGTGCAATTGTATACTGCTTCCAAGTTCACCTGTATAACAATTTTTTCATTCATATGAGCTAATCTTCCTCGGTTTCTACTATTGGGGCTACCTAATAATATCTACCAGAAATTTTTCACCAACAAACCTATTTTGTTTTACATGTTGAATATTGGTTGTGGTTTTATTTGTATTGTATCACTTCATTTGTAAAATTTTCCTTAATAGTTACTATTTGTTTATTAATAAAAAGTTTGTTCCTATGGTTTGCCTCATCCCGTGCTTACATTGTTTGGGCATTGCAGAAGGGTTTATTCACTATGCTAACTTTACTCTTTTTGTTTGATTGTCCCAGACGTATGGCTACACAACTTTGGTGTGTCTTGGTAATTAATGCCTTCAAGGCACAATGTCGTTTTGTTCCTATTCTCTTAATCAGTTCCAAATCTAATTATGGTCTAGAGGAGAAAATTAACCCTTTGCTTCTTTAATAATTGTGTAAACCTGCTTGGATATAATTCAAAATTACTATGGGCTTCCATCCCTGACAAGGAAATTCTTGACTTGGTAGTCTAGTGCTAAGTGTGCAACTTTGTTCACTCTCTCGAATTGCTATCATTGAATCATAGATTTTCTCCTTCCTTAGGTTATGCTTTCTATTCTAAAGTGCAGTGGTTGGTCTATTTTGTTCCTTTTTTCTATGTTTTTGTAAAATAGGAAGCCCTTGAATATATAAAAAAATTAACTATCACAGATAAGATTGCACTCTACCAAATGATGGGTGTTCCATTGTCTTTTTTTCTAAAAAAGGAGAAATATATAACTACACTTGCTTAGTGAATTTCTAATTATGTATAGTTACATCAGTGGCATGCTTTCCTGCACATCTACCTTCTAGCACCATATGTATTATGAGAATTTATGAAAAATTACAATATCAATTCCTATGCATATACAGTTCTACTCTTATCCAATCATGTTTCGTAAATCGATAAAGCACTGAAACTTGACATGTTAGTAAGTGTTTGGTCGGTTTTATCACTTCTTAAAGTAACTAAACCATAATCATTAATTATCAACTAGGGTAAGTATTTTTATTTCAAAGGTGTATGCACTATCTGTGCTGATACATGTAATTGCTAGGTAAAACAGAAAAGATGTCGGTGAACATGCTTGCAGAAATTAAAATACTCTTGCAGAATGAAATACAAGTTGCAAGGATTAAAAGGCACACTGGAAAAATGAAACACACTCGACAAGGAAAGAATCCATATACTTCATAAAAAAATCAAAATAAAGATGGGTGCACCATACACTATCAGCGAAAGATATAACAAGAATTAAATAACATGGAATTGATTAACCTATGTAACAACACATAATAAATCTGGAAGCAGAAGTGTATCTATCCCACACTAAACATGTACAATGATAATAAGAAATCCACACCTAACACATGAAAGAAACAAATATCCTATCAACACCGAGATCCCTGCTAAAGATAAGGGCACTTCCTCCCTAACAGGGTGTAAGAAGAAAACGAAAACTTAGTTAAGGATTCAACACAAAAATTACAGTAACATCACCATATATGCTTATATTAAAAATAGTTGAAGAGTAAAAGATCGAAATGTTGGTATTGTCTCTGTTTCATCCTCCTTTTCACATGAGACTAAGATCTTTTTATAACGTTTTAATAGAGCGCAAAATTTCGGAAAACGAATCAGTCATGAGAATATGTGATTCTCACACTGATTAAGCTAACATAAATAATAAAAATATATAAATTGTTACAAGTTGTTTTAATAAATATTTTTTGTGGTTACACCACTCTTGTTTTGACACAATTATAACTGCTCAGATCTTCTTAACTATCTGCATGGAATTACTTTATGCGGCTCTTGTCAGCTATCTTTGGAAATAGCAGCTACAGTGTTCACAATTCGTGATGTAACAGTAGCTTCTTGGTGTAACAAAAAAAAATGGGATCTGGGGTGTAGCAACAACTCGAACCGTGTAACAGCAAGGAATAGAAACAGTCGTTCATGCATGGCTATCATTATGAATGGCAACACCTAAAAGAAAAACATTATGAATAAGTCTTCCAAAGATACCCTAGTTAGTCATCCCAAAGAAAACATCGTTTCATTCAATACTTAGCAGAAAATAGCATAATAATACGTCAAAGAAAAGATTACTTTTTTAGCAGAGGGCGTGACATTGTACTTTGGGGATTGCAGGATTAAATGAGGGAAATTAGCCAAAAATCGGGAAAGGATACGTGAAATATCCTTAAACATGTCACCCAACATCTCCCCCCAACTGAAGCCACTACATTGTCCTCATGAAAATTCTTTGAAATCTTTAGGGTCCTCAGCTATTGTGACACTAACATGTTGTTGATACAGCCTTGTGAAATCATAGGTGCCATCAGTGTCTTCGTCGTCTTTCCTGTACCCCTAGGTAGACACAAGTTGATGTGTCTAGGAACGTTCATCATATCTTTTCAGGGGGAAACGAGGCTAGTATTTTTCAACTGGGAGCCAAATCAAAGGAAACTTGAATTTGAACCCCATCGAGAAATCTCCCATCATTTTTGACAATTCGTACATATTCAGGGATTTGTGTAACAACAATCATGAAATTCGGGTATCCAAAGGGATCCCCTGCCTGTAATGTGTCACTGCAAGCTTTCCACCATTTCAAGCTCCCGACCAATGCTCTACTTTTCAATTATTCATGAATATTAAAAAAAACCCAACAATCCTTCTCTTGTAGAGGGACGGTTGTTCTATCATGCAACGGTTATTGAGAAACTTCTTGAATTCACGCCTCATAGTAGTGCCTATACCAGGTTTTGATCTCACCATCAAGGTTTCCTTTTCTTCATTCATAGAAGATGATTTTGTGGCAACGTGCCAATCAATTTGATTTCTCATGAAAGATATGAAAGACCATAGTTACAAATCTCCAACATAAGGGGCGAGATTTATAGCCATCTGTAAACTAGAATGCTCAACAAATATATTATGTAAAAAGAGTTTGTATAACAAACTTTGCTCATCGAAATCGAATTAATGAAATACATCCAGAAAAGCTTTAGCAGAATTACTCTTGTAGGGTTTGTTCTCATAAATATCTTTCAATTGTTAAAAATAAAAAATTTCCCACAAGAAGATCAGGCAGGATGGAAATGGCGACCTGCAACCCAAAAGGTTTAGGGTAACTCATACATTTTACCTTTCTTCTCACTCGGCCTCTTGACCTATTGTTGTAGTTGTTGTCTCTGTTTTTCCTTTTCCATCTCCGGTTTCCCCTTTTCCCACTTTATCAACTTTTCTATCAACAATTCTTTAGCCCACTGATCCTTAAGGTTATGAATAACCTTCTCATTTTCTTCCAAAGAAGTCATTCCATTTTTTAGCGAAAGTGCCATATGCTTCTAATTCTGTAGTTCTGATACCAGCAAAAGTCTTTTTAAATGCCACCCTGCTTCAGGGTTCTATGTAGTTTCATGTGCGATAGAAGTAGAGGGTGTAATCGCATCACGTGTTTTGAGTTGTTTTGCCTTAACTACTGGTTCTTGTGTATCAACAACATCGTTGATAACTTCTTGTGGAACAGCTCTCAATTTCTCTTCCTTCAAAACCTTTGTCTCAACTATTGGTTCTTGTGTATCGACAACATCATTGACAGCTTCTTGTGTATGAACAACATCATTGACAGCTTCTTGTGTATCGATTTCTAGGTTAAAATCCATGGGGTGCTCCATTTCAACTACTGGTCTTGTGTATCAACAGCAACGTCAACTTGTTCTTGTGTGTCATTCGCCCAAGGTTCTATTTGGGTTCCTTCTGAGATGGTGTCTGCAACGCAAATATTATACCCAGTTGTTGCCAAATCCTAAGCACATGCTATACATAAAGACCCTTGGGTGATTTCTAATCCTAACTCATCAACAGCGTCAGCCAATGTATCGAGACCCGGACCTCATTTTCATTTTTCTACCTCCTAATTGCTGCTTTAATTTCTTATTTCTTGTTTCTAGTTTCTCAATTTTAAGCAGCAAGATTCGGATTTCGTTCTTACCAAGTGAAGAAGCATCTTCCTACTTGGTTTGTTTCCTTTTCTTCTACTTTTCCTTTTGTTATTTTTTCTCACCTAGTCTCTTCTTGGATGGTGGCAAGGGTTTTGGCTTCTTTAACGGTGAGGGTTCTACTTTCTTCTTTGGTCGCGAGGGTTCTGGTTGAGCAACAACATTAACCCTTTTCTTCGGTATTCTGCCACCCACCGGTTTCTCAAGTGACCTTTTCTTAACTCTAACTCTCGACTACTTTCCCTTCTCCTTAGTTGTATCACCTTCCCCCAGAGCATTTATAGGTGTTTCAACTTATCCAGGTCATGGGGCTTCTGCGCCTTCAATGATAAAAAATTTCCCCACTTCTTCCTTGTTGCTCCAGACCTTCCATCACACAATCAACTTTATGAGACCATGGTTGGTAATGAAGGTTACCTTTACTGGTGCATCCATATGTTTCAAATTTTCCAACAGGAAATAGGAAAGATGGATCAATCGCCCATGCCCAAGATGGCTCAGCAATGGAAAATGATAGTTAAAGACTATCGTTGAGCGCCCCTCACATGTAATATACTTAATAATTAAAAGGGCAACATTGTTCCACAACAAAGGAAGGGAAAGGCGATCAATTCCTCTTCCCTCCAGGGTGGGAAAATATGTTGAATACCTCTAGGAATCCACTGTGATGACTGCGTCCTCTACCACTCCTTCAGGTTTAACACGCCACCTATTTGGTAATTCTAGTATTGCAGGTGTTTGTCTCAGCCTAGATAAGCGGATTCGTCCTATAGGCCCAACGAATCCTGAATCCAGTGTGTCCAACGCGATTCTGCCCTGATTCTTGTCCAAAAGCCATGACATGTCGTGTCCTTTCCTGACTCATTGAATTCGAGGTCGTGTCACAATTTTGGCAGTGTGTCCTGTTTTCCGGGACTCGTTAGGCGGCAAAAGTGACCTGCACGGGTATGAAAAGGCAGCATTTGGTCAGTATAGCCACGCATATTTTCATTTGGCACGCGTTTTGGCAGCTTAATGATCAAATCTAGGCCCTAGTATTGATATGCTATTCATGGTAATGTTAAATTCTTAAAGTAAAAGGATGAAAATGAAGATTAAATCTTCATTTTCATCCTTTTACTTAAATTTTTAACATTACCATGAAATGACTCAGGATGTTTGAGAGTGGTTCCAGCCTCATTGGATTTCATATGGAGAAAGTACAATTTTAGATTTCATTCAAAATCCAGCAGACTTATCAGTTTTTCAGGATGTTAGGATTGGGGGATTGCAATGTTTCCATGAATTTTGTCATGTATTAGGGTATGGAACTCATATTTAATCAAGAGCACCAATCCCTCTATGTACCTTGATGTTAGTGACATTGGTTGTCAAGCTCCTGTATCATGACCCTCCTAAAAATGTACGCATCACTCAAACAAAATCTTGACTTGACATGTTATGCTTGTTCTATCTTATGTTAATGCTTAAAGGGTGATATTAATGACAAAGATCCCTATACAGATACAGAGGTAATGACAAAAATACCTCTAGATATTAATGCTTAGAGGGTGATATTAATGACAAAGATCCTGATTTTCCGACAAGACTAAAAAATTAGACATTTCTCGTGGTGGCAAGACGGCCAAGCATAAGAAATAGATAATAGATTGACATGTATTTGAATTTTGTATGTACTATGCATGCATCCTACATGTCCTGTTCTGGGGGGTCAACGTGTCTGAATCCGACACCACGAATCTCGAATCCTACGTGTCCCGAATCCCCGTGACAGGTGACTTAGGTCTCAGCCTATGCAGCCCTAAAGTGGTAAAGATTTCCTTAGTCATTACATTGATTATTGCCCATAAATCAATTGATGTGTTTGGAATGGGATTCTCATTAATATAAACAGTGACTGTAGGATTCCCTGGGTAATTGTATTTAGCCAAAATATGTCGACCAGTCATTAGTTCCGACAATTTTCCCATCACATGGATGGTAACAGGATCTTTAGGCTTCCTTCCATGTTTTTTAACACATAGTTCTCTTACAGTTTTCAGATAGATGGGGACATCCCTAATAGCTTGCAACAAGGGAATCCTTATGTGCAAATTCTTTAACTCCTTGAGAAAATTAGATTCGGGTTGTGGAATCATCCTAGTTTCAACTAATCTTTGCAGATATGGAGGATCCTTAGTCACTATAGCAGTTGGTTTGGTTGTTACAGATGCATTGGCATTATTTGAATCAGTTTTTACAGGTATAGCAGTTTCGTCAAAATCCACAGGATCATCCCTAGGCAATTCACATTCCTCTTCAGTAATAACAAGGGAGGTTTTCGTGTTTACTACTTTTCCCGATTGAAGGTGGATATGGTTGCATCCAATAAGGGTAATGTAGTAAGTTTGGAAGGAAGTGTGGGCTTCTATATTTTGAGTTGCCTTATTACATGGGTTAGGGTTAGATTGTACAGGTGATATTCATCTAGAAAAGAATCCTCAACAGGCATGCAATCACTATTTAGCCTAGAAATAAAATCGGCCACTACATTATCTTTTCCAGGTTTATCTATGATTGTTATATCAAATTATTGTAATAACAACGACCAACATGTAACGCTACCATTAGTAACAGGTTTATTCATTAAGAAACGAATGGCAGAGTGGTCAGTGTGCACAAATATTTGATAACCTGTAATGTACTGTCTAAATTTATTAATCGCATGCACTACTGCAAGAAACTATGTTTCTGTAACTGTATAATTTTACTCTACTGGAGTCAAATTCTTGTTCATGTAGTAGATGGCATCTAACTTCTTGTCTTCTAGTTTATCTAACATGGCTCCCACAACAGTATCAAATGGATCTTTTGCTATGTGAAACGACAGGTCCCAATTCAGTACTCCCAAAATAGGGGTTGCTCATACACACTGCTTTAACTCTGTAAAAGCATGTTCACATTTCCCTGTCCAAACAAATTCCATATCTTCAGTAAGCATAGAAAATAATGGAGATGCAATCTTTAAGAAAATTTCTATAAACCCCTGCAATACCATGCATGTCCCAAAAAACGACGTATCTCCTTTTGTGTTTTAGGGGTTGGAATTTTCAGAATTACTTCTATCTTACTAGGGTCTACTTTTATTCCTTCGTTAGAAATATAATGCCCAAGCACAATTCCTCCATTCATCATCATATGACATTTTTCAGTGCTTAAAGAAACATTCATTTGGTCACATCGCTCTAGCACTTTTTCGAGATTGGCTAATGTTGTTTCAAAACCGTCACCATAAGGTGTAAAGTCATCCATGAATACTTCTAAACAGTCACTTAGAAAATCTGTAAATATTCCCAATATTGCACTCTGGAAGGTTATTGGTGCATTACAGAGTCCAAAAGGAACAACTCTTTATGCAAAGGTCCCCCAAGGTCAAGTAAAGGTGATTTTATTATGATCCTCTAGGGAAATCTATATTTGATTATAACATGTAAACCCAGCTAGAAATGAAAAGAATTCTTTTCCAGATAAGGTGTCAAGGGCCTAATCTATAAATAGAAAAGGAAAATGGTCCTTTCGAGTGGCTTTGTTAAGTTCTCTATAATCTACATGGATCCTCCACTTCCCATTCTTTTTGGGAACAATAACTAGTGGAGATACCCATTGGCTGTCAGAAATGGGATAAATGAAGTTGGCATTCAAAAGCTTCTGCAATGCTTATTTTACTACTTCTTTAAGTGCTCGCTCCATGCATTTTTGTGGCGGCCTAACTGGATTGTAGTCTCCTTTCAAGTAGATATGGTGGGTACACAAGCTGGGGTAAATGCCTTTCACGTCTGTGTAATCCCATGCAAATGCCTTTTTATGTCTCTGTAATCACTGTAACAGCATCCTGTTCTGTTTGGGAGTCAAATTAAGATTAAGATTTAGATTTTTTCCCGACTCTATTTCAACTAGGATGCTCTTCAAAATAGGGGTGTTTTCATAGGTTCTAGACTCAATTCTTCCATGGTATCTTCTACCCCTAAATCATCAATACAGGGAACAACAAGGAAATTACTGATAAAGCCATTGATAATGTCATCCTCTGTTTCATTCATAAAATATTGGGCTTTGCCAAGAGTGAGGAGTGGTTGGGAATGATATGATTCAGGTTCAAATTCATCCCATAAGGGATTTTCCAAATCCTTACTTGGTTTTGCTAGAAAATAAAGGTTGAGGTTATTTGTGGCTTGTCCATCTGAAATCGTCATGAAGCCTAACCTACAACATATGAATGTGTCCACAGTAGCCAACCAAAGCCTTCCTAATATTGCGGGATGTCCACCCGTATTTGATTTGGTTTGAAAAATACGAAAGTTTGTTGAATACCTCCAGGAATCCGTTGTGATGATTGCGTCCTCTACCACTCCTTCAGGTTTAACACGCAGCCTATTTGCTAATTCTAGCATTGTAGGTGTTTGTCTCAGCCTGTGCAACCCTAAAGTGGTAAAGATTTCCTTAGTAATTACATTGATTACTGCCCATAAATCAATTGATGTGTTTGGAATGGGCTTCTCATCAATATATACATTGACTGTAGGATTCTCTGGGTAATTTTATTTAGCCAAAATATGTTGACCAGTCATTAGTTCCGACAATTTTCCCATCACATGGATGGTAACAGGATCTTTAGGCTTCCTTCCATGTTTTTTAACACATAGTTCTCTTACAGTTTTCACATAGATCGGGACATCCTTAATGGCTTGCAACAAGGGAATCTTTATGTACAGATTATTTAACTCCTTGAGAAAATTAAATTCTGATTGTGGAATCATCCTAGTTTCAACTAATATTTGCAGATATGGAGGATCTTAGTCACTATAGAAGTTGGTTTGGATGAGTTGGCATTATTTGAATCAGTTTTTACAAGTATAGCAGTTTCGTCAAAATCCACAGGATCATCGCTAGGAAATTCACATTCCTCTTCAGTAATAAAAGGGGAGGTTTTCCTGTTTACTACTTTTCCTGATCAAAGGTGGATATGGTTGCATCCAATAGGGGTAATGTAGTAAGTCTGGAAAGAAGTGGGAGCTTCTACATTCTGATTTGCCTTATTATTTGGGTTAGGGTTAGATTGTACAGGTGATTGGGGTTTCTGATATGGTGAACAATGTACCTTTTGTAACAGTGGTACACCATGTAGATCAAAAAATTTCTCCATCTGTAGTATCCAATTTACCGGATCCTTTTCATCAAAATTTCTCATCTCGCTTTTTCTTGATTTTAGGAGCTCGATCTTGAAATGACTGTAACTCTATAATTTCATATCTTCCAGTTCTAATATTGTGATCTATAGTAGCCCTTTATGTCCCCTTTCCAATGCCACTAGTTTGATCAAAATTGAATTCTCAAAGAAAGAGTTATGCACAATCTCCCAAGATGACCTGATTATATACACTTTCAGAAGAGAAACCTTGTATGAAGTGCCACATGTCACTATTTTTAACTTCGGATCCGAACAATATAAAAAGAAAACTACAGTCTGTCCTATTTCTGTAACTTCTGACGAAGTTTCAATTTGATGCTCAAAGAGAAAGTTATGACGATTTTCCCAAGGTCACCTGTTTAAGATGTAATTCGGGAGTCTGCAAAAACCCTAACTTCCTCAGATCATAGAGCCGAAAATATAGCAAGACAAGATCTGCTATTCGAACCCGAGGTTCAGATTGCTTTCTCCTCAAATGGGTTTTTTTTTAGCTTCTGAAACTTCGTAGTGCAAAAGTTATAGCGAAAATTCCACGATGAATTGTTTGGAGCAGCAAAACCCTAGAATCCGCAGCTCTGATATCAAATGTTATGAAACCAGCTCACAAAAAGATAGAAAAGATAGATGAACGCCTTATAAATAAGCCTCTTCAAGGGGGCAACCTCCTTTACATTACAGAAATGAACAATTCTTGGATGATACAAATGACAAGACCTCCTTTCTATATATAAGATTCTAAGGGGTCATAATATAATCAGAGTCAACGTAACAATAATATGTAAGGGCACAATAATAACAATAGTGGGATTTTATGGGGCACAATAATAACAATATGGGAACTACATGGGAATAACAATATAATAAGGGGGTTGTACTAATAACAATAAGGGGATACACTAGTAATACAGGGACCTAACAGTAGAAGTCTCAAAAATCTTCTACTAACACTAACAAACTAAGGGATGAGAAATTCATTGCCATGTGTGATGATGGAACCATCAACATCTTGAGTACATTTACCCCCATTCCCCAAGAGTTGAGGAAAGAATCTAGTTCAAGACAATTGAGTTTTCTGTTCACATCGGTCAACCTGAACATTCTTTTAAAGATCCTGGGAGTCAAGAGTAATAGGTTATTTCCTTGGAGAGCCACCCAAATCATTATATCCTTGGAGTCAAAATGACTAGCACACCAGGAAATAAGTTCTCTGAAATGAAAGGCTTTGAGAATGATTCAGGATTTAGAAGGTGAATTGTCCATATTTTTTTCTTTAACTTCTACTCAAGATTGAAATTCAAATACCATCAGTACATCGACAACCAATGGAATTTCTTAGCTTGGTGAGAGAGATACTTATCGGTATCTCCAAAAAAGTCCTCCTCCTTCCTTTTATTCTCCATATTTATTTATTCTTCCAATGAACTTTAATATATGTGACAAGTTAAGAGTTACACTATAGAGCTCTTATCCATTTAAAGGCTCAGTTCATTAATGGAATTTACAAAAAGAATCCCTTCATCATGTACCACCTTCATTCGGACATACACAAAACATAATTTGGAGTTAACTAACAAAGACACATCATTTATCAAAATATAAAGGATTTGACTCACATAACACCATATTTCCACTTTTATCTTGAAGATTGGGCGTTCTTAAATCTTGCTTAATTTCCCTTAAAACGAGCAAAATAAGCATTTTGCGAAGTTCACTAAATATGGCTTATAAAGGAAGAATCAATTCCTTATAGAAATAAATGATATTACAATGTATAACATTTGATTTTGCAAGATACAGGAGTGCAAAGGTATGGAAAGTGAGAGAGATAAATATGTGGAGAAATAGTTGTGGGGAGCAATGTGGAGGCAATAATGTGCAGTACTACAACACATTATTCATCTAGGGTATAAAGGTTTTATTCGAAGCCAAAAGTTTCCACAAAAAGATTCAAAATTTAACCAAGTATGGAATACTCAAGAGGAATGGGAGGTATGATATTTTGGTGAAGAATGAAGTTGGGTGGGAAATTGCTAGGGTGATACAATAAAAAATTTGTCGATTATTGAAATATAAATTTTAATTCTAGTTACATTATATCCAGGATTATATCTAAGATTTCCTGAAGTATCTAATATTTGTACTTTCATAGTTATATTTTATCTTGGATTAAGGTCATTATTTTGTCATAAAGCGAATGTTTGCATCATATTGTTGTCATCTATAAGATTTACTTAGATAAATCTTTGGCTCTCAAATAATTAATATTTTGGATTTTCTTGTATTTCATCATATACTTGCAGGATACGTCCCTAGCTAAATCTTTGGCTCTCAAATAATTAATATTTTGGATTTTCTTGTATTTCATCATATACTTGCACGATACGTCCCTCGGCCTTACTGAGCTGACCAAAAGTGAAGTGGAGAAACATGTTAGGGTGATAGTAGTACCTCTCTTAAGATTACCCTATGGTTGCATCATTTAATACTAATTTTTCCACTCAGATGTGATTTGAAGAGTTAATAGATGGTCAAGCTTCATCAACACTCGAATAACATTGATGTTCCTCATCAATAAGATTTTTCTTTTTTATTTTTTTGGGTTATTCTGTCATCATGGACATGACAGGGGGGTAATGAATTATTACCTCAAATTTATTTACCTCTTCTCAAACTGGTCCCACACCTTATATATCCCTTCAAATCAACTTCATTTTTCTTGGACCCTTTGTGACAACAAGACTTTTACTCATCTAAAGCATGTCTTTTATTCAACCTCAGTTCTACGCTTTGCCAACATCCATTAGCCTTTCAAGATAGAGATTGACACTTCCAATTATGTTATCATTGAAGTCCTCTAAGAGGGAAAACATCTAGTCATTGATCATTCTAGAATATTATTCAATGCAAAGCTATGTTACAATGCCTATGACAAGTAGTTTTGTGAACTCATTCAAATTCTCAAATATTGAAGTAACTAATTGCCAGGAAAGGAGACTTTCCTACATACAAACAATCACCTAATTGTATTTATAAACACTAAAACTAAGTTATAAGAGCAATACCAACAAAATGGCCTCATATATTTAAGTAATTTAAAATACCAAGTACAAGAACCACCAATATATATTTGATATGATTAATAGTGATCCTTTTTCTACACTCACCATGACCCTTAGGTCAAGGTAGCAACTTAAGAACTATGGAGAAAACAAAATACTTCGAATATTTATTTTGGTCCTATGTTACAGGGTAAAAAAAATTCCCATTTTATATCTCTAAATTTGAGATGGTTGGTTATATAAATTGAATAAATTCTCTATGCTTGTTATAGAAGAGATGTTTCTTCTAATTAATGGGGTCATGCTTCCAGCAATGGAGGTCATTTTCGCATTAACAAAACCTTTTATCCTTTGTAATGATAATGTTTTAGGTATTCCATGCATAAAAAGGTGACTTCTCTTCTCTATAATTTCACTCTTTCTTTTGCATCAAAACCTAGGAATTGTATTTTATATCTCTCACAATTCTTCCATTCTTACTAGGTCATGTGGATCAATTTCCTTAGATTTTATCAATGTCGAACAAACTGTAACCACCTACTCACATAGTCGCTTCTTGATTATCATATCTTAATTTTCCAAGATGTTAATCTTTAATTCCTATGAAAATAAAATCACTCCTCAAAAACCTACAAATCTATTTCCACTCATGTTTGGCAAATTTTGGCTTCCTCTCACCACGATCTCTAATTATGATTACGTATTCCTCAACCACTTCTATAACCCTTTCACATTTTCTAGGTTGTAAATTGTGATTTTCCACTTCCTTTCATGTTTAGATAGATGGAAAAATATGTGGTCAAGTACAAACGCATTCATATGCTTCGTGGTTCTATCGTAAACATAAATAATGGTAAAAGTATTTGCACGGTGAATAGAACAATTATAATAGAGTTGTTCACAATTATATGGGCTATTTTCTTGTGAAGTATGCTATGATTTTTAGCATGTTGATACTTGTCACATATTAGTCATGCTCCCCTCGTCTATTTCCCCTCACAAATAGAAAGAACAACAACATGTTTCCTATTTCAAGACACCCTAGTATAGATTGATAACTATGTCTAACATGCTCTTGAACAAGCACTTGCCAATTTTAAGGCCTAAAAAGATGGACATTATGTTGCAACAGAGTTTAAATACCTTAGGATAAAGTTTGGCTTCGTTGTCCCATACAACATTCATGAGCCAACAACATCATTTCTTACAAATTGATTTATTTTTGAAGGTTTTCACATTAAGTTCTGTTATTTATATCAAAAAGTAGTGATGTTTTCAGATCAAACCAAGAAAAATTGATATTAAACAACAACATCATTTCTCATCGAGCAAATTGGATGTTAAACAACAACATCATTTTTCAAGAAGAAAATTGATTCATTGCTGAAGTTTTTCACATTAATTTCCCTTATTTATGTGGGAAAGTCCTAAGGAAGAAAAATTGAACTATTAACTTAATAGTTAATGGAATTATTTTTTTAAAGAATTCCTTTTGTATTTAAAAGGTAATCTAATATTTATAAGTTTTTAATAATGTTAAGGGTCGGTTAAATTGATTTTATTTTTAATAAAAACAAAATAAAAGCTATTTAATAGAAGAAAAAAAACTTAAACTTAAGGTTGTGCTTTTGATAATTCTTATTAAGTTCAGTTTGTTTTGGTTTCCACCAACCCTATCAAACGTTTATTATTGAATAGTTATTAACTCTAAATAATTGTTATAAAATAGTCATATATAATTTTCCAATTAAATAAAAATTATAAAATTAACCCATTATATAGCACGTAAATTTAATCAAAACTCATATAATTACAAGATCAATTATCATAAGAGGTAATGAAACATTATATTAAGTCTCAGCACTATTTTAAAATGGTTACATTTATATTCAAAGAAGTCCCCACCTGGACATCTTGCTCTTTTGCTGTACTCGTCGGGTTACTTCCTTCTGAACATTTTTCGTATCGTTCCAACATTTTCTGCATGCTTCACGTGACATACACATGTAATATATCACTAAGCATTTCAATATCAACGGAATAAATTCATATAAATAAATCATAAATTTCCCATTCATAACACACACCGTAAAACATATTCATTAGTTTCTAATTCACTAATTAAGTTCAATCTTAATTTAATCTCAAATTAAGTTAAAATATAAAAGACTATCTATATATCAATAAAGTTCTATCAGAATTTAGATTGTCTAGATTATACATCTAGAAGAATGTTAACATAGAAATAATATAAACTAACGTATTATAAAAGGAAGTATGCAGAATAACATAGAATTAAAAATAAAATAAAACTTTATATTGATAATTTAACTAAATATTAGTTGTATTTAGCAATTATATTTATTTGTAAATAATGTTTTTTTAATAATAATAATAACAATAATATAGTTCAGAAGAGTTATTTTTAGTAGTTGGTTGAATGGTTGTTATCTTCCTCACCTACGTTGAACACTCTACTAATGACATTTCTCTATTTAGGTTGAAATCTTCACTAGTGACATGATAAGTTTTAATGCATTGATAAATACCTTTGTAAAGTGCTTCATGCTTTATGACTTATTAATGACTACAAGTATAGGCTGGACTAGTACCAGCAACCTCACTCGAACCTTGGACTAAGGGAAAAGTTTATTTCATTCATTTGAAGAAAAATAACAACAATTCAATTTTAAAACCAACATAGATCCATCTTAAGTACGGATGTAACATGAGCCTAGAGGTATCAAATTAATTTCTTCAAATATAAACTTCTTTAGAGTGCAAAATACAATACATAATTTTTCATTGTTTAAATTATTTTCTTATAAGCATATGTCAATATTAATTCATATTAAAATATTTTATTGATAAACCACATTGAATATATTACTTTATATAACATTAAAATATTTTATTTTAACAATTTTTTTCCCATATATAGATATCTATGAAATTGATATTTATATAAATTAGTTCACATAGATCTTCAATTAGTTTATTTAAATATCTTATTGAAATATTTTTTTAAATATAAAGCTTAAACATCTTACTCACCCTTTTACTTCCAATTAGTTTACAGCCTATTCATTTTTTTTAATTATAGTCAATATTAGTTTTTTCTTTAAAGCATATGTATTTTTATTTTAAAAAGACATATGTCAACTTGACTGATGGACATATCCCTGGATGCATCTACTTGCATAAGTACACATCCTAGACCAATAACACTTACACATCCCCTCATAAAAGAAACTTATCCCTTCAATTACATTAAATTTTATATTAAGATATAATTATTAAATTAAATTTTATATTAATATATAATTATTAAATTAATTTTTATATTAATATATAATTTTTTAATTTATAAATTAAGAAATTCCTTTACTATACCAAAAAAATAAAAATTATTAGCTTTAGTATTAAATTTTAAAAAATATATTTATTTTATTCATATATATTAAATTATTTACTATTAATTCAGTTAAAAAATTACTATTAATTTAAGACAAATGTAACTTTTAAATAAGTAAACTAATACTCTTGAAAATTTAATAATAAATTAGTACTATCCGTTCATTTTTATTCAATATTTTCATAATAATACTATAGCGGGTATAATAACAAATTATAATCAATATAATGATTATTAATGAAATGATTTTTTTTCTAAAATTATCGATAATCATGAAACAAAAGTAAGTACAACATTGTTCAAAACGTTCCCCTTGTGCAGCTAAATAGCCTTGCAAACATACATACTAAAATTACTATATGACATTGCATTGATATTGAAAATGTCAAACTATAGGTCCCATCTGAGAATCATGTGCAGTAGCAAAGGCAAGCGAACGGGATACGAAATTACAAAGCAAGCTGAAATGGAATATGATTCAAAGTACCACAGACAGGATTATTAATGAAATGAATTTTTTTCTAAAATGATCGATAATCATGAAACAAAAGTAAGTCCAACATTGTTCAAAACGTTCTCCTTGTGCAGCTAAATAGCCTTGCAAACATACATACTGAAATTACTATATGACAATGCATCGATATTGAAAATGTCAAACTATAGGTCCCATCTGAGAATCATGTGCAGGTAGCAAAGGCAAGCGAACGGGATACGAAATTACAAAGCAAGATGAAATGGAATATGACTCAAAGTACCACAGACTTCATGCATCCAAATTGCAAATCCAATACCATATCAGACCTATGAAAGACGTACATAAAATCTTTATATTCTTTCTCAGAGTTGCTGAACAGCAAAAGTTAAGAGTCAGTTTCAAATGTGTAGTCATCCCTTCCCTTATTCTCAGGTTTATATTTACGCTGCATTTCCTCTCTCCAGGTAAGCCATCCCTAAACATATTCTTATTCTTCCATTACCTGTGCACGTTCTGCACATATTGGTATAACTAACAACATCACAGACCTATGGTAGTTTGATTCTAAACAGCTAGTGCAAACTTCAAAGTAAATGTTCTCCCCTTGATTTTGTATGGTAGTCGTGGACAGTCGCAATTCTCTTATTCTAGGAATTTTTATGCTACCTGGTCTCTTCTTGCCAGCCTACAAGATCGGGAAAGAAAACATGTAAAATAATGTGGCATAGAATGAAAAATCATTACTAAATTAAGAATTTAATTAAATAATGAATTTATTATTATATGTGGACCTTTATATTTATTTGTAAATAATATTTGTTTTATTTTCCACGGATCCGTGTGGGAGGGAGTCTGGACAATCCAAACCACCCTCCCCAACTTTTATATTTATTTGTAAATAATATTTGTTTTATTTTCCACAGATCCGTGTGGCAGGGAGTCTGAACAATCCAAACCACCGTCTTCCCCCCACCACACACTTAATAACGGCAGCCTGCCCAGGAATTTCGCAGCGCTTCAGTGCAGTTTTCACAGCACCTCGAGCAGGGAGCGAGGGTGTGGTGTCAAGTCCACCCCCTCAAGTATTTAAAACTTACTAAGCGCATGCCTAACCAACTTGGCCTCCGCAGCAGTCACCTGCTATTAACTTGATGGAAGCTTGCACCATCCAATTCAATTTTGGCTCTTGAGAGAAGGTAGTGTCTCAACTTTGTTTTAGGCTTCGGCATTCTGTTGTTTTACGGCCATGGTGTGAGAGCGAGGAAGGCCCAGTGAAGGAGGGCGTAGGCAAGGCCAACCTCCCCACGCTATGAAGTTGGCATGAGGAAGGCCCAGTGAAGGAGGGCGTAGGCAAGGCCAACCTCCCCACGCTATGAAGTTGGCATGAAGATGAGCACTTCGACGGTGCAATCCCCTACCGTTTCAGATGGATGGTGGCGGAAGCTGAAGTTCTTGAAGTTCCCACCTCAAGAGATCACCTTGCACAATGTTTTTGGGCCGACATATCTCATGCTTGAGGGTCATGTGTTGGATTCGTAGCAATCTCATGCTTGAGGGTCATGTGTTGGATTCGTAGCAATCTCATGCTTGACAGTCACCTCCACCCTACAAAGTCGGGTTATCATAAAATCAGACGCCTTCGAGGTTTGGAATTACACGGATTGGAATCCCCATCGACCGACACAGTCCATGATTCTTCCTTCTCTCCCAAGCTTGGAGACGCTCCTCACGGTCGGTCGCATAGTCCCTCTCCCCAATGTTGCAGGATCCTTCACCCACCCGCAAGGATCTAAGGCAGGAACCATGTCCCATACAGATCCACGGTTGATCCTCGGACGTAACCACGGATCAGAACCGTCTGGAACTGATCTATTGTTCTGGATTCCTGGTCTAAGGATCCCAAAAATGATCTGCCACGGATCCATGAAGGTTCAAGCACAGATCTAACTGTGTCACATCTCTATCTGGGCAGTCTTTCGACCGCATATAGGCAGGTGCGGCACCGCTACCCAATTTATTTTTAACGAAACTCTCTAGTACTCAGTGCACCTAACATTCAATACTTACAATATGTTTCAACTTCATTAAGCAATCATTATTTTTCACAGAGCGGAAACATTCATCTTTATAATCATTCATATATAAGTACAACAGTGCAGTATGTCTTTAAAGGGAGGGGCAACTCCCTGGTTAGAGCTTGCCCAACAATATACAAATATATAATTTTTACAAGTTTATGCAATGATCAGGCTTTACAAGGCAACCCGAAAATTACCATTGGCAAAACTGCCAAACTTCACTTTCCAACTCTGCTGTCGTTAAGCCTCACCCCAAAGCTATCGTTCAGCTCTTCCCAAGTTCTTCTTCAAGCCTGCCCAAGCTCTGTCGTTCAAGGCGGCCCACTTTATTGTGCAACCTCGCCCTCGTAAGCTCATATCGTAGTTCGAGCAGCAACGCCCACTACGTGTTCTACCGCACTCGTCCAACAGCGCTACCTAGCGCCTTCATGTTACACCACCTAGCTCGTGGGCAAGGGCGTCCGTGCCTTCCTGCAGCCCGCCCACAACTCCGGTCCATCTAGCCCAACTTTGCATGTGACCAGACTCCACTCGCCCGACTGTTCGAACTCCGCTCAACCGCAATCCTCCTTTCAAACTTCAGGCAATTGGGCCCTCGGCAGCTCATCCTGCGGCAGTCCGCTCGACTCGCCTAGGTAGCCTTGCCCCCACTGCCCTGCTGTTCGGTTTTTTGTTTTCACGAAGTGCTTCAACCCGCCCGTCCGCCTGCACCTCAACCTGCGACTATGCTTGTCTTCCTTGCTCGCCAGGTTTGCTTGGTCTTGCTTGGAATGACTTGTGTTGATGCTTCCTTGATGTATTTCCTCGTGCATGCGTCCACCTATATATACAGTTGCACCATGGATGTTGATAGGTCGACCTGCCCAAGTTGACCAAATAACTTGGCCACCAAAACTTGTCGTTTCGCCACTCCTTAAGTCAGCACACCCAACTATGGGTCGGCTGACCAACCGCTCGATTTTTCACCCTTCATATAAGCTCGTCGCAACTCGTCCAACACTTAAACGTTATTCAACTTTCTTGATATTTCGACCCCGTGCTAGCACGTCTCACCTCACCCTCTCGTTGCACATGACTCATGCCTTAGTCACATTTCATCACATGTGACTCGAGCGCATTTAACCGTCCGCCCGGCTCGTCGCCTTTAACCAAAATTCATGTCACCTAGCTCGTCGCACATCACGAACTCGTCGGCATGACATACTCCCCCACTCTAAATGGTTGTTGTCCTCGACAACATCATCCCAACAACCTCCATCGCCAAGACCATAAGTCCACAAAAATATGTGTATGGGTATCCAAATGTTTCCACCTCTGACCTGCTTTGTGCCATCGATATGCCAAACTCTGCAAGAAAATCATGTGTTGGTACCCCTCATGTCAGTGACTAGTTGGGTAGCAAATCAACCATACATCGCCTCCATAAGAACGCATGCCCCTACATCATCATGACTCATCACTGCACACTGTTGTCAATCGTTTCCATCTCACCCTAGAGGTCTGCTGAAAAAAGTTGGACACTCACTGCCATGAGCAGCTAACAATGAGCCTCATCCCCATGATAGTCTAAGAAGAGGAGGAGAAAGTGGAGCCTGAAAGCTCTCCTTCTTCCTCACATATTAGCTCAATCCTCTGCGATGAGTCTCGGTATTGCAACAAGAATGTTGCAATTCACAAGGCTACCGACTTTAATTATCCGCCCGAGATTCGTAAAAACTTAAGAGGTGTCGACACTATATGTGCAGCATACAACGTGTCCTTCCTTTGCTATCATGAGAGAAAATAAATGTTGCCTATTTGTAGGAATGAAAACACTTAATTTAAAAATGCTTGTAAAATAACAAGAAACCCTCTATCTACTTATTAACACGCTTTGCTTGCAAAAAAACCATATTTTAACCCTATTTGTCACGTGGTGTTTTAACTAATCTAAACATGAAATATGATCTAGAGTACTAACTGTTGTGTGCATGTGTAAATATAAAAGAACTCATTTTTTTTAACTTTTTTCTTTATAAATGCAAATAATAATCTTTCCTTGATCTTTGACAGGGGAGATAAGTGTGGAAGAAGTGGGTTAAAATGGTCTTGATGGCATGGAGGTCAAGTAGAAGCCTAATCCCAACATCAATGATGATTTTTCTCAACACGGGTTCAAAACAGGCCACTACAGGATTTCCTACAGGATGTACCAGTTCTCCTACAGGATCCCCTATTTTACTACTAGATGTTACAGATTTACTATATGAAATGGTTCAAAACAGGGCGCTACAAGATTTCCTACAGGATGTACTAGTTCTTCTACAGGATCCCCTGTTTTACTACAAGATGTTACAGATTTATTATACGAAATGGTTCAACAGGACTTCCTACAAGATGTACTAGTTCTCCTACAGGATCCCCTAGTTCTCCTACAGGATCCCCTGTTTTACTACAAGATGTTACAGATTTACTATACGAAATTATAATTTATCGAATGACCAAACAAATCAAATCCAAATTGGATGGGAAATTGTTTTTTATTGAATAGGATGTTTTAAGTCCCCATTCCAAGTAGAATCACTTAAAAAGATCTTTGTTAACTCACACTAAAAAACAGTAGAAAATTACTAGTCGAAAATATAGAAATTCGAAAACTAGTGAGCTAGTAAATCTATAAAGTGCCTAACATAATCAAGTGCAAATGCAATGGGGTAATTTTTGTTATGAACTAGAATGTTTTTTGATCTAATGCAACTGGAACCAACTCGATTGAAGCTCGTTAGAATGCTCTAAAAAATAGCAGAGATTTATTGTTCTTTGCCACAAAGGAGTTCCAGAAATATAGATTTGGGAATAAGAAAATTAATCCAAGTAGCTCAATGATTACTATGACCTTCCAAAGCTTTTCCAAGGATTAAATGATGGTTTTGATCCTACAAAAAAACTTACATCAACCATTTAACGCAATCTTACAACGCGAAATCATAAATACTAAATGCAGAAATAAAAAGAACTAAAAACAAGAGATGCATGCGAATAAGAATTGAAAAAAAGAAAAAAAAAATGATACAAAAGGGCTCTGAGGCTTCTAGGATGGCCAAGCCCAAGGAAATTCAGAGACCTATGGAGGAGAACAAGATTTAGATGTTGAACATCACACCAATCCTCATTATTTTCCTCAATACAATTACATCCTTGCAAGAAAATACAATGGAGCTGCAGAAATACAAGTTCTCTCCACAAGAACACTAATAAAAAAATATATCCCTAGAGGCAAATTCGACTTAGTACTTATACAAAATGATTAAGAATCAATCCTCATGAAAGGAGGAAACTTTCCCCACCAAAATCCCTTCATTAGTGGATCTGGTTCCCAATACGAGGAATATGCATTAAATGGCCAGGAACACATTCCTAGATTTTCTCAATCATTGGAGTTCCACAATCTATGACGTAATTCCATAATATCTTGTTGATTTATTATTTAACATTTATCCTCCTGTAGTCGAGAGCAAGTCCCTAAATTATCTCCTCCTCAAAATCTTCATAATCTGTCCAATATTCTCATAATATTCCACAAAATAAATAATATTAGACACAAATATACAATTATTCATAAACCTTCCCAATGAATATATTAAAGTTAAAAATACATTATCTAATGCAAAAATAGAGGTTTAATGCGTTGAACGATGGTCATAGTCCTTAATTTATGTTTAATTTAGAGGCATGGGCCTTAATTTATGTCTAATTTAGAGGCCCATCAATTTGTGAGGATCTTCCACCTCTAATCTCTACAAGTATGCTTCCCAACTCTCCATCTGATCATTCGGTCTAGCATCCTCATCCTTCTCTATTGCCTCTAGTCTGCTTGATAGATCCAAGATAATATCAAACAACGCTCTAATCACCTATGATTGCTCCATAAGTTTTTCCCCTATAGAAGACAACCTCTTACAGACTTCGTCATCTCCCTTGATTTCCTCCACATTCATCGTTGTCAACTTACATTCAGTGATTGTAGCCCCTATGGTTGGTACACCAATGGGCACTTCCTCACATTCATCATAAATGTACAACTTCTTCATGTGGAACTATCATAGCTTCAAATTGCTTCATAAATTCCATGCATAGTACATCTTCATAGTCATCTATCCACATCATTGAAATCAACCTTCCCTGTGCATTCACCTAATGTCACATCGACCTTCTTAGCGACACCAATCACAGAATGATGTGAAGAATTCACCGCATTCAATTGTGCTTGAACTAGTATAAATTTCAGCCCAATCCTGCTCGCAGTGTCTTCACTCATGAAGTTATGAGTTGCACCTCTATCCACCATAGTGAGAATAATGTATTTCCCAATCTCCATCTCCACATATTCCAACTGGTTCCTTTCAATATCTCTTTGTGAGATCACTTCCGTAACCACTGCAGGTCCCAAAATCTGCATAGCTCCAACAAAAGTTTCTTCTTTCTTCTTCACATCAGATTGTGCCATCGTTACCACTTTCGGTCTTAAAGGACAATTATTCAACATATGTGTTCTTCACATATCCAACACTTCAAGGGCTTCTCTGTCTTCATCTTATCATACGATCTCGAAGGCTCTTCTTTTGTAGACTTCTCTTTCGGCTTATCAATGTTCTTCTTTCTCTCATCGGTTACTTCATCATAATGTTCTACCAAGCGATCAATTACTGCGAAAGCTTCTTCAAGTTTCTTAATCTTTTGCCTCTTCACCTCATTGCGCGCCCAAGGCTTCAATCCTATAATGAAATTGAACACCTTGTCCCTTTCCGCCATATCAGGTAACTCCAAAACTGCACTTGAGAACTCTCATTGATATTCTCATAGACTCCCTGTTTCTTTTATGTAATTTTATCTTAATCCTTGGATCCCATGTCTCATCTTGTGGACTAAAATGAGCTTGCAAAGATTTCTTCATGTGATCCCATGAAGTGATTTCCGCAGCATTGCAATTGGCAATCTGGTCCATCTTCCTTCGCCACTACATATTAGCATCCTTCGTCAAGAATTGAGCAGCTACCTTCACTTTGTCCTCATCATCAGAAATATACCCAAACGCTCCAAGTATTGCTCTATATCCCATAGAAAGTTACCAAGATTTTTCACACTTCTTGTCCCATCACAAAAATCAGGTTCCTTGACTTTCACATGAGAAACTCCTCCACCAGAACTTTGCCTAATTTCCTTCTTCAAAACTGCTATCTCATTCTGAGCATCTCCAAGATCTTTATGCAACTTTAAGATTTTTGCCAAACCTTGGTCACTTGCAGTGCCAATCTCTTTCACTTCTTTCTCTGTTTGTGTATAAAGCCATTCTATATACTCATATCAAATTTGGAGGTCTTCAAAATCTTCTTTCAACTTCGTATACTCAACCTGCAACCCAGCTTCCATATCTCTATGTTCAGCGTATTCAGACTTCACCAAAGTGAAGTCGAAAGCCGGCTCTTAAATCCTATCCACCACTCGATCCATAAGGTTTGGTTCAACATCCTTGCTAAATTCACGTGTCATAACTTGAGATTTATCTGCTTGACTTGCCATCAACTTCCTTTGTGATCTAGTAGCAACCATATACTTCTTCTATCATTCAACTTGGCCCTTTACTTCCCCCTGTCAAACTTCTGCAAACCGATCAAAGGACTATACTTTTGGTACCACCTCACAAAGTGTACTGGTATCAACTTCTCTTCAAGTATTCAGTAACCTCTGATACCACTTATCATGCCCCGATCCGGCCGGTAGTCTTTCAACCGCACATGGGCACGTGCGACACCGCTACCCAATTTCTTTTTAACATTACTCTTGAGTGCAAACTACAACTAGCATTCAATACTTCGAATATTTTTCAACTTCACTAAGAATTCATCATTCATTTACATAGCGGAAACATTCATCTTTATCATCATTCATATAAAAGTACAACCGTACAATATTTCTTCAAAGGGAGGGGAAACTCCCTGGTTAGAGCTTGCCCAATAATATACAAATATATAGTTTTTCCAAGTTTATACAATGATCAGCCTTTATAAGGCAACCCCAAAATTACCTTGGAAAAACTACCAAACTTCACATTCCAACAATGTTGTTATTCAACCTTGCCCCAAGCTATCGTTCAGCTCTGCCCAAGTTCTCGTTTAGGCCTACCCAAGCTCTGTCGTTCAAGGGGACCCACTCTATTCAGCAACGTCACCCTCGCCAACTTGTATCGTAGTTCAGGCAACAGCGCCCACTATGTGTTTTGACGCACTCGTCCAACAACTCTACCTGACACCTTCGTGTTACACTACCTAGTTCGTGGGCAAGGACGCCCGCGCCTTCGTACAGCCCACCTACAACTTGAGTCTAACTTGCCCAACATTAAATGAGCCCAGCGTCCATTCGCCCGACCGTCCACCAACCGTTCGCCCGACTATTCGAACTCCACCTGACCGCAATCCTCCATCCAGACTTCGGGCACGTGCGCCCTCGACAGCTCGCCTTGCGGAAATCCACCAACTCGCCCAAGCAGTCTCACCCCAGTTCAGCCGCCGCCCTGTTGTTCGGTTTTCAGTTCTCGCTTAGTGCTTCGACCTAACCGTCCTCCTGCACCTCAGCCTACATCAATGCTTGTCTTCCTTGCTCGCCAAGTTCGCTTGGTGTTTCCTAGAATGACTTGCGTTGATGCTTCCTTCCTTGATGTCTTTCCTCCTCCATGCGTCCACCTTTATATATGGTTCCACCATGGATGTCGATGGGTCGGCCTGCCCAAGCCGACCATATAACTCATCCTCCAAAACATGTCAGTTTTCCCCTCCTTAAGTCGGCTCGCCCCAACTATGGGTCAGCTCACCAACCGCACAACTTTTCACCCTTCGTATAGACTAGTCACAACTCGTCCAACACTTAGTTGTTTTTTTACTTTCTCGGTTTTTCAACCCCCATGCTAGATCGTCACAACTTGCCCTATCGTCGCACTTCGTTGTACATGACTCGTGCCTTTGTCGCATGTGACTCGGGTGTGTTTAACCGACCACCCGACTCATCCCACCATGACTCATTTCCTTTAACCGAAAGTCATGTCACCTGACTCGTTGCACATCGCCAACTCGTGGGCGTGACAACCTGGATCGCGAGCAGATATGAAGTAAGACAGGGGGTTTTGTAGAAGCTCAATTTCATTTTTTTTTTCCTTTCATTTGTGTTGGGTTGGGGCTTTCCGGACACTGCTAAGGTGTTCCCTTGATGCTCTTTAAATGCTTCCTAAATGTTCCCTCATGGTAATGTTAAATTTTTAAAGTAAAGGGTCAAAATGAAAGATAAAGGAGAATGTCACTTTTACTTAAATTTTTAAAACTACCATGAAAATACTTTGAATGATTGAGAGTGGTTCCAGCCTCATTGGACTTTATGTGGAGAAAGTAGAATTTCATATCCTATTCAAAATTTAACAGACATAAGAGTTTTCAGGAATTCGAGATGAATGGGATTGTGGCATTTCATTAAATTATATCATGTATGAAGGTATGTCGTTGCCGCATAACCAAAGGAAACAATCCCTATATGAAACCTAGTGTTGGTGGTGTTAATTGTTGAAATCCTTTGTGATGGCCTTAGCAAAAAGTTACCTTTCAATGAAGTCAAGGCTCAAAATCATTCATCAAGCATGTTAGTATTTTTCTACCATATTTTAAGGCTTGGATTTGGTAATTTGATCAAAATTAAGCAATGTTGACTAATATTCCTAAACAATCGAGGTAGATGCAAAGGATACCCAAGAGGAGAAGAATCTAGATTCTAGATGGTTGATCCTTGAATAATTAATCATTGATGTACAATGGTGTCATATCTACCTCGATTTATGTACAAATATGCATGTTCATATCTTCTACAACTAATTTGGTATTCTGGATGTTTTTTTAATATAAATATTAAAAAAATTATATATATATATATATATATATATATATATATATATATATATATATATATACTAGATGCTTCTCACGTTTAGCTTCCAAAAAAACATCCCCACTTCATCCTCGCTTCGTACAACATTGCCTCTCCCCGTCGATGCCAGCCTCGTTGCATGCAAAGGAGAGTCCTGTGGGTGCGGGTCCTTCCCAAGGGGCATGTTCCCAGACTAGTGGACCCGGTGTCCAAGTGAACGAATCCTCTCAATGTCCTTGCGAAATTTAAGCTTTTGCCACCAGATCTTTTGATCCTTCTTTGCTCAATGGCCTAGACTTTTACAATCCATGCTTGGTGGTCGAGGAGGATCCTTCAAAGCGCTAAGTTGGCAAGCTCAACCTCTCAAGATATTGTGTCTACTCATTGCTCATTGTTCATTCCTCATGCCTCGCTGCTGGTTTTACTTGGTCATGGCGTCACCTCTTCTGTTCTCACATCTCCCTTTTTCAGCAAACAACCTCTCAAGGTGGCATAGTCTATCTTTTATATTTCTGCTTATTTTGGTGAACTGTAAAAGTAGGGAGGTTCTCTGGTCTCTCCACAGACAGCAGAAACCTCCCCAATTTTGTTAGCACCTTGCATCTTCTTGCTCTATTGGCCACGAGGCCCAGCATATGCAGAACTCAATAGCTCCCATAACTATATTTTTTGTACTACTATAATCAAAGTATATATATATATATATATATATATATATATATTATTTTATTTTTAGCAACAACAACAAAATATAGTTTTAAAATTACATTAAATTTTAAATTAATATGTAATTTCTTTATTTATAAGGGAATAATAGTATTTAGGTTTCTATGGTTGGAATTGTTGATTAATAAAGGAATGCCACACATTGAAGGGTTTCAGGCAACGTTTTATAACCACACTCTTAGTTCATCTTTAAAAGACTTCAAAAAACATGAAGATCAAATAAAGAAATAAATAGTGGATAACAAGATGTGCCTTATTCTAACCCTAATAACGAACCAGAATTAAGACATTAATATGTGGACCTTCCTCTATTAATCAACAATTCGGGAATTTTTGTCGTGTAAAAATCTTAATTCCTTTGTTATTAAAATTTAAAAAATAAAATTTACAAAATGTATAGTTTATTTATATAAATTGTATTCTGATTCTATATATATATATATATATATATATATAACTATTAATTCAATAATATTATAAATTTCAAATAAATTAATTAATATTATTTAAATTTTAATAACAAATTAAAATTATATTAAACTTCCTCATATTTAATATTTAATGTTCATTTGTGTTTAATATTTTTAATAATAATACAACATTGTTTATAATAACCCATAATTATTGATCAAATTAAAATTCTTCAAAAATTATCCATAATCATCAAACAAAAATTAGTCATATATTGTTCAAAACTTTCTCAGTTGGTAGCTAAATAGCCTTACAAATTGACATACTAAAAATTACTATATGACACAGCATTGTTATTCAAACCTCAAACTACAAGTCCCATTGAGTGAAATGGATAATGGCATGTGTGACATAGACATCAATGGCAGTTTTAATCAAGGGGTTCCCTACATATTTTTTTTTTAAATATAGAGGGGTTTGAAACAAAGATGTGCTCTCTCCCCGTTACTCTTTATCTTGGTAATGGACTTGTTTAGAAGAAGTGTAAGTGCAGCTAAATTGAAGGGTAATATCTCTAGACGTAGCGCTTCTTCCACTATCTCAACTACTCACTTACTTTTTGTGGATGATGTCCTTGGTTTTGGAGTTGCTAAGCTTTCTGAATGGGAAACTTTACATCAAATTTTAACTCACTTCGTAAGGGCCTCTAGACTTGATATTAATAAAGATAACAATGAGCTTATCGTTGATGGAGAGGATGTAGTGCTCCGCTAACAAATTGCAACCCTATTTGAGATTAAAATTATCTCTCTATCCTCCGGTTTCAAATATTTGGGTTGTTTCCTCAAGCATGGAAACTATAGGATTTTGGACTCGGAGTGGCTCATTATTAAAATCCAAAAGAAGCTATCTCAATGGGATCATAGGTCACTAACCTTTGAGGAAGGGTGATCATGATAAAATTAGTCCTTCAAGGAATCTTCGTGTTCTCGATGCACCATTTTCTTGTTCCTTCAACAATAATCAACAAAACTAATGCTATGCCAAGTTTCTATGGTCCATAAGAGGAACTTCCTCAAAAATTCACCCAGTCAAGATGGATTCAATCACTCACCTTTTAGATGTTGGTGGGAGAGGTATGAGGGATATGAAACAATTCAATCTGACTCTTGTCACTCGTAATCCTTGGAGGGTTTTTAATGAGCAAGGTATTTGGAGTCCAATTATCCTCTATAAATACCTCCTGCAACAAAGTTTGGAAGAATGGGTTGCTCAAAGAGCCCCATTCAAGTGGAGGAAATCATATCTTTGGAGCAGCTTGATGGTTACTAGATCTTGGTTTGGGGAAACCTCAGGTGGTTTGTGGGTAATAGTGTCAAGATCCTTATTGGACTAGATGCTATTAAATGCATGTTTGGTGATCATACTCTATCCCCATAAATCATCTTCCCCTTCATCGTTTGGGTATCCGCCATCTTGGTGATCTTAAGCATCAGTTACCTAATCAGCTTCCCTCCTCTGCTTGGCCTCATTCTTAGGATTTGGGTCTCAACGTGGCTTTCAATGTGAAAAGGGAGTCCTATAGGCTAAAACTCATTGAGGCAGGGATCGTGTTGTTTGAGAGGTTTGATTCTCTTTCGTGGGGTGGACGTGCCGCTAGTGGAAATATTGCTGCAAGTGAAATTTATTCATACATCTTTGGTTTCCCTCGTTCATGCCCTAAAAATGTGCAGACTTTAGTTGTGTGGAGATGGGAAGCTCCCTTGAAGATCAAGTGATTTTCTTGGTTGGATCTTTTCAATCGCATTCTGACTTGGGATAATTTGATGAAAAGGGGCTATAATGGTGATAAGAACCAATATTGCAGCAAGAATGCTACAACTCCTGGGGCTACCAGCTTTACTTTATCAACCCAGGGTTCGAACAAACTTGGAAGTGACAGTGTTGTATACACAAGTAAATGTGATGATTCTGCCCTTTTGTCACTCTTCAGCTAGTGAGAGACCATTAGGGTTTTTCAAGCCAGACTTCTATGGATTCAAAAGAAGCTTGATCACTGATGAGGGAAAGAGAAATCTACTCTAAGAGAAATCTTGTCTACTGGAATAACGAAAAACACTGAAATCCAATGCTAAAAACACATCGTTTTTTAACTAACTGCTAAGAGACTATGTTTTAGAAAGAATGCTAGGTTAACATGTATGAAATTCTACTGTCTTAAGCATGTAAATGCAAAACATCAACATTTTTACTACTATGCATGTAAATGGCTAAAATAAATCTATTTTTTTGTTTTTGTCTTTTTTCATTGAAAAGTGTGAAAGCTAATGTATTTTGGTGATGTGGCAGGTGACTTAGGAATGTTGGTAGATGGTTGGAAGGTTTGGGATACCCTTAGGTGACCTTTTCTGGCTTCCTAGAGGCTTTTCCCTCAATTCGGCCTCAAAACAGGCCATTATAGGAAAACCTTAAGGATGTCTTAAAAACCTACAGGATTCCCTATATTTCTACAAGATACAGCCGAGGGAAAAATGATGGGTGCTGAAGGCGATGGAAGGCTTAGGGAAGGTGGTTGGTGGATGGAATAAGGTAAGAAAATGCCTAGGATCACTCAGAACTCAAAACCAAGGTTGGAAGATGGTTGGATTTGCTCAACATGCTTCGAGGAGTTTCCTTGTAAAATGATGAAATTGGTGAGGGTCTTAGTGAAAGAAACGATGATCATGGATGGTTGAAGAAAGGAGGTTGCTGACTATGATATCTCTCTTTACTTCTGAAACACCTACACTACATCAAACATTAATATTTACCCACAAATCATGTAAACAAGAAGAATTTCGGTAAGCTAGGAAAACAGAGTTTAATGCGCTAGATGTTAACTTCATGCATGAAGAAAACTTGCATAATAATATGGAATCATTGATCAGATCTACTGTAAGGCTAAATATGGAAGAAATGATAACTAGATCTTACTATTGTAGTTGATCAAATGTTGGCTGAACTACAAGAAACTCTAAATTCTTTGAGAAAGTAGAATTCTGTCATTTTGGGGCTGCATAGGAGTCATTTCCTTAAGTCATGATCCCTGAAGGAAGAAGTGAGGCCAAAACACATATTGACAACTTTTTTATGTTCCTTTATCCCTTCTAAACTACTATTGAGGTAAAGCACAAATGGAAGCAAATTAATAAACAAACTAATCAAATCTACACTACTTTCAATGAATACTTCTAATGACAATTTAACCATGAATCTATGAAATCAATTTAAGCATAAAGATACAAGAATAGGAGCCTTTGTTTCTAGGGTTCAGCCCCAACCCAAGAGCTTCAACCCTCTGAGTTAACTCAGTGTTGGATCAAGAAAAAGCTCATTCTCATTATCAAAACAGAAAATTACACAGCAATGTCTTCCACAAGTCTGGAGCTCGAAAATAACTAGTGTTTTTACAACAAAAATTCGCATCCTAGTGAGGCTCTAGGCCTCTTTATTCACACAACTGAAGTCTCCAATGACTTCCTCAAATATAGGGAGGCTCAGCTACCAAACTCGAGATAAATAACTTTTTGACTATTATTTGCTCGGTTGCCTTTCGATCTTCATGACTTGGCTTCTTGTACTCCGAGATAGTGTGATTGATGGATGAATATTCGAATGAGGGAGGAGTAAATGAGGAGGATTTACCTCCTACAATCTCTCTTCCTTGTCCCATTTGAGTTTCAGCCCTTAATCTTGCCAAAATTCTCTAATTTTCTCTCATAAACCTGCATTCAATGCACATTAGTCCACTAGGCTTAATAGCTCACTTTGACTCATCTCATTAAACAAATTATAATCAAAACATGTAATAAATTATGAGAAGAATTGATTTGACTAATCTAGGAGGTGAATTAAGGTCCATATGGTTACCCAATGATGAGGCTCATCATCACCCCCTATTGAAAGTGTTGCTCATCCTTTGAGCAACTCAATCAATATCCATATCTTTCACAGCCCTAGTGGTCTCTCTGACATCCCATGCTTCTGTTATGGTTTCCTCTTCTTGAGCATAGAATCTTGCCTTCCTTTCTATCACCCCCCACTCATTTCTTTCTTCCTCTTCCTTCCTTCCTTCTAACATCCCCAAGAGTAGTGGTGGACTGAGTCTCAAGCCAATCCAATTGACTTTGAGTCTTTGGATGGTTTGCTTGTATATGGGTGACGTATTCAGTGCTTCTCTCATTAATTGAGGAGAATGGTACTCTCTGATTTTCAAACTGTATGGAAAGTATTCCATCTCTTTTGGCAAGCTTGCATGTTGTCATCCCCTAACAGCCTGAAGATATCCTCAAAATGTGTAACTGGTTGCTCTTGGGTGGAAAGATACCTAGGTGCAAGTTGAGGATCATTTGTAGTTAAATTATGTCTACTAATGAAAACCATTGGATTAGACTGCTCAGCGCTTATCATGAGAGGCTCTATTTGTTCCCTTGCCAATATCTTCTTCATTTCTATAGCCCTTGCTTCCTCATGGTTCATCCATGATGCCAAATCCATCAACTATAAATCCACTAGTTTTGCATTAGGGTCCCATACATTCAGATTTGTTAAGGCCATGTTATGCAAGTAGAACACAAACATCTTAGCCTTATCCTCCAATTTTCTTTGATCAAAAAGATCAATGAACTATCTATAATCCTGGAATGGCATAGTGCCTCTTTGTGCTAGGGTCTTGATTTAGAACTGCAGCCACTGTTCCTTAAGGTATAATGCATAGGACTTAGCTGGCATCGTGCACTAGATTGCCTCTAGGGATACACTGGCCATGATTTCCAATTGATTCTCTCTTTCTTGTAGTTGTCCTTTCAACCGTGCATTTTCTACCTCCAACTGAGCTTCCATTATGGCTCTCTGTCCCGAAGGCTACTTAGTTCTTTACTCATCTCTTTGAGCTTTTCCTCCATGTGACCTATGTCCTCCACTCCCTTGAACTTGGCGATCTGCATCCATCTATGTGTTCTTGCTCTTTCTTTCTCAAGCTAAAAGAATAATAGGATGACATTTTTTTGTGGAATGACCCTACCCCCTTCAATAAATCTGTAGTAGGAGTCAAGGTTAGGTTGAGGACTACGTTCCCTTAGGTTTGGTCCTCCTTCTTTGTTTCTTGCTGCGTACTCCCTTCTTTATCCAATTTTTGAGTTTCCTGTAGGTTTAGAAGAGTTTCTGTAAGATTTCCTCTGCTTCCTATAGGTCTTGTTGTGTATCCTGTAGGATGTCTTTTCCCTTGGATGAGGCAGATCTAGTCATAGGCCTTCTCACATAAGTGATAGGAGACTTAGGGGAGGTTTGTCCTGAGGATCCTTCTCCTTGAGTTTTTATAAGAGGAGCCATATTTTCCTGCTGTTTAGGTGAGTTTTCAATAACAATGGGAACCTTGGTGGGTGTTTGAGATTTTCCCTGCCTTATCCCTGTACTTTTTCTTGTTCTAAAATATAATGGAGTTTGCCTCTATCTTTTTCCTTTTTGTTTGATAGGGGTGCTAAGTGCAGTGAGGGCAAGTTCTGCCTCTTTCTCAGAGGGTTCTAGAGACACCCTGGGTTACTCCTCCTTGTCTTTTGCCTCCTATTTTCCATTGCCCTTTTCATCTTTGTCTTTCTCCTCTTCTTCTCCCTCTAGTTCCTCACCTTGTTCATCAATTTCCTCCTTGGCATCTTCTTTTGTTTCTTCACAACTTTCCTTCTCTTTCTCTTCCTCTTCTTTCTCATCTATTTCCTCTTCATCCCTCTCTGCTTCTTCTTCATTTGTTTCAGTCTCTTCTTCATCCCTTTCACTGGCAGTAGGTCTCTTGTCATATTTGAGGGCTTTTACATCCTCCTCTGTTGCATGTCTCTGAAAATTTCCCATGTGAAAGGAATTCTAAGATTTTGGAAGGCACCTTCTATGATGAGTCTAATTAACCCATGATGGGCTAGCTGTTGGTAGTTTCCTTCCTGCACCTTCATGCTCATATCTATCAGTGATTGAAGAAGGAAGTAGGGTATGCTGAGTCTGTGGTGAGGAGGTGTATTTGCTCCAAACCTCAATTTTTCCAAAAGCCTAAAGTGGTATCCATATACCACAGTATACCTACCTTCACATGATATATATTTTATAAGGTGGTAGCTTATTTCACTCCGGGGGTATGGCAGACTTGCTCTTCTCACTCCATGGCCTCCTCTCCCTCTAAAAAGAATTTCTTCTTTGTAGTTTGGCTATTTCCCTTGTCTTCCTTTCTCCAAGGCACTCTGAAGGTAAGTGTGGTAATTCTGCTTATGAGTTTAAGTGTGAGATCTATGGAGAGGCTTCTCACCGCAACAACGGCATGGGTCTTAGTCATTGGAATGAGGGAGAGAGAAAAATCTCTGGCTACTTCATCATCATAACCCCTCAATTTCTCAAAGAAACCCATCAAATTATGCCTTGTGAATATTTCTAGCATAGGAGGTTGTTGGTGAATCCTCACGGTGTTGATGAACTCCCTTCTATTAAACCCCCCTTTTCATTTTGTCTAATGGATGGAGGAGTAGATATGTCTGATAAAAAATTTTAATGAAGGAGGAAATTGAACTGAAATTTCTATGGATACAATTCCATTCTACTGCAATCAATTTCAACAAACTAGAATATGTTTTTCCTCCTTTCACTTCGAAAAATGGGAGGAAATGTAGAGCCTACCTCCTTACAATGCTTGATGTAGCCAACCCCCGTTTTTATCCCTCTGAAATTGCTCACTGTCGATCATATAGGTTGCTTGACTGTATCCTGTATGATTCCTGTGGGATCCTGTAGGATCCTGTCGGTGGTCATGTGCAAGAAATGAAATTTCCCTCTCCTGTAGGCTTCTTTGATGGCCGACAACAACTTTTCTAGTGTGAGCCTCGAGATTGTGAATGCATCTATGCATGGGGATCAACGTTTATTTCCTCTTATGGTCGATTTGAGTGACATGGTGTGCTGGCAACCAAGCTACGAATATCTATGTTTGGACCGTTGGTCCCACTACCACATCATCATTCTCCTCACCTCATAATCAACTCCCACTTCAGGCATTCATTGCTTAACTGCTTTCGACCTCATTCTCCTTTTCTTTGACTTGACTGCTGCCACATGTGTGAGGACTAACTATTTTGTCCTCGATGGCTAAACGAAGGCGGCCAAGTTAACTGGCCACCTTTTGCTTATAAACCAACGCGTTCATAATTTTTACATCTTCTGATCACATTATGCAAATGAGAGAGTGGAAGCGAGATACTTCCCTGTGGTAACAATACCTTGTTGCAATTTGTTGAAGAAATGAAGTTTTTGTTGTGTGTTGGTTGCATGTGATTTCTCCTCTTTTTTCCTTATATTGTCCTTTGATGATTTTCTTTGATGTGTAGGTACCTGGTGTTGATGATGATGATGTTGTTGCTGCTTCTAGGCTCTAGAGGAGCTTCTTCTACCTTTGGATCTCCATGCTTGAAACTTGTTACAACCTATGATTTCTGTTTTGTGGGATAGGTTGCTACAAGATTTCCTACAGGATGTCTTGTAGCTTCTTCTCCCTCAAAAATTTTAATCATATTCTACTGCTAGGATCTGAGGATGATTAGCATGGGCAGAGAGGAGGTCTAGGGGTTTATGAATGATGAAAAATAACCTTCAGGTGTTGTCCCTTGCTCTCTGTCTTCATCTTTTTCTCTATGTTTATTTTTTTAAAACTGTAAATGTTTTTGGAAACAGATCTTTTGATGAATGCACGGGGCGATCATGGTGGAGAGCAGTATGGTAATGAGATGGTGATGCAGGAATTTATTTCTCTAACATGGTCAGGCCATTTCTTTTCTCTATGGTCACTTCCTTTAGGATTCCAAAGCCAATTCAATTCCTATAGGATCATCCTGTAGGTTTTCAGGGAATCCTATAGAAAGCATAGAACCCTTGCAAACTGAGGCAAATGAGTGAAAAAAATGAAAGGAATGGTGGAATGATGAAGGATAATGAATAGAGAAATAAAAATATGAGCTAAATAGGTCCCTTTTGATTCTCCATTATTGCCCTGATCGTCCTCCTGGTGACCTGCAAACAATATTTTCATAATTTTTCTTTTCTCTTTTATTTATTTTTTATGTTTTTAAAACTAGTCTGCCTCCAACAGGTTTTCATCCTAGCTGCTTGCCCTGGGCGCCTCAAGAGAGGTTTTCACCTAGAGATCTTTTTATTTCTCTCTTTTTTTGTTTTGACACCATTGGGCCGCCTCAAGAGGTTTTCAACCCAATCGTGGGACCCAGGCGCCTCATGGAGATTTTCACTCGAGTCTTCTTATTTTTTCTCTTTTTTTTTTCTTTTTCTCAGTGACTTGATGAGGTGGGAGCCGATACTTTCTCCACCACCATCATTGTTTCATTGATACCATCAATGTACTCTTGCTTTGACAATGGCCTTTTGTAAACTTTCAATCTGTGCCTATTAACAAGTAAAGGAATGGTGTCTACATCTATGGTTCTGATCTGCACTGAACCATTATCATGACATTTCTCTATGACATAAGGCCCTTACCATCTAGTCCTTAAATTTCCCTTAAAGTATTTATATCTAGAATCATATAACAAAGCCAAATCACCTTCTTGAAATTGCTTTTCGTTGATGTTCTTGTCATGCCATATCTTCCTCTGAATTTGAGTTATCTCTGTGTGTAGGAGGGCCTGCATTCTGAACTCATCTAACCCACTCCACTGGAGCAATCTCTCTTTTTATGCACTGCTAAGATCTAGATCTAGTTGGACTGCCATCCTCAATGTATTGTACTCAAATTCAATGGACAACAGAACCTTTTTCCCATAGACCAACTCATAGGGTGTGAATCCAGTGGTGGTCTTCCAGGTGGTATTGTAGGCCCAGGTGGCCTCAACTAGTCTATCTAACCAATATTTTTTGTTGTTGCTGACCATTTTGGTCAGAATTCCCTCCAACGCTCTGTTGTTCACCTCCACTTGCCCATTAGTTTGTGAGTGATAGGGAGTGGAGGTTCTATGCTTGATCTTGTGCTGGCTTAACAAGTCTTCAATCATGTTGAAGGTAAACTGGCTGCCTTGGTCAGTGACCAGTTCTCTAGGGTACCCAAACTTGTAAAAGACATTTTCCCTTGAGAACTCAACCACCTTCTCCTCTGTTGCTGCCTTGATTTCCTTGGTTTCAGCCCACTTAGTCAGATAGTCAATGCACACAATGATGTATTGCTTTTTCTTGGAAGGAGGGTCAATAAGTCCAATGAAATCCATGTCCCACTTGTCAAATAGCTCAAAATTCACTTGAGGTTGCAGAGGCATCTCATCCCTTGGAGTAGGCTTTCCCATCCTTTGGAACCGATCACACTGACTAGTATATCTTTTCACATCATGATGAAGAGTGGGCCAATAATAACCAGCTTATAACACCTTGAATGTTGTCCTCTTTGATGAAAAGTTACCTCCACAAGGCCCATCATGACAAGTCAGAAGGATGTCAAACACTTCCTCCTCCTTGACACATCTTCTCAAATTTGATGCGGGCCTAGTTTGAAGAGGTTGCCCCCAATCCAAGTGAATGGGGCACTCTTCTTCACAGTCTTGTTTTTCTCTTTGGAGGACAAATTCAGTGGGAGCTACGCAGATACCAAATAGTTTGCTATGTTAGCAAACCATGGAGAGAGAACTAAAATGCCAAATAAGTGTTCATTCGGTAATTGATCATCAACAATCCCTTCCTCACCTACAAGCAAAGTTAATATGGACAGGGAATCTGCTACAACATTTTCCTTGCCACGCTTATCAACAATAGTTAGATCACACTGCTATAATAAAAGTAACCATCTAATATTCCGAGCATTCACATCAGGTTTATTCATTAAATACTTGATTGCGGATGGTTAGTATATACAAATGTTTCATACCCTGTAATGTAATGCCTAAATTTGTTCAATGAATGCACAATAGCTAGGAGCTCAGTGTTTGACAAATTTTTACTAATAAAGTAAGCGACATAAGGAAAATTTTCATCTATCTGGCCTAGAGCTGCTCCTATGGCTTTGTTTGAGGCATCAGCATGTATTTGAAAAGGGCCCAATTTGGGCCTCGGAGAATCGGTGCAGTGGTTAACTTGTCCTTCAAGGTGTCCAGGGCCTCTTGACAACATTTTGACCATACAAACTTAGAGTCTTTAGCCAACAACCCAAATTAAGGAGAAGCTAACTTGTTGAAGTCTTTTATAAACCTTCGATAGTATCCAGCTAACCCTAGGAAACTTCTGACATCTCTATGCTTTTGCGGAGGTTGGACCCTTTGGATGATAGTTATTTTTTTTGGGTCCACCTGTAGTCCTTGTTGGAATATTGAATGACCTAACACAGTTCCACCAATCATCAAGAACTCACATTTTTTGGTTCTAAGAGACAGGTTCATTTCAACGCATTTGTTCAGCACCTTACCTAAGTTGGACAGAACCTCCTAGAAATCACATCCATAAGGTGTAAAATCGTCCATATAAATCTCTGCTGCATCATGGACTAACTCGGCAAAGATACTCAGGTCTGCTCTCTGGAAAGTGGCAGGAGCATTGCATAGACCAAAAGGAAGGATCCTATAGGCAAACGTACCCCAAGGAAAGGTGAAGGTGGTTTTACCCTGGTCTTCTAGGCTGATATGGATTTGATTGTACTTGTTGAATCCATCTAAGAAGGAGAAAAACTTTTTCCTTGCCAAGCCATCTAGAACTTGGTCGATGAAGGGTAAAGGGAAGTGGTCCTTCTTTGTGGCTTTGTTTAACTCTCTGTAGTCGACACAAATCCTCCACTTACCATTTTTCTTTGGAACCAACACCAAATGGGAGACCCACTCACTTTCTGAGATAGGGTAAATGAATACTGCATCTGGCAACTTTTGTAGTTCTTCTTTGACTATATCTTTTAGAGCTGGATTCGTCCTCCTTTGGGGTTGTCAAACTGGTTTGTACCCTTCTTTGATATAAATGTGTTTAGTACACATCGACGGGTGCACTCCCTTCATTTCTTTGTAACTCCAGGAAAAAGCATCTAGATGTTCGTTTAGCATGTTGCGCAACTTTTCTTCTTGGTGAACAGAAAGAGATGGTTAGATTTTCAAAGTTCTCTCAGGGCCGAATTCTATGGTTTTGACATGGATAGGGTTTGAATCAGCTAAGCATAGAAAAAATCTTATGGTTGTTCTGGGTTTCCTTCACTACTTCTTCTAAGGACAATGTACTGGGAGTTGGACTTTGGAGCATGTGTTCAATCAAATCATCTTCATCCGGTTGTCCACCTCCCATGGTTGTTTCTAAGGTATAGAGTTGGGCAGAATCAACTTCATCTTCTTCCTCCTCTTCCAGCACTAAAGGTAAGTCATGTTCTAGAGATGGCTAAGCAGGAGAGTATAGGACTAACTGCTTGGACATGTGCCCATTTTTTATAGTCATATTTCCAACCCTGCAGTTAATGTAGGCATCGGTAGTGGCTAGCCAGGGCCTCCTAAGGATGAGAGGGTAACCTGTAAGCTTGGTCTTAGGCTAGAGAACTAGGAAATCTGCAAGGTATTCCCAAGAGTCAATGGAGACCATCACATCCTCCAGAATCCCCTTAGGGGTCACTGTGGAGCGGTTTTCAAGTTGCAAGACTATTGTGATCTTTCTCAATGAACCCCAGAGATTGATCTTGAGCATGGTGTCCTTGTTCATCACATTAATGGTAGCCCAAATATCAATCAAAGTATGTGGGACAATGGTGTCATTGATGTGCACATCTACTACAGGGCTTCCAGGGTCCAAACACTTTGGACAGATTACTTGCCACAACATTAAGTCAGACAGTTGTCCAATGACAATAATAGTAGGGGCATCTCTTCTTCGCCTCACTAGATGCTTGAAGCACTTCTTCTTAATCAACTTGTTGTAAATAGGCACATATTTTATAGCTTGAGGAAGTGGAATATTGACACACAGATTTTTCAATTCTTCCAGAAGTTCAGTCTCTTCTAGGGTAGGCTAGAGTGGTTGGGTTAATCTCTCAGGAAATGGTGGAGGATTTACTTTAGGCATGCTTTCCTCTCTTTCTTCCTCAACCTCCCTAGGTGGAGGTAGAGGTTGGTTGTCCAAGAGTACTCTCCCAGATCTCAAGTTGATTTCCTAAATTTCCACAACATACGCTGGATAGGATGTCTCTCCACTGTATACTTGTTGTGCCTGTCTATTGTTCAGGTTTGGATTTGGTTGGGGCAAGCATCTAGGGATGTTTAGGTGGAGCAAAGTGTAAAATCTATGGTTGAGCAGGTGGTGAAGGCAATAAAGCAGGAGCAATGTTTTATGGGGGTCTCCACCATTGGGGCGGTGCATTCCACTGAGGTTGTTGCAAAGTATATGGTTGAAATGATTAGCTGGTTGGCTGGGAATGATACTGAGGTGCAAAGGACCAAGGAGGAGGTGTAGACCAAGAAAGATGAGCAAGGGGCCTGCAAGAGGGAATGGATGTGGTCTGGTTTGGGTTGTAATATGCATGGGATGACCCTTGCATGCCCTGCTAGTATGGCCTAAGCCCATGGGATCTCCTTTGATTTATGTAGCAAAGTTATTCAGTCACCCCTTCATCTCCTTGATATACAAAATTTAGTCCAGGTAGAGAAGGGCACTTGTCTGTGGAGTGGTTTTCTTCACAGATGAAGCAAATTTCAATTGAATTCAATGGACATTCATTCCTAGGGTGCCCCCTGGTGCATCTAGGGTAGAAAAGCGTTAAGGCTCTCTCTGCTTCCTCCTGTTTTCTCTTAATGTGTATAGTGTCCATATGTAAGGCAAGGGTTTGCAACACCTCACTCTTGAAATTCTCCAACATGTTTCCAATTTCACCCTTGATGGATGCATTTGAAGAGAATGGACTGACCATCGGTTGACTACCCCTACCCTTTTTCCTAGCTGCCTTAGATTGGTTTCTAAAGACAGTCTTGATATCCTCATAGGGTAACTAGTAGATGTCCCCTCTTGATAACAAGTTTAGGGTATCCAGAAGATATTCCCTTACTCGTCTAAGAAGGACTTAGCATCAGTGACTCAGGGTCAAGTGTGCACCTAGCCCTTTTGTAGCGAAGCTGGAATCTTTCTTCTTAATCTTCTAGGGATTCATCATGCCCTCAGGTCATCCTAAAAATTTCCTCTTTAGTGTCTTTAGACCTACAGTAGTCTTGATACTTCTTGTTGAAGGTTTGCTGCATGTGAGCCCAAGTTGTGATGTTATCCCTGGATAAACCCTTGAACTAGCACAAAGCTGCATCCTTGAGAGTGGATGGGAAAAGTTTCAACTTATGCTCATCATTGGTGTAGTCATAGGTTCGACATATGACAACAAACTCAAATAAGAAATTTTATGGATCCTCTGAGGCCAAGCCATGGAAATGAGGAAGGGCAGAGGGGCTTATATTCTTCATCTTAGTATCCCCATTGGTCTCCCTGATGGAGAAGGCATTCTCAACTCTTTCTCTATTCCCACTGTCATTTCTATTTTCAGCGATTGGATCAGTAGGAATGGGTTCTTCTTCTTCTTCCCCTGTAGGTTCTTCAAATATTTCTGGTTGGTTACCTAAGGGTTCCTCCAATTCACAACCACCGAAAAAGAGGGAAGGTTGGTTGTTTGAAGTAGTGGGGGTATTTGGCAATAATTCCCTAAGTTATCCCTATTCCTACGAGGCATGAAAAAAATGTTTTTTTTTTGTCTTGTGTTTTTTTCAAACTTTGAAAATGATTGCAGAATTGAAATTCCAAACTGAATTAAGATTAACTCACTGAATGAAAACTAACTACTTGAATGAAATCTTACTTGCAAAATGGAAAGGAAAGCAAAGAATGAAGAATGGAAAAGAAAGCAACTAAACACTCTTGCAAAAATGAAACTAATACAAGAATATCAGAAACAAGAAATGGAAGAAAGAAAGTAGTAATCACATATTACTCAGACACCTCCCCGGCAACGGCGCCAAAAAGTGATGAGCACCAATATTGTAGCAAGAATGCTTCAACTCCTGGGGCTACGAGCTTTGCTTTATCAACCCGGGTTTCGTACAAACTTGGAGGTGACAGTGTTGTATACACAAGTAAAAGTGATGGTTTTGCCCTTTTATCACCGTTCAACTGGCGAGAGACCACTAGGGTTTTTCAAGCCAGACATCTGGGGATTCAAAAGAAGCTTGATTACTGATGAAGGAAAGAGAAATATACTCTAAGAGAAAGCTTGTCTATTGCAATAAGGAAAATAACTGAAATCCAATGCTAAAAACACATTGTCTTCTAACTACCTGCTAAGAGACTATATTTCAGAAAGAGTGTTAGGTTAACATGTATGAAATTCTATTGTCTTAAGCATGTAAATCCAAAACATCAACATTCTACTACTGTGCATGTAAATGGCTAATATGTTTTTTTCTTGTTTTGTCTTTTTTATGGAAAAGTGTGAAAGCTAATCTCTTTTGGTGATGTGGCAGGTGGCTTAGGAATGCTAGTGGATGGTTGGAAGGTTTGGGAGACCCTTAGGTGACCTTGTCTAGCTTCCTAGAGGCTTTTCCCTCAATTCGGCCTCAAAACAAGCCACTACAGGAACACCTACAGGATGTCCTAAAAACCAACAAGATTCCCTGTATTTTTACAAGATACAGCCGAGGAAAAAATGATGGGTGTTGAAAGAGATGGAAGGCTTAGGGACAGTTGTTGGTGGATGGAATGAGATAATAAAATGCCTAGGATCACTCAAAACTCAAAACCAAGGTTGGGAGATGGTTGGATTTTCTCAACATGCTTGGACGAGTTTCCTTGTAAAATGATGAAATTGGTGAAAGTCTTAGTGAAAGCAAGGAATGATCATGGATGGATGAAGCTGTAAGGAGGTTGCTGACTATGAGATCTCTATTTACTTCTGAAACACCTACACTACATCAAATATTGATATTTACCCACAAATCATGTAAACAAGAAGAATTTCTATAAGGTAGGAAAACAAAGTTTAATGAGTTAGTTGTCTACTTCATCCATGAGGAAAACTTGCAGAATAAGATAGAATCATTGATGAGATCTACTATAAGGCTAAATATGGAAGAAATGATAGCTAGATCCTACTCTTGCAATTGACCAAATGATGGATGAAGTACATGAAACTCTAAATTCTATGAGAAAGTAGAATTTTGTCTTTTTGGGGATGCATAGGAGTCATTTCCTTAAGTCATGGTCCCTGAAGGAAGAAGTGAGGCCAAAACACCTATTGATAGTCTTTTAATGTTCCTTTATCCCTTCTAAACTACTGCTAAAGTAAATCATAAATGGAAGCAAACTAATAAACAAACTAATCATATCTACACTACTTGCAATGAAATACTTCTAATGACAATTTAACCATGAACCTATGAAATCAATTTAAGCATACATATACAAGAAGAGGAGCCTTTGCTGCTAGGGTTGGGCCCTAACCCAAGAGCTTAAGCCCTGTAGGTTAACTTATTGCTAGATCAAGAAAAGCTCATTCTCATTATCAAAGCAGAAAATTACATAAAAATGTCTTCCACAACTCTGGAGCTCGAAAATAACTAGTGTTTTTACAAGAAAAATTCGAATCCTAATGAAGCTCTAGGCCTCTTTATTTATACAACTAAAGTCTCCAACGACTTCCGTAAATATAGGGAGGCTCAACTCCCTAACTCGAGATAAACTAACTCTTTGACTGTTACTTGCCGCACTGCCTTTTGATCTTCATGACTTCGCTGCTTGTACTCCGAGCTAGTGTGATTGATGGAGAAATATTTGAGTGAGGGAGGAGTAAATGAGGAGGATTTACCTCCTACAATCTCTCTTCCTTGTCTCATTCGAGTTTCAGCCCTTAATCTTGCCAAAATTCCCTGATTTTCTCTCACAAACCTGCATTTAATGCACATTAGTCCACTAGGCATAATATCTCACTTTGACTAATCTCATTAAACAAAATACAATCAAAACATGTAACAAATTGTGAGAAGAGTTTATTTGACTAAGCTAGGAGGTGAATTAAGGTCCATATAGTTACCCAATGATGAGGCTCATCAAATGGAATGGGCCGATGCCAATTTTGCTACTCTACTTTTGAGGATATCACACATCTGTTTCTCAGATGCCCACATGCAAAGTCTATCTCGGACCAAGTGGCGATTTTTCTAAAAATCAGAGTTGATAGGATTTGATCTTCCATCTTGAATTGCCTAATGTACTGGAAATTGGACTAGAGGCCATTTCATTCTCTGCCCTTGTAGGTTTTTTTGGGTGTCTAATGTTCCATAAATGCCTCTATTTTTTAGAATATTTTCAATGATTGCCCACCTACGAGCGTTAAGATTGTTGGCCATGTCTTAGAAATTGGTATGTGGTTCCACTCTTCTCCACGACACTCTATTCTATTCAGGGATTTGGGCGATCATTTTCCTTTGGGCGTATTCGATGGGGCCTCCAGTGATGGTTCATGTGGATGCGAGGCTCTTATCCATTTGTGACCTAGTAGGGAATACCATTTCTTTTAGAATGGTGGCAGAGGAACTAACAGTCGGGCTAAGATAGTGGCGTCGTGGAGAATTTGCCAAATGTTGTGTGACTTGCATTGATTCCTTTAGGATTGTGGGAGACTCTAAGATGGTCATTGATTGTCTGCAGGGGCAGAACTCCCTGGAGGTTCCTTCGCTTCACCATTAGATGGTTAACATCAAGGATCTTCGTTAATCCTCTCATATCTCCTTCAGGGATCTGTACAAAGACAAAACCTTGGTAGTTGATGTTCTATCTAAGATGGGGGTCACTCTTTGCCCTTATCTTATGTTTTTTGAGCTCTGGATTGATGGAATTGTATAGGAAGCTGGCTCCCTTGGCTTTTGGTCCTCTGTTTTGTTTCTTTTGGGGATGGCCTTTGTTTCTTACTCTGGTCTATCTTTTTCTCCTCTATTTTTGCCTTGTCTGTCTTTTTTTGGTGCTGCCAATGTTGGTTCTTAGTGATCTCCTCTCTGCTTCTTTGGTCTAGTGTTGGTCTGATCCAATGATTTGTCTTCTTCTCTTTGGTTTATGGGGTCTATAAAGTCATGTAATTTTTCATTTGATTAATGAAGAATTATAATTTTTGTTCGTCTAAAAAAAGTCCCATCCTAAAAAGATGGTTTGAGAATCACATGCAAGAAGCAAAGGCAAGATGATGGGAGATGCAACGACAATTTGAAGCAAGTTGAGATGGAATATGATTCTAAGTAACAAAAACTTCATATGGCCAAATTGCAATTCCAATTCCAAATTGGACCTATGGAAGACGTGCATAAAATATTTAAATTTATTTTTGTTGTTCCTCAACATCCAATGTCTAGTCATCCCTACCTTTATTCTCACAATTCAGTTTATGCTCAATTTCCTCTCTCCAAGGAGGCAATCCCTAAACACATTCTTCCATTCCCTGTGCACGTTTTACACATATAAACTAACAACAGCACAGACCTACGGTAGTTTGATTCTTAATAGACAATGCAAATTGAGTAATGTTCTCCCCTTGATTTTGTATGGCAATCGTGGATCATTGCAATTTTCTTATTCTAGGATTTTTTTTACGCTACCTGGCATCTTCTCACCAAACAACCAGATCAAGGCTTCTATACAACTACTCCTATTTTTTCTACCTCAGGAGGACATTTAAACTGGAAATTCATTGTTGGATGAGCTTCAGTACAAAAACAATTATCGACAATGATTTGCAACAGGAAATACCCTGCAATCTACTCACAACTTAAGGAAAACTAACCCTCTAAAGTATGGTCTAGCTCTAAAATGATAAGTAAGAACAAGCTTTCACCTTGCTAAGTGTTAACACGAATAAATGAATGTTATTTTTTAATAACTTGAAGCAAATACACATACAAATAGACATGAAGTATAAGAAACAAGAACACAAAGCGAATAACCATACAAATAGACATGAAGTACAAGAAGCAAGAACAGAGAGAGAAATAAATCTCTGAAAAGGAAATTCCTTAGATTATATTATTCTCTAATACATTATATTATATTACTCTTTATGTTAAATTTAGTGTACGAGTAGTCTCTTATATAACCATAAGGAATAGTAATAGTTATGTCAAACTTAGTCATTCTTTTTTAGCCTACCATTCTTTTTTAACTTACCATATAAAAGCTCATCCCTAACTAACTTCATTTCTAAGTATGAGTTAGTCCAATGTACTCCCCTTTATTTAGTACTTGTGGTCTCAATATTCATTCATCATATTTGGCTTACATGCTCACCCTTCTTTGTTTGTATGTACCTAGAAAATACATAAATAACTTCACTGTTGTTACATGACTAGTCATCATCCTAGTAACGACCACAACTGCGGGTTTTTGAATAAGCTCACCCTAAATCATTACAAGTGTTTTTTACTTAGCATTAACAACACTTCAGATTGTGTTATTTCTGAAGAGCACAAACATTAGCGGTTTTGACCACATCGTTACTCTACAATGTGGTTCTAAGAGTACCACACATTTTTTAAAATAACATAATTTGGGAGTATACAAATCTCATAAGGGTTATATTAACATTAACCCAAGTACATTCAATTTAACTTTCCAGTCCTTATCAAAATATGAATTAAGTAGAAGCATTAAAAATTTTAGTGATGTTGTTTTCATGTACATATTCATTTGCATCTACACATTAATATTATGTTTTTTCTCGATTATTTTCTTTCTTTGTCCCTTGTATGTTTTCCATTTTTCTTTGTTCCGTGTCATATCATTCATTTTTCCTATGCTAAGACATCATTCTCTCTATTATAATCTTCTTTTATCTTGTCATTGTCCTTGCAGTTGCATTATTTTTCTCCTTATCACTGCAAAATTCTCTTTATTTCCATCATCTCTTTTGTTTGTTGCTGCATCTTTCTCTCATCATCTTCTTCTGTCATGTAGTCGCCTTGTTTTTCCTTTCCTTGTTTCTAGAGACCACAAACATTAGTGGTTTTGCCCACATCGTTACTCTACAATGTGGTTCTAAGAGCACCACAATTTAGAAGGATAATATAATTTGGGAGTATATTGTTAGGCCCCTATACTACTAGTGTAACCCCTTATTGTGATTAGTACAACCCACTTATAATATTGATGTACCCATGTAGTGCCCATATTGTTACTATTATGCCACATAGAAGCCCACTATTGTTATTATTGTGCCCTTACATTATTATTGTTATGTCGACTCTAATTATGTTATGACCCCTTAGACTCCTATATATAGAAATGAGGTCTTTTCATTTGTATCATTGAAGAATTGCTCATTTATGTAATTTAAAGGAGGTTGCCCCTCGAAGAGGCTGAATTCTAAGGCATGGATCTATCTTTTCTATCTTTTTCTTGAGCTGGTTCATACCATTTGGTATTAGAGCTTTGGATTCTAGGGTTTCGCTGCTCCAAATAGGTGATCGTGGCATTTCGCTATAACATTTTTCTGTGACGTTTCAGAAGCTAAAAAAAAACACCATTTGAGAAGAAATCGCACTGAAACTCGGGTCCGAATTTCAGAGCTTTTTGCGGTATATTTGTGAAAATATAATCTAAGGAAGTTGGTCTTTTTGCAGACTCCTAAATTACATTCCAAACAGGTGACCTGGGGAAAATCGTCATAACTTTCTTTCTGAGCATCGGCTTGAAATTTCGTAAGAAGGTCCAGAAAGAGGACAGGCTGTAGTTTCTTGTATATATTTTTCAGATCCAAAGGTCGAAACAGTGACACGTGGCACTTCATAAAATTTTGCTCTTCTGGAAAGGTATATAATTAGGTCATCTTGGTAGATTGTGCATAACTCTTTCTTGGAGAATCAAATTTGGATCAGACTAGTGGCATTGAAAAGAGGGCGCAGAGGGCTACTACAGGTCGCAATTTCAGAACTTAAAGGTCTGAAAGTACAGAGTTACATTCGTTTCAAGATCAAGCTCCTAAAATCAAGAAAAAACCAATGAAGAAGTTCTATGGCAAGGATCCGATAAATTGGATACTTCAGATGGAGCAATATTTTGATCTACATGGTGTGCCATTGTTACAAAAGGTATGTATTGCATCTTCATATTTAGAACCGGATCAATTTTTACGATATGAAGGGCTTTGTTCTCGTAAACAACTTGTTACATGGTCAATTTTCACGGAGGAAATGATAGCACATTATGAAGATACAAAAAACAACACCTTCTTTAGAGCAACATCACAACAATTGGAAAGAGTAAAAGGACTTTGTGACATAGTGGAAAGCAAAATTATGGAAAGCAGGAAGCATACCCCTCACAACTATAAATATGGAAGTGTTATTTCTCCCAACTTTCCACAACCTACAAGGGTTACACCACAACAATTGGAAGGAAAAAAAGAAGAAGGGCTTTGTTACAATTGTGATAGCAAATGCACTAAAGGTCATAAGTGTGCTGAGAAGAAATTATTTTACATAGAATATGAAGAGGAGGAAGAAAAGTATCAAGAAACATCAAAAAAAGATGATATACGCCAGGACCCCACCCCAGAGAAAGAAGAAATGAATCAGACCATATCTTGTAAAGCATTGGCAAGAATTACCACTCCTAAAACTCTCAAGATAGAAGGACATATCAAGAAGAAAAGGTGAAAGAAGTGAAAGATCACATCGAGAAAGAAGAAATGAATCCAACCATATATTGTAATTCATTGATCGAAATTACCACTCCTCAAACTATCAAGATAGAAGGACATATCAAGAAGAAAAATGTTCAAGAAGTGAAAGATCACATTGAGAATCACGAAATGAATCCGACCATATCTTGTAAAGGATTGGAAGAAATTACCACTCCTCAAACTCTAGAGATAGAAGGACATATCAAGAAGAAAAAGCTTCAAGCAGAGAAAGATCACATCGAGCATCAACAACAAGTTCTCCAACTTTTAAAGGATAATGCCACTCCAGTGCAAAATCAAACGAAACAACAGGTAGATCAACATCGTAGTGAAAAATGTTTTGATGTAGGTGATTGGGTATTTTTACTGCTACATCTCAAGCAAGCTATTTATGTGAAGGAAATGTTGGCAATACTACATGCACTTAAAAAATGGCGACCTTACCGAATGGGAAGACTCTTCAAGGATGAGGATGTGGAAGCATTGTTTTTTGCTATTTCTATTATCCAACCAGATTGGATAAACGAAGCAAGGGATGAATGGAAGAAGGACGAAGAAATATGGCCACTTATTCAAAAGTTGCAAAAGATCCTAATTCAAACAATATTGCTAGAAATTGAAGAGGAAGGAAAAATCATATTGGAACCTGGAGTAGTCACAAAAACAAGAACCCAACAACTACGAAATCAATCAATTTCAGAGTATCTCATCAAGTGGAAGAACTTACCCGCTGAAGATTCCACATGGGAGAACAAGAATTTTATACAGAAGCATCTACTCAAGCATTGAGGACAATGCTTTTTGAAAGAGGGGCGTGTTAGGCCCCTATACTACTAGTGTAACCCCTTATTGTTATTAGTACAACCCACTTATTATATTGATGTACCCATGTAGTGCCCACATATTGTTACTATTATGCCACATAGAATCCTACTATTGTTATTATTGTGCCCTTAAATTATTATTGTTATGTCGGCTCTGATTATGTTATGACCCCTTAGACTCCTATATATAGAAAGGAGGTCTTTTCATTTGTATCATTGAAGAATTTCTCATTTATGTAATGTAAAAAAGGTTGCGCCCTCAAAGAGGATGAATTCTAAGGCGTGGATCTATCTTTTCTATCTTTTTCTTGAGCTGGTTCATAACATATACAAATCTCATAGAAGCTTTGACTAGATCCTTACTTTACAATGTGGTTCTAAGTGTACCACACATTTTTAAAAATAACAGAATTTGGGAGTATACAAATCTCATAATGGTTATATTAACATTAACCCAAGTACATTCAGTTTAACTTTTCAGTCCTTATCAAAATATGAATTAAGTAGGAGCATTAAAATTTCTAGTGATGTTGTTTGCATCTACATATTCATTTGAATCTACACATTAATATTATCCTTTTTCTTGATTATTTTATTTCTTTGTCCCTTGTATGTTTTCCATTTTTCTTTGTTTTGTGTCATATCATTCATTTTTCCTATGCTAAGACATCATTCTCTCTATTATAATCTTCTTTTATCTTGTCATTGTCCTTGCAGTGGCATTATTTTTCTCCTTATCACTGCACAATTCTCTCTCTTTCCATCATCTCTTTGTTGCTACATCACTCTATCTATGATCATCTTCTTTCATCATGCTATAATCATTGCTATTTTCTCTTTGTTGTCAAATCATTATCATATCATCAACTTCTTTTATCATTTTGTTTGTTGCTGCAGCGTTTTCTCATCATCTTCTTCTGTCATGGAGTTGTCTTGTTTTTCCTTCTTGTACTTGATACTTCTTGCAAATAATTAATTATTGATGTCCATGTAAAAGGAAATCCATGTAGCAAGATAAATTAGTACTATTTGTTGTACTTTCTAGTTAGCTAAGAATAATTTTGAGTTACATGATTCATCAACTTAAACTCTCTTTTCATTGTAACTTGGTCATTTTTGGAAATTGTAACTACTTTTGGTATTCATAATTCTCATTAATAACGTGTCAAGATGTAATGAATATTGTATTGATCAAAAGAAGGAAAAAAAAAAAATTGTAAAACATGAGTTTTATGCTTTTGTCTTTGGACAATAAGTCAAACATCCATTATGTATTTTAGGTTTGTCGATAGTCCAATATAAACAAGACCCTGTTGAGCACTTGTATCAATGTAAAGAAAAAAAAAATTATTACTGTAAGTGTCTAAATCAGCTGACAAGTATAGGTTGGTCAGCCAGTTGAGTTCGTCCCAGAGAGGACTAGTGGACCTGCCTTGAAAACTATTTATAAAGAGTATTCGTCCTCATTTGATGGTTAACAAGTTCACATTTCTTGAAAGATATGTATGTGGTTAGTAGAGAAGAAAAAGAACTCTGAAAGGCTATGAGAGCCCAGACTAGTATGCCCAAGAAGTTTGTGAGAGATCTAAAGTATTCCCACAGTAGGTCGAGTTGCTAATCTAGAGAAGCTGAAGTTACGAGAGAAGGATATGCCATTACAGATGTGAAGATGAACTAATTGACTGGTTTGTTGGTTGACCGGTGTCTTGGTGAGAGAAGTTTTGTTTGGTACTAAATGGCTCCTTTGAAGTTCACAACAAGAATGTGAAGATGAACTAACTGACTCGTTGGTTGGTTGACCTATGCCTTAATGAGAGAAGTTTTGTTTGGTCTTGAAGGTCTTCTTTGAAATTGACAACAAGAATTATGATGGGCTTTTCTCTTTGAAGAGGTTTTCTTTTGGAATAGAGTCTATATTTTATTTTCATGTAATATTTATTATTTTGGTATTTATTTTATGATGAAGAATATAATTCTAATCAAGGAAGAAAACACTTAATATCATAGATAAATGTCATACAAATAAATCAAGTTGCTGCCCTAATCAATTTTCCAACATGGTTGCAGAGAGAGATCAAACGAAATTTTGGACTCCCTGTATCCATCCTCTGAGACATAAAGACTATGATCTAACAAGCTCGATGTCTTGTTCAATAGATAGGCATGTTGTGTTTAACTCTCTGTGGTAACCCTAAAAGGCGTGAAAATATTCGATAGCTTGTATTTTCTATGGATCAGATCAGTCTTCTGGGCTCTGGTGACAAAAAAAAAAGACGAGATCTAAAGCATTATTTGGCTCGATTCTCATGCCACTTCATTTCTGTAATGGGTCACAATTGTTTTTCTATGATTTGCTCATATGATAAACATCTCGGTGGGAATCCTACAGCATGACGGGACCCACATTATATATGATTCAAATGTTCTTGAGATTCGTATTTTAGTGAATTGTTATATTAAGGCTCGAATTGTATGACATTGTCTCTCATTACAGTAAGTTCTGATTCGCATGGATGGGTCATAAAAGCTCACACATATTACGAGTCGAGTATATCCTGTAAATTGCACTGAGAACTATTCCTGACTCGCAATTGATAAACTCATCGCTTGCTCTCACATGATCTGACATATACGAATCCTATAACACCTGGCTTACACATTTGTGAACGTATTTACAAAATGGCTTGTTGATCGCATCTGTAGACGTCAAATCTTTGAAGATCACACTATGGCCCAAGCTTTTATTTCTCGAGTATTTATGATCAATAGCTTCGTCATATCAGAATGACAATGGCTCGTAACATTACAGAGGCTAAGTGTAGAATATGAAATGGTTTCTTTGAGCCAGCTGATAAGCCAACATAACTATGAAGAAAAACACATATAAAAAAATTAAACAAATAAAACACAGTCAATGTGTGAACTAAAAACTGTTTTAAATCTCATATATTAATTGAACCATTAACTACATTATTATATGGTAAAATTATTACTAAAATGATTAACAATCAACTCTGAAACAAATCTACTGACACTACAACTAATTTCTAGCACTGACCACCCTAACAATTTGCTGCCTTGCTGCCCTAATTTTGAAGAGAACACAAAATCTACTAACTAATTTGTCAACAATGTACATGACTAATTAAACATTATTCCCAACACTCCCCCTTAATGGTTAATGAGGATTTACTTTCTTATCTCGTGGTGCCAAAGATTGAGTCTTTGTAACTTCTTTGGTGAGATATATGCTCATTGATGCTGAGTATTTATATGCGTCAATTCAATATCCTTCTTCTGCACCAAACTCTAATGAAGTGATATTTCATGTCAAAATGCTTTATCCTGCTGTGATGAACTGGATCCTTTGCTAACTTGATGGCACTTACATTATCACAATAAATCACCGTAGGCTGAATTTGTTTTTTTCCAATTTCTTCTAAAAATTTTCTAAGCCAAAGAGCTTGTGTACTTGCTGATGTAACTGCAACATACTCCGCTTCTATGGATGAGAGGGCAACAATTCTTTGTTTTTTTGAGCTCCATGTAATCAAACCAGAACCAAAAGAGAAACAATTTCCAGATGTGAACTTATGGTCATCAAGACTACCTCCCCAATCTGAATCACTAATCCAACAAGATTGAACTTTACAGAATAGTAATGAATACCAAAATTTAGAGTGTCTTTCACATACCTTAAAATCCTCTTGGCTGCCTTCATATGTATTTCAGATGGATTTGTCATATACCTTGAAACAAGTGAAACTGAATATGTAATATCAGGCCTTCTGTGGGCTAGAAATATCAAGCTCCCCACAATACTTCTGTAAGTTTTCTCATCACCTAAATCAGCACCATCATCTCTACATAACGCCTCTCCATGAGCACTTGGAGTAGGGGATGGATTACAATCAAGCATATCAAATTTATTTAGCATATCCTGTGCATACTTTGTCTGACAAATGAAAATCTCATCCTTACTTTGATAAACCTCCATTCCTAGAAAATAATTCATGATGCCTAGATCTTTCATCTCAAATTCATTCATCATAGCAACTTTGAATTTATCATTCATCTTAGAACTACTACCCATATACAATAGATAATCAACATACAAACTTATGATTAGAATATCAATACCTTCTTGTTTGTAGTAAAGGGTAGGATCACTCTTACTCCTCTGGAAGCCATTTTCCTGAAAGTATCCATCAGTCCTTGCATACCACGCTCTTGGTGCTTGCCTGAGGCCATACAAAGCCTTCTTCAAATTGTAGAAATTATTCTCCTTTCCTTCCACTTCAAAATCTTGTGGCTGCTCCACATATACTTCCTCTTCTAATTACCCCTTCAAGAAGGCACTTTTCATGTCCATATGATGTATGCTCCACTTTTTCTGAGTTACTAATGAAATCAACGTTCTGATGGTCTCCTGTTTTGCTTCTGGTGCAAATTTCTCTTCATAATCAATTCCATAATTCTGTGTGAATCCTTTAGCAACTAAACTTGCTTTGTGTCTTTCAACACTCCCATAACTATTAAATTTAGTCTTATAGACCCATTTCGTTCCATTCTTTTTCTTGTCATGTGGAAGCTCTGTCAACTTCGAAGTGTCATTCCTTTGAATGGAATCCATCTCTTCTTGCATGGCTTGCATCCAAACCTCATTAGTACATGCATCTTCAAAACATGATGGTTTAAAATCAGCCTTGGCTAGTAAAGCAAAATTTACTCTCACTTATTGGGCTTTCTTCATGTTCTTGAGTTGCACTCCTCTGATAAATATCACTCAATCTTCTTACCTTCCTTGTAGAACTTGGAGAAGAAGTTGGACTTGAACTTGATGTTGAATAAATTGATGAAGGGATACTTGGTGGAGTTAAGCCACTAGTTACAGTAACATTAGTTGGCTGCTCATGATCATTATCAACAATTATATTATCATTCAAAACAAATTTTCTCTTCTCAGCATGGCCTTTTTGATGACCATAAACTCCCCCTTCATAAAAAATTACATCTCTTGAGATAATAAGCTTGTTAGTTAGAGGATTATACAATGTATAAGCCTTGCTTGTCTCACTATACCCAATAAAAATACATAACTCACTCTTTTCGTCTACATTTTTTCTATTCTGATCAGGTACATGCACATAAGCCAAACAACCAAACACTTTGAAACGATTAACATTAAGCCTTTTTCAATACCAAGGTTCATAAGGAGTCATATTTTCCAGTGCAATAGTGGGGCTACGGTTGAAGATGTACACTATTGTAGCAACTACATCTCCCCAATAAGAGTTGCTCAATCCCTTAGTTTGTAGCATGCATCTTGCCATTTCAACCAGAGTGTGATTCTTTCTTTTAGCTATGCCATTCTGTTGGGGTGTGTATGTTGTAGTATGCTACCTCCTGATGACATTCATATCACAATAACTCTCGAAAGCTTTTGAACATAATTTGCCTCCACGGTCAGTCTGCAAACATCTGATCTTGCACCCTTTCTCATTTTCTACAAGGGCTTTGAACTTCTTGAATGTATCCAGGGCTTCACTTTTGGCCTTCAAAAAATATACCCAACAATTTTGTGAGTAATCATGTATAAAAGTGATGAAATATAATGATTTACCCAAACTCTTAGTCTGCATAGGACCACATATGTCTAAATGGACAAGCTGAAGTGGGTGATGAGCCCTCCTTGCAGTTCCCTTTGTAAACCTTTCACTTGCATGCTTTCCTTTAGCACATCCTTCACAAACCTCCTTACGCTCTTCTACCTTGGGCAAACCAGAAACTAATGCATGTGAGGTTAGAAACTTCAAACTGTGAAAATTTATAAGCCCATACCTAAGATGCCATAACCAACTTGAATCCCCATAAGCCATATTTGCAAGATTGTTTTTATGTTCATCAAACCTCAAGGGAAACATCCTATTTCTTGTCATAGGCACAACAGTGATCACCCTATTTCCCTTATTCTTATCATATATAGTACATGTTTTATTTTCAAAGACTACTTTATAATTTTTCTCACATAGTTGCCCAATGCTCAACAAATTATGCTTCAATTGTGGAGTATAATAAATGTAATGAATACTCTTTATACCTTCTTTTGTTTGGACCTCCATAGCTCCTTTGGCAGCAACCTCCAATAATTTATCATCACAAAGTTGGATCTTGGATTGGAAACTTCCATCCTTTCCTGAAAACAACTTCTCATTCCCTGTCATATGGTTAGAGCATCCAGAATCTAGGTACCAAACATCTTTACTAGTATTTTCACCTTTGGCATTAGGTAAAAATAAGTGATCTGGAGGATACTCACCACTTTCTTGAGCATAATTAGCATTTTTACCTTCTTTCAATCTGCATTCTCTTTCAAAGTGGCCATACATGTTACAATAATAACATTGAACATTTCTCTTATCAAATCTACCTCTACCTCTTCCACTTGAGCCACCTCTTCCTCTACCTCTTGAAGAATTTTGGCTTTGCCATTTACCTTGACCTTGATTGATTTTGGCACTGCTGCTGCTTGCTTCTTTATTCCTTGTAATTTGTAATTTAGAGGAAAAAGCTTTTTCTACACCTTCAAAAGTGTCCTTCAATCTTTCTTCATGAGACATCAAAGATCCAACCAATTGATCAAACTGTAGTTTTGTCAAATCCATACTTTTTTCAATGATTATGGCAACATCATTCCATCTGTGTTAAAGATCTCAATATTTTTTTAATTAAAACTTCATTACTTACAGTTTCTCCAAGTGTAGCCATTTTATTGACCACATCTTTGACTATCACACAATAGTCACTCACACTCTCATCTTCTTGCATCTTCAAATTCTCGAACTCTCGCTTCAATGTCTAAAGCTTTACCACCTTAACTTGATCACTACCTTGGTAAGCTTCTTGTAGAGTCTCCCACGCATCTTTGGCAGTTTTTGCTCTTGATATTCTTGGAAATAAGCTCTTATCAAGAGCTATCTGAATGTGAAACAAAGCTTGAGCATTATTCTTCCTTGCTTCCTTTCTTGTTGTTCTTTCATTGGCTGTAAGGGCATTCCAATCAACTAGCTCCTCATATCCTGATTCAACAATCTCCCACAAATCTTTTCCAATAAAAAAGGTTAGCATCTTAATGCACCAATAATCATAATCGTTCCCATCAAATTCTGGAACTGGCATCTGGTTAGAATTCGACATGATTAACTTTGGCGAAATTCCAACAATAAAAATTTAACCCAAAACAATTTTACCTGCTCTGATACCACTTGTAGAATATGAAATGGTTTCTTTGATTCAGTTGATAAGCCAACATAACTATGAAGAAAAATACATATAAAAAAAATTAAACAAATAAAACACAGTTACTGTGTGAGCTAAAAACTGTTGTAAATCTCATATATTAATTGAACCATTAACTACATTATTATATAGTAAAATTATTAATAAAATGATTAACAATCACCTCTGAAATAAATCTACGGACATAGAGCGAATTTCTAGCACTCACCACCCTAGCAATTTGCTGCCTTGCTTCCCTAATTTTGCAAAGAACCCAAAGTCTGTTGACTAATTTGTCAGAAATTTGAATAACTAATTAAGCATTGTTCCCAACACTCAGATAATCAGATTTATGACTCAAAAAAAATAAAAATAAAAAGAAAAAAATCTTCGAGGCTCGAATGAATAGCATTTGTTGAAGTGCCATGGCTCGCATAGCAATGACTTACTATCCCGCATCTCAAATTAATCAGCGAGACAATGATTGTAACATCGCTTGATGGCTCGCATTACAACAATATTGAAATTAACATTGTGGTGTGGTTCTTATCGTTACAGTAAATGGGACTTAACTGTATCATGAATTACAATAAGATAATATGGCAATGTTCATCTGTGGCACTGGTCATAAGAATATGACATTCATACAAGTGGTATATTGTGGAAAGTTGCCCCATCTGTAAGGATTGTCAAAGCATTTAGAATTATCAAGGCTTGAAAATTATTACTATACTACAATGGCACGCATATCGCATTAAATTTTGTCGCAAGCAGTTTGATTGGAGGTTCGCAATTTGCTTCCAAGATCATTGGAAGCCAATCTTTGACTTTGGCATCTTCGAATCAATAAGAAAATTGTGGCAGCTATGAAAGTGAAAAGCTATGTAGCAGACTTCTTGCAACCATGAAGGACTTGTTAGATAGCTAATTCTAGGAATTAACTTTTGGTCAGTTTGGGTGGTTATTGGAGTCCAAGAACTCCCGGGAATTAATTCAATTGTTTACTATATGTACTTATGTGTACAACATGTACATAATTCTTTGAGATCATTTAATATACAGTGTATTTGGTTTCGAGTTGAATTGTCTTATAGTGGTATCAAAGTTGGAAGTTTATCCGCCTATTAATTGAGGTGAGCCACTAGTTTTGTGGCCAGCGAGAGGGAGTTCGCATAGATTCCAAAGAGATGAGATATTGCACGATTTTTCTGTCTTAAGAAGTCTTTGCCTTGAAGGAAGGGGATCGAGGTGGCCTGTAGCTCCAATTCATTGCAATGAATGAAGAGTAAATGTTAGCTTTTGAAGTTATAAGGATTGCAAGAATCTTGAAGGCATCGGTAGAGTATGCGATTATGTTCCTAAGATGGATCCCTAATCTTATTCTATTGATGGCTTATGGCGATTTCTCCACCACCTGCTACCACATTTCGGTATGTTTTTTAGTTAACCCGTTGGTAATTCACAAGCCCAATACTTCTATGTGAAAGGGATAACTGGTTGAGATTTTTATCCAACCTGTCAGTGTTGAATTAGAAGCACAAAATCGAGTTTGATTCTTATGATGGTAAGCGGCGAGCCTAAGTCAAATTTGAGTTGATTGAGTTGATTGAGCACTTCCATGTTTGGAATTGTTTGAAGAACTATTATGATATTTCCAGAGAGATTTTGGTGACCTTAAAACCACAATTTTTGGTTGTTCTGAGAACTTCTATGAAGGTTCCAGAGTTGGTGTTGGTTGAGCCTTTGAATTCTCCCATATTGGTTTGTGGTTATCCTTAAAAGCCATTTCTTGAGAGACATTCAGCGCTTGGCTCAGATGCATTTCTTCGTTTTGAGCTCTCGTTCTTGGATTTTGGTATATCCCTTCGAATTAGGGGGGATTGTTAGATAGCTAATCCTTGAGATTAACCTTGGGTCAGTTTGGGTAGTTATTGGAGTGCAAGTACTCCCGGGAACTAATTTAATTGTTTTCTATACGAATTTATATGTACAACATGTACATAATTCCTTGAGATCATTTAAGATACAACTTATTTGGTTTCTAGTTGGATTGTCTTACAAGACTAAATGTGGTCCTTGACTTTGAGGTCCATATTATTTTGTTGCATTTAGGGTCTCACATAAATTGTATAACGCTTTTTGGGATATGTTTGGTTCTAGGGTTTGTTGAAGATTATTGACAATTAAGATTTTGTAAAACCTTAGTTGGCACTTCGAAATTTAGTCACGTGAGAAACCCTAATTTATTTGTTTCCTCATAAAAACCCTAGTTTTTGGTTTTCAAGGTTTGTAGGTAGTATAGGGTATGACAAATCTATTGAATTTTTAGATTCAAACCCTAAAATTGATGTTTCAAAAAAATATCTAAGAACTTACAGTTTGAATATAAAAGCGAAGAAGAAAAAGGAAAACCCTAATTTGTTTTTTTCTTCATAGAAACCCAAGTTTTTGGTTTTGAAGGTTTGTAGGTCGTATAGGGTATGACAAACCTATTGAATTTTTAGATTCAAACCCTAAAATTGATGTTTCAAAAAAAATATCTAAAAACTTACAATTTGAATCTAAAAGCGAAGAAGAAAAAATGCAGGTAGAATCCTTGATATGGAAACTCAAATATAAAAGTAAACCAAAGCTAAAGACTATTTTAAATCATGATAGCATGAACTCTTTACAAGTTTATCCCCATAGGGTGGGATGTAATCTGAAAAGACTACATCAACTTGAGCCATTTGTGGCATTTAGAAATATGATTCTAATAACCAAATAAATTTAAACTAGATCATAAAATAAAATAAAAAACGATTAAATTTATTTTTATAATTCAATTTAAAATCTCCACCCAATTTCAATAAATACACACCTAAGTGTAATTCCCTTCATATTCCATATATCCACACCTATTAATGTAATTAAGAGATGACACAATAATGCTATTATTCTTCAAGTTTACGATAAACAAGTGTAAAATTTCTCTAGCTTTTATGTTTTCAGTAGGGGTTTATGTAGGAGGCGAGTTGGGAGAAACCACTCCCAATGTACAAAGAGGATATCACTGTAATATAATTTTATGTAATACTTGTAACATAATTCCTTTTAACATAAATTAATGGTATAATTGCTTTTCAACACTTCAAAAGATACTAAAAATAGACACTATACAAATTACAAAGGTCTGGTAGTTGCACGGGTGCTCTACACCAAGTCGCCCTCCACTATACTTTGCCTCGTGTGGCACTTGACCCCCCACCCTCATGCAAATACCCTCTTCGCACTTGCTTCACCAACTTGCTTGTGCTTCTCGACGTGTGGACCCGAGCGCCTCCCCTCAGTGTAGGCTCGAGTGTCGTACTTGGGCACTCATCACACTCCAAGTCAATTTTTCTCCTCTCGAAGTGTAAGTGGGAGGTGATGGACACCCATTGGTTGTAGTGCCAACTCGAGGCCCTAAAATCCTCCCCACTCTAAAATGGTTGTCGCCCTCGACAACACCATCGCGACAAACTCCATTTTCCAAGTTCATCACGACACCCAAATAGCTCTTCCTATGACCTACTCTATGCCTATATCCCATCACAATTCTTCAAGAACATCATCTGTTGGTACCCATTGTGTTGGTGACTAGTTGGGTAGCTAACCTAACTGTAATGAATACTCCACAAGAATGCATGCATCTTGGCATCATCACAACTATCATCATATCCTCTTGTCATATGGACCTCCTATCTATCTCGCCTCATGGTTTGCTCCTTACTTTAAGGGGTCTCATTGCCTTCAGTGGATGACAATGAGCCCACCTCCATTCTAAGTGCGAAAAGATGGTGAGGATGGTAAGGTTGATGGCCTTCCATCTCCATACTCATCCTTCTCCAACATCTCAATCCATGTATCAACATCTTCTTCTTATATTCTCTGCATGTATGCCTGTCGGTCCTCCTTTTGTTGGCTTTCTGGTCTGATCCTTGCATTCTTCCACGGACTCTAGTCTTCCTGTCAAGTTCAAAACAATATCAGACAATTATTTTGTGACATCTTCTTGCTCCATGAGTCTTTCCTCCTTTCAGTTCAACCTCTCACAGACCTCATTATTTCGATGACCTTCCTCCACACTCACCATTGTTATCTTATACTTGAAATTTGTGGTTGTCATGGTTAGAACACTCAATCATACATCCTCCCTTCCATCGTATATATACAATTATTTCAAATGTGGCACCATCATTGCTTCAAACTACTCCATGCATTCTATCCCCAAAAGTGCTTCAAACTGCTTCATGAATTCTATCCCCAAAAGTGCTTCATAATCATCCATACGTATGATCATGAAGTCAATTTTTCCTATCCATTCACCAATATTCACTTCTACGTGCTTTTCTACACAAATCAATCGGTCTATTGGAAAGTTCATTGCTTTAAAATGAGCTTGAGTTAGAACGCACTTCAACCCGACTTTCCTCGTTTCTTCTTCTCTCATGAAGTTATGGGTTGTATTATTTTCCACCATGGTGAGCAATGTGGCCTTGCCAACCTTCATCTTAACATGCTCCAATTTGTTCCTCTCAGGATCGCATTTTGGGACAACTTCCATTATTGCTGCAGCACCCAAAATCTGCATCATCCCAATCATTGTTTCCTCTTCCCTTTTTACATTTGACTTCGTTATAGTCGTGGGGATAATTGCTAATCGTATAGTCACCCTCACACAACCAACAATTAAATGGTTTCTTTTCCTTTGGTTTACCACTTGCCTTCGCCTCATCTTCCTTTGAAGCTATCTCTTTGATCTGATAATCACCCTATGAGTGACCTCAGTTAAAGATTATTAAATGAAGGTATTACAGACTCATATGTTGGTGTGTGTCTATGTTATTTAAGCAACGGATCGATCAGATTGCAAATACACACACTTGAAATGGAAAAAAGCAGAAAAATATAGTAAGCAAATACAAGAACACAAGAAATTAATAAGGAGTTCACCCTATCCTCCAGCACTACATCTCTGGTCCAGCTCTCAGTGGTGGCCTTCTTTTATTGTGTCTTGAAGCAGAGAATCACAATGAAGGAGCTCAGTACGAGTCTCCTAAAATAGATTGTCTTGGCAGGGTGGCTTCTTAGATTCCCCAAAACCACTTAGAGTACACAGACTCTTTTCTTGTTAGCTCTTTGACCTCTCTGGTCTGACAGATCCTCTCAGGGATGGCTTGAGTCTCTCAAGCTCTCTGGTGCTCGATGTTGCCTCTGGTCAACTCGGCCCTTCTATCTTCTTTTTGCTTTTTGCTTCACTGATTCTTTCTCTTCTCTGTCTTTTGTCTTCCGGTTTCCTCTTCGAGTTCCCGACTCTTCCGTCTTTTATGTTCTTCGTTCATGGCTTTAAACCATTCAAGCTCACAGCTGTTCGTTTCCTCTTCCACCTTCGTCGATTCGCCTGCTTCCCTGTTCTCGGCAACATCATTAGGCTCTCAGGGAGGGGCCACTTGTCCTCCTGCAAACTGCGCCAGCGTTTCGTTGGTTCAATTCTTCGGTTACGTCATGGAATGAGTCTTCCGCCAACTTGGCGGTCAAAGCGGACCTCAAATTCTTTTATATCGCGGCTTATTCCCCCGTTAAATTTGTCCTGCCCATCGGGCGCGATCTTAGCCGTTAAATCTGGAGCCCCCAGATCCGACGTCATTTGCTCATCCTGTGCGATTGACTAGCTCGATCGTTAGCACACATTGAGTGGCTGTTTTCTCTCTCCTCCGCTTGCCACGTGTCGGTCGCTGAGTGGAATCGCTCATTTTCCATCAAAACTGCTTACCGCCCATGGATGTCCCCGATCAATACCACCAAAAATAACAAGATCTGAATATATATATAAATGTTTCACTTTATTGATCAAAACCCTTATAACTCTGATACCACTTGTTATAGATCTGATCTGAAAATATGTGATAAATAGAAATAAACCCAAGAAATGACAAGATATGAATATAGATAAATGATTCACTTTATTGATATCAAAACCCTTAAGGTAGGGCAACACCATACATTCACTCCTTAAGGAAGGAGAACACTCCACAAGCCATATGCCTGTTCATACAATATTCCTTGACCTCTCTCCATGTGGAGTCTTTAACTTCTATATAGGCATCATACATGATGAGCCCCAAAAATGTACAATTATTTGAGCTCATTCAACCTCCTAATTTGGCTTAGTCCACCATTCTCATTTGTTTATTGCATGTTTTTGATTATTTTTATGTTAATAGAGTGAATTTGGTTAGTCATTATGCCAACAAGTCTAATGGGTGCTTTGTGTAGCCTTGTTGGTCAACTTGGAGACAAAATTGAAGGTCTTAATGAGCACTTGGCAGCCAAATTCGTGGGAGAACAAGCTAGAGGATTTGTAGGAAGGTGTCCCCCTCATTTATGGACCCTTACCTCGAATTCTCCACCATCAGCTCGGAGTTCAAAGGCCACCAAATCAATGAGCACAAGGGCAGCCAAGCAAGTCAAGTTGGACTGCTGTTAACTACAAGTCTTGGGCAGCCAAGTCCCTAACTTTTAGGAGGACTGTTGGGTCCTCAAATTGTATAAATAAGAAGGCTTGGGGCCTCATTTTGGTTAGCTAGTGGGTAGTCATTTTGTAACTAGTTAGTCATTTCGTTTTAGCCATTAGTCAGCTAGTTTGTAGTTCGATTTTTATGCAATAGAGTAGCTTTGCTTTCAGCTCATGTTCAAGCTCTCCTTGTGGACAGTTTTGATGTAACTTTTCATTTCTTGATTAATAAAGATGGATCCAGCTTTGCACCAGCTCTAAATCGTTCTTGGGAGGCTGTAGTTCTTGGGGTTGGGCCCATCTCAAGCGCCCAGTACCTCCCTTGTTTATCTTTATGTGTTTGTTGCGTTCTTGAAATAAAATCTGCTCTTTAGACTTAATTCGTGCTTTGTTACTTAGGTTTCTTTTGATGGTTCAAGTAGCTTTTCATGTTTATAATAGATTGGTAGGAGTTTGTTATGCATTTAGACCTTTTGGCATGTTCTTGCTCACGTGATATATATGGTTCTCTTTGCAAACAAAGCTGTTGTTTATTCATTTCATTGATAGTTGGATTGAGTTAGCTAGGACTTGGTTTGTTTGCAAGAATTCATTGATTTGTTTGAATAAGCATTGTGCAGGGCATCTCTATCACCTTCATCACCTCCTCGTTCATCTGAGCCTCATTCAGGTCAGCTCCTCCATCACCAAGTCTGTTTCTTCATCTCCCATCTGCTCTTTTGCCACGTAACCCTACCTTCTTGCTTTTCCATTGCCTCAACCTTCGTTGATGCAAGTCAGCTTTCCACATCACCTCACCACTCCATCCATCAGTTCCTGGGTCACTTCAGACCCCCATCCTACCTCCATAACCATCCATGCATCTTCCATCAACCATCCATCCTCAAACATCCCATTTCAGAACATCCTGTAGAAGAATTGCAGACCTTCCTGTAGAAATCCCTGCGTTTCCTATAGAATCCCCTGCAGACATCCTGTAGGATGCCACTCACTCGGTTGCTGAGCCTCTGAACGTGAGGAACCTCTGTGGACTGGTGCTAAGGATCTCTGGGGACCTCTCCTAGCCTCCCCAACCTTTCCCAAGCTTTCCTTCCTTCTGCATCACATCTGCACAACCAAACCCTAATAAGCACAAAATCACAATCACTCCATCCACTTAAAGAAAAAATACAAAAACATGTCTTTTAAGATGCAAGTAGATTAGATTCATGCATTTTCACTTATTAGAAGTAATGGCATCATTGGTAGAAGTTTCCTTCACATTCTTTGCATCATAGAGGTTAGACTAGTTAAATTAGGGTTTCCTAGGGTTTCCATGTTTTGATTTGCTTTCAGTTCATTTTTGCCAAGTAGATTAGTCTTCTTTGAGCTAGCTTTCGTCCATCATTTAACAAGCTTCTTCTGAGAGCCTATAGAAGTTGGCTTGAGCCCTAGCGGACTTGTGCCAGCTGACCAAGTGACAGCTGCGACAAGAGCTAATACTTGTGCATACAGCACCGTCGCTTCCAAGTTTGTACGAACTACCGGGTTGATAAAATTAAGAGACAGGAAGCCCCAGGAGTTGTAGCATTATTGCTACAATACTGGAGCTCACCAATACATATAATACCATGGGTCATTACCATGGTTCCCTCATACCATCGAACTAATACCATGGGCCCATTAAATTATTACTAACTACTTGGGGTCCCTTACATGATACGCGAGTTAACCACCTTATTTATTACTATGGTCCATCCCATTATTACATTATTCCCTTGGATACCTCCCTTTCTACCCCATATTATCCCCCCCTAGGTATATAAGATTCCACCTCCCTTAGCATGTTTCATCCCCGAAACATGGGAAGAACATAAATAATAAGATCTACTTAAAAAAGTAGTCCACTGGTACCATGCACATGGATCTAGCCATCCAAGAGAAAGGTCAACCATCGACCTCGCTAGTGCCTCGCTCGCTTGAGATGGAAGTTGACCGTGGCAACTCTTCTGTGTTGATGTGTAGTAGGTGGATCTTCGCTCCTTGCTATTCGTCATGCGGGGGTTGTTGTCCTTGTGGCTAATTGGTTGCCATCTTGTTGGTTGTTGTCTCGCTGGGTGATGTGGGTGATGATATGTTGAATTTTTAACCCACGGTGTCTTTTTCTTTAATTCACCCCTTACTGGAGCCTGATTGTTATCTAGTGCATGCTATGGTGCCTGTTGTGGTGTTTTATCTTCCAATATTACTTCAACCACTGAGCCCTCATCTGATGTATCAGCACCTGTAACCTTTTCTGCTTCAGCCTCTGTCTGTGTTTGATTGTCAATCATCACAGGCTCATCATCTAATATGTCAGTCCCTGGAACATCTTCTGCTTCAACCTCCATGTACTCTACCTGCTTATTGATGGAAATATCCTGTAATGTAATTTTCTTCTTTTAATACCAGAGCTTCAGGAATTTCTTCTGCATATTAATATTGATAGTACCCACAAATTCCCATCCAAGGATATCCCAAAAAAACATCCATGTTATCCATATCTGAAGTATAGAAATCACCATGCAGCACATACTTATCCATAGAAAGCTTCAAATCCTTATAAACTTGAACATCCTCATCATCCACCTATGTGTTTTCAATGTGTTTTGCTGGAACTTGCAATTATTTTGTCAAATCAACATTGATAAAATTATGCTTGCAACTAGGATTATAGAAACAATGACCTTCTCCTTCTGAATCAATCCATGAACCTGCAATAAGGAGATACCAGCGGCAAATAACCCTTTAGGTTTCTTGGTTTTCTTCTTTCCTATAAAAATAAAATCTTTGCTAGGCTGTCTGTCTATCTATGTGAGCTTATCCACAAGATTAGATTTTCAGTCAAAGTGGTCCATAAGAGATTTTTTGAATGTGTCCCAAGTCAGGGGCCTTCCATAGCAACGTTAATTCCATTGCCACCATTCCCATCTTTCATTGTCCAAATACATTTTTCCCGCACTCAACTGAGTCGCATCATCCATGACATAATTCAATCTAAAATATTTCTCTATTTGTGCCAGTCATCTGGCTGGATGAGAGCCATCAAATTTATACACGTTCCTCTGATCTAAGCCCACCATCACAAAACAATTTGGCGAAAATTTGAAATGGCCACAATTCCGTCCATATTGCTTAAAATCCCTATTATGACCTGTTTTTGGAAATGGAGCAACCATTCTGCATCTGCCCATGTGATCGAAATCTTGATCCAGGCACTGGAATTTCAGATCTACGCTACAACTCTCCCGTCATCACCAAAATTTCTGAAAAAGAGTTGATTTTAAATCAGCAATATTCCCCTCATCCGGACTCCGATTCGACTGATTGTTTTTATGAAATCGGGTATTTTTTTATGAAATCCTAACTGTGGAAGTCATAGAAAATTATTTCCTCCGATGAATAATGTTGAATGTTATGTATGTCATAACCTTGGACATGTCGCAGCCAGATGCAGAAGTAGAATGGTTCAAGACCGTCACACAGAAAGATCATCACGTTCTAGGTACTTTAAGGGATATTGTTTTGCTTGCAATATGTTTGGTCACAAAGCCATTGACTGTTTTAGAAGGAATATGAAACATGTAAGATGTTATGCATGTAACAAGCTTGGACACATAGCAAAGGAATGCAGGAGAAGATTGTGGACACCATACCAAAAGGAGAAAACATCATCACAGTTGAAGATATGGAAGAAAAAGGAAGTACAGCCAGAAATATGTGGCATAGCAGAGTACACAGACATGACAGACCCAGAGGAAGCTGAAAGTGTGGAACATCAGTGTTCTAAAACTCATACGCAGGTTTCATAAAGACAAGTCGTGTACATATGCGAGTTAGACGCTGCACAGTCGCGTATATGATGTTCTGAAGAAAAGCAGCAGTACAGAAGTCTGATATGGTTCAGTCACTGTTTGATGATCGTATGACACAGGTTCAGGGGGAGCATATACTTCTAATAATGCATTGTTGGCATTATGGTTAGAAGTCTTTGGTGATGATGCCTATGTGGCTAAATGATACATCTTGCTGGTTGGTCAAAAGAATGGTATTGCAGGTTACTGAGCTGGATGCTGATGCTTATGGTGCAAATCATATATTGTGTATGATAGTCGCTGATGACTATCATGGTCTTGATTAGATTGCTCGTCTTTGATTTGTAACCACACTATGCATAGGATGGATTATGTAATGTTTCTTATTTTTGAGTCATGTATAAACATTTGGTATATCCCCACTTGGGTGGATGAGTCAAAATGGTGTATCCCCACTGGGTTGGGAGACTGATGTATGTCTAGAGTCATGTTATGCTTTTGCAGACCTTGCATGTGCTCAGGGGGAGCATGGACAGATTGGTACATCTTGGCATGTAGAAATGGGGAGCTCAATTAGAAACTTCAGCATGTACTTAGGGGAGCATGGACAGCGGAATGTATATCAAAAAACAGAATATCTTGGTCAGCCCTTTGCCGTTGATGTCAAAGGGGGAGATTGTTGGCATTATGATACAGGTGTTGTCCTTGATGGAAACTCACTAAGAGGTATGATATAGGTGGCAACTCAATCAGATGACAGATCATAGTACAACAGGTCAAGAGAGAGGTACACGCAGGTTAACCTTGATGAAAGTGCGCATACACGCGGATGAGGATAACAGAAGACGCATATACGTACACACACAGGTTCACAGAAGGAAATGCACGTACATGTCGAAAACTAAGTTTTGGTCTGTGGTATTTGGTCCATGGTAGTTTGGTATTGGTCCATGGTATTTGGTCCGAAGTGTTGACCCCAGGTATTGGGTCCAACGTATTGGTTCAAGATGGTCTTGGACCATGGTATTGAGAGAAGCCTAAACCCATATAAGGAGAAGATCATTAGGCCAAGGGTGAAGTAAGGGATTTCTGATGAAGTGTGAGATATAGTACGCTAGTTATGGGTTTGTGATGCTTTTCTTGATCTGAACCAAGGATGCACCCATGTGAATATGATGAACAATGGCTCGAGATCTTAAGGCTTGGAATGTTTTATCATTATATGGTTTGATTATGGATAGGGTAGATCTGAATTATTGATGCATGTTTATTCTGTAAACGTTATGTTCTAGGTATAATTGATGTCTGGAATAGCTGCAAAGTTATAAGTTAGAATTTGCAGATCTGTATGCGGGTTCGCTTTAGTAAAAGCGCGTATACACGCACGTTGGGTTCATCAGAGTAGCATATACAGTATGAAGTATGATATTCTGAAGTTGCAGTTGGATCTGGTTGTTATTGCAGAGTTTTGTTGTCTATTTTATGTTTTAGTGATTGCGATGTTGACAGGGTTTCAATGTTTCAGTATTGGGTGATTCAGAGATCGATGATACAAGTGTAGTTGATGGGTGTTTTGCAGTGGTGATTGATTTTGTGCTTCAATGTTGTTGATGGGTTCAGTATGAAAATTGGATGAAACGTGGCCTTCAGATTATGGTGTTGTGCTTCAGTTGTATCCAATATGAAAATTTATGAAACATGGTCCCTAGAGGAAGAGAGAAGATTGTAGCCTTTTGTAGCCCGACGCCTATGTACTGGTAAACATATCGGCCAGTACAAGAGCCAGGGGGTTGCAGCGCCCTTCCAATAGTCGCTAGAAAACGAATGAAGTTTAGAGCCTTCAGTAGGCCGGCACCTACGTACTAGTAAATGGATCAGCTAGTACAAGAGTTAAGCGGGTTGTAGCTCCCTTCCAAGAGAAGCTGGAGAACGAGAGAAGGTTGTAGCGTTCTTCAGGTAGAAGCCTGCGTACTGGTATAAGACTGCACCAGTACATAAATATTGTAAAAAGAAGTTTCTTATTAAAGGAATATAAAGACGAATTGCAGCAGGTGGTTTTCACCCACATTGGGTTTCCACCTTATATCATGGTGTTCATGTGTGCTCCTTATGTGTGATGATTTGTTCTGTTTTACTGCACATGTTTACTATTAATATGGTTAAAAATGTTCCGATGCACTCATTGAAGATCAACTAACTGAATCATAAGTTTACTGGATATACACTAGTTGCATTAAACACAATTGCGAATATACGCGGGTATCCTTAACTGAAGTAGCGTATATGAATCTGAGTATGAAAATGAAAATATTAATGATTTAATAATATTGATTCACCCCCCCTTAGTATTATTTCCAACATATTATCCCCCTACATATATAACATTTGGAGCGGGTCCCGCCTTTAGCGCTTAGCCTTTTGTCCCACGATTTTCCAGCTTCCACGCGACCAAGTGCTCGGGGCTTCTCCATTTTGAGGTTTTTTGCCCACTGATGCGCGATTAGCGCTAACCGCGCATCAAAAACTGCCTCTGTTTTCCGATCCAGGCCTCCCAGGGGCTAATTTCGCCTCCTGCACAGTCTCCATGGGCCTCACTCAGCGCGCTTTGATAGAGGTCCTCGTCATTCCACACTGGCTGCCATTTCCACTGGTTTAGAGGTGTTTTTGATCATTGTTGTGAATTCTTTGAAGTTTGTCCCAACCTAGTACAACCATGGCTCTGTTAATCATTATTTATGGATCCAATTCGGATCACGACCTTCCCACTAAAAATCTTTTGGACCACCAAAAGTTGGTTTTCTTTCAAGCATCGACTAAGTGAGGGTACTGCTTTCTCACTTGTCCAATCTCAATCCACTTTGCACTGCTTGGCTTTGAACCTTTGAGTCCAATTTCGAGGTACTCAACATCTCCTCTACGCGTTGTCCTCACCTTCTTGTCTAAGACTGTGTCTTCCTGCAATTCATTCAAATATTCGGGTAGCAGATCATCAATAGAAGGCAATAGACTCTGCTCTTCAGAATCCTCAATCATTGAAGGTTCAAACGATCTCAGGCAATTTACATTTACGACTAAGTAGATGTGCATGTATGCTGGTAGATCAAGGCGAAAAGCCTTTTCACCAATCTTCTCAAGTATCCTAAAAGGTCCATACCTGATAGGCTTTAGTTTTTTACCTTCACCTTGCATCCTGTCCTTGGTGATATACAGCCAAACCTGGTCTCCAACTTGAAAACTATACTCCATCTGATGCTTGTCATGCCTTGCCTTGTATTTGGCTTGGATCTTTTCCAGCTGTTCCTGTACTACCTAGTGGATCTCCTGGATCTGTTCAATGAACCTAGTTGCCTTGTCCACATCACTGTGTCCATCAATTGTGGCATCTCTACCAAAGACAAAATCCAAAGGAGACATTGGTATGAAACCAAAACAGGTCTCAAAAGGAAATCTCTATGTAGAAGAGTGTTTTTCTCTGTTGTAAGCATGCTGCACATAACACAAGTGTTCATCCCAAAGCTTAGGATGCTTGCTGCAATATCCTCTGAGTAACTGGATCACTGTCTTGTTAACTACTTCTGTCTGGCCATCGGTTTGTGGATGAAAAGTTGTGCTTTTCTTCAGTTGGGTGTCCATCAGCTCCCACAGACTTGACCAAAACTTCCCCACAAATCGGGTGTCTCGATCAGATACAATAGAAGTGGGTAATCCAAAATGAACCCATACATGTTCAAAGAACAGTTTTCTAGTTTGTTCAGCTATAATATGTTTATTATAGGGTATCAAAATACACATTTTGCTGAACCTATCCACAACCACATATAGATAATCATGACCTTTCCTAGATTTAGGCAGTCCTCCAACAAAATCCATGGAAACACTTTCCCAAGGGTGAGAAGGAACTGGTAATGGAGTGTACAAGCCTAGTTTTCTATTGTTGGGCTTGCTTTTAGCACACATAGTACACCCTCTTACATATCTAGAAACTGTCTCATTCATTTTCGGCCAATAACAAAATCTTTGCAGCTGTGCAACTATTTTACTTACCCCAAAGTGACCTGATATTAGAGAAGTGTGTGCCTCTCTAATTATCTTTACTCTCTCTGTTTGTGGAATGCAGAGTTTCCCACAATGATACAAGAGTCGGTCCTTCACATGATAATCCAATTCTTCTACTCTTTTGCCTTGACTCAAAGTTGCATATACATCTTTAAAGTCTATATCTTGAGCATATTGTTCAATGTAGCTTTCATGTAGTACAAAATTATGCTTACGTATAGTAGATGCATGCATAATGGGTCTAGACAACATGTCTGCAACTTTGTTGTTTATGCCCTTTTTATATCTGATAACTAAATGAAACTGTTGTAGTAAACCCATCCACCTGTAATGTCTTGATTGCTGCAACTTAGTTTGGCAGTGTAGATATTGAAGTGGTTGATGATCAGTACGTATTACTGTCTCTTTGCCCATCAAATAATGTTTCCACCTTTTCACACTCTGAACTAATGCATACAATTCTTTATCATATGTAGGATAGTTAACTACTGCAGGATTACAAGTCTCAAAATGATAACATATGGGTTTACCGTGCTGTGTCAACACTGCTCCCATGGCATAGTCATTGGCATCTGTTTGGATCTCAAATGGTCTTTGTAGATCAGGCAGTGCTAGTACAGGTGCTGTAATAATCTTTTCTTTCAAGGTGTCAAAGGTTTTCTGATGTTTGCCTCCCCACTGAAACACCTTGTTCAATCCTGTCAAATCATGTAAGGGAGCTGCAATTGAGGAAAAGTTAGAGATGAACTTCCTCCAATATTGTGATGCTCCTAAGAAGCTTCTCACTTCTATAGCAAACTTGGGTTTAGGCCAGTTTACAATGATTGGCACTTTAGAGGGATCTATTTTCAATTCACCACCCCCTACTATATTACCCAACTAATTTAGAGATGTTTTGCCAAATTCACATTTTGAGAGTTTAACATAAGGTTTTTCTCTTTTCAAATCCAATGTCTGCTTAAGATGCTTTAAGTGTTCTTCCCACGTTTTACTAAAAATCATAATGTCATCCAGATACATAATAACGAAATCATCAAGAAAAGGTCAGAGTACATCATTCATTAATTTCATGAAAGTAGCAGGGGCATTGGTCAAGCCAAAAGGCATAACCAGCCACTCATACAATCCCTGCTTTGTTTTGAAAGCAGTCTTCCATGCATCTTGATCTGCAACGCTGACCTAATAGTATCCACTGTGCAAATCCATCTTGGTGAAATAAACAACTTGCTTCAATTGATCTAGAAGATCATCTATCCGAAGAAAGGGATAACGATTTTTTATTGTTATCTTATTCAGTGCTCAGTAGTCAATGCACATTCTCCACGAGCCATCTTTCTTTCTCACCAAAACGATTGGTGACCCACATGGTGATGTGCTAGGCCTGATGAAACCCTTCTCGAGCAACACCTGCACCTACTTCTTGATTTTAGTATTCTCTAAAACAGACAACCTGTACATTCCAATGTTAGGCAATGGAACATCTTGCTGCAAAATAATATCATGTACTATTTCCTTTTTGGGTGGCAAACCTTTAGGTTCTTGAAACAGAACATCATACTCTAAAAAAATATTTTCTATATCATCTTGCTACTTAGCATTACAGCCCTCAAATACATTGGTTTTATCAGGTTTCTTTTCCTTTACAACCATTAGTAAGAATTGTTTGCATGAATTTATCATTCTTTTCATCTACCCTGAATTTATGAGAGTATAATTATTCTTGAGCTTATGAGCTCTTACAATGTATTCGATTCCATTTTTAACAAGTAGATACTTGTTCTCAACTCTATAGAAAATAGTCTTTCTATCATACAAGTAAGGACTCCCTAAAACAATTCCACATATATCCAAAGGAATTATGTCTAACTCAACCTCATCTACAAATGTTGACCCAAAAGAAAACTTGAGTTTGCATTATCTAGTCACTTGTAGTTGTGCTTTATCATTCAACCATCCTAATGGGTATGGTTTCTTGTGAGGTGTAGTTGCTAATCCCAATTTCTTTACAATTGCTTCATAAATCAAATTTACTTGTGAGCCACTATCAAACAAAGTATCAATCTTTTGATGTTTGGAAATAACTCGAATATGGAAAAGCTCATGTCTTCTTCTCTCATGTTCTTCATCAATAACAGATTGAGCAGAATTACTAGTAGATGCTTCAGAATTCTTACCTTTTACACCTGTGGCTGCAATGATTGTTTCATCTCCCGAGTCTGACCCCAAATCTTTCTGAATAGCTGCAGCAGTCTTCTTCTTCTTGCCCTCAGACTTCTTAGGTCTCAACTCTGGATGCAGAATCCAACGTGCTCATCATCATGCCCATCCTTTTTACAGTGAGTGCATGAAGTTTTGCCTTTCTATGCAGTGTTAACCTTCCTTGCTTTCCACTTCTGCTTTCTTTTCCTCTTGCTCTTGCTTGCAGTGGGTTGGGATGGTCCCCCAACTTCTGGATTTTCATTCTTTACTCTAGCTTATAGATGAGTAGCTTGTATAGATACCTCATCTATATTAGTGGTATTAAACATGAGGATGGTATGCCTCATGTAGCTGTGTAGACCACCAATGTACTTCGAAAGAGTCTCTGTTGAGTCTAATGAGATACTTATAATTAATGCTCTCTTTCTAAATCCTTTGAGTGTACCCTTGCACACTTTGCCCTTTCAACTGCTGAAGAGTTTTCCAACTCATCATGGCTTGTTGAATGTAGGCCAATGGATAGAACTGCTTCTTAATTGCAGCAACAAAGTCACTCCAGACATAGATGGTCTTTCCATGTCTTTTCATGTCAGCTTGGGTTCTGCCTTCCCACCAAACCAAGCCAGTGACTCCTAGGCATAGGCTTGCCAGCTCAATTTTGCTCTTGTCTGAATCGATGTTCTGCACTCTGCAATACACATCAATTTATCTAATCCAATGGTCCAACTTTTCAGCATTTAGCTCTCCATCATATATAGACAAGTCAAATTTAACATCTAGCTTGATCAAAAATGCTTTCTTATTATGCACAGGGCTATTAGGAGGTGTGAGGAAGCTTTCCTCTTTCCCTTTTCCTTTTGAGTGGTCATGGGAATGAGACTCATCTTCTTCTTTGGCTTGTTTAGAACCTGATGAATCTTCATCCTTATGCTTTCTAAGGTCCCTATACATTTCTTCTACCATAGACTTTATAGCTAGGAAGCTCTTTATGAATTGAGGATCTGGCCCCACAGAAACTTCCTCTGACATTGTCTTCCAAGGATAGCCTCTCCCAATTTCAGGATTAGTTTCGACAAACTCTCCTTCTCCTAATTTGAGCTTTGATCTAGTGAGCATTCAACAGCTAAACCAACACAAGCTTGTTTAACCTTACAGCCTAAAGCTCTGATACCACTTGATCTAGTGATCACCCTATGAGTGACCTCAGTTAAAGATTATTAAATGAAAGTATTACAGAGTCATATCTTGGTGTGTGTATATGTTATTTAAGCAACAAATCGATCAGATTGCAAATACACAGACACTTGAAATGGAAAACAGAAGAGAAATACAGTAAGCAAATACAAGAACACAAGAAATTAATAAGAAGTTCACCCTATCCTCCACGGCTACATCTCCGGTCCAGCTCTCCGTGGTGGCCTTCTTTTATTGTGTCTTGAAGCAGAGAATTACAATGAAGGAGCTCAGTATGAGTCTCCTAAAACAGATTGGCTTGGCAGGGTGGTTTCTTGGATTCCCCAAAACCACTTAGAGTACACAGACTCTTTTCTTGCCAGCTCTTTGACCTCTCTGGTCTGACAGATCCTCTCAGGGATGGCTTGAGTCTCTCAAGCTCTCTGGTGCTCGATGCTGCCTTTGGTCAGCTCAGCCCTTCTGTCTTCTTTTTGCTTTTTGCTTCACTGATTCTTTCTCTTCTCTATCTTCTGTCTTCAGGTTTCCTCTTCGGGTTCCCGACTCTTCCGTCTTTTCTGTTCTCCATTCATGGCTTTAAACCATTCGAGCTCACAGCTATTCGTTTCCTCTTCCGCCTCCATCGATTCGCCTGCTCGCAGCTGTGCTTGGAGTTCCCTGTTCTCGGCGTCATCATCAGGCTCTCAGGGAGTGGCCACTTGTCCTCCTGCAAACTGTGCCAGCGTTTCGTCGGTTCAATTCTTCGGTTACGTCATGGAATGAGTCTTCCGCCACCTTGGCAGTCAAAGCGGACCTCAAATTCTTTTATATCACGGCTTATTCCCTCGTTAAATCCGTCTTCCCCATCGGGCGCGATCTCAGTCATTAAATCTGGAGCCCCCAGATCCGACGTCGTTTGCTCATCCCATGCGATTGACTAACTCAACTGTTAGCGCACGATGAGCGGCAATTTTCTCTCTCCTCCGATTGCCACATGTCGGGCGCTGAGTGGAATCACTCCTTTTCCATCAAAACTGCTTACCGCCCATGGATGTCTCCGATCAATACTGCCAGTTTTGGAGCGGGTCCCGCCTTTAGCGCTTAGCCTTTTGTCCCACGGTTTTCTGGCTCCCATGCGACCGAGTGCTCGAGGCTTCTCCATTTTGAGGTTTTTCGCCCAGCGATGTGCAAAATTGCCTCTGTTTCCCAATCCGGACCTCCTAAGGGCTAATTTCGCCTCCCACGCAGTCTCTATGGGCCTAGGTCAGAGCGCTTTGACCAAGGTCCTCGTCGTTCCACGCTGGCTGCCATTGCCACTGGTTTGGAGGTGTTTTTGATAGCTGTTGTGAATTCTTTGAAGTTTGTTTTGACCTGGTACAACCATGGCTCTGTTAATCATTCTTTATGGATCCAATTCGAATCACTCTTGAGTTTTCTCAGACTTCTTCTTCTTCTCTTCTACCCTTTCTTCATGATGGTTTACCAATCTATCAACTACAACGAATTCCTCCTGAAGTGTTTTGATCTTTTGCTACTTCACCTCATTGCATGCCCAAGGTTTCAATTTAATGATGAAGTTGAAGAAGTTGTCTCTCTCCCCTATGTCGAGTAACTCCAAGATTAGACTCTCAAATTCTTGTTCATAAGCTTCCAGACATCAAGTTTGCTTCATGTACTTAATATTCGTACGTACATCCCAAGTTTGATCCTATGGGCTGAAATGAGCCAATAGTGCTTCCTTAATTTCTTCCCAAGTTGAGATGTCCTCAACATCGCCATGGGAAATCTCATCCACTCTCCAGCTCAACCACATATTGGCATCCTTTGCAACGAATTGTTCAACAACCTTCACCTTGGTCTCTTCTGATGCAATCTCCAACTGTTCGAGGTACTGCTCAATATCACACAGAAAGTTTCCAAGTGTTTTCACGCTTCTCATTCCATCGTATGAATCTGGTTATTTAATCTTGATTTGGAAATTTCGCCAATCAAACCTTGCCTAACCACTTTCTTCATAATCGCAATCTTGTTAAGAGCCTCGAAAAGTCTCTTCTGCAATTTTTCGATCTCATCCATGCCTTGGTCCTTCAAACCTTCAAGTCCTTTAACATCCGTTCCCAATTTGATCATATCTCCATTCAAGATAATGGTATTGCACCTTGAGGCCTAAATAACTTTCTCCTGGCTCGATGACCTTCTCCCTAAGTTCGGCATTCCTTGCCTCAAGCACATCCATCTTTGTGTTCAACTCGTCCATTCGGTCCAACATTTTGTTTATGAAAACAACCTCGACGTTAACACTAGATTCACCCATTACCTGCGGTTACTCAACATTGTTTGCCATCATTTTTTTTGAGAACATGTCACAAACATAAACTATGCTTCGTTCAGCTCGGCCCTGACTTCCTTCCTTGCCATTGCCAAACTTCCCCTACGTCATACTACAACCAATCACTAAACTGCTTACAGTAGTTGTGCCAAATCTGTTCAGCTCGCCCCTGACTTGCTTCCTTGCCATTGCCAAACTTCCCCTACGTCACACTACAACCAATCACTAAACTGCTTATAATAGTTGTGCCCAATCTGTTCATCTCGGCCCTGACCCCAACATGTCGTCGCTGCTACCAAACTTGCCTTCTAATCAGCTTAGTACTGCCTGAACCAAGCTTTGATACCAACTCTCCCAACCCCACACTCGTGATTTCATCCATCATGGTCATTGTACGGCACCGACGCAATTTCAATTTTAGAATTACTTTTACCCGGACTACGCATATTCCAACACTTAGTTAATTTTTTGTTCAACTTTTCCTTCTTCAGTTATTCAAATGCAGTGGAAATTGAATTACTCTGTTTATCATTCCACTGTCATACAAATGTGTGATAGCAATGTGCAATAACCAAACTACAATACAAATGTAAAACATTGTGATATCGTAGATACCACATATTTGCGATGGGAGGGGGCAACTCCCCAAAACAAGTTTGCCGCAACTATTATAATACTTCAACAGATTCAATACAAATATATTTTACAAATTACAATGGTGTAGTAGTTGCCTGGTTGCACAAGTGACTTGTCCACCCAATTCTTCCCAAGTAGCCCAACTCACCCTGCACGTTGGGCCTGAGTCGTGAAGCCCTGCCCACACTTCTGCCTGAAACGTGTAGCCTTGCCCACATAGTGCGACTTGCCTAAGAAACTCTGAAATTCCTTCCCAGAACAAAGACATCATTCAGACTAGTCGTGGAGGCTCACTGGGCAAGCCTCACTCTGCCCGTCGCTCTACTATTGTGTCCTTTTCTACCTTGTGCGAATTTCAACATCCGGCAATATCGCATACCTGCCTAAGTGTTTCCTCTGCGATGTCTTCTTCTCTTGGGCGACTTCCTTCCTTGTATTTATACGCTCCTTAGCCGAATTATCAAAGTGGATCGACACCCCTCTACGTTCTTGAGTGGACCCATCATGTTCGTGTAACACCCCTGGCCAACCTGCCACTGGGTAGCTCGGCACACCTCTGCCTAGGCAATTTCCTTGCATTTACTTTCACGTTATCCATCCGTCGTCACTCGATTAAACCGCACGTCATCTTTGGTCATTGCCCCATGTGCTGCTCTCTCTACCTCGGCCTGTAAGATTTTGAGATACACAGATAGATCTAGATCTGCAAAACAATAACAAGCTTGCAAGAGAAGGAAGGAAGCGAGCAAGAATTGAGAAAAGAATGAAAAATTGATTCTACAATATGAGTTTTAGAATAAATACACAAAAGCAACTAAGTTAAGCTTAGTTGTACATGCAATAACTAAAGCTAACTAAAACTAAGTGTGCTTTATCTTATGTTAATGTGTACATGTGCCACATTCAAGCAATAAGTTAACTGGAGCTAATCTAGGTGCATGTACACCAACAGAGCTAGTCTACAGCTAGTCTAAGTGCATGTACACCAACACCCCCCCTTAAGCATAACTTAGGTGAGTGTGATGCAAAATGAATGAGTCCCGGCAACACGGCCATTTTAGGTACCCATATACAATGCATAAAAAAGGAGGAAAGAGGGAAAACCCAGTGGGAAGAAAACCCCCCCTCAAAATATAATGCAAAAGTAGAGAAAAGAAACCACTGCCCGTTCGACGGAGTACTGCAACATTGTATCGTCTGCGCGGCTTCATGAGGCATCCCATGATTTCGCTGGCGATGGACTAACGTCTGTTCGAATAGATGTAAGATTTGGTTTATTTTCCAATTTTCGGTATTTCCAGCTGAAAGCTACTCTGGGAGAATCATGAGACCCTTGAGGGCACGGATGATTACTGGTATAGCACAGAAACGAAACGCCGTAGCGCTCCTTGGGGTCCAGGAAGGAGGAGCCACGGTAGGCCGGCACGAGGAACTGCCCGCTGAAGCTCTCGGGCGTGCCCGAGGCCACAAGCTGCTTGACGGTGAACAGGAAGGGCACGCGCTCGCCTCCGGGCAGCTGAACGGTGACCGCCGCGTAGTCGATGCCGTCCTTCTCCTCGAACTTGAGCTTGCCATCCGATGAGACTTCCAGCGGGCCCTCGATCTCGTCCAGCGTGTAGGTCAGCCGGGTCATGAGCCTCGTCTTCTGGAAGTCCGGTGGAAGGTTCTTGTTCGTGCCCTCCGCCTTCACGGTAAAGGAAGTCGGCTCCATGCACAGTTTCTTCATCTCGTATTTCCCCGCCTTGAACGGGAAACCCTCCACGCCGCCGTCGATTGTCGGGCACTGGTTCGCTGTGCCGGAGCCCTTCACTTCCAGGTACGTCTGGCTCTGGATTTCATCGTACGTCAGCCGCTTCGGGGGACCCTCCGCGCCGGAGCCGGAGGCGACGAGGGCGGAAGCAGCGAGGGTGACTGCTGCGATCTTGGTTGCGCCGGCGCACTTCTCGGCGAATTCCTTGACGTCGTCCTGCAAGGAGCAGGACACCCACGCAGAGGTCGCGGCTTCGAATCCGAAGGCCCTTGAGACATGCGAGGACGAGGACGATAGCCTGGAGGAGCTACGCGTGACGCTGAGCTTTGTTGGTTGGAGAAGCGTGGCCGCGGCTTGTAGCGCGGATCCTGTTGCGAGGGACGCGGCCATGGCTGCTATGTTATCCTTCTTTGGCTCGACATGGTGTAGCTTTTGGATCGCCTTGCTTGACAGAATGTAAGGTTTGGTGTCTTCGACCTCTTTAAAGATTTCGGCGGTAATTGCCTCCTCGGATGTTTCGTTCTTTACATGAGTTGGACTCTCTAAAGCGCTGGATTCATAATAAGATTCATCGCAAGAACTTTCCGCATCTTCGTATGAACCAGCGTTTTGTAGAGAACATGAACCCTGCTCCGTCAATGGCAACAAGCCAGACAAAGGTTTCTGTCCTTGAGAGTAATCATATTTCGACGGAGGCGGCATAACATGAAGCATGCTTTTCGGCGACTGCGCATCAAGAATAACTTGGCCATTTGATTGAGGAACAAAATCAGAAAATGTATACAGACGAGATTGATCATTTACCTTGCCAGATGCAATCTTCAAGTTGGTTTGCATGTCATAAATGCTCACAGAATCTGGGGTAAATTCCACTTTCCTTCCGCTGCTTGTGTGTGTCATCTGATACACTGAGAGAAGATTCACAGAAAGCCTTGGAATATGCAAGACATTTTCAAAACTTCCATATTCGAATTGCATTCTTCCTTGTCCAGTTGCTGCAACTGCAGAATTATCCCCCATGAGAATGGGAGGACCTGAGTATGCATGTAGAGAAGAAAAGGATTCCTTTGAAGAAGCCATATGATGTGAAGCTCCTGAATCGATGATCCATTCTTGTGGTGCAGAATGAAGAGCAATCAAAGCATGCCCGTTACCTCTTGGATATGGTGCTTTTTCTCCAGACTTCTTCTTAGCATTCTCAGGAATGTGGTCTCCAAGATTGTGTTGCTGGAGTTTTTGCGCCAGAAGATCTATAGTCTTCTTCATGCATGCAGATTCAGGATGAAAACCACGGTGGCAATAATTGCACATTGATTGCCCTTTCGTTCCTTTCCTTTCCTTTGACCCAGATCCTTTTGCATGCACAGTAACTGCATTTGCTTTGGAATTTTTAAGTGTGCCCATTTTGATGAGCTTATCTTGCTCATGCATCAAAGACTGAATAAAAGAATCCAGTGAGGGCATCTTCCAATCTGCACCAGTTGCAGATCTGACTATGTGGAATGTAGAGATGAATACTACATACTCTGGACCAAGTTTTGATAAAATGGAAAGAATCAACTGCTTTTCTTGCTTGGATTTGTCGATCCCGCATACTTTCAGCTGAACCAACAAGGCTTTATACCTTGTGAAAAAATCTTGAATGTTCTCAATGTTTCTCGGATCTAATGAGTTTAAATCATTTTCGAGAATGTGACCTTGCATTTCATCATGTTTTCCAAACAATCTTCCAAAATTTTCTATACTTCATTTGGAGTTGAACATGATTCAACATGAAATAGCAGTTCCGGAGAAATAGATAAACATAGGATGCCGAAGGCCTCGTCCATGCGATTGAAATATCTTGTTTTCTCCACTGCTGATGTTGGTTCAACTTCCGTTCCCATGGATATTCGGAATAAGCCTCTACTTCTGAGATGAAGTTGAATCTTTGGCTTCCATTCGAAATAATTATATGGAGTGAGAATTTCCGATTGTGGAAACTCCAATTTAGACTCCATTCTTTGTTGTTGCTTCAATCTTTTGAACCTGCAAATAAAATTGCTTGTGCACTGATTACAAATCCCTGTGCTCCGATACCATGTAAGATTTTGAGATACACAGATAGATCTAGATCTGCAAAACAATAACAAGCTTGCAAGAGAAGGAAGGAAGTGAGCAGGAATTGAGAAAAGAATGAAAAATTGATTCTACAATATGAGTTTTAGAATAAATACACAAAAGCAACTAAGTTAAGCTTAGTTGTACATGCAATAACTAAAGCTAACTAAAGCGAAGTGTGCTTTATCTTATGTTAATGTGTACATGTGCCACATGCAAGCAATAAGTTAACTGGAGCTAATCTAGGTGCATGTACACCAACACAGCTAGTCTAAGTGCATGTACACCAACACGGCCCGTCGCTCGCCTTAGCTACTATGTCGTCGCATCGTCAGGGCGCCTCTTAGGTAGGCACAGGCAGCTATGTCTTGCACTTTCACCACACACTTTCTGTTATCACGAGCGCTTACCGCCAAGTCTCCCTCTGTTATACTCTGCACGACACGGCGCGACGCTCGGCACCCTGCCATCGTGCGGGACACTCTTGGCATGCGCTTCACCAACTCGCGTGTGCTGCCTACCATGCGCATCCACTCAGTGTAGGGTACCCGTCGAACTTGGATGCTACACCAAGACAATCTTTAGCCTTTCTAAGCGTCCGTGGGTAGTCATGGGCGACGATTGGTGGTAGTGCTTAGTGTCTCCTTAAATTTGCTATGGGTAAAGATTGGAATAAGTAAGGAGCATAGATCCATTTTAAATACTGATCTAAAATGAGGAGAGAGAGGGGATCCAATTTAGTGAGGTAAAAAAAAATTATGAGCCAACAATATTTAAATGTTTTGTATAATTATTTAATTTTTTTAATATTTAGATTTTTTTTTTAAATTATTTTGGCTTACATAATCAAAATTTAAACTTTGATGACCCAGACATTGTTACACATCATTCTGGACTAGAGAACGAGCCTCTTAGCTCAACAACAGAAGAAACAGCATGTATTAAAGTGGTTTTCCAATCATGTAAGAAACATTCAACGACTAGGTTTAGGAGCTTGTTGCGTAGACTATTGTTGCATATGGACTTTGAACCACATGCTTATTCTATCTGTTCAGCGACCAAAGAGTGAGTGAACGGTATATGTGTTGGACGAGAGGTCTGTGCGGACTAACTTCTTATCATTGGAGGCAGTTATTACATTGAGTAGTACTTCAAGAATTGAATTATATTGAAGTTTGTAATTGTTGAACGTGACCTAAGGAGGATATATTGGTTAAAAGAACTCAACGTGAGAGAAAAAACGGTGTTTGTCCTCAAAGAGCAGAGCTTCTATGTTAGAATCATAATTTCAATTTGACAAAGTAGTAGCAGAAATCAGGTTGACATTGCAGTATAGCTTCTGTTGTAGCGTTCTATCCACATTTTGATATGACAGCTTTGATTTGCATGTAGCTTTCTTTGTGAAACTCTACCAAAGAAAACTCTACCATCTTTGTGGATGCTAAAAAAACTTATAAATGATTTATAATGCAGTCCTATATTTTTTTTCATCAATAAAATATCTATGTCGTGCAAGTGTTTATTTACTTTACAAAATCCTGTTATATGGGAACTTTTAGGAAACTTTTAAAAACTATTGTGACCTCATTTGAAATCCAAGATTTACCCGTTCCCAAGAAAGTTATAATAGATTTCAGGGATGTTTAAGATAGATGTTTGGAATAATATAAGCGAATTTCAAGAGGGCCAATTTAAGTGGATATACATCATCAAATTTGAGAATCATGGGTATTGATGATTGGACAAAGTATATTTTTTCCTATGCATTATCTTTGTTTTCCAATAGGTATATAAGCTCAACTCAAAACTTGGGTTTAGTGATATGGATTTGGATTTAAGTTTTCGGGGATTCAAATATTGTAATTTCAGCAACCATGTGATATGAAGCAAGGCTTCTAGGTAAAAAAAAAAACATGAAATGCAAAAACTCTACATGCAACAATTTATAGAGATGATCAATGTGGTTATCACATTTGTTTTTCTTAATTTTCAAGTAATCTCAACTTTTACATATTGTACATGAGTTTCCATAAGACATTGAAGGTCCTTGCTTCCACCATCTCAACATCAAACATTATGGAAAAAATTACTAAATTCTTATTCAATCATCTTGTTAATCTAAAATATAAATATAATCTCTTTATATATTTAACTAAATTCTTATTCATATTTTTAATCTAAAATATAAAAGAATGTCTTTATATAAAGTGTTTTATATTTATTTTTGAAAGAAATTATAAATATTTACTAAACCAAAACTATGATTTATGCTTTCTTATAATTATTATTAATAAAATATATTAAATAATAAAATGTTTTATAAATATTTTCAAGAAAGTTATAAAAATTTGCAAACCTAATCTACCCGTAACACCTTTTATATTTTTATATAGCTATTATTAATAATTAAAAACATTATAAGTAGAAAATGGTTCTAAAAGACAATTTTGACATTCAAACTCTATAAATCTTATTGTAACTTAAAATTCATTACACTTAGATTCCTTGCATTTTACTTACATATCTGACCGCCAATAATAAAATGTCACAACTTTTTTTAATTAACCTTTTCAGAATTAACCAGTGTAAAATATATGCATTATATTATATATTATAACTTATTATATTTAAAAGTGTAAAGCCATTACAAATATTTATTATTATTATTAATATTGTTATTATGCAACTTATAGTTTCTGTAAGTTCAATCAGTGTGGAGCAGTATGCTTATAACGTCCACATCATTCGCTTTTAGAGAAATACTGCTTTATGTCTAATGATGTTAACGTCATTTGTTAAAAAAGAAACGCAGTTGATTTGACGTACAGAAAATTTTCAGTCATTGGTTGTGAGTTTGTTTATCATCCTTTAATAGTACAAAAGATTTTTGAATGATTAATCAATACATTACAGCTTCCAAGTCAATTGTTCTAAATGATAGATGAACCACCCTACAGAACTAGTGTTTCTGCAAATGTTCGAAAGCGTTCAACTGAAAGCAAACCTTCTCAACCCTCTGGTCTAAATAGGTTTGAACCTTCTAAACCCTCTGGAATAAATAGGTTTGAATATATTCCTGCTTTGGTTAATGGGAAGGAAGTACAATGAATATAGGACGGAATTTAACAATAGAGGAATAACCCTAAGCCACTCAGAAGTCGTAGAAGCATGTCTGCACTGATCAGGAAATTATATTGTTGGTCCTAAATAACTCGATACGTTAAGCGTCCACTGGAAACTCCACACATCCAAAATCCAAAGCAACTTCTGTTTGTCGGAGGACCATTCAGCACTCGATATCCAGATAGTTATTCCCAAACGTTTCAATGATTCTGTATATCTGCGCATGTATGAAAAAATAGAGAGAGAAGTCTTAGTGTATCAGGAAACAAAGCTGTTGGGCCTAAAGAGCTCAATAAGTTTGTTCTGATTTGGCCTAAACAGTTCGATAAGTTTGTTCTAAGGGCCATTCATCCATGAGAAACCCTAGACATACGAAATCCAAAATGTGTACAGGTTTATGCCCGGGTCATTCAGCAGTGGACATCCAGCTAATTATTCCCAAAACATTTTACTTATTATTCTATATTTGCTATCGTGTGAAAAGATAGAGAGAGCAGTCGCACCTTCTAAAAGAGATTGACATTAACCATACATACCAGGGACTGGAGAATTCATAGAACTTCCCTGTGGGAGAGAAAAATAAGTCCAACGAACGAATTTATAGAGCGTCCCTCTCGGAGAGAAATTCGTTCGAAATCCAAGATTTATTGGTTGTTAACGAGAAGTTTAGAGTAAATCTCTTTATTGGTTTTACCAAAAAGTGTAGAGTGAATTTCATGGACGTTTAAGAAAGATTTTTTGGAATGTCTTGAGCAAATTTCAGGAGCACAAAGTAAGTGCAATATATTTTCAAATTTCACAATTATGAATAAGATCATATTTTCTATTCATTATTTTTGTATTCCAGCAGTTATATAACTTTCAACTCAAAAATTTTGTGTGATGGGTTTGTATTCAAGTCTCTAGTGATTCAAATATTGTAAATTTGAATAACAACATAACAAGAAGTAAAATCTCTTGGTCAAGGAAACATGAAATGCAGCATTTCAAAGGGCTGATCATTGTGACTAGCATAGTTGTCTTTCTCTTTCTTCAAGTCATTAGAGCTTTTACAGTGTGGCTATCATAGTTGTCTTTTGCTTTTCCCGAGTCATCTAAGGTTTTACATACTGTTCATGAAAGATTCCAGCTCAGTGCTGACACCATCCCAATATCAAGCATTAGGAGAACAATTAAATATTAGAGATTTGGATTTGGTATTTAATGGCTAAGGAAATTTGTATTTAATCATCTTTCTAATTTAAAATATGAATTTAATTTCTTTCTATATTTAGAGTGTTTTATATTTATTTTCAATACATCTGTAAAAAATCACTAAAGCTAAATGATATTTTAATCATATGGACTATCTATAATAAAATGACAAAATCTTTTTTAAATTACTGGAACCTTTTCAGGATTGACCAACATAAGGACTATGCATCATGTGATGTATTATAGCTTATTATATTTAAAAGGTCCATTGCAAATATTTAAAATAAAACTTTCAAAATTTCTAATATTATTTTTAATTAATTTTCATTAATAAAATAAGAAAATTACATATTGTATCATCATTATGAGTGAAATGCAGAAATCACCAGTAAAAAGACTAACTATTCAAACCAGTACAGTATTATGTAGTTCAATATTTACAATAAAAAGCATAATATTAACATATATGTAACTGTCCCATAAGTGCATAGAGATAGATAAAAAGGACAGCAAAAACGACGAATCATATAAACACATCTAACTCAATGAATGGTCAGTGGAAAAATTGTTAGAACACCTCATCTTGGAATTCTTGAACCAACCACTGCCTTGTTGTGCGGCCTCCTTGCAAAGAAAATCAGCGACTACATTCCTTTCCTTGTATATATGAGAGCATACAATAAAATCAAAATGTGATTTTACTGTGATGACTTCATCCAGCAAGCCCCTGAGTTTGTGCAAGTGACAATGATATACAGAGTTGATCCAATTTATGACAAGCTTTGAGTCCCCATAGAACTGAATTCTGTGGAAGTTTTGTTCCAGTGCAAAAATGAGGAGGTATCTCAAACAATTAAGGTCAGCATAGTTGTTGATGCCTCTCCCTAGACCCAATTTGTTCTCGAGGTAATGTGAATCATTAATGTGAAGTACCGCACCCGCCCCCCCACATCCGGCGGTCTGTGTCGACCCATCGAAATAAGCCTAGGGGATATTTGTATTGATTACTTCCGGAGTAATGACGCGAGTGGGGTGTTGATGAGAATCCTTAAGGATCAAATGATAAATTGCAGCAATATAGTTGCAAGCGGTCGGTCAATGGAACGTAGCATTGCGAAAAATAAAGCGATTCGTGGTCAGCAAAATACCCCAGCAAAGAATCAGAGAGAGGTTTCTGATTTTGTGTGTAGCCGCAGCATTCCACTAGCGTTGCCAGGTACAAGATAGATGAGGCCCATCCCATCTAAGCATAATGTTGAGGGAGGCAGTGATCTGAAGCCACACCTGACCAGCCACTAGGAAATGAAGGAATACATGATCATTATCCTCAGCATTTTCTTTGCAAAGGCAGCATCTAGACGGAGCATGGAAGGCACAATGCATTAGATTGACCTCTGTAGGCACTTTATTCGATAAAATAGACCACATAAAGAGACAGGTTTTGTGAGGAACCTTAAGCTTCCATAATGGGCACCACCACCATCTCACCTCCACCGGAGCCATGGTATTAATTAGTGTTGTGTATCCATCCCTTGGGTATATTGCCCATGTGGTGCAGATGCCCAAATAATTTCATCTTCCTGTAAAGTAATCCTGATGTGAGCTTCCTCCAATGCACTAATAAAACGATGCCACACCCTGCTCCATCTTCCCGGAATCCCAAGATCTAGTGCATTAAACCATTTCTGGGAGATCTAGTTTGAGTTTCTAACATCTTCAATATGAGAGAGCTGGGTGATGCCATCCGTTGCAAGGATTTGTCGAAGCTCCAGTGGTAGTATGTGTGCATTACCACATCCAAACCAGGCATCTATACCCAGTCGCACCTGCTCACCATTTCCAATTCGCCAAGCCAGTCCTTCCTTAATGACACTGATAGACTGAGAGATAGCCTTCCAAATGATAGATGCACTAGTAATGCCTTGGGCCGTGTTATAGACATTTTTGTGCCTTACAGCTCTAAGCATGAAATGTCCATAATCCAAGGGATCCAAAGTCCCTAAAAGTGTTGTTCCTACCCCTAGAGGAACAAGGTCAACCAATGACAGCTTCTCCCAGAAGTTCTCCACCAGAAACTACTCAGAATCAGTCAAATCAGGATCAATTCAGATGCTCCACTAGCTGGCTGCGTTGCAAAGCACCCAAATACACTGGCTAGGTGCGTTGCAACGCACTTGAATGCACTACCCAGGTGCGTTGAGCGGGAAATGACATGTGGCAGAGTCATTCAACGAGGTGGAGAGATAATGGAAGCTTCCAGAATCTTCTCCAATGACACTTGCCTCACTGAATTCGACCAGTGATGAGTAAGAGGCTCTCAGCCTCCAAGTGGAAGCAAGAACTGACAAAGAGAAGCCACAAGTCAAAACATAAGCTGACTCATCCTCTCTGCTTACATCTATATATGGATCCCTCATCCCAGAGATCCAAGGGCTGGAATTTTGTACTTTGCAGAGAATTGCTGTTGGTTTTGAGATTGATATTAGTGTATTGGGTGATTTATGCTTTGTTGGAGGTGAGGAAGGGATTCCTTTGCTGGGACGTAGATGCTGGATCGGGACTCACTTGGTTGTATCTCCTCCTGGACCTTTTTATTATATCAATAAAATTATTTGAGTTTCTTCTACATGCTTGTGTATCAGTGATGTTTTGTTATATTTGCATGTTTAGCTTAATCTGATCCTAAGCTTTTTATGAATGTAAATCTATATCTTCGTGTAGTTTCTCTCTTCTGTGATATTGCAGGAATTTGGTGAAGCTGGGCCGGTAAGGGAGCAGGTAGCTGGAAGCTGTCAAAGAGGAGAGCGATTGGATCAACAAACTAGCGCAAGGCACAGGTTAGTTTATCCTTCCTCTTCATTTACATTTCATAAAGAAGAATACGCAAGTAGTTTTTCCTTGTTTGTTGCTAAGGCACTGTCACATCTTAGAGTGGGATAGGGGCGTTTTGAATAGATACTTTTCCCAACAACAGGCCGGCCTATGAATCCAGTCCATGACAGATAGAGGGTGAATGTATTTAAAATATACCACCTCTTTCCATATACTATCCGAGTTGATAATCTGCCACCCAATCTTCGCAGTGAGTGCCTTGCAAATAAGTGTTGATCATTTATACCCCATCCACCCCATTTTTTTGGTTTCCCAATTCTGTCCCAACGAACCTAGGCAAAAGTCCTCCGAGCATTATTTCGCCGCCATAAGAATCAACTACAAATTTGTTGGTTTTTGCTGATAATGCCTTTTGGTATCCAGGTAAGGGTCATCCAGTATGCTAAGATGGCCTCCAATGCAGATTTGATCAAGGTGAGCCTGTCCGCTATGGAAAGCCATCTCTACTACCATATGTTAATGTGTCAATCAATTTTTGCAATGAGCCATGTCTAGTATGCAAAATGATAACCATTTGGCTTGAGTCTGAATCCGAGGTATTTGACACCCGTCTCCAGTTCTTGCCTAACAAATTGAAAATGATGTATAGCATGTCTTTGCTCATTTTGTAAGCATGACACTTGCAAGATGGTCGATTTGATGAAGTTGGGCTCCATACATGTAGCTTTACAAAACAAGGATAGAATTTTCTTGAAACAAGTGGTATCACACATAGAACCATTTCAAAACATAAGAACATCATCTACAAATAATAGATGTGAGAGATAGGAAACTTCAGATATCTTTACACCTCCCAATGACCCATCAACACAGGCTTTTTTTAATAGTCTACTCAGCCTCTCCATGATCAAAACAAATAACAATGGTGATAAAGGACATCCCTGTCGCAGACCACATTCAACATGAAAAAACCCATATTCAACTCCATTGATGAGAATGCTATATGATGCATATGTGAAACAACGCATGATCCATTTTGTGAAAGAGTGAGGGAAACCAATATGGGTAAGAATAAGTTGAAGATATGTCCAACTAGTTGGGTCAAATACTTTTGATAGATCAATTTTTAGAATGATACTCTTAATATTCTTAATTTTTATCGAATGGATCCCTTCTTGTGTTATCCCGATGGCTTCATGTATCTCGTGTTGATTTAGGAAAGTGAATCGTTCAATCTCCATGTCTCCTCTTGCTGTCTCAGGAGGTGGATCCTTTCAGTTTCCAATCTTCTCAGATGGTCCTTGGTTTCAGTGGTTGAATAATTTGCAATACCCAAGTTTTCCTGCTCCCTAATGTCAGATTCAATTATCTGAATGGTGGCCTCATCCTTTTTCTTTTTTTCTTTGGACCATCTAATGTTTTTGTGTTTGATACGTGCTAAATTGCTCGCAATCACTTTCACCGGAGAATAGTTGTTGTCGTGTCCACTGTGAGTTGAGGAATCCATGACTAACTTATGAAATTCAGCTTCAGCAAGCCAAGTGGCATTAAATTGGAATGAGGAGTTTGGCTTGTACTTGGCATGCATAATTTCCAAAAATATCGGGGAATGGTTAGAGATGTACCCCTCGATCCCACCCATTGTCGAATTTTGTCCAACTTAGCGAGTACAGGAGCTTTTATCATGAAACGGTCTAGTCTTCTCACGAGAGTATCCTCTCCAGTTCTCTGATTCCTCCAAGTCAGCGTAATCATCGCCGAGTCACTGTTCATGAGGTTATTGGAGTCCATCAGATACTAAACATAAGTTGTCAAAGGGTCAATTTGTTCTCTATTGCCCTAGGATTCAGCATGACCCAAAGAGAAATTTAGATCTCCCCCAATGATTAAATTGACTGTGTGCATGAAATCTACATCCAACAGCTTGTCCCAATAAGCCTCCCTATTATGGCAGGGGCCCTATATATTAATGAGTCTTAAGGATGTATCAATATCAATGGCTTTGAAGTCAGCCCCCAGATATCCTTCACCCCCCCAGATATTGTCTAGCTTGATAGTTTTTTTGTTGAACCCGAAGGCACATCCCCCAAATCTCCCTCTAACATCCAAAGCATGGAAATTCCAGTTTGGAAGTATGTTCGACAAGATGTTGTTGATAGAGACCCCATCACCCAATCTCTCTTGTAGTAATAAAATATCAATCCTATCCAATCCTAAAATCCTCCTGAGAGCCAATTTCTTGTTTGGGCTAGCCAAACCCCTGCAATTGAAGGAAAGGAACTGCATGGGGTAACCCTATCAAGGTTTCCTTTTGCTCTAAGAACTCGTTCAATAGGGGTCTGAATGGCTTATGATAAATTTGATTGTCTGCCCCTAAGCAATTTGTGGTTTCGAGAGGGAATAAGGTCCTCACCTACTCCGAAAGTGATGGATCGTGGAAGTTGTAGTGATCACAAATTGTATCTATGGGGGCCACTAGACTCAGAATCCTTCCTATTTGTAGAGAGAGGGTAGAAGGAAATGGTTGGTATAGAGTTCAGTGCAGAGGGGGGCGCCGATACTACTTGACAATTAATGAAATTCATTTTACATGCCTCAATTAAGAGTACCCAGAAATCAATCAGGGCCCCTTGATCATGAGCAACTGACCTAAGCATCAGGAGTCTCGGAGCCCTCTTGTTGAGATGCCTCCACATCCATTCTGTGCCTAGACCGAGGTTCTTCCATGTGCGTTACAAGAGTTGATTCGGCCTCCAAGTAGTCTATGTTCACACAGAGAGAAAACTTCTAGGGGGTTCAGGGTGGATCCCAGTGATAACCGGATAGTCTTTATACAAGTGTCCCACCTCATAACACCTCCTACAATGAAATGGTATCCCCTCGTAATCAAGAATCAACCAACGAATGATATCCCCACACTGGAGTCAGTAACTCTCCACTAGACCTTCTCGCATATCCAAGTGCACCAGTATCATGGCAATGGGATATCAATGTAGGAACATCCGATATCAATGTAGGAACTATCGTGGTCCAGATAGATGCCAAGGTCACCCTAGATGCATCTAAAAATCTCCTCGGACCAGAATTGTAATGACAACCCTGAGAGCCTTACCCAAATCGGCCCCGCCCCCAATTTTTCCTTTTCCAGGTCTAGAAGAGGCGACCATCTCTTGAGAAGCACTCACGTCATCTCAATATGTCAATATCTTGTTAGAACCTAGCTTGTTGGTTCCGGGTGCTGGAAGATGAGTGCGAACCATGACCTTGATCATGGTAATAACCGATGGCAACTGGTCCATCAAGCGACCGCAAATCTCCACAGTCCACTTTTTAGACATGCAGGGGTATAGTTTCAGTCCCAAACTCTTCAGACCAACACTCTGCTATCCATGAGAGTTGCTTGGGCCATGCTGATTCCTTCACCAAAAACCAACAGACGCCCCCTTTCACGCACCTTGGAGCACTTGGATTTTTTATTCCCTCCTGTCCTTTGGGCCTGTTCTAAAGGTTGTTGCTCGTCCTCCACCTACTGGTTATCATCCGAGTCTGAAGCCCTATTGTCCTCAGGCCCGAGATCTTGCCAAGTGATTCCATCGAAACATTCAGAAATGCGAGCTGTCGAAGCAAGTCTCCAACCTTGAGGTTCAACCCTCGATGCACCTGGTGCTCTGTAATTCGAATTTACCCCTCCATAAGTGTCAATACCTAAACCGCTCGCAGCGGAACTCCCTTACATTCGTCACAAATCCTTGCTCCTCGTGTGCCGAGTAGTGTATTTCAATAGGCGAAGGGGTATTTAAGAAAGGCTGAGTCTCTTCGTCCCTTAAAATTGAATAAAACCTCATTAACCATCAAGCCGAGTTGTGTAAAAACACTAACCCATTTAGGGTAGCCTCCATCTCCTCCATTTTCAAGTTATAACCGTCAACGTGGGCCTCCGGTGACACGTGCCGTTGCGTTGGAACCCCTCCTTGCTTCTTATGTGTCTCTTCAACCCATATTCGTGATGGCTCCATGGTATAAAATGAATAATCTACTAATTCATCATCCATGCAAACTGAGTTTGCTGTTCACCCGTTACTGTTCCTAAGCTGTTGTTCTCAAACCCCCGGACAAAGCTGACCCCACCTGAGCTAACCGCAACCTCCACTGTTCCATTCTAAGCTGTTGACCTTGTTAACCGGCATGTCCAAAAAACTGCCAATAAAACTTCAAGGGTCAATCCACCCCACGATTGTCTCCGTAACCCGCCCTGTTAACTGTTAACTGCTCCGGGTGAAATGGTAAACGGGTTTTCCCTTCTGTTCACACCAAAAAAAAAGCCGACCTAGGGTTTCAACCCTGTTCGAAATCCCCATTTTCGCAGCTTCCATCCTTATCTTCTCTAATATTGTTATTATCCTCAACCCACCATGTTCAGAAAATATTTTTTTGCATCTTATAGATTCTGTTACAATAATTTCGAAGCCATTGTTCTGTTTCCTTGCTCCCCTATAAAAACAATTGATCACCTTATGCCCTTTACACTACGTTCAATGAGAATGGAGAAGTCTTCCTATCAGGTCGAGAGATGTTCACAACAAACGCTAAATTATATTATATTGTTTATAATATAATATAAACAATATATTATATTATAAACAAAGCAAAGCTGAAGCCCAACAATATAATTTAATTTAGTTTTAAAGCAAAGCTGTTTGTAAAGTCTAATGAACAGGAAATGCGGTGGATTTGAAGTACACAAAATTTTGACTAATTGGTTGTGATCTTTGAAGAGTAAAAGAGATTTTTGAATTATTAATCACTAAATTTAAGCCAAGTGATTTTTCTAAATGGTAAAAAAACCATCATACAGAACTTGTGTTTTTGCAAAGTTCTAAAGCGTCGACTCTAAGCCCTCCGGACTAAATAGGTTTGAATATATTCCTGCTTTTGCTAATGGGAAGGAAGCAAAATGAATATTTGACTGAATTTAACATTACAGGAATAACCCTAAGCCACTCAGAAGTCACAGAAGCAAGTCTTCACGTATCAGGAAAGCATATTGTTTGTCCTAAATAGCTCAATAAGTGTATCTCGATGACAGAAGCGTCCACTGGAAACTCCAGACTTCCAAAATGCAAAGCAACTTCTGTTGGTCAGCGAACCATTCAGCACTCGACATCCTGATAGTTATTCCCAAACGTTCATTGATTATGTATATCTCCAAATGTGTGAAAAAATACGTAGAGAAGTCGAAACTTTTTCCCAGGTAGTGTAAAACCAAACTCTCGTGCCTAAAAAACTTGATAACTTTGTTACGAGGAACAATGAATCGATCTGAAACCCTAGACTTCAAAAATCCAAAATGACTGTAGGTTTATGGCCGGACCATTCAGCAGTCAACATCCAGATAATTATTCCCAAAACATTTTATTGATTATTGTATATCAGCCATAGTGAGAAAAGATAGGGAGAGAAGTCAAAACATTTTATTGATTATTGTATATCAGCCATTGTGTGAAAAGATAGAGGGAGTAGTCGAAACTTATAAGAGAAATTTAGATTAACCATACATACCAGGTACTGGAGAATTCATAGACCTTCCCTCTGGGGGAGAAAACAATAAGTCCCAGTTGGGCATCGCAGAGCACCGACAGCTCGTAAGCTTTCTTCAGCAATCCATTTCTGCGCTTAGAAAACGTAACCTGCCTGCTGGTCCCGCTCTCGATCTTTCTCATCCGTGTCTTTCCCCTTGCCATCCTCCTCCTCTCCAAGCAAGCAAATCAGAGACTCTCGTGTCAGGGGATATAAAATAAAACGAAAGGATATAAAATAGGGTTCAATAGTTGCTTCTACAACCAGCTATTGAACGCAGACACTCCAAATACAATAGGAAGACGAGGACTACTCCGATTCTATTCGAAAATACTGATAAGTCAATTATCTGCGTCTCTCCCGTTTAAGTGCTGGCCGACGGACTACAGTACTGTTTCACCCCTACTCTATCCATAGCTACTCTATTCTTCAGTAAAATATAAGTGTCCAAACATACTCTACGGAATACAGTACCAAGAAAATATCAATAAAGGTCGACTCATCTCTGGTTCTGTACTAATTGTTGACATCGTTCACGTGAGATGGAGTACGTATGGCTTAAAATGAACTAAAATATACTCGAACTAAGGCTTCAGACGAACTAAAAGATCCTCCTTCCAAACGCCCATGTGTCCCTGACCGGTGCGGTCAGTATGTTCGATATCTCAACAAAAGCTATGCGCGTCAGAATAGAACGACAGTGTAGGTCCATCGCGCTTTTTCAGTATCTCCTTCCATATCGATAAGTGAGATATACCTATAGCGGTCACCTCCTGGGAAGTAGCAGTAGTTTCTTAGGAGAGACGGAAGTAGTTTTTGTCTATTTTAGCATAATCCGCATTACCCTTTCTCAACATCATTATTTATGCTCCGTTAGTTGCAGTTAGTTCCTAGGGGGTTGCGTTATGTTCTAGGGATGGTTTAGGTTTCTTGTCGTATTATATGATATTTTTATGATCGCATGCCTCTGTCATGGGATGTTGTTTTAAATCGAAAACCTAGAGAAGTTTTTATTTCAGTGTTTCTGGTTGGTAGATTTTTCCCATTTATATAATCTCTTTGGACAAACCAAACAAGCCCAAATACTGCAGGAGCATCTTTAACGTATAGAAATTTTGGTATATTTTAGTTTAAATTTTTTATTTTTGAAATATGTAAATTATTTCGACAGGAAACAATTTCAAATGTTGCAGCATCTTTAATATAGAAATATATATATATATATATATATATTTAAGTTTTTTGAAACATGTAATTTATTTGGCCAATTCAAACCATCCAAAATATTGTAGGAACATTTCTAATGTAGAAAAATTATGTTATTTTCTACATTTTGAATTACTAATTTCAAAACAGAGATTTGTATTTATAATATTATTGTTCATTTTATGTTAATACAAAATGTTCAATTGTAAAGTGGATAAAAAAGAATCACATTAATCTCACTGCCAAAGTTTTGTTGTGATTAGCAATTTTGCCAGCCATCATGTTCATTTACACTATGGACGCTTGGGCAGGATTTAAATTCCTATCATTAAATACAATTCAAAAATGGTCAAACAAGAATGAAGGAGTAATGCAATGTGGAAGGTTTCAAGACTATGGGATATCACTATTGTCAGAGTTTGACAAGTTTTCAGATAACATATTAATTTGATGTTGAAAAAGTTGAAACGATAACCTATGAAAGATGATGTTTATCCTTTAGCCATGTCAAACAAATAAGGAGAATAGATCATGATGTTGAATGGAAACCAATTAGATAAGACTGATAATAATTTCGACAATTCACATTCCTAAATCTATGTATAAATCCTTTGCCTGCAAATAAGAAAGGCACCTTTGACCTCTAAATGGAATTCCAAATGACTATGTAGTGGATCTAGTCAATAAAGGACTTGATTATTGTTATTACATAACTATGGGGCATAAGGCTTCAATTTGTAGTGGAGGACAGGCTTCCGGCACTGAATCTGACATTGGATGAAGAGTGGTTGTAGTGGTTGGTTGTGCATTGGTCCGAACTCTGTAACAAATTTTATCAACTGTTGGAAGACTGCCAAGAACTTGGGGATGATTTAATAAAAGATATCAGAAAATTTGGATCATTTAAACCAATTATAGAGCATGTATAGTAGTACATTAATCATTTCAGATATGTTATTCTGTAATAATGTTTGTTTTTTATTGAATTGCAAACCCTACCACTTGTCTGTTTAACATTGAAATTAAGTTTATTTATAGAAATAGTAGAGTAATTTAATCATGTGTATGATATCACGTGTGTGAAACATTACTACATCAAGTTGTATTGAAGAAAGTAGAATCCTTGGGGATTCAAACAGTTATAGTGAAGAGAGGAGCACTGGGTAGGATCATCAAATGGTGCTGCATGGACCCTAAGGAGTGCAGTAGTGTATGGTCTCTACACAAAAACAAAGAAACTTCTCAAAGACAAGACAATGTACTGAAAAAACATTAGTATTGCTATTAGGGAGACAAAGTCATTGCAAATGGAATTGCAAGTGTCTAAGTGTGTATTCAACATGGAGGAATAGATGGCTCCAATAGAAATAAAATGTATTAGGTAGATGTTACAAGAGGAAACAATTTAAGTAAACTTCTTGTGTAGACATTGCAAAACTACATTGACATCACATTATGGAGTGGATAAGAAAATTCTAAGTTGAAGACGTGAAAAAGTCATTTGCAGAAAATGGCAGCCATAGAGAAGGCCGAATAAAATAAAGAGGTCACAGGAGAAGTCGCCTGTGAAATGAGAAGTTTGCTGAAGAAATGTTGCAAAATATGAAGAAAAGGATAAGTCATAAAATTTTCTGGAATAGATGTCCACCAAAGGATGATGGTGAAGATGAGCAATGCAAAGATGCTTCCAATTTAAGACAAGAAGCAGAAGAAGATTGTGGACACACAAGAAAGGGGAAGTTGTGCTTGAGGACAAAGATTGTGATTGTGATAGAATCATTCTGGAGAATGATATGGAAGGATAGATTGTGACAATCAAGCCACAAAAGGAGAGGGTTATGGCAGAGAGCAATGCTACAGAGGAGATAAATGATGCAAAAGTGAATGGTCGTGCAACAATGAAGTTCTAAGTAGGTAATATTATAGAAAAACTAGGTGTCACTAAAGAGAGCACAAGAGAAGGAGAAATTTTCATGCGAAGGAAAATATTGAGACACATAAGTTAGTGCAACATACTCAAAAAGCAGTGGTGAGTTACAATCTACTTGATAAACATGGGAAGGAAAAGATTGAGACACATAAGTTAGTGCAACATACTCAAAAAGCAGTGGTGAGTTACAATCTACTTGATAAATTCTATGTGCAAAACAAAGATGTATCTTTCATAGTGAGGAGTGTTGCAACAAAAGTTGTTGTTGTAGCAATGAAGTTGCAAGGAAAAGAGGTTGGCAAAGTGCCATTATAAGAGACGTAGGTGGAAATGCTTGATTCATGCTAAATTTTAAGTTGATTGTGCTACAAGTAAAATGGAATGTGCAACAACCAAAAAGAAAGTGCACCATACTGGAGAGAATAAGTAATAAGCATGTTGTAAGAAATGATGTAAAGATGATGTTGAGCAGAAGATGTTCAACTACAACGCCACAATGCAGCAAAGCAAGCTCAAGGATGAAGAAGTTGAAGAAAGACATGAAATATTCATGATGGAGAGGTAGTTCCAGTGAGAAGAGTTCATGCCAGAGAGTATAGAACATGAACAAGCATAGGATCAAGTTGATGATGATTGCAACAATGGATAGGTTGAAGTGAAAGAAAAACATAGTAAATTGATCCCTAGACAACAAGTATTAGTGGTGCTTATAGAAATAATATTGAGGGTGTAAGTAAGGGAAAAAGAGAAGAAACATGGTGTGGAATGCCCCATTGAGCCGGTTAAATGTGAAGAAATTAACCACATTGGGAAACATTTATAACAAATTCCAAAGGTGGATTGATTTCAACAAGTAGGGGAGGAAATGGTAAAGACTTTGAGGATGGAAAACTAGCAAGAGATGGTGGAAAGATGGAGTAAAAGTGTGAAAGGTTCAATGTAATGGAAAATTATAGAGGTGTGCTTCAAAAGTGGCAAAATAAAGCTGAAATACATAGAAGGAGGAAAAATGAGTAGAATAGGGAAACAAATAAATCACATATACTCGAAAATGTCGTTTTATCAATAATATTGTGAGAAAAATCCTCACATTTTTCCAACCAAGATAGATTAATTCAAGACCACCCCAAATACAAAAAATTATCTTACACATACCATTTACTTTAACTAGTTCTTTCAATGATTCACTTAAAAATATACACTTCCACCTATAATATTCTAATGGAGTTCATGTGAATGTAGACAGATTCTAATATAAAAGAGATAGCATTAGAAAATAAATAAAGGTCGTACTTCTTTCGATGAAAGTATTTAAGGTGATTTTCCACATCGCAAAATATCTTGTTCATTTACACCATAAAGGCTCAAGAATGATTGAAACTTTCATATTGCATTATGGCCAAATAATATTGATAGAGAAAAGGAGTCTTCAAAGTTTGAAAAACATGGGATATCATGACCATAACACCTTGGTATATTTTGATGAGAAATATCAATTTGATGCCACAAAGTTAAAAGGATGATCAAGATATTCACAAGGATCATGTTTTGCCTTCAAATACATCAACAAATAAGGAGAATAAACTTTGTTGTTGCATGCAAACTAGTTATATGGCATTGGTAATAGTAGGCTCAATTAACATCCTTAAAATTATGTGTAACATTTATGTGTAACATGCCCTGGAAATTCACCCCTAGGCTCTCATTCTTATAAGTTTTCTTCATTTACCATTAAGGATTAACCATCGTCACGGGTCATATTTTTTATTATTACATGAACAAGTATTATACAACATCAAATTAAGGAGCCATAGTACGATATACTCCCTCTATGTTTTACCAAATCCTTGATAGGAACCCTTAGATTCATTTATATGACTTTTGTATGTGATCAACCATTAAGCATGAAGAACTAATCATGGCATGAATCCTACAAAATCCTTTGGTTAATCCACACAAGCATTAATGGACTTTTATTTAAGTCTATTGTAGCTATCATGATCATAGATCTTCATGTAAGTCAAACGGGTTGGTGATATCACCATTATGTAAAAATAACTACACTAGCCTCATGCATGGCATAGATAATCCTGCATCATAAACTATACAGTTAAAAGCATTATACCATAATTGATCCGCATGCATCTATGTCTCATGCACAAATATCTGTCATGTTAAACCAGAGACATTATATAACTTAAATGCATCCTATGTTCCTTCACTAACATAATGATGATCAATTTTAGATTCACTGGATATCTCACACATCCATACATGTCCATCTCATAAGCAAAGTTAGTGCAAGTAGTTCTACCTATGCATAAGGGTCCCATGCAGATTCTATCATGAGTAAGATAGCTCCATGGCCCAACCAATAACAACCCCCTACTATGCTTCTACCACTAACTCTACTTTTGGAGGCAATAAAAGTCACATGCATAAGGATGAAATCATTTACATGAATACAAATAATATCACTGACATATACCTTATGCGATACGAATAAAGAACTACAATGAATCAACGGATGCAATTCATCCTATAGTGCATAATGCATAGATTAGATAACCTGAACCACAGGCTCTACTGTTTCAGACATAGAACCAAAATCATTTATCATATAGTTATTTCTGCATCCTTATTCAATCATTCTCCTATACAAGTTCACACGTACAACTAATCATATATGCTGAAAGAATTTCAATAGTATACCGTTGACGGTGTTGGACCCGCCAACATGTCAAGGGGATCTCCCCGGTAAGAAGTCCCAATTAGACCTCAGATTGTTTGGTGTAGGAGTCCCAACAGTGGGTCGTAAGGCAATGCCTTGACCACGGTGTCACATAGAAGAAAGCAGAATAACTCTGTCAGTAGCAAGGGTATGACTGATGCGATGAGTCAAGGAAGGTGTATGAGAGGTTCCAACACTTCGAAAAGGGAAGGAGGTGAAGGTGAGTTCAAGGTTGAAAGGGATTAGTCCCAACTCGGCTAGGAACACACAACACAAAAGACATGCACAGCTTCCAGCGGAGCAATCCACTCGGATGTGGAAGTCACATCATACAAGGTAAGATAACACATACAACACTCACGAATCAGTCCGAGACGAGTGTGACGGTTGTTATAACAAGGTTCAAGTGAAATTTCTATCTGATGTCCAGTAGAGTAGTCGACACAAACGGTGACAACATTAACAACATATGCAACACATTAACAACAAGATTCATATAATTGCATGTGAATCAGTTCATACACAAGTACATAAGTTAAACAACACATATCATTAAAGCAATCAGAGCAGTCCAACTACATAACAACATATGCATGAAAATGTGTTGGCTCTTATTATATAAAGAAGTGTAACTCACAATCATACAATACATCCCTGTAAACTTGTTAGCCCCAACAATGAAACGTTACAGCCACATCTGCCTGTTCCTCCAAAGAGATGTACTAGCTCCGTGAAGTGGAGAAGCCAATGCGCATTACAACATTGTCCAAGCCTTCTTCAAAATAGTCTTAGTAGAATCTTAGCTGACCAAAATCCTCTACAATGAGTTATGAGGGACTATCTATAGCAAAGGGTGGGGTGACCCTTCACATTCTCCTCTGTGACAGTTCAACTACCCTCATGACTCTTCACGTACTCTATCACTGTTACATCCAACTGTTTACACTTGACTTACACTTGACATGACTCAACATTACAATGCACATGTACTCATGTGAGACAACATGGCTTGAGCAAGCCTTGGAAGACATCACTGACACTCATTCCATTGTGGTGAGACCAACTCTTTGACATGCTTGTGATGGTGAAACTGGTGCGTTGATGCCAAGCTTGGTCATCCATGATGGTGTGCATGCACTTCATGGTGACATGTTACTGAAGAGAACTCTTTCTTTCTTTGCAACTGGTGCATTGGTTCAGCCCCTTCATCCAACTCGTCTGTTAACATGCTAATGGTCTTCTTGGGTGTGGCTGAACCGGCAGCACACTGATGCATAGTGTCCATGCTGATCTTTAAGAGTGTGTTGGTGATTATGCACATCAACTTACCGAAGTACCCGTTCGGCTCCAATTAGACTTGCTTTTTGTCTTTGCCTTGGTGAGTGTGTTGAATGGGTTGGATTGCATGCGTGCGCACAATGACATGCATGATGCTGAATCCCTTGCATGCGATCAACCACACTGCTCCGTGTTAGCTGCTGGGATGGATCTTTAACTTGTCTGGGCGCAATTTCATCCATGGGCGCACGTTGTGCCCACTGTTGTTCCTGATCTTGCTCCAACTCATTCGTCTGTCTACGTAGCTTCATGTTCTTCCTAAGCTGCTGCTTCAACACATGCAACTCCTTCTTTGTTACATCTTCTTCCTTCGCGTGATCTTCATTTCACGTTGTCACTCCATATCCGAAGTCTCCAAAGTTTCTCTCATCATCAATAGAACTGCTTGAGCTTGCAAATTTATTCCGCCTCCGTGTTGTCAACAACCCTCCTCTTGCATTGTTGCATTTGGTATGCTGTCTTTAGCTGTTGTTCATGATGTTGATTGATGTGATGCTACCGGTTGATGTCATTGTCTACGAACAACTTGATGTCTTCGTGAGTAGGTCAACTCTTAGACACTTGATCAACTGCATCCCCAAGTGTTCTCTGAACGGTGTCCTCGTCTTTGCTCTCCTGGAAACCATTGTACCTATACTGCTGAGAGGCATATGAACACCTGCGATACCTGGAGACATGGCAACACTCACAGCAAGCAATCTGTCAGTCAAAAACCAAATGAACATGAGAACTGACTTGCAACATACATGGGTGCATGATCATGAAGGTTGTGCAATTTCGGTTGGGAGGTCGGGAGACTGACTACCAAGACTTCACAAGGCACAGTCTGGGTTGCTGGGAGACTGACTGACTGCTGGAACTGCGCAATGCACAGTCCAGTCTGCATGCTGACCACTGGGATGGAGCAATGCGCAATTCCAGCTGGGAAGAACTGCTGGCCTAGGAACAAATTTGCGCAATTTCTTGGGCCAAGTAGCCATTTTCCTTTAAAAATGTGCAAAACAGTCCTAAAGGCCAATGCTGGGAAAGAATGCACAAATCTGGAGAGGACGATGAGCCTTACTTTCCTAGATTGTGCAATGCAGCCTTAGTGAAGGCAGAGCCCAAGCCAAGGTTGGGTTGACTTGTCGACGAACAACTGAAAGCAAGTGAGTGAATGCATAGCGACACTAAGTGATAGCAGAAGTGATTAATAGTGCACGCAAAGCATGAATGAAAGATTAAGAAAACAGATCAAAATGCATGTGGGTGAGGCAGTTCGCGGGTTGGGCGAACGTCCATGCAAAACAGTTTCATGCATGCGACAACAATGAGATAGCAACGAAAACTGAAACAAAGCTAGCACAAGCTAGTATACATGTAAATGATAGCAAACGTTAAAAGAATGAAGAAAATAGTACTCCCACAAGCGAAAACATAAAAAGCGACAAAAATTCAACACAAGGCATGGGAAGCGGGCTTACCCCAAAACAACTAAGCTGAATGTGCCAACTACTCCTAGATGTGATGTGGGATGTCAGAGCTGCAAGGTTGATGTGAGGAATGAGATCTACAGCATCCGGTTGATGAGTTTTGATAACATCAAGGTTGTGAAGCGCATACCACGAATCTAGGGGAAGCGACACTTGGTCGAAGGTTTCATAATTGCTCCTTGCATGTAACCTCCAACTGCTAAATATAGATCCCTAAAACAAGGGATGCCTTTGCATGCTTCCTTGGGAGAAGCAACCCATGTATGCAAGTTTGTTTTTCTTAGTCCGAGAGGAAACTGGTCAACTCAGCTGCACATGCAAGACACTGTTCGACTGCTGGAGAAAAATGCGCATTTCTGGCTGAGTGTTGGGCTTGCTGCCCAGGAGAGTTGCACAATTTCTGGGCGGAGCAGCTAACTGCTGCCCAGATTTGCACAAATCCTTGGCTGAATAGCCTACTGCAGGGAAAATTTACGCAAATCCTACTAGGAGGGTTGACTGGCAAGATTGCGCAATCCTGGAGTCCAGTAGGCTGTCAGAGAGGATTGCGCAATTCATGGAGGGAACGCTGGTTTCCCCCCAAAAATGCACAATTTTCAAGGGGAAGTTTCTGATCCTGCAGCTGGACCAAGTCTGGGTGAGCAGCCTATGAGAAGAATGGATCAAGTGTGATAGGAAAGCTGTCTTTATGCGAGGAAAACACTGAAGCTTGAGTACTTGAAGAAGCAAGACAAAGTGTTGTGTAAAGTTGGTAGGGAGGGTCAAAAACAAGCTAAGGCAAAATTTTGGAGGGTGGTTGTAGCAGCTACAACATATTCAAGGTAAGGAATAACATACAGGACATCCCATGCAATGGGATCTTACAAGATTAGAAAAGAGAGAACAACACTTGGAGAGCGGAGCACCACCATCCAACCATGAATCACCTCTGGTTCCCCCCTGAGCCAAGGTTCTTCCCATAGATCAACTGCCTCCAATTGATCTATGCAATGGGTATTTAATACCCTTGCTCATAATATGGTTTCATTAGTGGCGTCCCACTTTTATGGATCTCTTTATCCATTTGCCTAGGCTTATCTCGGAAAAGCTCACCTTTCTCTCTCTTCAGGCTTTTCCTCATAAAAGCTTGCCTTTATCTCCCGCATAGATTTTATGTTTTTGTCGATGGATATTTATCTCCAATCCATCCAGCTTATCTAAAATCTCATCTAGAAGCTTTATCATGAAAGATTTATCCTATCTTATTCGCCAATGGGATTTGGCAAGAATTTCATCTTTGGTGTCTCACTTTTCCAAGTGATAAATTTATTAATTTATTTAATAATGTATTTATTTTTCATAATACACATCAAACCTATCTTTCCTCAGCTTAGGTTCGCAATAGTTTGTCCCACAAGGGAGGGGTGTTACATTGTGTGTAAATAATTTTCCAAGGACTAAGCAAGGCTCCTTTTTTTACTTAAGCAAGAGCGGGTCCTTCTATTCATTTAATTAAAAAAGAAACATAATATACAATAAATACCACAGAGGTGTGGCCCACCTATATGACAGGCCCATCAAAGCCTTTGTACCTGAGACATCATCTCAAACAACGGGTCGGGGGCCCACCAAATATTACAAAAAGTCCTCCTAAGACCATGCGATCCTCCTCCACAGATCTAGCGGTCGAGAATCATTTCGGGTGGCTAACAAGCACACCCTTTATCCTTCAATTCGGACACGATGAGCCCAATGAACCATATTTAATAAGCATTTCGGGTCCGTCTGGGGCTCTAACCTTCGAGCACTTTACCTGCCCGAAATCCACCATTTGCGCGCGATCCTGATGAGGCCGTGCCACTAGCACGAGACTTAACCTCTGATTCGGACCCAAAGCTGGATTAATATCCCACCTAAATAAATTCAGGTCCAGTTTCCTCGTTATCTTTCTTGCTGTTCTCCACGCGAAATGCATGGGATTGCTACGATTTCGTCGACCTACTTCCCTTTTATCTGGATCCATGTCGCAATGATTCAGGGTCCATGTTCTAATCTTGATTGAATTGGGGTCCATAAGCATATCATTGGCCCACCTAATCCTGTTTGTATTCTTGAGTCTAAGCACCATTAATATGTAAAGTTCTAGGAGCAATTTCCTGCCCAAAGGCCAAATGCAGACTTTAGAGGGATACCTAACCTCCTATTCGTGCTTTGCCACATACTACTTTCCCCTGTGTACTAAAATTTCTTTGTCTCCCACATTCTTCATCCTACTTATTCTCCTTGCTCTGATAGAGCTCTCTGTCTAAGGTCGCCTATCTGGAATATTTTTCCCTCAAATGTCCTTGGGGAGTCCCTATCCAGTCATATCTTATATTGGTTTTTATACAGAGCATGCCTTCGTTTGCCAAAATATCCACTAATCTGTTGGTTGTTCTGCGCACATGGATAAAACTAAGGGTTCTCATGTTTTGCAGGTGGGATTGAATGCATTGATAAACATACAGTAACCTCCAGTGTCTTGACACTTTGTCTGGTGCTGATCCATTACCAATTTTCTTGACCGAATTAATTATCAATTCAGAATCAGCTTCAATTATGATGTTGTGTAGATTTGAGTCCCTCAGGATTTCTAGGCAATGTTCCATGGCCATGAGCTCTGCCATATTATTGGTGGCCTTCCCCAAATGACGGTAAAAGATGGTTTTTATGAAACCTCTTTCATCTCTTATAACTCCTCCATACCCAGCCATACAAGGGTTTCCTTTTGAGGCTCCGCCTATATTGCATTTAATAAAACCTTGAGGTGGAGGTTGCGAGAATTCCTTATCAGTTGTTATATGAATTACTATCTTGTTTGTGCCCTTGGGGGAAATCCCCTGTAGTTCCAAATTTAGAAGTATCTGCTCATCCTGATCTTGAGGTTGGTTATCAGGGAGATTTTTTAAAAGGGTTCCTATAGTCTCTTTGAGCTATCTTATGATCTGAGTCATGATGCTCTATGGTGACCCAATATTGTTCTTGAAGATTCTATTGTTGCGTTCTTTCCAGACATCCCAGATTATAAAGCCTGGAACCAAAGCCCACGCTTTGTTGATTATTTCATTTGCCGAGAAATTTTTCCTCCAATTCTTGAAAGTACTGGTAATGCTGCCAATGTCCCTGTCTGTTTGTCTAAAGATTGAAGCCACCCAATTGCATAAGGTGGAAGTGAATGGGCATAGGTTAAGAAGGTGTTCCATAGTTTCTTCCTGTAGTTCACATAGCTGGCATCTGGGTGGTCCAACTACCCCTCTTTTCCTAAGATTTTCCCAAGTTAGAATTTTTTTTATGCTGCACTAACCACATGAACAGTTTAATTTCATCCAGTTTTGGTTCTGCCATAGGTCCTTCCATACCTTATCAAGGTTTGAGAAGTCTAGCCCCAGGGCTATTCGCTTGGCCTCTTTCAGGTTAAAGTTGCCTTCATTGTTTTTACCCCATCTTAGTTGATCTGAAGATGTTGATATTAGAATCTTTCTCTATTCCAAGATGACTATAAGAGCTTTTTCTTGGGCTTTCAATGGGGAGTCATCACTGTAAACTAGGTTCTTCCATTTTCTCCATTTTCCATCACTTCTTTCCTGATCCCAAAAGTCATTTACTTTGAGTAACCCTTTATCGTCAATTTCATTCTTGAGATTGACAAATTCTTCTTTTAACAGTCTAGGTTCCTATTACCAATTATCCTCCCAAAACCAAGCGAGGTTTCCATCTCTGATCTCCCAGAAACTGTGTTTCTGAACTATGGCTCTATTTTCCTAAGCTTTGTTCCAAATGCGAGAGCCTTTGATGAGTCCCTTCATCCTAATGTAATCACTTTCTTGCCAATTGCTTGCATATTTCTGTTTCCATACTTTGGCCCAAGGGGAAACCGATTCTTTTAGCCATCTCCACCATAGTTTTGCCCCCAAGACTTTGTTTAGGGTTTCAGGGTCATCAAGTCCCAAACCTCCATGTATCTTTGGCTTACATATTTTATCCTAGGCTACCAAAGCCCATTTCTTTTTCTCTTCCCCTTTGCCCCAAAGAAAATCCCTTTGGATATTTCTGATGTGTTGCATTACTCCTTTAGGAGCTAGAAGGACTGAGAGCATGAAGATGGGGACAATTTGTAGGATAGCTTTTGTAAGCACTAGCTGTCCTGCTATATTCAAAGACCTGATAGTCCATTTCCTAATTTTGTCCTGAAGTTTATTAGTAACTGGCTCCCAAACTGCCTTGCTTAGAGGTTTGTCTGTTAGAGGTACTCCCAAATATTTGGAGGGTAGCATATCTCTTTGGAAGCCTAGAATTCTGGTGAGGTTTCTCTAAATAGAAATATCAGTATTAAAAAAGAAAATCTTTGATTTGTTTAGGCTTACCTCTGTCCCCATAGCCATAGCAAAGTCGTTAAGGATTTGTTTGAAGGCTTGAGCTTCCTTCACTGTGGGTATACCCTGTAGCATGGTGTCGTCCACAAATTGTTGATGGGTCAAGGCATCCCCATTTAAAGTGAGTTTGAGACCCTAGATTTTTCCCTCTCCTTTGGAATATTTAATCGCATTGCCTAGCCCTTCCATCATGAGAATAAAGAGGAAGGGTGAGAGAAGATCTCCTTGTCTGAGTCCTCTCGAGAGCTTAAAGGTCTTTGATGGTGAGCCATTTAGCAGGATTGAAAAACTTGGAGTGGTTACAAGGGTCATTACCCATCTTATCCAGTTATGGTCAATGCCATATGCTATCAATACTTCCTTGATGTAAGCCCAACTCAGCTTATCATGAGCCTTTTCTAGGTCAGGCTGAATGATCATACCTGCCTTATTATTACTCTCAAGTGAGTGAACCACCTCGTGAACTTGAATGATGTTATTAAGAATTTGCCTACCTTCCACATATCTAGTTTGCTCCTCAAACACGAGAGTTAGGAGTAAGGGCTTAAGTCTGTTCGCAATTACTTTTGAAATAATTTTATACACCACGTTGCATAATGATATGGGTCTAAATCTGTCTGGTGTGATAGCATTCTCCTGCTTTGGAATCAGGGCTATGAAAGAGGTGTTGAGCACCTTCAGAACAGTTTTGTTTTTCCTTGAGTCCTCCACCACATCGAGGATATCTTGCTTGACTATTTCCCAGCATGCTTTGAAGAAGTCAACGTTGAAACCATCTGGACCTGGAGCTTTCCCATTTTGCATTTCTTTGATGACTTCACTGATTTCCTCTTCATTCACTGGCCTGTTAAGATTATAATTTTCTTCTCTTGTCACTAGCTTAGGAATGTGCTTTGTGAAGTCCTCGATAAATTGAGATCTGTCTATGAGAGGCTCCTCAGCTATGCCTTGGAAATGCTGAACCAAAACAATTTCTATTTCTTGGTGTATAGTGAGTTGATTTCCATGAGTATCTTTGATTTTTGAAACCCTGTTTTGTGACCTATGATCCATAGTAGATTTATGGAAAAACCTTGTATTTTTTTCTCCTTATTTTAACATTTGTACCCTCGATTTCTGTTTCCAGAAAATCTCCTTTTGCTTGCATAAGCCTTCCCATTCTGGTTGAACATAATTAGCTTGTTCTTTTCTCTCCTCAATGAAGCCCTCTATAATGAGGGTTTGGTTAATTTCATGTACTTCCGTTCTGCTGCTTTTTTGGCTTTGAATATATTGCCAAATTCATTCTTATTCCAATCTTTTAGCCTTTGTTTGACGTGTTTCAATCTCTAATACAGAAGGAACATTTTAGTACCTTGAACTTGCATATCTTCTGTCCACCATCTTTCAATATTTCTAATGAAGTCAGGATGGGTAAGCCAAATGTTTTCAAACCTGAAAGGTCTGTTTCTTAGAGTTCCTATAAAGGATGCTTCAAGTTGAATAGGCTAGTGGTCCGAGCCTCGAAAAGTAAGTATCATTGCTACCAAGTTATGGCCTATGAGGATGAGGTCCTCCGAGATAACGAATCTATCAAGTTCAGAGGCTACTTGAGACGCTCCTCCCCTCTTACTATTCCATGTAAAGATGCCATTACTTGTCTCTGTATCTACAAGCTTCATGTTGTTTATGAAATTCTGAAATGTTATAGAATCTCTGCCTAGTGATCTGGTTCCTCTTTTTTTTCCAATAGAGCCCTGATCATATTGAAGTCCCCTCCCAGAATCTAGGGGATACCCGAATGTTTTTCTCTTAACTCCTCCAATGAGGTTAGAAGTCTGAGTTTGTCTTCCGACTTTTGTGGACCATAAACATTTGTGAGCAAATAAACTTCCTTGTCCCCCAAAGGTTGGATGACCACTGATAAATAGTTCCTGGATGCTTCAGCATCTAGGATACCAAGTTTCTGAGGGTTCCAGAGTGTGAGAATCCCTCCTGCTGCTTTGTCTACTTTAACTTCTAGATATTCATATTTGATAAGCCATTTGCTATGTATCTCTTTTATTTTTTCTACTAAACATTTTGTTCCCTGGATGAAAATCATATCTGGTTTTTCTTCTTTCATTCTATTGCTAAGATTTCTTTGTTTCCTTTTACTTCCTAGACCCCTAATATTCCATGTTGTGAGCTTCATTAAGAAAGATTTGTAAATGAGTAACTAGTTAAGTCTTTCATCTTACCTAAATCGATCATGAGTTTTCCACACTCTATCAGCAGCTCATTCTATTTTTTCCTACCTCTTTTCCTGCCTGGGTTCCTAGGAGCTAGTCCTGATGTTGCCTTCATTGTTTTCACCCCTTCGTTGTCCTGACTATCATGGTTTCTTTTGACTCCCAAACCTTTTGCCTGCGTTCTCCATAGGAATAGTTGTTGTACTCTATTAAACTCCTCTTGAGGTAGTGAATCCATTCATTTGGTAGTTCCCTGCTCCAGGAACTTTTCCAGATCTAGATGCTCCCTATCAAGAATATCTTGCAGTTCATGATCCTCTATTCCCACGTCGCTCTAGGTCATCTCTTGGTCCCTATCAAGTTACGTAGTGTTCGGTAGATCCTCCTTTTGTTGGTTGTTTTCTGGTATATCCTCCATGCTATCTTCCTTTTTTTTTCTCTACAGGGATGTCCACCAGTGTCTGGTTCGTTTTATCATGCTCCTCTTATTCTTCTAATACCTTGAACCTATTATGACTAAACTGCTTTTCCTCGTTGATTTTATTTTGATACTTTCTCCCTCCTTTACCTCTGCTCCCCACATTGTTAAAGCTTTCAATTTCTTTACCTGAGGTTGCTTTAGTTCTGCTTTCCATTTTGTTTAAGGGGCAGTCTCTAAATAGATTCCCGTGTTCATGGCATTTGCGACATCTGAAAGGAACGTGCTCATAGTCCACCGCTTGCACCCATTCTTCATCAAAAACTTCTAGAATTATTTCATCCGATAGAGCTCTAGAAATGCCCTAGTTTATTTCCTATTGCTTTTAATGATTTTTGATGCCAATAATCCAGAGGTAGGGAATAAAGACTTACCCAAACCAGGACCGAAGTGAATGTCTCATGCTCCGGGACAAAATTCATCACCCAAGGCCGCATATAGAGGCCAGCAGCAACATAGAAGTACGACCCTCCTTCAAACACCCTGTCTTTATCCTCTATGTTTGTAAAAACTATAGTGAAGAAACCCTTGGATCCAAGGTGCAGATCTATATCCCCCTTAGGTTTCCAATGATTCTTTATCCATGCATGTAAAGCCTTCTCCGTTGGCCATAACCCCATGAATTTACAAATGACTACATAAGTCGCCATGTGTTCCCTATGTGCCTGTAGCGCTGGATCACTTAACACCACTCGGGGTGTGATGGTTGCCTTAGGCTTACATGGTCTAGTCTGATTTTTGGTGTCAGCATTCTGATTTTCTCCTTCTATTCGCTTCTCTCGTCTGACTTCTTCCTGCGTATCTTCTTGCCCCTGTGAGCTTCTGTTTTCCTGTTTCCCTCCTCCTAAAACCCCGGTTTCAGCCCCCAGTGGTTTCTTGAATCGATTAGAGACTGCCTAACTGTAAAAGGGAGTGGAAATCCCCCCCGTCACCTCTCCATGGTGCCCAACACTGAACTTCTACTTCAAACCCTAGCTCTGCGTGTTTTCTACCAGCGTCGTCGTTAAGCAAGGTTCCTTTTACCTTTGAGTAACATTTTTATTAATTGCATAGATGTTGTAGTAGATATATGCATTTTTCATTGTTGTCACAAATGTCCGAGCCTTGTTCCTTCAATCTGCAAGGAGTTGGTGCAGTTATTTTTTCTCTCAAATTAAAGTCACTTGAGTAGTCACTGTGGTGGTTCATTGTGCAAAGGCTAGAATGCTATAGAAACCTATGTAAATTGTTGTGATAGGCCCAAATTTTTTGCCACAATTTAATAAAATATATTCAAGAATATTGATGAATATTTCCATTATGTTTAAAGCAATTACAATCTATGTAGTAGAACTTTGTATTGAAATTATGTATTCAAGCATTTCAAATATGTTGTCTATTTGTACCTACTTCTACTTAAATTGTACATTATTGTCATTATATGTTTAATAAAATACTTGATTTTGTTCTTATCAACAGTGGATAAATTCCACTATCTGTATCTAATATTGTAGGGTTTCCGACCTCAATGCAATTCCAAACAATGCACCAATGGTTGGACAACCACTCTAATGCCATCATTGGTTTATGCCATTTATCTATTGATTGAGGATGAAAAAGATAAAATAAAACAAAACAATACATATTCACTACAACTTCAAACTGTTGAGAAATATAGGGCATCAAGTATTAGTTGACTTCTCTTCTTATTATAACTTCTTGTGAATTCTTTTTACTTTCTTAGATTATGACCTTCTCTTTCTTATATTTTTAGTGTCCTTATTCATAAAACAACTACCAATGCATAAACCATAAAGAGACGAGACATAGAATATAGGTTATCAACCAAGGCCAAAACCTCCCCCACTTTAGAGGAAAATCCGAACAAATTCTTCTTCTTATAGAGACTTCGATTAACGAATACTAAGACCAAGATCCTTGACCTATTTGTCTCTCCAAGACCATGTCACATGCCTTTCTTGATGAGATACTTCCTTGAATCAAAGTGATGGCTCTTTCCTCTTCCTTTGGTCAACGCAAGTCAAATACTCTGCACTTTTAAAATTTCAGGCTCTTTCCACAGAACTATGGTCAGTAGCTCTGTAATTTCAAACCTGTGAGGAGAGAAAACAAACTTGGATATATCTTGCTTCCTTTGCTATTAATGAGGATCCTGCTTAACGAAATATTCTAGAAGTGGAGATGATAAGAAGACCCTTTTTGGAGACTCTTTCTTGGATTGATATGGTACTGTAGAAACCCTACTTTTCTGCCATATATGTGAAAATATTAGCACAAAGACAACCCAAACAATTTGGTCTTCCTTCCTTCCATCTCGTTGATTATAGTTCTTCTCTCCTTGACTCTCTGCACTCCTTCTAACCACAATCCATTACCGAATTGTAGACGACGGAAAATATTTCTCTGAAATTTTGTTCTGAAATGGAATCCGAACTACCCTATTTATAGTTGTTGCCCATGCTAATAAGAGGATGAGCCGACATGTCCATTTGAGATATTATATTATTTTTTTGAAGCTAACTTGAAGGAGGTGACTTTGTCTTGGTCTTGGAGGGCCTTCTGATAATGTTTATGACTCATACAAAAATGTAACATGCCCAAGAAGGGTCCTTCATACATAACATAGATTCAAATTGGCCTTTATGACTAGATGACAAATCCTAAATGTTCACAATCAGAGGCATCACTAAAAATAAAATTCCTTGCTCATGAAACCCATGAGAAAAGAACTACGATAATGCTCTTATTTTTCTTCTTTTCATCAATTACATAAAACCATATTTACACATTTCACTGTGAAGAATGAACCTAGTTAGACTTTTCAAGACACCCTCTTAACTAGGGAGGTATTCATAATGGTACTTGGTCATTCTCAATCTGAATAATTTCTCATGAGAAGAGTTGGATTGGTAACCCATCGACTTAGCATCATATCAACCAACATTGTTACATAGCAAGACCTTGACTAATATCTCTATCCCTCCACAAGATCTAATCATAATGCTGGGGATACCAATGATGTATAGACATCCTCATCACTGTGTCTCTCGGAAAATACGCCACCCGAGTTCTTAGGGTGTATTCCACCAGGACAATTATTATCTTGGATTCCCAGTCCTCAAAGAATATAGTTCCTCTATGACTATTCTTATCTTGGATGCCCTAACTCATCCTCAAAGAGTATCTGATGCCAGATATTTTACCCAAACCTCCATTCTGTCTTCCCAAGTGCAGACAAAAATGATGTGTCTTACCTCTCCCTCTTAATTAGAGAGGATATCTCTATTCCAATAAAGGAATGTACTCATTCCTAGGGAAGGAATGTACCTAAGCTCCTTTTTGGCTTAGGAATTTCCAAGTTTCTTCCAAGTAGGAAACTTGTTCCCAGGCGCCCTCTTAATTAGGGACCTACAACAACTCCTCAGGTGGAGATGATGGTACAATGAGCTACTTGAAGAACTCCTCCTCATGATGTCATTAACTTCTTTCCGTTATCTAGGAGTCTTCATGTTTGGGACTTCTACATAGGGCACTGACCATGCATCACTTTCATCAACAAGTCAACCATGTCATCATCGAAAAGTGATCCACTAGTCCATATATAGCATTTCTTCATGCCATGATTCTTTCTTCATGCCATGTTTACGTAAGGATCTTTCATCCTACTACATGTGCATCGATGGTGGAAGACATCCATAGATATTCCCTCCACAACCCTACGTAAACCCATCCAGATATTTCTTAAAAAATAAAGGAATGAAAATTATAATCAACATTGCCTTTGCAATGGTCTTTCATCATGACATATTCTAGTTTGCATCAACATCCTGCATACGTATCGACATATCTCCCAATGATATATATTGTCAAGGGCGTCTTTCTTTTTCAGACTCCATCAAAATCTTCATATCTTTCATGGAGATATTCTAGTCAAATCTTCTTGGTCTTTTGGATGTTGATTACCTTTACCATTGTTCCATATTCTATGATTTCTTCCTTCCTCTATTCACACATTTCATTCCCAGGAGCTTCCAATAAGAGTTCCTCAATTGTAGTCAACCACCCCATACTTCATGTGAGGACATGTTATGTTTATTTCATCTAGTGAATGTGTGACCCATACATTCCTGCATCCCTTTGAGGGAGAAATATTCTTTTGATCATGCTCTTAAGATAGAACATTGAAACCATATGACATGACTTCCACAATATCAAATGTAAGCATACATACCTCATTTTTCCTTTGGGTCTTCCACATTTCCTGCAGCAACTTCCTTGATTAAAATATCTGCTTCATTTTTAGTTATCATACCATCATCTCATGAATTCCACATGTTTAAAATTCTTGATGAAACACTTGCTTTCCCTCATAATCAGTGAACCTTTCAATGAAGATTCCTTCAAAGAATCTTAAGGATCTAAAGTATCCCCATCACCAGATGTTTCCTTTTGACAGATGTATGATGAACCTTGAACTAGATGACCTTGCTACTGCTGTTTCCAATGAGATTCCCAAGAGCTATATCCTTGACTTCCATAGATTCCAACCATATTTCATGCTTTGTTATGATGACGTCCCGAGCTCTTGCTTTCAATGTTTCTATGATGTCTTGATGCATCCCAATATTTTACTTAGTGAATCATGATAGCCTTATCTTACAACATAAGGCTTAGGAACTTGAAAACAACTCATGTGAGGAATATTATCTCAATAGTGGAAATCTATTACTTCCTCCATCTTGGATTTATTCTTTTCCTCTTCTTCCACTTCCTTGGTGATGTGGGCTTCTTCTCTTCCTCTTTTTTTATTGTCCTTCTTGAGATTAGCACAATTTCAATTATAGTGCCCATATTCTTGACACCCATAGATTGTATTTTATCAATGTTCTTCTTCTTTTTATGAGGACCAAACTTTCCAAATTTTCCCTTTCTTTTTTTCATTGCAACATATGTTTTATTTTGCACACCTGCTCCCACATTAGATTTTTCCTTTAGTCTAGATTCTTAAATCTTGCACAATGACCATAGATCTTGGAATGGAGTAGCTTCTTTCTTCCCATAAATACTTGAAGTAAAGTTAACCCACTCCTATGGTAGTGCATTTAATACAATTGTAGTCATTTCTCTATCAGACATGACATCTCCAAGATCTTGTAGTTGATCTCGAATTTCAGATATCCTCATAAAGTATGAGGCTATTCCATATTCCCTTGATATCTTCATCTTGTAGAGTTATTTCCTTAATGAGATGACTTCTCCAACAATTCTTATGGAATACAACTCTACCAGTTTGTCATGGATTTCTTTTGAAGTGTCATGTTAGGATACATATGGGATGAGGAGATCCTTGATAGGTTCTATGAGAATCCTTTGATCCCTAACTTCCCCTTTCATATACTTTGCAAGAGCTTGAGCATCTTCCTTTCTTGGTTTAGCAATAGATCATTTGACATGTTCTATAACCTCATTTTCAATGAGATTCAAATCTATCATTTTCTTTCATGCAAGATAGTTTGAAGCCCCAACCAATTTGTTGCTTTCCTTGTAAAAATACATTTTGACAGATTCATATGTGAACATAAATATACTTACTTGATAGGATGCTCCTTCTCCTTGTTTCATCCTTGATGTTGATGATGATATATAGACTAGAAAACTTCCCCTTGATGAAGGTAGTTTTCTTCAAGAGTGATCCTTGATCCCACAGAGAGTGTGATCTCTTTGGATCCTTTGATGAAGATCAATGGTGTATGCTCAGTGATGTCTTCAATGGTAAGAACATTGATTTGTACATCTATTCAACTTGGCCTTCTTTTCTTGATGATGATAGATCTTCTTTGTAGGCTCCTTCTTTGATCTAGGGTTATAATGCTTAAGTTGTAGATCTTATCTTAAAGATGATCTTTGCTTTGATGCTTTCCTCGATATTAGATCCTTAAGTGTCCCTTGATAAGATTCCCTTCCTTGACTTTGTCACCTTCACTCCGATACCATGTTGAGAAATCTAGGGTATCAAGTATTAGGTGATTTATATTCTTATGACAACTTCTTGTGAATGCTTTTTACTTTCTTAGATTATGATCTTCTCTTTCTTATATTATTAGTGTTCTTCTTCATTAAACAACTACCAATGCATAAACCATAAAGAGACAAGAGAGTCAAAATATAAGGTATTAGTCCAGGCTAAAACCTCTCCCACTTGAGAGGAAAACCCAAACAAATTCTTCTTCTTATAGAGACTTCAATTGATGAATACTAAGACCAAGGCCCTAGACCTATCTGCCTCTCCAATACCAAGTCACATGCCTTTATTGATGATATACTTCCTTGAATCAAGTTGATGGCTCTTTCCTCCTCCTTTGGTTAACGCAAGTCAAATTGTGTGCAGTACTAAAATTTCGGTCTCTTTCCAATGAACTGTAGTTTGTACTTCTGTAGTTTCCTTCGTTATTCTTGAGGACTCTTCTAGATGAACTCGGTAAGGAGTGGAGCTAATAAGAAGACTCTTTTTGGAGACTCTTTCTTGGACTAATATGGTATTGTAAAAACCCTAGTATTCTGCCATATATGTCAATATATTATCCCAAAGACAAACCCAAACAATTTGGTCTTCCTTTCTTCATTCTCGCTGATTATAGTGCTCCTCTCCTTAACTCTTCACACTCCTTCTAACTGCAAACCATTACTGAATTGCAGCGAAAATACTTCTCTAAAAAATTGTTCTAAAATGGAATCCAAACTCCCCTATTTATAGTTGTTGCCCATGCTAATTAGCTGACTTGACAAGATGATGAGTTGACATGTCAATTTGAGAGATTATATTATTCTTTTGAAGCCAACTTGAAGGAGGTGACTTTGTCTTGGTCTTGGAGGGCCTTCTTATACCTTTTATGACTCATACAAAAATGTGAAATGCCCAAGAAGGGTCCTTCATACATGACATAGATTTAAATTGACTTTTGTGACTAGATGACAAATCCTAAAGGCTCGCAATGGGAGCCATCATTGAAACCCATTAGACAAGCATTACATAATAATTTTATTTTTCTTCTTGTCATCAGTTACATAAAATCACAATTACACGTCATTATGGAGACCTGACCTAGGTACACTTTTCAACACAAACTACTATTGTTAAGGAAAGATTAACTAACAAATATAAGAGAGGAATTAATAACTCACAATATAAAAATTAATGGTGTAAGTTAATAATGTTATTAACTTATCTCTTATTTCATATTGACATCAATATTCATAATGATAAGTTTAACAAGAACAAAAGTGTTTAGTCAACCAAAATATCACTCAAGTTAAAATCTAATCTAATTATTGATCAAAGTCCTACATGATCTACATATTTATTCAATTACTATAAACTTTTAGGAAACATGTATATTAACTAATTAATATAGCCCAATCTAGAAATAAACTCATGCACATGTTTAAATCTAGCCTATTAATTTTGTAAATATTCTACCCCTTGAAGCTTAATACTTCAAATCCTAATTACCTACTAAGTGAAATAAACTATCCTAGAATTATCTTTGCACATGTATCTACCAATTGTACTACTTAAGATGATCTAAGATTAATGGTGTAACTTAATAATGTTTTTCAGTTCTCTCTTATTTGATATTGACATCAATATTCATAATGATAAGTTTAACAAGAACAAAAGTGTTTAGTCAACCAAATATCACTCAAGTTAAAATCTAATTTAAATATTGATCAAAGTGCTACATGATATGAATATTTATTCAATTACAATAAACTTTTAGGAAACATGTATATTAACTAATTAATATAGCCCAATCTAAAAATAAAAGCATGCACATGCTTAAATCTAGCCTATTAATTTTCTAAATATTTTACCCCTTGAAGCTTAATAGTTCAAATCCTAATTACCGACTAAGTGAAATAAAATAATATTCTAGAATTATCTTTGCACATGTATCTACCAATTTTTCTCACAATTTTGTAGTTACACTTCTCTTCATTATATCAAATCTATAATGACTTGATAATGAATCTCTATATTCTATTACTCCATGACACATAGGAGTCTTTTATCTTTGAATGGTAGTGTTATATCACAATGTATAATAGTGGGAGATATTTTTGTTGCAACAAATATTACAAGATTCTTCATTGCCAAACTACATAAAAACAGACTTGAGTCATTTCTACGTGCCCCACCTCCAATGCAGAAAGTAAAATTTCTCCCTACTTCTTCAAGCTCTATAGTATAATGCGACTACCAAGAATAAAAAATATCTCAAAGGATAATTTTGATCATCCACTGAACCATCACACTCTACACTTGAGAAACCAACCAACTCCAAATTACTTGCTTCATCTAATGAATGCTTCAATCCATTGCGACTTTAATATCACATAACATTCCCTTCATTGTTATAACTTATAATATAACTTTTCCGTGGGTCCACCATAAATCTAGAAAGAAAACTTATAGAAAAGATAAAATATAGCAGAGCAGATGTAAAGTATAGCATAATACCAACCAAAATCTAACAAAAATTTTCATTAAATTTGATGAACTCATCTTCATTGCTTATTTTTTGACGTTTTTGCTAATGTAGGTGCCAGTTGTTTGTGCTTGTCAATTTTCAATACCCTTAATAGTCTTGATCATACTCTAAATGGTGTATTAATATACCATCATGTGATTGCTACATCTCCATATCAAGAAAGTAATGCATTAATCCAATATTAATCATCTCAAACTCTTCCATCAGTTCTTGCTTTAATTTAATCATCATGTCATGTATATAAAGGAAACAATTACAAGAATTCATTTTCTTACCTTTTATGCCAAACTGATCATGTGAGCTAGTTCCATCTAACAACAAAGAGTACACTTTTTGGGCTCTCCAACTATATGGACTTTAACAAAGGGTTGGGAGTCCGCAATTTGTTATTTGTCGAACCACACTAGATGGGAATCTCTATGTTTGTTGGCCACCACTCATCATTTATAATGAACATACATTGAAACCAATGGTCCAGTAGCCAACAAACCCTCAAACACTTGCATAGAGCCTTATGTGACTAAACGTGAAACGTGGAGCTTATCTCTTGTCATCCGCCACCAAAATTTAATTACTAACTAACCCATCCTAATAGACAAAACTGTTATCTACTAGGAATATTGTGATTTTTTAGCCAACACTTACTTCCATAGTTACAACTACTAGTTCTCCTCCATGGACAAACTTGTTTAATAATGTGAATTTTTACAAAACCACTCCCAGGTGTGAATCCTTTCGCTCTGCCACTTCAGCTACTAGGTCACTACCACGTTGTCTCTGCCACGTGCCATGCCACATCGTTGCCATGTAAAAAGGGCCACATGGCTACCTGAAAACACCAAATCCACCTGCCATGTGTCACAACCTTCAACTGCCACATCATCACCATGAGTCACGTCATCTCCATCTCATTGCCATCTACCTCCACATGTGTTTCCATGTCACGTTAGGGACTACTTTGGTTTGGTGAATCAAAGACAAAGAAATAAAAGCATTCATAAAGTTATTTTTTTTCTAAAAGAGGTGAAAAATAAGATATATCCTTGTTAGAAAAACACTTTTTTTTTGGGGGGGGGGAATTAGTAATTTTAATTCACTTTAACTTTTCATTGTCGTATTTTTAATTATGTACTCTATTTTAGACTTAAGGCTTCTGTGGTAGATTTTTGGAAAAATATGACCTGGATTATCCACAGTACTATGTTCAATATGTCAATGTTTCAAACCCCAAATATGTACGCTATTTTTCTTTATGTAACCAGCATGTGTACGCGACTTCAGTGAATGAAAACAACGTATAACCAGTTAACTAACTTTTCATATGTTCCATCAATTATCCATCTTTAACCAATGCGTCATTATTTCATTATTCATTTGTTAAGCAGAAACCATGAGTAGTAAAGAGCAGATAGATCATCAACGCACAAGAAAAATATAAATACAAATGAACACCAATATTTTAGATGGAAACCTAAAGTGGGAGAAAACCACTGCTCCTGTCATGTTTGTCTTCTTTCTCATTATATAAAGAAATACTTCATTACATATTGTACTAGCGCAGACTCTTACCAATATGCAAAAACCCACCTTCAGGATGCTACAACCTCCACTCATTCTCCATCACCCACTAGTAGGGAACTACAACCCCCTAATCTCATTTACCAGCTCCTGCTGGAAGGGAGTACCTACCCTTTGAACAAATTTACCAGCTACCACTAGAAGGAAGCTTTGGCTCCCTTAATAAAGACTCCAACCCTCAACAAACTTTTGTGTACCACGTTTCATAATATTTCAAACTGGATCCACGTCTCAAACAATCATAAAAACATGTAGGCCACCTTTCATCAAATTTTCATACTTGACCAACACCCAACATTATGCTCAATACCAAACTAAAATACTGAATCTCAAAATCTAAATTATGGAAGCACTATAAACCAACTGAACACTGAAGCAAACCAATCTCAACCAACCATTTCAACCAAATCAAATCAAATATGAATAACTCATTACTTGCACACTTAACCCTTGATCTCCATCTCCTTATATAGCTTTTGCCTTAGTCACTACCTCAAGTAAAACCTTTGGTAAAGTTGATGGTGTTTATTGACATGATCAAATAGACGTTGTTGTGTTAATTACTATGGGACAATACCATGGTAATGACACGTGGTATCTAGTTTTCCATGGCTCAGATTATGTATGTGACTTTCATTAATAGTACCAACATATGTACATGACCCTTCTTCATATGGACCACATATACTTTCTCAAAATTCACTTTTGACATCCATCTATAACTACATTGTCATTTCTCTTTCCATATTCCCTATAACATTTGTATCATAATACATGTTATTTTAATTAGTTCCATAATCATCATATTATAACTAATTTGACACCAAGGATATATTTGACAAGCAAGTTGTCATCAGGGACAACACATTAGCCATAATGCCAACAATCTCCACATTAGGACTTGATGGCAACCATTTTCGCGTTTTGACACCACCTACAAACATCTACAAATAGAATTGTAAAAGCCAAGTATTCTCTCCAAACACCAAGCCAAGCCTTCTCTCCAAACACCAAGCTTCTATCCCCCTTTGACATCAACTGCAAAGCTCTGAACTAGGCTAAATGGAATACTTCTCTTGTAGTGTTGATCATTGTAGGTATGATCTACTGAATATAAATAATGAAATTTGCATAATAAGCATGCTTCCCTTGAGCATATGTTGGACTTTTTGAAGATATGCAATAAAACTACAAGGCTTTATGACTCAAACAAATATGAACCTCCCTATCACCAATGACTCTATGATTCCATCACTACATCAATCCTCCAACATATTGGGTTTACATATTGGACCCAAATTTTACATCAATGTACCAAAATAATGGGATGACATGACTTGATCTCAATAGTCTATACATGATTGAATTTTCCACTGATTTACAACATGGGTCTTTTCACAGCCTTTACAACAAGAGACATATATGACACTTCCAACCAAAAATAGGAACCTTAATAATGAGGTAGCAAGGTCATCATAATCTTCAACAAGCACCATGACCATACAGGAATCTGCAACATAATCATCTGAGGGAAGCGACATAGAAGCATGAATATACTCATCATCAAGAAGATATGTAAGATAAGGTAGTGTAGCATCAATTTCTCCATTAGCATCAACATGCGACCAAATATGCAATGTCTCTAAGCACCACCAATCAATTATAGAAAAAGCATAAGATTGGACAAGAAGGTTTTGTTATCAACTCATCCCTTAGATCTTATGTCATCAACGTCAGCATCCTCTCTCCATATTTAGGAAGAGCCACAATCCTCAAGTAGCAAATACATATCAATCTCTTGTACCATAACACCATATGTAGCATCTACAACATCATATTATATCCATACATCAATCAAAAGCAAGGAGGACCTCTAGCATCAGAAGCGATTAATCAACATCAACAGTGACCATAGCATACACATCATCCTCATTAAGTGTATCAAGTAGGATTAACACACCATTAACAACTTCAACAAGTGCAACTCAAGGAAAACTTCATTACATGAAATTCAAGCATAATTTTCAATAGTGAGAAAAAATAAGACTAATAATAGTCGTAATAACCATGAATTCATCATAAACACCATCATGCACCAAGGAGTGCTCAGGAAACTATAATGCCAAAAATGAACTATTAGAAGCATAGCAAACGCTCCACTTGAACATGTGCCAAATTCTCATCTAACCATATCCATCTCATCAATTAGCAAATGCACCTAAGAACCATTCTATCAGCAGCAATATAAGTTTTTGCAACAAATCATCATGAACCAACATCACTCCTAAGCATCATATGGGTATCATCAACAGGCTGTAACAGATCAATGCTAGAACCAAAATCCTAAAAAGAAACTAATGGAAGCATATGCGTGGCTCCCCTTGAATCTGTGCCACTTCATTTTCATTACTGAGAGGCATACATGACTGTTTTAGATCAAAAACCAATTATACATGCGACTGTATTTCATAATATCCACGTACAAAATACAATATGCTAATTTTTGATAACCACAACTCCCCCTGAACATTACGACTATTTTTGTTACTTCATCAGATGCAATGTCAATAATATAAACATAACCAAAAAAATATCAAGAAAACATAGGGAATCATCATCTAGATACACACGGATATCTCTCCCTAAGATAATACACCATTGATCATGTGGACCTGATAGTCATCATATGTTCTTCATGAGGTTATGTACCTCCCTTTTACTTCTGCAGTTATTGTTAGAAGTATACTTTTAAGAACAACAAACTGTAGTAGAGACAATCTTCCTTATGTATCTTACTGATGTTCCTTCTTCCTCCAAATCTTCTTGCAATTTATAATCATATACTCGGACTTTATGGAACTTATCCCATCTTCTGCTTTCATTCCAAATTCTTGACCTAAAATCAGAGACCTTATGCCCAAATGAGTTACAATAAAAACAATATCCATGAAACCATCCTTTATACCTAAGGACTGATCTTGACTTCGATCTAGGAGATTTCCTTTAAGATGTGACTTGAATTAGTTTTATTTTTAAAAACTTTATGCTGGTTGTTCTTGCCATTACACTTTGACTCTGAAGCTATGTGGTTATATCTAATATATGTCTTGATTAGGGGAGAGCATTGTTCATTGATAATCTTATCTAGAGAGGCAAATGCCTTTACCCATTTGCTGACTTTATCATAATCCTTCCTTAGAGTCACAACTTTTTATTCTATTTTTCATAATGTTTTTCCTTTTCTTGAAGTTGTTTTGTTAAGATATATGTTCTTGTATTGGTTGCCTCCAACTGTATCCTTAACATGCTTATTTCCTTGACCTTATTTCTTTAGTTTCCAATTCTTTGTTTCCACTCATAAATCTATCATTTCCTTCAATGCTTTCATTAAATCATCTTCTTCTAAAATATATGATTCATTAGTTGATTGATATTCAAGAGCCATAAGTATTTGGTAACAAATATTACAATATAATCTGAATCGTTTTTATCATGACATGTGCTTTGACTATATTCATTAAAATAAAAACTTTTCTTGGAAGAAAAAATATTTTCGGCATTTTTTTTGTCAACATCATTTCCTTTTTCTTTCTCATCATGATTTTCTTTATATGGAAATTTGGATGCATAATGACCTATTCTTCCATAAGAAAACATTTAAAGGGAAGCTTACCTTTGAATTTACCACTTCCCACTTGCAACTTTCTGACAAAATTCTTTTCTTCCTCATAGGAAATATAGCTTCTATCGTTAGGCTTTTTTTCTTTCCCTTTATATGTGGCTTTGAAGGTTGCTTCCCTCACACCTAATATACCTCCTTTTAATTCACTATAACTTTTCAATTTCATATTCTGAATTTTGTACACTATTGTTCTTTATGAAACCAGCGTGTGTACGTGACATCAGTGAAGGAAAACAAAATATATTCGGTTAACTAACTTTTCATATGTTCCATCAACTATATATATTTAACTAGTGTGTCATTATTTCATTATTCATTTATTAAGTAGAAACCATGAGCAGCAAAGAGCAGATAGATCATCACCACAGAAAAAACATGTCAACACATATGAACACCAGGATTTCAGGCAGAAAACCAATGTGGGAGAAAATCATGGTTGTCGTCGCCTTTGCCTTCTTTCTTATTATATAAAAAAATACTTCATTACATCTTGTACCACCGCAGACTCTTACTAGTATGCAGGAACCCACTTGGAGGAGGATACAACCTCCACTCGTTCTCTACCACCCACTGGAAGAGAGCTAGAACCCCCTAATCTCGTCTATCGACGCCTACCATAAGGGAGTACCTACCCCTTAAATAGATTTACAAAGTACCACTAAAAGGAATCTCTGACTCCCTCTTACTGAAGGCTCCAACCCTCAACAACATTTTATGCACCAAATTTCATAATATTTCAGACTAGATCAATCTGTCTCAAGCAATCATCAAAACATATAGGCCACCTTTCATCAAATTTTCATACTGGACCCACACCCAAAATTATGCTTAATACCAAACTGAAATACTAAATCTCAAAATATGAATCACTAAAGCACTGTAAGCCAAATGGACAATAAAGAAAACCAATCTAAACCAACCATTGCAACCAGACCAAATCAATGCACAATGAGTCCAATCAATATTGCTAGATACATATAGACATCATTGACATATAACAACAAATATAACAGAATTCATCAATAGACATCATCAAATAGCACTGAAACCCCTTATTGGATCTAACAAAGAATATTTACGCAATTGCTATCAAGCATACCAGTGTATATACACCTTTATCATGTGCAACACCCTCATATATATTTCAATGTACCAAGGAGACATATCTCACAATATTTACGCTACTAACCAGAGACAAATCTGCGTAGGTACGTGACTATCCAAAAACACACACTACTAACGAGAGACAGATTCTCGTATGTACGCGACTATCCAAAAACAAACCAGTGTATAGATCTTAAATTACTGAAGCATACCTTTGCTCCAAACACAACTCACATTCCACAATATTAACTGTCATACAATCATAACATAACAACATTATAACCACAAATCTATCAATTTTAGCTACAAGCATAAACAAATTAAGAAAGTGTATTCATTAGTCTTCACCACACTTTTAGATCTATCAGATCTAAGCAATCCCATTGCTCCCTGGTGCACACCTATTCCAAATCAAATCACATATGAATAACTCATTACTTGCACACTTAACACCTTCATATGCATCCCCTTATATATATTTTTCCTTAGCCGATACCTCACGTAAATCCTTCAGTAAATTTGATGGTATTTGTTGACGGGATCGAATAAATGTTTCCACTTCAACAGTTATGGGCAATTACAATGGTAAGTACCCCTAGTATATAGTTTTCCATGGGTTGGATTATGTACACAACTTTTGTTCATAGTACCAATATATATATGCGACCCTTCTTCATATGGACCGCGTATACTTTCTCAAACTTCACTTTTCATATCCATCTTTAATTGTACTACCATTTCTCTATCCGTATCCTCTATAACATCTGTATCATAACACCTGTTATCTGCATTAATTCCGTAACCATCATATTATAACCAATTTTACATCAAGGATATATTTGACAAGAAGGATACCATCAAGGACAACGCATTAGCCATAATGCCAACAATCCTTTAGTACCAAGGTTAAAAAAATATTTAAGATTTTACAAGTATTTAATCCTCAGGTGATTAAATATTTTTTTCCCAAATGAAGGAAGGAAGATTGTCTTATAAAGGGCATGCAATTTCATGTTGTGTATTATTTACACTAAGTATAAGTATTCAAGGAAAATTGATCAACATCGTTATCATTATGAACTAGAAGGAAAATTACATTAATATTGACTTAAAAAAACAATAATTAAAACAACAACCAAATTTAATTTTAAAGAAAGAGATTTTTTGTATGAAGAAATATGAAACTAAAGGTTTACAAATAACAATTCAGATATATATATATATATATATATATATATATATATATATATTCAAAGTTACGATTATGTATAAACAAGAGTTTAAGATAATTCTTGATTTACCCTAGTTTGCAAAAATGGGTAACTTGATCTTCAACACTAAGAATTTTTTTTAGTTTTTTCATAGGAAGAAAAATGAAATCAAAATCGATAATACCTTCATGGAAATACCTTAAAAATGTCTCAATGGGCGATCCTTCAAGAAAATCAAATTGAATATGAAAGATGAAAAAAGAATTTGACAAAGTTATCATGGATAAAAGCAAAGGAATTTCTCACCTAAAAGACCATGGTAAGAAATTACGTGCGCAAATCAATAAGAAAAAGGTGATGAAGCAATACAATTAAAACTCTAACAAGAAAATGAAGATATCAAGAAGAAATTTAAGAAATCCTTTCAGAACAAGACGAAAAAAATTCTCATTTAAAGAGCCTTGGTAAAAAAAAATTTCCAAACCAAATCAAAATATTAGAAAATGAGAAACTTTAGAATCAAAACATTAAAGATAAAGTTGATGAATCAGAGCTCATGACATCATTAGAGAAGCTTTTATTAATAGTCGAAGTAGAAGTCTATAGAGATGTAGCATTTATCATATAAACAAAGTAGCCCTTGGCAACCTCATTGAAATCATATACAATACATATTATTGAAAGAAATTCATCTAGCATGATAGAAGGAATTCATCATACATCATCATCGTGATAATGGAGCATTTACCGGATGAGGATAACCAAGATCCTCTGTTGGAGTCTTCACTCGAATTTTCACCTCTACCTGGAAGAATCAAGTGTCTTGTTGATCATTCCAACTTGTTTGGGATAAATTGTTTAGAAGGATAATGGTATGGTGGCAAACAAGAGCAGCAAGTCAAGATGATTGAAGTACTCTCAATCAAGGAAAGGAAGTTGTTGAAGGAAGTCTAGATGACCAAAAGAAGAAAAAAGGTATGTATATATTTGATGGATTAAGTCATGTCATCATATAGTTGCAAATAGAATGGGTAAATGCTCTACCTCGTGAGCGTGATCACGGATCTCTTCTTTTGAAAAGATACTCACATATTGATAATATGAAATCAACATAATATGTTCTCATATGGAATATGAGGTAGTTGAAAACGGTGAAGGAATTATGTATGGAAATTTCCTGTGAAGGAATATGTGAAGATAGAAAGAAGAGATCAGGAAAGATGTAACTATGGTTACAAGAAGTCAACATACGACGACTAGAAGAATTCATCATGACATCTCCATAGAGAATAAAGTCGTTATGAGGTTTGTAAAGAAAGGATACCCTTGACATATGAAGTCTTGGAGATGTGTTTATGAATGTGCATGATGTTGCAAGCAAGGAAGATGTCATGATAAAAGGCCATCACAAAAGGTAACCTGGATTGGATGTTATTTTTTTTTGAACAACATCTATATGGTTTGATACCGAGCTATTGAAAAATGAGTTGTAGATGTCACCTAAAACTATCATTCATGTGGTTAGATGAAAGATCTTAGAGGAAACATGACTTAAAAAAGGTATTTGTATGAGGAAAAAAGCCAGATGGGGACAAGAGGATCACTTTTTGATAGAGAGAAGGATGACATGACCCATGTAGCTCGTAAAGGAAAGTGATGGATGGTTGATGCCCTACAAAATATGAAGGCTCCATAATGTTGAAGAAGAAATTAATGACATCCAAAGAAGGAGCCCCACAATTAGTTGATAGTCCCATGATCTCCACCTAGCGCAGAAAGTTGTTGAAAGCAAGTCCCTACTTAAGAGGGATCTTGGACAAGTCCCTGAAAAAGAGGGATCTTGGGTCCATTCCTTTTATTGGAATATGTACATTCCTTTATAGGAATGGGTATATCCTCCCTAATCGAGAGGGACAGATAGACACATCATTCTTGTCCTCATTTAGGATGAAAGAATGAAGGATTTGGTAAAAATCTAGCATCTTATACTCTTTGAGGATGAGGTAGGGCATCCATGATAAGAGTACTAAAAGAGGACCAATATTCTTTTAGGATTGTGAATCCAAGATAAGAATAATCATTGAAGGACATGCTCTATGAACACCCAGGTGGGGTATGTACCTTGAGAGATAATGATGATGGTTTCTATAAGTCATTACTCTCCCCAGCATTGTGCTACAATCTTGCGGAGAGAGAGAGATGTTAGTCAAGGTTGTTATGTGAAAATTCTCAATGATATGATGCTAAACAGATGGGTTACCAATCTAACTCTTCTTATGATAATTATTCATATTGATAATGTCCAAGTACCATGTATTGATTATGAAAACATCCCTAGTTAAGAAGGAGTGTTGAAATATACAACTAGGTTCGGTCTTCAAAATGACATATGTAATCATGATTTTATGTATTTAATGAAAAGAGAAAAATAAAAATATTATTATTATTATTCTTGAGGCATGGGTTTCATACTCAAGGGAGATTTATTTTTAGGTCAAGCACCAATTTAGTGCTTCTATGGCTTGCCATTGAGTCTGCAAGTCAATTGATTCATTCTCATGTATCAAAGACCCTTTTGGACATGTTACATATTGTAAAAAAAAAAATATTTGAGTTAAAGAGAGTCAAAATACCCTCGAAGACCTCTTCATTATGCAAAAGTCAAATTGTCCTACATGAAGGGACAAGTCAACCTAAAGTTAGCAATTTGTACCCCTCAAAAGCTTATAAATCAGAAGGAACTCTACCTCATTTGGACACACTCTCAAGCCAGTTTCATCTCTTCAAGGAAGTAGGTGGAAAGGGGAGAAAAAGAAGAAGAAGAAGAAAAAGATCAAAGTTTTTGGGTCTCTCACTCTCTCTCGTGCTAGGGTTTCTACATTTTCTTGGAAAATCGAAGTGTTGTAAAGTTGTTGGGCAATTTGAAGTTCTGGAAAGTGTTGGGAAATTCAAAGTGATATTGGGGAAGTCGAAGTGCTAGGAAGAAAATGCTAGGTCTAAGTTCCAAAAGGATTTGTTGTGTAAGTCGAAATTCCAAAAGAATTTGCTAAGAAGGTTGAAGTTCCAGAAGAATTTTCTCGGCAGGTCGAAGTTGCAAAATGATTTACTCGGTAGGTCAATGTTGTAGAATAATTTGCTAGGCAAGTTGAAGTTGCAGAATAATTTTTTTGGGGGGTCGAAGTTGCAAAAGAATTTGCTAGGCAAGTCGAAGTTGCAAAAGAATCTATTGGGAGGTTGAAATTGTAGAAATAGTTGGAAGGAAATCTCGTCAAGGAAGAAACGTTTGACTTGGTCTTGAAGTGTCTTGGTCAAGGGCCATAAGTATTGGAATTGGTTAATTGAATATTATATAAGAAGAGAAGAAATATTGTGGATTTTCCTCTTAGTTAGAGAGGTTTTGGCCCTGATTGATCGCCTATATCTTATGTCCTTTGTCTTATTGTTCTTTATGTTTTAGTATTTTTTTGATGGAGAGAATACTAAGAATAATAAAGTGAAAGAAGAAGTTAATCAAGTTAAGTAAAAAGACATCACAAGAAGCTATCAAAGTAAGAGAAATCCCTAATCTAGTTGCCCTAGATTTCCCAACAAGAGTGTCCACTCAAAACTTCACGCGCTTCTAAACTTATACACAATTCAATTCTAGAAATCCTTAGCAACATGATGGGATCTGTCTAGAATACCAATTGCGAGATTGAAGGTCCAATGCACTTGGGTTTTAAACATTCCCCTTTTTACGTGTTTCATCTACATACGAAGAAGAATTTTTACTGGACGAAATTGTGAGATGCAAGTGATTGCTCTTGGAAGGATCGATGATCCATTTTCTATGAGTTCACTCTTTCTTCTATGTATTGTCATATTATAATGGAAATTATTGATATTATTCAACATAAGGACTTGTTCAAAAAGAGTATGGACATACATAGGATCAATGATCCATTTTCTATGAGTTCATTCTTTCCTCTATGTATTGTCATATTATAATGGAAATTATTGATTTTATTCGACACAAGGACTTGTTCAAAAAGTGTATGGATATACATGCCCCCTTTCAGAGTAATTGGAAATATATTTCTGGACACCCCTTAGTCTTGTATCATTATTAGAGGCCATGCGCTCTTATTCATTAGCAACATGAACTCTTCCATGTTTTTAATACACAATGGGTGCTTATCAATGCAAAGATATGGTGGATTAATGAATTGTATAATATGTGGTTGTATCAAGTCAACTACAAGTGTTGTGTGTCTCCATGGCTAATGATTTACCAAGGCCTTCCTACCAAGGCACAATTAAATCAGTCTTAGATTGGATTCATCATCTTGCTACCAAGATACAATTAAAGTAGTATTAGATTAGCTTTTCCATTCCAACCTCACAGTAAAAACTATAAAGCACCTCCTTTGAGATTTTCCTTTTGCCAAGTCTTTTTGGGAGTTTGTTTAGTATAAGCATTCAATCATTTTGTGAAGAAGTTTACATTGGAAATAAATGTAATTGGGTGATTCTAAAGCTTTGGCATAGTCCCTTATTAGTGATTTATTGCATTGCTTGAGCTTTATTGCCTTGTTTTTTCTTTGGAAACTTTGGTATGAATATTTTTTTGACAACAAGGCTAGCTCTTTCTTTACATTTTGCCATATGTAGGTTCATATGTAGTTGTTGATCAAAGATGCCAAGGATTTTTGTTGATCAACCATGCCAAGGGTTTGTATTCAACCATATAATGATTTTCTTATTATTTTACTTTCCTTAAGCAAAAAGTGAATGTTTTTATACAAACCTTGTTGCTATATTATTTTTTCTGTTTGATGCAAATATTTTTCTATTAATAGAGAAATATCATTTGAAAAGAAAAAGAGTCTTAGAGTAACTAACGAAAAAGAAGATGCTCACAATTAGATCAAGGAATTTGGTAAGAGTGTGGTAGTGTCATTGTACAATTCCTTACATTCTACCATAAAACTCTTTTTTAAGAATAAGACATTGATCAAGATAGCATGGTGCATGGTACATGGTAAAGTAAAAAATAAAATAAAAACAAAGCTTTTCAACATAGGTAGTTGAATGAGCTTGTTATATCTCAACAAGTAGATTCCACTAGAGTTGTGAAGGGGATAAATCCAAGGGAGGCATAGAGTGGATCAAAGCCTAAAATAGTTGAGTTGAAAGTTTTTCGATTTGGCACTTGATCTCACATCCGTAACAAGAAGCATAAAAAGATGAAGCCTAAGAGTCATTATAACATAAAATAAAATAAATCTTTTCAACATAGGTAGTTGAATGAGCTTGTTATATCTCAACAAGTAGATTCCACTAGAGTTATGAAGGAGATAAATCCAAGGGACGCATAGAGTTGATCAAATCCAAGAATAGTTGAGTTGAAAGTTTTTTGATTTGGTGCTTGATCTCACATCCCTAACAAGAAGCATAAAAAGATGAAGCCTAAGAGTCATTATAACATATTTCCTATTATACATTAAAGATGTTAACGTCTACTAGCTCAATGATCTATAGATGAGATGTTATTATTTGCACATATGTTGAGTTGTATGTTCATGTTGAGATTCATCATCAAATTATTTTATTATTTTTGTTGACATAGAAATAATTCATCAAAGAGTTTACAAATCTCCTATTACACGTTATTTCTTCATTGCATGGAACAAAGATGTACAAGAAGTCGATTAAGACTATCATGACCCTAGATCTGAATTGCTAACATTTTCCCTTGTTACAATGATTATGGGCACATGTTACCTAGAGATTTTTGTTATAGAAAAGATCATGTAGACATGACTAACAAAGACATATGAAGAATCCTTAGTTGAACAACCCATAACGATGCAATGAAAACAAACAATAAATTGTTAATCAAGGAAGACAAAAGGGAAATGGTTTTTTATAGAAAGTTGTTGGATGGAATTGTATCTTCAAAACTAGGTTCAAATAGGATGCTCAATTTAAGTGGCACAAGGCAAGATTGGTAGTTGAAGCTTACTTATAGAAAGAGGTCCTTAATTACTCTACTACATGTTTTAATAAAGTAAATATAGACACAATTTCCTCTTCATGGGTAGGGAATGTGGTACAACTTGGGATTTAGGCCCCATCCATGTCTAAATCCCATGGAGGGGTGACCATGGGGTTGTTGTGTGTGGGAAACATGTTTATAAAAACTCCACTACACAATTCATTGGTCCTTTAAAACACACATCAAATGGATATGAAGAACACATTTTTTAATAAAACTTATGTGAAAAGGCCTACATGTAACAACAACTTGGTCTTTTATGGATTAAAAATTGTTCTAAAAAATCATCGATTGCCATTTGAATCAAATATGAACCTTTACATGGGAAATGAAAACATTGTCCATCTATTCTTCGGTGAATAATCTTGTTGTTAAAACTCCACTAGATTTCTACAATAAAGAATGAACCTACGTAAGCATTTGATTTGGTGGCCATAGAGTAAATTACAAGCAGTTAGAGAATGGCATATTCGTATCAAAGCCTTACCAGAGCTCAAAAGGAAATGGAATATTCATATCAAAGCCTAAGCAGGCCTTTGACCTCATTTGTAGGTCCTTGCCATTGACGTAATTTGGATGTTCCACAAATAGGATTGAAAACCTACGCCAACTCTCATTGTATCTGGTACCAAGTAGATTACACAGTGTACTATTCAACGTCTAGATGCTACCTTGCATAGAGAGATGGTAGGAAATTTCCTCTACTTAACACATCACGCCTGAGGGACGTTAATGAGCTTCACAAGTTACACTAAATAACATTAGAGGCAACAAAAGATATTTTGAATTATTTTAAGGGTATGGTCTTGTTTCATGGTCTATCGTCACAAACGGCAGCGTGGATCAGGACCATTCTTGGTAAGCTGGCTCTTCCACTAGAGCACCCTACGTTTTTATATTGCGTTAACTAGATTGCTATTTATATTTTTGGTTAACTAGATTGCTATTTAGATAAATGTGACTATTTTTTAATTATGGAGAAAGCATACTGAGGTTCATCAACATCATATAAAGTTTCATCAACATCATATTCCATAGTTAATTGATGGTGTAATTGATGTACAGTTCTGTTCCACTGATAATGAATCTCTACATGGAACATGATGATGAAGACATTGCCCTTTGATGGTGTAATTGATGTACAGTTCTGTTCCACTGATAATGAATCTCTACATGGAACATGATGATGAAGACATTGCCCATCTAATCTTTTATGTGAATCAGCTTCTTTTTAAAACTCCATTAGATTTCTATAATAAAGAAAGAGCCTATGTAAGCATTTCATTTGGAGGCCATACAGTAAACTACAAGCAGTTAGAAAATGGTATATTCGTATCAAAACCTAAGAAGACCTTTGACCTAATTTCTAGGTCCTTGCCTTTGACGTCATTTGGAGGTCCAAAAGGAGGATTGCAAACCTACGCCAACTCCCATCGTGTCTGGTATCAAGTCGACTACATAGTGTACTAATCCATGTTTAGATGCTACTTTGCATAGAGAGATGGTAGGAAATCTCCTCTAATTAACACATCATGCCCATTTTTTCTTTTGTTGTCCACCTTGAGGGATATTAATAAGCCTAACAACGTACATTGGATAACATTGGAGGCAGTAAACTGTATTTTGAAGTACTTTTAGGGTATATATCATCCTGCTGTACAATAGACTTGCGGGGAAGGTCTCTTTCACTGGTTTTAACCACTCAGAATTATTATTTGAAACTTAAGTTTGGTCTAGTTTCATGGTCTATTGTCTCAAACAACAGCGTGGATCAGGGCCATTCTTGGATCAAATGCTACTTTCGAGTATATAATATCAATTAGAAACCCTAGGTTTCCAAATTCTAAAATATCGGCAGGGTAATGACAACATTTGGACAATAAAGCAAGCGAATATCTAGGGTAAATATGTATTATCCAGACATACCTGGGATTAGCGAACTCATAGAGCTTCCCTCTTGGGGAGAAAACAATAAGTGCCACTTCGGCATCACAAAGCACCGACAGCTCGTACGCTTTCTTCAGCAGACCGTTCCTGCGCTTACAAAAAGTAACCTGCCTGCTGGTCCCGTTCTCAATTCTCTTCAACTGGGTTTTTCCCCTCACCGCTATCCTCTTCTCTCCCTTCACCGCTATCCTCTTCTCTCCCTTCCCCTTTGCCTCAAAAGACTGCATCAGATTCATAGTTATCAGATCAAAACAGGGGAATTTCAACACTCGTCCACTAGAAAAAGAGAGGCAAACATAGTAATTACAAGAGTGTTCACTTCTATGGCCATAAAAAGAGAAGGATAATGGCATCGATCTACCACCAACACCTCCAAATACTGTACATGGGGTCTAATTTAGTAAATTTCCAGTACAGTTCCCACGGATTCTGTCACACGCAATACCTTTTTTCGAGTCGGTACGAAAGACATAAAAAGCGGACATTGCCGAATGTGGACCAAAATCAAATTAGACGCGCTCGTCATTCACTTCATTCACGTGGCAAAGTGTACAAATGGTTAAAAATGGAATTCTTATATTACTCAAAATATATGGCCGAATTGCGACCGTTTACTTTAATAGGTCTGTCATAACAAGCATTGTCGGTATCACCTAAAATACCCCAAATATTAGATTTGATTTCAGTTTACATTCATTATATTGTAATGATGTTATTTATTTTTATAGAAAAAAAAACTTTAAACTTAATAAATTAATGTCTCTTTTTAGTTTATCTATTAATGATAATCCATTTAATTTCTCAAATACTTATAATTATAATTATTAATATAATATAATAGATTAAATAAAAATGCAATTTAATTATAGTTATTTTAATAATATAAGTTTTAATAATGTAAAATATTTTATTTTATTGTTTTATTTTTAAAATTATAAATAATTTCTTGACATTATTAAACAATTTAAATGTGTAAATTTTTAAATAGAATCGTGAGGATTAGTTAAGAGTCCCGTCATTAAAGTACTTTTGTTATTTAGAGGTTATTAGTTCAGTGTTCTTAACACTTCTGTAATTGAGCGATATTAGGTAATCCCTTAGAGTGGATGCACATGATACAAATATTCTGTGGACATAGTGGTCACTAATCTCTAATTCCCTAAATAAACAACAACAAAAAAAAACGTATTTTTAATTATGTCATATTGGTTAATTCCTTTTATATAAAATATTTTTAAAAATATTAAAATTCAATATATTATGTATAAAAAAATTTAAATTAATTACTTAAGTAGGGTTTATTTTCTACCATATTATTGGTTCAAATCCTATGAGAAAAGTTTGAAAAATAAAAGTTAAGTTTTTAAATAATTGAGAAAAAAAATTAATGTTGAATTTCGTTTACAAAACTTTTTTGAAATTTTATTTAAAAAAATAATTCTAGTTAATGAAGACAATGATGATGATTAACGTCCACTAAGACCAATGCAGCGTATCATACCTTGAGAAAAGAAAAAGAATCTAAGTGTGATTCTTCAAAACCTTGTCTCTATGATCAAAGAGAAGGGAAAGAAGTGCTCCAAGATCACTATAATTGGGTTGGCTTAATAAGTCAAGAATATTGGAAGTGTCACACATGTTAGGGAAATGAGAGCATATGTGAGCAAGAGTCGAGCATTCTAAAAGGAAGTATTTTTCATCTTCCACCTTCTTAGTATTGCAATGTGACAGATTCTATCGTTCGAGAGAGTCTTGAGAGTAGACCATCGCCCGGTTTCACTTCGAAGCTCATGAGAATTAGTTCTTAACCTAGCGATGTTCATTTTTTTCTTATTGTTAGTCAACACACAGAGATAATTCTTGTTAGGGTGGGGTTGATCACCTCCTTAAAGTATCTTAGCTTCCTTTTACCCTCAAGCTCCTTATCCTCCCACAACTTGTGCTTTGAATCTGAGGTAATAATATTTTTGACACTATCTTTGCTTCCCATAATTATCTTCTTCTTGATTCCCCAATGGTTGAGCCAAGACTGGGCATCCTTATGCCACCCACGCTTGAGGTGAAGGTGGGGGTTTTGACTAAAGTTAGAAGCATTTTTCGGAGTCTCTTGGATTCCATGTTGTAAATCTTCTTCTTATACATTAGATATATAAACATAGTCGTACTTTCAATGGGGGGCAGACCAGCTTCAATCAAGAGGATAGGATAGGGAGTATTTCCCTTGATCTTTAGGTTGTAGGTGATGAATTTCTTTTGAATCATCTCAATCTTTCTCCATGACTCTCTCGATATACTGCAACCCCAAACTTCACATCTGTATAAGACAACATGGGTGACAAGATTCTCAAAGAGGAACCTCCTTTTACTCCAAATGAAAAGATCAACCAACTTACAATTGTTTTCAAGCTCATAATAATATTTTCAGCCTCCAATAATCCTTTTCTCGATGCTATAATTCCAGTTGAGTTGATGAGGAAAGTTAATACCCAAATATTTATAAGAAGAAACTTGCTCTAAGCAATGGTTATTATCAACAAAGCTACCATGGGTGATATTTTTGGATTTAATGATCATGACTTTAGTCTTGTCTATATTAACTATCATACCCATCTTGGAACAATAGACATGAAGAGTCTTAAGTTGCTTGTCTAGGTCATCATGGATGCTTGCAAGAAGAACGATATCATCAACATAAAGGAGAAGGGTAACGATTATATGTGCAAGCTCGGTGCCCTTGCATCCTACAATTTCCACACAGTCCTCTAACTTATCGATGTAAATGCAAAAAAGGGAGGGGATAGGGGGCACACTTACTTAACTTTGATATTGCATTTAATGTCTTTAGACCACCCTTCGTTTGTCTTAAGCTTGGCAATGACAGTCTCATAGAGGTGGATCACAACATTCCTCAGTTCAAGAGGAACCATGATCTCTTCAAGTCTCTCCCAAAGCTTATCTCGAGGAACAATGTCAAAAGCTTTTCTAAAGTCCACAAAACAACATAAGAGATCGGCTTTACTATTGCGACATTCCTCTACAATGATCGTGAGAGTGACAAGATGGTCGATAGTCAAGTGATGTCTCTTCAAACCAGCTTTCCCTTTGGCTCTTTTGCCCTAGCTTTCAAGCCAAAGGCTAAGGCTTTTTTCCAAAATGAGCCCATAAAACTTGGCTAGGATGTGGCTTGTCATAATGATCCTGTAGCTAGAGGGAATGCTTTTTTCCCCATTTTTAAAGATAGGCACAATAAGGCTTTGCATCCAAAGCTGAGGGATTGCATGCTTTGCAGCCAAATTAAGAAGCTTGTGGAGATGAGGAATGAGGATAGATCTTCCCATTTTAAAGATCTCAACCTCATTTCCTTCAATATCTTTAGCTTTCCCATTAGCGAGCTTATTAATCCCAGACTCAACGTCTTCCACAGAAAATAAATATACATCCTCCTTAATATGAGTGTTTAAGGTGGTGCCCATAGTGTCCGGAGAGTCATACAACTTCTTAAGATAGTTGTCCCAATTTTCTAAGGGGATAGAATGATTATATTTAGTTTTACAAACAAGCACATTCCGCCAAAAAATTTTGGGCGCGACTTTAGAAAGGTGGAGAAGGTGTTCTTGTATTTTGTTAATATATGATCTCTTCTTCCTCTTGATGAGAGCTTTGTATATATTTATGTTCTAGAGCTTAATGATTTCATTGTAAGCGTCTTTTATCGCTTTCCTAGAAATTTTACAGTCTTTTCATACGAAAGATAGGAAGTTTTATTATTTTGCTTATACGAAGTCTCATTAGAGAACTTGCTAATGGTATTGGAAAGGGGAGTAGTAAAATACTAATAAATTTGATAATATTTTTATTATAAGTGGGGAAGCCTAAATCCCTCAATATTTATTATATTATTTTGTAATATATATATATATATATATATATATATAAGAATAAGATAAATTTTTTGTATTGAAATTCAATGTACTATAGGAAAATAATTGAATTTTAAAAAATAACTATGTTTCTTTATCAATAATATTTTTATTTAATAAATATATTTAAATTATTAATATTTATATTTATTATATTATTCGTAAAACATATATTTTTATGGCATGTAAATTAAAAAAATGTTTTACAATATTTAATATGAGTTGGGTGATTTTTTAAAATAAATATTTGGAAATGACCTATGCTTTTATTATATTTGGAAATGATTATTTTTTAATTAATTTTTTAATTCAATTTTTAAAAATTAATTTATTTGATTTTTAAAGTAAAATTATTGATAATATTTAGCTCCATAAAAATATTTACTTGCCGTCATATTTCTAAACCCCCTCTAGGAAAGGGAGACCAAGTAAAATTACCTTAAAGAGTCTTTATGAGTACATTAAATCTTTAGAAAGACGATGGGAAGAAAGAGAAAACCATTTTAAAGTAGAATTAAGTACAATGCTTCATAACAAGCATAAATCATTAGGAAATAAAATAATCACACTTGAAATTGAACTCTAAGGAATGAAAGGTAGAATTCAAAAAATAGAACATAGTAAACAAGTAATGGTTAAAGAAAATGACACTTTGAAAAACGTGATTAAAAATCTAAAAGAACAACTGCATAATAACTCAACCCTAAATAACACAAAGAATGAATTAGATATTAAACCCAGAAATTAAGAAATTAATAAACTAATTGTACTCGACCATGAGCGCCACAAAAAAGACTTACAACTTATTATTGTTGGTATAGAAGAACAAAATGATGAAGGCACATTAGAAATAGTTAAAGAATAATTAAAAAAAAAAACCTCAAATTCAAACAACTTATCTCATCAAAGCAATAAGAATAGGAAAGATACTTGAGCATAGACATAGACTATTATGTGTCAAGGTCAGTTGTAATGACCATAAATTAGATATACTTAAGAAATCCACCAACCTAAAAGGAACAAGAATCTTTATAAATGACAATCTCATTCGAGAAGACGAAGTTGAACTTAGGAAAGAAGTCCAAAAATTTGAGGCAAGAAAAGAAGGGAAATGGGAAATCATTAGGAATAGAAAAGTTATTATTAGAGATAGAGTCCCAAACACAAGTGATAAATAGGGACTAGCATCACTCCACATCCTCTTTTGGAATTGTTTTGGTTTCATGGTGTAAAGATCCTATGTTAAGTTGGATCTCGAGTGATATTGATCTTATTCTCTTAATTAAAACTTGGGAACATGATGAATCTAGATTCCCTCACATTGACATATTCACTCTTTGGTCAACTTGGAATAAGAAATCCTCTAGGAGAGGCTTTGGTGGTATAGCCTGTTACATAAGGAACACTTTTTCCTCTCACATCCGACTTCATAAAACTAAACCCTTCAAACAGTACATCTGGATTGAGATCTTTGATTCCACCACCAATAGGATCTTTCTTGCAATTTGTTATTTCGCCCCTATCAACTCTACATCCTATAAGAAAAACAACTTGGATAAGAATTGTCCTTTCAATACCATAGAAAAAGACATCTACAACCTAAGGAATGAAGGTAATATCCTTTTGCTTGGGGACTTTAATGTTCAGATTGCTATTAACCAAGTTGTTATGTTAAGTAACAATTCTAACCCCTACCCCTTGTGGATTGATGAATATGGTAACGTAGCTAATAGATTCAGGAGAAACTCTGAAGACAAAATCGAGAACGTCTTCGACATCGAGGTCCTCAAACTTTGTAGTTCTGAGGACCTAATCATTTTTAATGGTATTAACAAGTGGCCTCTCTATGTTTGGATGACCTATTTCCATGGGCTGGGTAGAAATTTCATGGATTATGCGCTTTTTGACACCAGTGTCCTCAACCGTATTACAAACTTTGAGCTAATTAGCGGGTACGAGCTTGACTTTGACGACAGGTATTTGTGTTTATCCCTCAATCTTGCTATGCATACCACCCACATACAGGAGACCAGTGAAAGCAAAAGACACATTTTCTTCGATAGAAGTAATGTCGACCTTTTATTAAGGGATTTAGAAATGGATTTCGGTTCCCTGACTTATAATAACAATATTGATCAAATTTATTACCATTTTACTATTACCCTTTCCACTACCATTAGAAAGTTCTCTAATGAGACTTCGTATAAGAAGAATAATAGAACTTTAAATCCTTGGTATGAAAAAGACTGTAAAATTCCCAGGAAAGTGATCAGAGACGCCCGTAATGAAATCATTAAGCTCCAGAATATAAGTATATACAAAGTTGTCATCAAGAGGAAGAAGAGGTCATAGATCAATAAGAGACAAGAGCATCTTCTCCACCTTTCTAAAGTTGCGCCCAGAAAGTTTTGGCGGAATGTACTTGTTTGTAAAACTAAACATAATCATTCTATCCCCTTAGAAAATTGGGACAATTATCTTACGAAGTTGTATGACGCTTCAGACACCATGATAACCATCTTAAACACTCCTATTAAGGAAGATGTATTCTTTTTAGAAGATGCTGAGTCTGGGATTAATAAGCTTGCTAATGGGAAAGTTAAATATATTGAAGGAAACCAAGGTGAGATCTTTAAGATGGGAAGATTTATCCCCATTCCTCATCTCCACAAGCTTCTCAATTTGGCTGTAAAGAATGGCTTCCCTAAACTTTGGACGCAAAGCCTTATTTTGTCTATCTTTAAAAATGGAGACAAAAGCATTCCATCTAACTACATGACCATTATGATCAGCCAGATCCTAGCCGAGCTATATGGACTCATTTTGGAAAATAATTCGCATGGAAAATTTTAGGGGCAAATTTTCGCCCTTGGGCTAAATTAAGGGGTTTTATATTTTTATTGGGCGAATATTTTGTATCATAGTACATTGTTACAAATCGCCTCAAATTTATTTTATAAAAAAATTAGGTATGGAGGTGAGCCCATCTTATTTTAAGGGAGAGAGAAAAAAAGTAAATTTAACCCTTGAATTTAGGAGTTACAGTCTTCCATTCGCCCTAATTTTCAAGAAAATGTATTTATGATAGTTATAAATAGAAATATAAATACAGTGGAGGTATGGTAAATAAATAAAAGCTATTTTTATACTTACTCCAAAGGTATGGTAAATAAATAAAAATAAAAATAAACTAAAGGTATGGTAAATAAATAAAACCTCTTTTTATATTTAGTCCATAACCCTCTTTCTATGTAAGAAGGCTCAAAAAATCAGGTTTCATTTAAGTGAATCCTATGGGCCAGATACCATATTTATAAAAGAGGTATGGTAAATTAATAAAAATATAAATAAACCAGAGGTATGGTAAATAAATAAAACATTTCCTTATATGTACTCCATATGTCGCCTTATATTTATGAACACACTAGCATGTAAATAAATAAAAATATAAATAAAGTGGAGGTATGGTAAATAAATAAAACCTCTTTCTATATTTAGTCCATAACCCTCTTTCTATTTCAGAAAGCTCAAAAAAGAGGTTTTATTTAATTGAATCCTATGGGCAAATACCATATTTATAAAAAAGGGTATGGTAAATTAATAAAAATATAAATAAACGAGAGGTATGGTAAATAAATAAAACATTTTTTATATTAACTCCATAAGCCACCTTATATTTAAGGACACTCAAAAAATGTGTTATATTTAGGTGAAGCCTATGGGCCAAATACCATGGGCCAAATTATTATTAATACCATGCAAAAAAACATTATTAACCATAGTATTAGTATTAATAAAAATAAATATGGCACATGGTATTGACCCATGGTATTCACATGGAATGCAGTGTATTTAAAGGGGGAATTAAACTAGCATAGATCCATCTTTACTCTGGATCAAATATCGTGATATGCAAACTAACATAGAGTGAAAAAATATTTGATCCCTCTCGGATCTTGGTAGATCAAGAGTAAAAATGGATCTTGTAATTTAATGTCACTTAAACATTTTAACTTGGTTAAAAAAAAAAAAAAAAAAAAAAAAAAAAAATTATTAATTTTATTAATTTTTATAAATTACTAATAGTAGTTTTTAAGCTCCAGGTTTATGATAACCCATGGTAATACCATGGTATTCATGTGAGCATAGACTATTTAAAGGGGAAATTCTATCAGCTTAGATCCATCTTAATTCCGGGTCTACCAAGTGCTGGGAGGGATAAATAGATTTCATCCCTCTAACAGTGGTAGATTTGGAGTTAAATGGATATAGGTTGGTTTTATGATAATGAAGATATTAAATAGACTTAGGAAATTATATTGTAAAAAAAATCTTAAGGTGAATGGTTAAATCTACATTTAGTCACTTCAAAAAATTTAGTAAAAAATACTGATATCTCCATTAATATTGGTTTTCCTGATTTAACAAAAAAAAATTCAAAACAATGAAATCTTAACTCTTTCTGCGTCACCCTCGCAGAAGAGAGATAGTTGCTACCCAGATTTCCCACCATTTTTCAAACATTCTCAATATGATATCTTCATGAAAAAGTTAAGGTATTGATCTTGGATTAGTTGTTTGAAAAATATGCTGGTTTGTACAACCTTTCATCTTCTCTGCTACTCTTAGTTTGTCGTAATGATCTGGAGGGGTTGGGTCACTGCACCATATTGTCCTGAAAGGTGGAGATTGTGCACCAAAAAGTAAATTAATCCACATGTTACAACGCTGTTAAATAGGGTAGGAAAGTAGTGAATTATGCTAATAAGAAATTTAGATTAGGAGAGACGTAATTAAATTTTATTATTTAATTGGATATTTCCAATTAAAATAATAATAAATCTACATTTATATATTTATATATTGATTGGAAGGCTTCTGACAACGGTCACTTCTTTCCATTACATCCCCTTCAGGCCTTTGGGATACCTACTACTTCATTATATTATATAGTTGGGGCTTGCTACTTGTTGGCTTGTTGGGGTAAACAAACTTGATGTGTTTTTTGTTTTGTTTTGTTTTTTGTTTTTTTGTTTTGTTTTTGTTTTGTTTTTTTTTATTATCTCACAGTTGGAGTCTATGGAATAAGAAAGAAATTTCATAGCTTGGCAAAAGTGGTAGCTTGAAAAAAGAGGTAGAGAAAACATTAATCTCTCCTACCATGACAAACATGGCCACTAAAACTTGCAACATTGTTTGTAGGAAGTGAAAATTATGTTTATTTTTTCCAAACATGTATGTTAGTATATTACAATTTAATGAATATGTTTTATTATTATCATATATGGTTTCATACTTTAACAAAACATTCGCCAAGAGTTCACAAAGTTTTATTATGCAGTGAAAGATTTTCCAAGATATTACGAGATTTTATAATTCAGTGAAAGATTCCCCATGACTTTACAAGATAATATAATCTGGTGAGAGATTTCATACTTTAACAAAACATTCGCCAAGAGTTCACAAAGTTTTATTATGCAGTGAAAGATTTTCCAAGATATTACGAGATTTTATAATTCAGTGAAAGATTCCCCATGACTTTACAAGATAATATAATCTGGTGAGAGATTCACCAATATATATATCTATATATATTAGTGATAAAATCGCCTCCCATTTTTCCTATGTATCATGGATATTAGCCCATTTATTATACATATAAATTTATGATGGTTCTTAAAATTTTACCTGAATCTTAGCCTTTGGCTTGAAAACTAAGAGCGCTAAAGGGCAAGCTAGTTTTATGAGAAATAACTCAACTACTGACCTCCTTGTCACTCTCAGCATCATTGCAGAGGAATGTTGCAATAGTAAAGTCAATATCTTCTATTGTTTTGTGGACTTTAGAAAAGCTGTCGACATTGTTCCTCCAGATAAGTTTTGGGAGAGACTTGAAGAGATCATGGTTCCTCATGAACTGAGGATTGTTGTGATCCGCCTCTATGAGACTGTCATTTCCAAGCTTAAGACCAATGAAGGGTGGTCTAAAGATATTAAATGTAATATCGGGGTTAAGCACCGGTGCCCCGTATCCCCTACCCTTTTTGTTATTTACATAGATAAGCTAGAGGAGTGTTTGGAGACTACAGGTTGCAAGGGCACTGAGATTGCTGGTATAATCATTACTCTTCTCCTTTATGATGATGATATCATTCTTCTTGTAAAAATCCATGAGGACCTAGACAAATAGCTTGAGACTCTTCATGCCTACTGATCCAAGATGGGTATGGCAATTATTACCGACAAGACTAAAGCGATGATCATTAAATCAAAAAATATCACCCATGGTAGTTTCGTCTATGATAACCATTGTCTAGAGCATGTTTCTTCTTATAAATATTTGGGTATTGACTTTCCTCATTAACTAAACAAGAATTATAGCATCGAGAAAAGAATTATTGGTGGTTGGAAAGCTTATTACGAGCTTGAAAACAACTGTAAGTCTGAAAATCATTGCATTTTGGGGTTGCAGTATATCTAGAGAGTCTTGGAGAAATATTGAGCTAATTCAAAAGCAATTCATAATCTATAACCTCAAGATCAAGGGGAAATATTCCCTATCCTATCCTCTTGATCGAATTTGGCATGTCCCTCATTAAAAGTACCACTATATTTAGATATCTGATGTATAAGAAGAAGCTTTACAACATGGAAGCCAAGAGGCTCCCAAAAATTGCTTCTAAGTTTAGTCAAAACCCCCACGTGTGCCTCAAGAGGGTGTGGCATAAGGATGCCTATTCTTGGCTCACCCATTGGGGGATTAAGGAGGAGATCATCATGGGAAGCAAGGATAATGTTAAAGATATTATTAACTCCAATTTTAAGGACAAGTTGTGGGATGATAAGGAGTTGGAGGGTAAAAGGAATCTAAGATACTATAAGGAGGTGATCAATCCCACCCTTGATAACCATAATTATATCTCTGTGTTAACTAACACCAAGAAGGAAATGAACATCACTAGGATAGGAACTAATTTTCATGAGCTTCAAAGTGAAACCAGACGATGGTCTACTGCCAAGACTCCCTGGGATGATATAATCTGTTACATTTGCGATACTAAAATGGTGGAAGATGAAAAACACTTCTTTTTAGATTGTGTGGCTCTTATTTACATCCACTCTCAATTCCCTATAATCAGCCACACCTCCAATATTCTTGACTTACCAAGCCAACCGAACTATAGCGACCTTAGAGTGCTTCTTTTCCTTCTCTTTGATCATAGAAACAAGATTTTAAAGAATCACAATTAGACTCTTTTCTTTTGAAACTAGGTAGAGCACATTAGCCTTAGTGGACATTAACCATCATCATCATAAAAAAATTCTTTAATTAAAAATATATTTCTTATATTTTATTATAATTAAATTAACTAGTAATTGATTCAAATTTTCAAATAAAAATATTTAAAAAGCTTAATTCCATATAATAATTAAATATAACTCAAATATGTTTCCTTACATTTTATATGAGTAATCTAAATTATTAAACTAGATTTTTTTAAACATCTCAATTAATCTTCAAACATAAATTAAAATACTTTAAAACATCTCAATCCATCCTTAAACATTTAATTTAAGGACATTTTCCATAATTTATATTACTAAAAATAAAATTTATATTAAAATGTTTCAAAGGATTTTAAATTACTTGTAAATAGTAACTCATTTATTTACACTCACAAAAAAATATTTTAAAATAATAATTAATATTCCAATTTTTAGTATTATATAATTTAAGAAAGATTACTAAAAGTTTAAAAAATATATCTTGTATAGTAATGTAAGATACTTAAATGGCAGTCAATTCACTTACTACCCAAACTTTCAAAAAGTTAGTTATTTACTCTCGGGTCATTTCTGCAAGAATTTTCATTTGACCTACTGCAATAGAACCAATAAGTTAAGGTCTTATCTCTTCATGCATGTGACACCGTGTCCCTTTTGCGCAATGCACATGTAAATCATAGCAGCGCAATGAGAACATGTAACATGTAGCTCCATTACTCAAACATGTCAAAAATGGCTAACCCATTTGTTAAATGCGGAACTTCATCGATATATGAAAAAAGTCGCTAATGCTATTATTAAATTGCATAAAAAGGTATCTACTGACCATCTCAAATTGTCCATAATGCATATTCAGAGCACATAACCAATAATCAACCATGTAGAACTCGTTACCATATACTAATAGCATGACAAGATGGCCAACGAACACTAAGTACCCCCATAACTCAACACAAGTCTAAATAAATCCATGATGCACCTTTTACAAATTGGAGTACTACTCTTTGATCCAATAGTATAGACACGTACATAGCTAGATTGTAAAGTAAATCTTCTAGTGAACTTCAAATGATGTTAAGTCTTCTCTAAGTTCCATCTTAAACTTAACTCTTTATTATGTCTTGTATATTGAGTTTAACTCTGTGAGTTATTATATTTCTATTGATATATTGCTATGACATCTAGAACTTTTTATTGTACTATTTCATTATAATTGTATCCATTGTCACCTATTTATATACTAAGGAGACCTAAAATTTTCATACTACCATTTCATTATAATTGTACTGATTGTTGCCTATTTATATACTAAGGAGACTTAATTTTAGGATCATTAAATATTGTACTATTCATTGTATTCATTGTAAAAGGAAGTTTTTCACTCAAAGCGGACTGTAATTATTGGTTTCTTATCACTTTTAATGTGTTTGGTTGGTAATAGTTGGTATAAAAAAAATATAAGCCTAGGTTTTTACTGATTTAAAGAAGACACTTGGAATTTTCCCTATTATTTATTTCTTGTCACTTTTAAGGTATTTGGTTCGTAACCTTTGGTATCAAAAAATACAAACCTAGGTTTTGATTCTTCGAACAAGACATCTTGGAATTTTCCTTATAACCTTTTTTATAGAACATTTCATATGGTGAAATTTTGTGCATATTGAGGGGTGATCTCAAGTAACATATGGTTAAAGTTTGAGATTTTGCTTCACTATACTTTTGGTGATATATGTTGTGGAAGTTAGGGTTTGTGATTAGTCTTGGAATTTGTGTAAATGAATCAACTCATAATTTTTTATATACCTTTATTTCCAGGATGTTTCAATCCTTGGGTTCTTGAGAAAATTGAGTAGAAATATCAAGGTACATATAGTAAAAAGAAAACGATTCTCTATACATGTGGAGATATGCTCTATGGAAGTTAGGGTTTGTGAATGACCCTAAAATTAGTTTTAAAAAAGTAAAATTAGAACCCTTTGTAAAGTCATAAAGTGGGATAAACGCTTCAACATTTGTTTGTCAAACCAAGGCAGGTAAACTATTAGGTGAAACACAATATGGGCAAAACTTGCTAATTAAGGGTTCTGGTATACAAAAATAAAGTGAAAAATAAGTACAACTAAATCTCATAATTGATTCAAGCTTAAGATTGTTTTTATAATTCTAAGTTCAATTATTGACTTTATTGTAATAAGATTACAAATTCACATTAAAGTTTCTTTCCGAAATCGCAGTTGTTCAATAAACAAAAATAAGAATGTAATGAAAATAATTTCAAGTAAAATGAGTGTTTTACAACGGATAAGTAGATTTACACAAATTTAATGAAAATCACTCTTAAATTAAAAACTTAAATCCTTCCAATCAATATCTCAATCATTACTTCAAGCATTATTAACTCTAACTAATTCTAATAAATCTCTTTAAAACACAATAGTAACCGATTTATGCTAAATCATGTCCTTTACCCATGTTTTGACATCAAAATTGTGTCATTCACGAAAAACAGGGTATTAATTATAGGAAATTCAAAAAGCTATAGGAAAATCACTGGAATTTTCTTTAAGTACAAGATCAATATAGGAAAAATACAGATGATTTGTTAGGTCCCTATACTACTAGTTTAACCATTTATTGTTATTAGCACAACCCCCTTATTATATTGTTGTGCCCATTTAGTCCCCACATTGTTATTATTGTGCCCCATAGAAGCCCACTATTGTTATTATTGTGCCCTTACATTAGTATTGTTATGTCGACTCTGATTATATTATGACCCCTTAAACTCCTATATATAGAAAGGAGGTCTTGTCATTTGTATCAACCGAGAATTATTCATTTGTGTAATGTAAAGGAGGTTGCCCCCTCCAAGAGGCTGATTTCTAAGGCGTTCATCTATCTTTTCTATCTTTTTGTGAGTTGGTTTCATAACGTTTGGTATCAGAGCTTTGGATTCTAGGGTTTCGCTACTCCAAACAGGTCATCGTGGCATTTTCACTATAAATTGTTTTCTGTGACATTTCAGAAGCTAAAAAAAAACTCATTTGAGAAGAAATCTCGCTGAACCTCGAGTCCGAATTTTAGTTCTAGTCTCACTACGTTTTCGAAGATATGATCTGAGGAAGTTAGGGTTTTGGGAAGCTCCAGAAATCCATCTAATACATGTCATCGTGGAAGTTTCGTTATAACTTGTTTTCTACGAAATTTCAGAAGCTAAAAATAAAACCCATTTTAGAAGAAGGAATTCTGAACCTTGAGCCCCAATTTCAGATCTTGTCTCGCTATATTGTCGGATATATGATCTCAGGAAGTTAGGGTTTTTGTAGATTCCCGAATTACATCTTAAACAGGTGACCTTGGGAAAATTGCCATATCTTTCTCTCTGAGCGTCAGCTTGAAATTTCGTAAGAATTTACAGAAAGAGGATGAACTGTAGTTTTCTGTTTATATTTTTCAGATCCACAGGTCAAAACAGTGACACATGGCACTTCATACAAGTTCGATCTTCGAAAAAAGTATATAATTAGGTCATCTTGGGAGATTGTGCATAACTCTTTCTTGGAGAACCCAATTTCGATCAGACTGGTGGCATTGGAAAGAGGATGCAGAGGGCTACTATAGGTCACGATTTCGGAACTGGAAAATCCGCAATTATAGAGTTACATTTGTTTGAAAATCAAGCTCCTAATATCAAGAAAAGGCAATATGAGGAAGTTTGATGGCAAGGATCCAGTAAATTGGATGCTACAGATGGAGGAATATTTTGATCTACATGAGGTGCATCTGTTAAAAAAGGTACGTATTGCATCTTCATATTTAGAACCAGTACATTTTTTATGGTATAAAGGGTTGTTTTCTTGTAAAGCACTTGTCACTTGGTCAATTTTCACTGAAGAAATGATAGCACATTATGTGTATACAAAGAGTAACACCTTATTTAGTCAATTGATAAATCTCAGACAAAAGGGTTCCATGGTAGAGCACACTGAAGATTTTAAAAATTTGAATATAACGGTAAATGATATTCTAGAGAAGAAAATGATTGATTTCTTCATAGGGACTTTAAAGGATAACATTCAACATGAGGTTCGTCTTTGGGAACATGATTCATTGGAGAAGGCATTCAGGTTGGCAAGAAAAATTGAAAGCGGAATTATGGAAACAAGGAATCCTACCACTCACAACTATAAATATGGAAGTGTTTTTGCTTCTAGCCTTCCACAACCTACAAGGTTTACACGACAACAATTGGAAGAAAAAAGAGAAAAAGGGCTTTGTTACATTTGTGATAGCAAATATACTAAAGGTCAATGGTGTGCTGAGAAGAAATTATTTTACATATATTGTGAAGAGGAGGAAGAAAAGGATAAAGAAACATCAAAAGAAGAGGATATACACTAGGAACCAACCCTAGAGAAAGAAGAAATGAATCCGAACATATCTTGTAAAGCATTGGAAAGAATTACCACTCCTCAAACTCTCAAGATAGAAGGACATATCAAGAAGAAAAAGGTTCAAGAAGTGAAAGATCACGTTGAGAAAGAAGAACTGAATCTGACCATATCTTTTAATGCATTGGCCGGAATTACCACTCCTCAAACTATCAAGATAGAAGGACATACCAAGAAGAAAATGGTAATAGTGTTGATTGATTCGGGAAGTACACATAATTTTATTCATTGTAAGATAACCGAGGAATTGAATTGCTTCCTATATCCAGCACCAGAGTGTCAAGTCATGGCTGCAAGTGGAGGAACCATAAATTGCTCTGGAAAGTGCCATAATATCAAGTTATCCATGGGAGAATATGTATTGAATAGCCCAATTCTTTCCATTCCAATGGGTGGTGTTGACGTTATACTAGGAGTCCAATGGCTACAATCCCTAGGTACAATAGCTTTTAATTTTCAAGAACTTTTCATGAAATTTTCTTCGGAAGGAAAGGAAGTTGAATTAAGGGGTATCACAAGGAAACTGGGAAAGATAATCAGCGCTAACAGACTAACAAAGCTTCTAAAGAAAGAAAAATGAGGCATAATTGTGCAATTATGTTCACTAGAGGTTCCCACATTGAAATCATCTATTTCTCCAGATCTCCAAAAAGTCTTGGACCATCAATCCAAGGTATTGGAGTCTCCCAAAGGCCTCCCACCTATTCGTGATCATGATCATTCTATTCATTTTATTCCAGGAAGTGTTCCTCCAAACATCAGGCGTCAGAGATATCCCTATTCCCAAAAGAGTGAATTGAACATATGGTTGCAGAATTGTTAGAGGCTGGTATAATTCAACCTAATCAAAGTTCTTTCTTTGCTACAATAGTATTGATGCACAAGAAGGATGGATCATGGTGCATGTGTCCGGATTATAGGGAGTTGAACAAGTTCACTATTAAAAATAAATTTCCCATTCATGTCATTGATGAATTATTGGATGAATTTCATGGATCAATTTACTTCACCAAGTTGGATCTTCGTTCAGGATATCATCAAATCAGAATGAAGACTGAAGACATTCTGAAAACAACATTTAGAACTCATAAGGGTCATTATGGAATTTTGGTCATGCCTTTTGGTGTTACCAATGCACCTTCTATATTTCAAGGTTCGATGAATTCCATTTTCAAACCCTTCCTTAGAAAACTTGTGCTAGTATTTTTTGATGATATACTAATCTACAACAAGTCTTGGAAGGATAATGTTCAACATGTTGACAGGGTGCTCAAACTATTGGAGGAGAAACAATTATATGCAAAAAGCTCCAAATGTTTCTTTGGAATACAAGAGGTGGAATATCTGGGTCATATTGTATCTCATAAAGGTGTTAAGGTAGACCCTAGAAAAATTAAAGCCATTAAGGAATGGAAAATCCCAACGTCCATAAAGCATCTGCGAGGATTTGTCAGGTTGACAGGATATTATCGCAAGTTTGTTAAGAATTATGGGAGAATATCAGCACCTCTAACAACATTATTGAAGAAAGATGCATTTTCATGGACTCTAAAGCAACAAAGGCCTTTGAACATCTTAAAGAGGCAATGTGCCAAGGACTGGTCTTAGCTACGCTGGACTTCACAAAAACCTTTATTGTGGAATGTGATATTTCACGAAATGGAATTGGTGCTATTTTAATGCAAGATGAAAGACCCATTGCTTTTGAAAGTCATCCAATCAAAGGAAAGTATTTACACAAAGCTATTTATGAGAAGGAAATGTTGGCAATACTACATGCACTTAAGAAATGGCGACCCTGCCTAATGGGAAGACACTTCATGGTAAAAACAGATCATGATAGTCTTAAATACTTTTTAGAACAAATATTATCCTCTGAAGAGCAAAAAAAAATGGGTCACAAAGATTTTGGGTTATGACTTTGAAATCATCTACAAAAAAGGGAAGTAAAATGTTGTGGCAGATGCACTCTCAAGAA